>CM055749.1:11497070-12148870 GCA_029465975.1 Dallia pectoralis | reverse complement strand
CCCCACACAGAGCTCGGCCCAACGAATTACACAGACAGTTATTTAAACAGATTCATTCCTTCGCTGTGTTTTATTCATCACGTTTTCTTTAACTCGGCCTCGCTTACAATATGGCATGTCATTTCCTTCCATTAACTTGCAAACAGCTAAACTGTCATGAATAATAAACGTGCTGGTAAATAAAACAGCAGGTTTGGGCTGGTGTGCTCCCCGGATGAACAGTGTGCTCACAGACCATGTTGTCCCCAGGTGAGGAGGCCTCAGAGGGCTGGGAGGAGTCAGGGGAATCTCTGGGACCCAGTCCAACACCGTAAACAAATGGAGTGACGAGAGAGAGAGAGAGAGAGAGAGAGAGAGAGAGAGAGAGAGAGAGAGAGAGAGAGAGAGAGAGAGAGAGAGAGAGAGAGAGAGAGAGAGAGAGGGAAGAGAGAGAGGGAAGAGAGAGAGAGAGAGAGGGAAGAGAGAGAAGAGAGGGAAGAGAGAGAAGAGAGGGAAGAGAGAGAGAGAGAGAGGGAAGAGAGAGAGGGAAGAGAGAGAGGGAAGAGAGAGAGGGAAGAGAGAGAGGGAAGAGAGAGAGGGAAGAGAGAGAGGGAAGAGAGAGAGGGAAGAGAGAGAGGGAAGAGAAAGAGAGAGAGAGAGGGAGAGGGACCTGTTGGGAGCGCAGAGGGCTGAAATGAAGAGCCAAACAGAGCAAAGACATGTGAACAGAAGACAAGGCCTCATGAGAGACCAGCCTGGCCCAGGGTTGTACCGAGACAGCCCCATCAGAGTAAACAGGACCTGTGTACACTATGACAATATTAGGCTGTGGGGGTTGGATTCTAGGATTAGGAGCTGTCTGCTTCCTTGGCCCAGACTAGGTGGACATAACTGGGAAGAAGAGTGGGATGACCCCCTGATGATCCCTGTATTGTTGTATAGGAGGAAGTGGAATTAGGTTGTGGAAATTATTTTATCATGTTGATTTCTGTTTTGTTTCAATCGATTGAAAAGGCACATGGCCTCAGTTTAGTATGTTGGTATGTTAGTGTATATATATTTGTATATTATATTTATATATTAGTGACGGCTCTGGCTTAACAGTCAACTCAACTCATATCTGGTGTATAAAGGAAAGATTGAGTGAGGGAAGGTGACACATGCAGACATGACAGATGACATGTTTCAGTGTGGAACCACCCCTGCATTGTGTTTTCCTCGCAGAGTGAGAGAGAATGGGGGAGGGAGAGGGCGAAAGAGAGAAGAGACAGAGAGGGGGGGGAGAGAGGGGGAGAGAGAGAGGGAGAGAGAGAGAGAATGGGAGAGGGAGAGAGACAGAGTGGAGGGAGAGAGAGAGAGGGAGAGAGAGAGAGAGAGAATGGGAGAGAGAGAGAGAGAAGGGGGGGAGAGTGAGACGTGAGTCCTTAATGTGGGTTCTGAATCTAATGGATGTGTTGGAATATGACATTTCCCTGTGTTCCCGGGTGTGATACGATACCATACAGAACCCCCACAGTGATGCTCATGGAGAGGGCAGGAATGTTCAGGTCCATTTGGGATAGTTCAAGGGAGAGGAGATGGTTACTACTCTCTAGGGGTCATTGGTAGGCAGTATGATAACGAGTTATGAACCCTGTAGTTAATGAGCAACAACATGCCTCTTATCCACACCACATTTCCCTGTGGCATACAGAGTGTTCCACGTGAACATGTGTCTGGTACTCTCACCTACTAACTCTCTGGTGAGGCTTATAGCTTGTTAAGGGATGAACAATACTGCATTCAGTCAGGGGAGGTGTGCCTTGGTCACATAGAGCTTAGCATCGAAGTCTCTCTGAGCTCCCGGTGCTGAGCCTTCATCTCTCCCGGTTGTCTTTGTTCTATATTCACGCACTGATAACCCACTCTGTTCCTGCGTGGCCATGACGACAGCCCCTCCTCCTCATCAGAGACGGGTACAGTACAGAGACTCAGAGCATCGCCGGGTTTCATTGGCAGCTGGGCCGGGCGGTTCGGGTGAGCAGCAGAAGCTCCAGCCTAATACGGGCTTTAGACTGGAGCTAACGTCCCGACGGAGCCACCGAGGGCGCGCTGCCAAAAAGCAGGAAATGAATCTTGTCTCTCTCCGCCTCTAATCTCCCCACCTTCACATGCAAGTGGGAGAGATTAAAGCCCAACTGCAGCTGCTTATGAGGAAACACGCCAACACACCACACCACACACACACACACGCCCACACCTCATCATCTTTCCATCCGCCCAACATCAAAAGATACTGGATTGCAGCCTGGAGACTAGCTTCTCTCCCTTGTCCATACCGGAGTAACCTTGTCCCCGGGCTATTACACGGCATAAGCTTGGTACATCAGACATTCCACGTTGGCCTTAGTGGGAGGGATAATTTAAGAATAACTGGCATCGTAAGAAAATATGCTGAAAAGGCAGTCAAAAAAATCATTATTGTTCATCGGCTTTATCATAAAAAATTTGGTTTTTTTATCAAATAAAAAAATCATTAAGAAAAACTTTGATCTAAAACACACAAATATTGGCACTCTGAATTGAGTGCTTTATCCAGCCTAACATAACAGCTATGAGTCATCTCCTATCATGTTTGAGGAGGTGAGAGAATGTACAGGAAGGGATTTGAGACTATTTCTCCTCGCAGAACTCTCCACATCCTTCCTGGCATGCGATATATTTCTCAGCTCTCGCCACACGTTTTCATTGGGATTTGGGTCCGGGAACTGTGATGGCCGTTGCAAAAGCTTGATTTAATGTTGAATTAGACATTTTCATGTGGATTTTGAAAATAAGCTTTGGGTTGTTGTTCTGATATATATAACTACCTTGCCCTGTTGCTCGAAGCAAAAGTTTGGAAGGTAAAATGTGTTTTGTAATTGGTCACCCTGCTCCAACCAGGAAGGTCTACCTTTCCATGGCCAATCACTGACCATTTTGTCGTCTCCTGCCTATCAAGTAGATGTAGTTGGCTGCTAACGAACTGACAGTTGGACTGGGTATTTGATTCGGGCGTGGTCACGCTTGATGCATCTCATGAGACACAACAGCTCAACGGTGTAGCGGACGCTGTTCAGTGCTCTGTTATGTGATTTAATTAGACATTCAGTGATGTAGTTAGGGAGAAGAGAGGGACTGCTTCCTGAATGCTGAGCTGAGCACCTAATGATCCGCTCTGGAGACCTGTGGTGTCTGTAGCACGGGGCTGGCTGCTGCATGAACAGGCAGGTACTGCAATAGTACTCTGGAGTAAAGCTACAGGGCAGTCCTGTTGTTGTTGGAAACCATTTATTTCAGGTACATTTCAATGTACTTTAACAGTGGATATGAGCACGTCTAATGTTTCTGCTGTGTCTCTGATCACTTTTCTCTGATCTTTCTGCCTAATAACGGCCAGCTTGACTACTTTGGTCTTCATGTTGTTCTACACCATAAAAAGACTGAAAATGCAATGCCAGTGCCTAGAATCAAAATTAGACACAGCTCTCTGGTACAAATTCAGTCATAAAGGATAATCTAAACTGAATTAACATCTTGTATGTAGAATGATTACTATGTGAAGTTATCTGTTGATCCTTCCTGCGAACTTCTGACTCACATTTGTGACTGATCTGACTCAAATGAAAAAGTTAAAAGTCTATACTCAAAAACCGCTAGCATGTTATTGGTGCAGCTCTCCTCCACAGACAATCATGACAACATGGCATAGCTGTATGAAGAAAGCTCAATTTATTGAATGTACAATTGTTGATAAATACCAAGTTCATTAAGACTCATCATATCACAATTATGAATATAAAACTGAGGAAACTTATTCCACTAAGTTTAATGTTCTTGATTATGTACATATATTAGCAGAAAGAATGGGGACATTTCCTGATCACTGTAGCATAACTTCAACTTGCATTGTTTTGACAGGATACCAAAGACATTCAGCAAACTCTGTTGCTGCGTAGCTACCAGATTCGGCCTATTTGAGTCAAGTAGGTTTAAATAATTTGAAACCGTATTTATTAACATCGGGACAGGATCAGAAGTTAGACGGGCGATAAAACGACTTCAAAAGTTATGCAGTGATTCAGTAATAAGGACATATTCTGATACTTCTACAACAGAACTGGATCATGTTGTCACAGATTGTTTCATCAAATTTCTCAACCACACCAACAATGTAGTGCCATCTATAATGCTATTAAATAATCACGAACGTTAAACTAATTGTGTTTGCGGGCAGTCAGCTTGCTAGCTCTGTTTAGTTTATCAAGGCTAATATAGGGATCTGCTCTATCAGCAATAATATATCATAAATTGTCCACCACTGCTTAGTTATTATTTATTCATCATGAAAACATGAAGTCATCTTTACTTGTGTGTGCAAAAGTCCATAAGGGGATATTAGTTGAAGAAAGCTGTACCTGATATCACACAAGCCTCACCAACCTGCCTTTCATTTTGTTGTTATTATTTAGCTCGGTTCAATTTTGTTTGGCATTGCATACTTGAGTGAGCAGAAAAAATTATCAAATGTTAGATGTTCTTGGCAGTGACTTTGCTCTGCTGTCTCCATTTTTCTGTCTTGGTGGCTGGAGAAAGAGATCGAAGTATGAAATGTAAGCTGTTTTATTAATTGTGCTGATGGTGGGCGTCATTATTTTTGGGATAATGGGAATGGGATCAGGAAGACCAGTACAATACTCTGGATACTCTGGGCGAAGGATTTACACATCGTTCCAAACACTTGACCAATCGTTTTTTTAATCATGTAAAATGTATATAGAGTTGTTAATTGGCAAAACATTTTTTAACATATATCATATCCTTGAAATTAAATACATTTCTTGAAATCTGAAAAGAATTGTGATATCCAACAGCAGTTTGTTCTCCTTATATTCAGTAAGTCTTGCAAATGTGAATAGTTTGGTGAATAGTCTACAATTTGTGTTGTGGTCATGCGTTTGGTGAATA
The DNA here is from genome assembly GCA_029465975.1 of Dallia pectoralis. Lineage (NCBI taxonomy): Eukaryota > Metazoa > Chordata > Actinopteri > Esociformes > Umbridae > Dallia > Dallia pectoralis. The sequence continues at coordinate 12,143,905 of CM055749.1, read as the reverse complement.
GTCTACAATGTGTATTGTGGTCATGCGTTTGGTGAATAGTCTACAATTTGTGTTGTGGTCATGCGTTTGGTGAATAGTCTACAATGTGTATTGTGGTCATGCGTTTGGTGAATAGTCTACAATGTGTATTGTGGTCATGCGTTAAGTGAATAGTCTACAATGTGTATTGTGGTCATGCGTTTGGTGAATAGTCTACAATGTGTATTGTGGTCATGCGTTAAGTGAATAGTCTACAATGTGTATTGTGGTCATGCGTTAGGTGAATAGTCTAAAATGTGTATTGTGGTCATGCGTTAAGTGAATAGTCTACAATGTGTATTGTGGTCATGCGTTAAGTGAATAGTCTACAATGTGTGTTGTGGTCACGCGTTTGGTGAATAGTCTACAATGTGTATTGTGGTCATGCGTTAAGTGAATAGTCTACAATGTGTATTGTGGTCATGCGTTAGGTGAATAGTCTACAATGTGTATTGTGGTCATGCGTTAAGTGAATAGTCTACAATGTGTATTGTGGTCATGCGTTAAGTGAATAGTCTACAATGTGTATTGTGGTCATGCGTTAGGTGAATAGTCTGCAATGTGTATTGTGGCCATGCATTAGGTGAATAGTCTACAATTTGTATTGTGGTCATGCGTTAGGTGAATAGTCTACAATGTGTATTGTGGTCATGCGTTAGGTGAATAGTCTACAATGTGTATTGTGGCCATGCATTAGGTGAATAGTCTACAATATGTATTGTGGTCATGCGTTAGGTGAACAGTCTACAATGTGTGTTGTGGTCATGCGTTATGTGACTAGTCTATAGTCTGTATTGTGGTCATGCATTAGGTTAATAGTCTAACACAGTGGTTCAGGGTACCAGGATCCTTGGGGGTACTTTGTTATTGACATGGGGTACTTCAGAAGACACACAAGACCAGTGGCTCACTGATAATGTACGTATGGGGGCTGTCGTGGCATAATGCTGTTGCAGTAACAGAAGGAGATTGTGGAATCCACTGGTCTAACAAACCGTACCTTATGTATTTATATGATGGTAAATAAGAGAATTGACCGGGTTTTGACATTGTGATGTTGTCTAACATTGGAAACAGATGATCAAATCTCTCTTCTAGCACGTAACTGAGAACAGTGTCACTGGGATGAGTCTACCCTCTTGAAAGGTATTGGGGGACAAATTAGACTTGTGGAATAATCTGTCCCCCTCACATATAAGCACATAACACCCATGATTTACATAACCAAATGGACTCATGCCTGCCTGGCGCTCGTTTGGACCTTACGCCCAATTCCATCTGTAATCCCTTTTTTTAATGTTAATCAGTCACATGAGCTGAGGTAAGTTACGCAGAACGTGTGTATGGTGTGTTGTCTTTTGAGGCAGAGCATGTTAGCCCTAGATAGAGATAGAGTACCAGTGTTTCTCCTTCCACCTACGCGTCTGCTTATGTCTCTGGAATAGCAGGTGGTATAGCTGTGCTGACATACTCAGGTTGCTGTATACTGGTGGAGCTCCTACATGGAAGGACTTCAATGTGTTTCATTTGCACTCTGGTTTTGGGTGTGTCCTTCTGAGAAAGCAGCAGCTGGTGATACAATGTCCTGCTTCGGTCTCGTCTTACTGTGACCTTGGGCATTTCTAATATTGGTACTTAGACTTGGTAGAGAATTGCACAGAAAATTGAAAAATCATTGAGATTTGGTCAGAATGCCTCGAAAACCTAACCAAAACCTCGTCTGTAAACTGAAATAAACCAGTATGTCATTATGATTTTGGTGACCTATCCTTTTAAATCGAGGTGGCCCTGAAGACGTGTGTGCTCTGGGCTCCCAGCTCGCCTGACAAGCCCTAATATTGATGTGTTATGAAGCCGAGGGCCTGTTGTCACACTGCATTCAGATAAACAGCGGCACACCTGTGTGCCGCACACTCACGCACCCTGGGGGGCTATCTACCGTCTCAGGCCACTGAGGTGAGGAGAGCCAGCCAGCCCAGACCAGACACGGCTCACAGCTCATAAAGGCTTCCAGCTGCAGTCCTTTGTTCTCCACACTCCCGTGGGTCTGATAGAACAACGCGGCCAACAGAAAGGCTAGCTAAGAACCAGACGGTCGGACTATTAAACGACGTGCGAAGAGGGCCGCGTCTCGGGGAGTGTACCGAAATGTAAATACTATTGAGAGGGAATTAAATTCCCATTAAGTCAAATGTGCCTTTGACCTACCCTCCGTGAGCCATAATGGCGCCGACGACAAAACTCTCCGACTATTATGCAGAAATCTCCCGTGCGATTGAAATGAAAATAGTAGTCATTACATAACCCCTGTTGATACGAAATGTGCATTTAATTGTATCGGCATTTTAAAACCATTATTCACGACCAGACCATCGACAGCGACCGTAGCACGTATAGACGGCAGGATTTGATCTACAACTGAATGGGAGAGTTGGAGAGATAAAGGATTCTCATGAAGTCAGAGAGCTAGATATAAAAGCTGCTCTGCTATGGATATTAAATTATAAGGATATTAAAACACCTCCCCGGGGGAGTGTGACACACCGTCTATGGGCCAGAGGATTTTAATAACAATAAAATATTGCCTCGGATATTCATTATAAAAGAGGCATAATCTTTTCTCGGGGTTTCATTCATTTTGAGAATTATTTATTGCTTTCGGTGGCGTCTCATCTCTATGAAGTGACATTTGGAAAGTGAGTTTCTCTTCATTAGTCAACTATCAGGGTGAAAGCCAGTGTTCCAGATCCAATTTGCATGAAGTAAGTCGGAAGTGTAGTGTGAAGTGTGGCAGTCATTGCTGTTCATCGAAAGCCGTGACAATATTGTATCATTGTATGTACGGCGGCGGTACTATATCCGTAGCTTTTGGAAATTACACAGTTTGTATGCACTAACTGACTATTTATGTAATGTGTTTATATCATACTGCCGAAGACCAGAGATGAGTAATTGCACATGTACGATATCTAACATTAGCTATAACTGTTATGAATTTTTCTGAGCCGATTCAGACGGCAGTTGTATTCATCTTGGAATTACAGCCTCTTGTACCTCCTAAGTAGAGGCGTGGCGTCTGCTCTGACCTGTGAGTGATAGATTGTTTTCTCTCAGAATGAGACATCCACTAGTCCACTTTGGGAGGCAGGAGGAATAGAGGGATACTGGAGGGATATGGGGGGGGCCCTCTGCTGCTCTGCTGTGTAATTACGTCTCTCACCTCTCCTCCTCTCGCTGTGGCCTCCCTCTCCTTATATTTCCCTCCCAGCCTTCTTCAAACACCCTCAGTCCCTCGCCTGCTGCTGTCTCGCTATTCTCACGGCTGAGCCGCAGGTGGCGGCAATTTCTGTCTGCCCTGCAGCTTTAAGTGTACATTGAGCAGCACCAGAAACGCCTAGGACCTGTGGAATAAATGTGACTGCTCCCAGAACCATGGAAACGCTCGTTCCCACATCCCATCCGGTCCAAGGCATCGGCAGCACATGCCATCTGAAATGTAATTGGACGTACACCAGACGTGCAGGTTGTGGAGTGCACTTGTTGGTCCGGCACATCCCACAGACGCTTAACCGGATTGAGATCTGTGGAATCTGGAGGCCTGGGAGTCACCTTGAACCAGTCATCAAGTTCCTCAAACCATTCCTGGACAACGGGTGCAGTGTGAGCAGGGCGCATAATTCTGCTGAAAGCGACTGCTGCCATCAGGAAATACCATTGTCATGAAGGGGTGTATCTGGTCTGCAATAATGTTTAAGTAGGTGGCACGTGTCCAATTGAATTCCATGTGATTCTCCCTGCTGATTGTGAAGCTCACCACCTAATCCACCCAGACTCTGACATGTGCCCTCATTAGGAGATAATCACCGTTATTTAATTATCCGGTGAGTGGTCATAATGTTTTGGCTCATCAGTGAACGTGCCCTGTCAAATTAAATCAGCTTGTTATTATTAATTGGAGTTAACCGGTCGCCACTATTTTTCACTAATACACGTGACATTCTCCCCATGAAGTAAAATAATCTCCGGCTATTTTTGGGTGCACGTTATTCATTAACACACCTCTGTTGGACAGGTGAAGCCATGGTAACGGCTGGTACCATTAACACAGTGGAATTAGATGGAGCATTCAGCTTGTCTGTGATGTCAAATGAATTGCAGACTATATTGGGATAACCTCGTTGTTTTTAAACAATATCGTCTTTATCAGATCAGCTGTGGATGGAATGACAATGAATAAATGCCACTGAGCTGGGTTTCCTATTTCTCTTCCTCTAATCTACTGTCGCATGAGCCGAATGCTGTTCCTTCTGTTTGACAGCCAAGACTTCACACACTCACAAACACGCACACACACACACACACAGACACACACTTATATTCAGACACATGCCATGACGAAATCCCATGTGAAAAGCAAACTTAAAATAACATCATTTTCAAAACGGTCACATTTTAATTTAATTTCAAAAGATTTCTTCCCCCGGAAAAATCTTTGTGACGACTGGTGTGAATGCCAGCGTATTCAGAATGTGTGCGTGATTATGTCTGCCTGTGACCGGACCTTCTGAAAAGTATTTGTTTTCCACCGGGTAATCCACCATTGTTGTGAAATGTACAGTACTTGTGATACTGTGACAGTGGCAAAACTCGAAAAGTGTTTAATACATCCTAGTATTTTTCATGCAAGCATTTCAAACGTGTTAAATTGTACATTCACAGTATTCAATTTAGTTATCTGAATTGCATGCAGGTCTCCTACTACCGGGACTTTGTCATTAGCCTGAGGCTGCTGTGTCTGTGACAAGCTTATTCCTGGGCAAATCGTTTTTGTGTCCAGCAAATAACATAAAACATTCAACTGAAGTGTCTTGCCGAGGGTTGGTCAGGAACAGAGCTGTCTAGCTGGAACCTTTAGCATCTACCTCTAGACACTTCAGAGAAAAGAGTCTATACAATACTGCCAAAATCCCAACCTGACAGAGGGTAAGTTGTTGTTTCTGGCTGTGGGTATTATGTTAGCTCGCCGGGTCTGTCAATCACTCGGGCACTGGATAAAATGTTAACAGCTGTCTTATTGCTTCCTATGTCCTTGATTTTTTTTAGCAGATTTTATTTATTGCATCCAGTTTTATGTTCTTTACAAAAACCAGTTGGATGAGAAAGTCAGTATATGTCGACCGGCTGGTGGAACTATATGTGCACATACTCACAACTATACGTGCACATACTCACAACTATATGTACACATACTCACATACTCACAACTATATGTGCACATACTCACATACTCACAACTATATGTGCACATACTCACATACTCACAACAATATGTGCACATACTCACATGCTCACAACTATATGTGCACATACTCACATACTCACAACTATATGTGCACATACTCACATACTCACAACTATATGTGCACATACTCACATACTCACAACTATATGTACACATACTCACATACTCACAACTATATGTGCACATACTCACAACTATACGTGCACATACTCACAACTATATGTGCACATACTCACATACTCACAACTATATGTGCACATACTCACAACTATATGTACACATACTCACATACTCACAACTATATGTGCACATACTCACATACTCACAACTATATGTGCACATACTCACATACTCACAACTATATGTGCACATACTCACATACTCACAACTATATGTACACATACTCACATACTCACAACTATATGTGCACATACTCACAACTATACGTGCACATACTCACAACTATATGTGCACATACTCACATACTCACAACTATATGTGCACATACTCACATACTCACAACTATATGTGCACATACTCACAACTATATGTGCACATACTCACAACTATATGTGCACATACTCACATACTCACAACTATATGTGCACATACTCACATACTCACAACTATATGTGCACATACTCACATACTCACAACTATATGTGCACATACTCACAACTATATGTGCACATACTCACATACTCGCAACTATATGTGCACATACTCACAACTATATGTGCACATTCTCACATACAAACAGCAGAGGCCATAATCTCAAGGGGTCACACATACAAACAGCAGAGGCCATAATCTCAAGGGGTCACACATACAAACAGCAGAGGCCATAATCTCTCAGGGGGTCACACATACAAACAGCAGAGGCCATAATCTCAGGGGGTCACACATACAAACAGCAGAGGCCATAATCTCAGGGGGTCACACATACAAACAGCAGAGGCCATAATCTCTCAGGGGGTCACACATACAAACAGCAGTGCCCATAATCTCTCAGGGGATCACACATACAAACAGCAGAGCCCATAATCTCTCAGGGGATCGAGATGGGAAAGCATTTCCAATGGGTTTGGTCCTTATGACTGCACGGGGCCACCAGCCGGTCGACCTCTCAGTAGTCTGTGGACCCATTCCTGCTAGTTATGACACGGACCACAGCGGTGTCACCTGGAAACCTGAGCAGTTTGACAGATGCATTGTTGGAGGAACGAGTCATTTGTGTGGACTGTGGAGAAGGGGTCAGAACGCACATGCTTGTATTGCCACAATGCTGAAGGATAAAGAGGCCGAAATGCGCTTTCACATCTTTCTGTTGCATCATGTCGGGCGAAGATGAAAGGATGTGATGAATGGAGGAAACGCTTTTGAGTCTCCGCTATTGAGACACCCTCCATTTCTCACCTTAATCTTCAGGCACAGAGGAGGCAAGCATTTGATCCCATTGTACTATTCGTGTGATAGATTCTTTTGTAGGTTTGTGTTTTTCAGTTTCCTGTAAGGTTGGAAAAGTTTACGAAAGCTAATCTAAATTAACGTTTATCCAACCATTTCGAAAGATTCACCCTCATTTGTGCAACATTGTAAACATTATCCGGTGGTTTCCGTTGATGAAGCAGCCTAAGATGGCCTCGATAGCCAGAGGAGGACTTGTGATCCCTCAGAGCCTGGTTCCTCTCTTGGTTTCTTCCTAAATCTGACCTTCAGGGAGTTTTTCCTAGCCGCCGTGTATCAACTTGTTCAACTTGTTTCTTGTTCACCTTGTTGATGTGTGCTCTGTCGGATTCTGGATGGGTGATTGTAAAAGCACTTTGTGGCAACTTTGTTGTAAAAAGGGCTGTATAAATACATTTGATTGATTGATTGATATGTTACACAAGACAGACACCAATCAAGCCATGTGACGGCAACATTTTTAATGCAGCATTATCAACGGCTCAGGTTAGACTTGTGGTGTATTCACTCTTGGAGAAGTTAGATAGACATGTGCTGTGTACGGACATCGCCATGGGGATTGGGTACCTGTTTAAGCTGTGTACGGACATCGCCATGGGGATTGGGTACCTGTTTAAGCAGGACTTCTGGGTTGACACATCTGTCAAACATTTTAAAATCACGGTCACAATCTAACATACCATCGTTAGCCAGAAATAGCTCCATACTAAATAGTGATATTGCTTCAAATCCTCGTCTAAAACAACACATCTATTACATTCGGCTTGTCTGGCTTTAGCCTCAAAAAACACTTTTGGAAATGTGACACATAAACTGGCATTAAAGTTCATTTGATCAATCACACCCAGTTGCCCAGTCAGGCAATTCATAAAATGCAACCACTATCAAAATTGATACACAGCGGCTAAGAAGTGAAAACTCTCAAATGTAGGAAAAACGGTTAGGTGGATTAGAAGCCAGAACCATCAGGTTTCTTCATATCTTTGACCAGACGTTCCTTAGGAAGGGTCAGCTACATGTCTCTAGAGCTAGGTAGGACCCACGGTGTGGTCCATGGACTCATGTCCTTCTTAGTGTAAACAGAATAAGACACAATGAAAATACGCAGACGTATATATAGCAGCATAGGTTCTGCGGCGGAAATCTCAGGGTTAAAAAATTTCCACCAATCCGTGTTCCAAATTCCACTTCTGTGCTAACATACAGTGGATATAAAAAGCCTACACACCCCTTGTGATGGTTTTTGTGATGTGAAAAAAGTTGACATAGATGAATAATGTCTGTTTTTTTCACCTGTAATGTGATCTATAACCTGAACAATTCAATTGGAAAAAAACTGAAACCTTTGAGGGGGAAAATTACAAATAAATACCTTACAATAATCTGGTTGCATAAGTGTGTAAGTCTTCTAACTGTTAATGTGGCTGTGTTCAGAATTTACCAATCACATTCAAACTCATGTCTAATTATTCACCTGCCATAATTTAAATTGACTCTGATTTATCACAAGTAAAGGTCAGCTGTTCCAGTAGGATTTTCCTGACAGTTGCATCTCAGAGCAAAAGCCGTGGTCCACAGAGAGCTTCCAAAGCATCAGAGGGATCTCATTGTTGAAAGATATCATGCAGGAGAAGGGAACAACATAATTTCCAAAGTATTCGATATACCATGGAACACAGTGAAGAGAGTCATTATCAAGTGGAGAAAATATGGCACAACAGAAACACTACCAAGAACTGGACATTCCTCTGAAATTGATTAAAAGACAAGAAGAAAACTTGTCATGGAGACCTGCAGCAACATTAAATAAGCTTCTGGAATTTCTGTCAAGTACTGGCTGTGTGCTACATGTGACAACAATCTCCCGTATTCTTAATATGTATGGGCTATGGGGTAGAGTGGCATTTTCTTACAAAGAAAACATCCAAGCCTGGCTGAAACATCAAGTCTTCCAAAAGCTTGTAGCAAAAGGTGTTTTGTTTTGATGAAACCAAAGTTGAACTTTTTGGCCACAACTCCAAAAGATATATTTTTGGCGCAAAAACAACACAGCAAATCACCAGAAGAACACCCACAGTGAAGCATGGTGGTGGCAGCATCATTCTTTGGGGCTATTTTTCTTCAGCTGGAGCCTTAGTTCAGGGTGGAGGGAATTATGAACAAATATCATACAATCTGGGAAGAAAACCTTCAGGCTTCCGTTAGAAAGCCGAAGATGAAGAGGAAGTTTACCTTTCAGCACGACAATGAACCAAAGCACATATCCAAATCCACAAAAGCATGGCTTCACCAGAAGAAGATTAAAGTTTTGGAATGTCCAAGCCAGAGCCGAGACCTTAATCCAATTAAACATCAATGGGGTGATCTGACGAGGACTGTGCACAGGAGATGTCCTCGCAATCTGACAGATGGAGCGCTTTTGCAAAGAAAAGTGGGCAAAAATTGCCAAGTCAAGACTTGCCATGCTATTAGGCTCCTTCTCAAGAAGACTGATTGCTGTAATAAAATAAAAAGGTGCTTCAACATAGTATTAGTGTATGGGTGTGCAATCAGGTCATTGTAAGGTTTTTATTTTTCCCCCTCAAATATTTCAGTTTGTTTCTCAATACAATTGTTGAAGTTATAGGTTACATTAAAGGTGTAAAAAGTTCTGACATTATTTATCTTTGTCTAGTTCTTTCACATCACAAAAACCTGGCATTTTAACCCTAACTGATATAAACAAAAAAAGATTTTTCTGTCTGACTACTGATGAAATATTGAATTCGCTGAAAGAGATTATATTAGCTGTCACCTCCACATTCACACACCTTCACCACCACTACTGACCGGGGCATGGTGAGGCCCTAAATGAAATGGCTAGGAAGTCCTTTTATTATGTTGACCCATCAGAACTATTGATTGATGGGGCATTGGGTAGAGTCCTGTTTTTATTCTTTAATCACTTAATCACAGTTCTTCAATGATCGGATCTACAGCCAGATCAACAGACTGGAGAGGGAACCAGTGTTGTCTTCCGGGAATACAGACAGGTAGTCAGGAATACATAGCCTTGGAATGCATTTGTAAAGCCAATTTACTCGGGATATTTGAAAATAGATTACACATACATTGACAACCACCGAAGGAACTGGCTAACTATTAGAACCGCAATTCCGGAGCTGTAAGGCGGAGGGCTGAGCTGATGGTTGAGTGAAATCCATTCCCCAACCTTTCTGCTTTTTACCCTCATTTGTGAGCATCTCATTGTCTCTCTCGCTCTCTCTCTCTCTCTCTCTCTCGGTCTCCCTCTGTCTCCCTCTGTGTCTCTGTGTCTGCCATTCTAACCAAAGGTTATTTTTTTATTGATGGAAATGTTATGAATATTTGAAGGCCCCTTTTAGCCGAACATGAAATAGGAGTCTTTGTGAAGACTGGCACTTGTTCTGCTCATGTGCAATGCACTCCACTCTTTAAAAGGAATTTAGGGAAGTTAGAGTCTGGGATGGGAAGTTTCTTGGCATATTCACTCTTCTAAGTGTCAAAATGCCAGTGGTACCCAAAGGCACCAGCTACTTCTTCCTCGCCAGACCAGACAGTGAACTATAAGGCAGGACACCTCATGGATATTACATAAACACATGTCCGAAACAAGCTGCTCTAGCATAGCTGGGGCACTATCATTTTGTCCAACGGTCAACCGGTGAAATATAATTGGACATTTCTTACGGATGTCTGTTTTATTTCAGAATGTATGTGTTTTCTATTGGAGCTCGAAGCGACGTGAAATCTGGAGACAATACAATACGTGACTGGCATAACTTGAATGGCCAGCTCCCTGTAATACTGTTTGAAAAGCAACCTGTTGTCATGTTACATCTGTGTTGTTTCCATCTGAAAGCTCTGATGATCACGTTAAATTGAAGAACTCGAGGTGCAATCTAGAACCTGATTATTCTCTCGCCTGTGATTAATCTGCAAGTGGATGGTCAGTGGAGAGTGTGGAGTGCTCCTCAAATGTTTGTTTGAAATGACCAGAGGCAGTTGGCTGCCTGGGCTGTTAATGGGAACCTCTGGGTTCCTCGTGTGTTTGAGTGAAGGAGCCAGGCTGGTTGTGTGGTCCAGCGGGGAGATGGCCAGATGTAGCTGGCTTGACTAGATTGTGGGGGGGGCTGTTGCTATTCACACCAGTTGCTTTAGTGCCAACCCTGGCAGTGCTCTTCTTTTTCTTTCCTCCTCTGAAAACCAGGTGACCTTTTCCTTTTTATCTGAAAGGTCACACTGCTGAGCATTCGCAGTCAAGCCTTTTTTATTGTATTTTTGGTATTCATGACCATTCATTCCTTTTTGAAAAAAGAAACCATATCAGAAGCTGTCAGTGAACCGGATGTCATGATGGTGATGAAAATATGTTACGTTTTCTGAAATGAAAGCGGCAGAATGTGCTTTTTTTTCTTATATCATGACATGGCTGATCTGCTAAATGTATGTACATTCATACATAGAAAATATATTCTATTCATCTATAATACTCGGAATATCACTTGGTAAGTAGTTCACTCCCAATAAAAAATGTTGTTAGCCTACTGTCATTTGTCATATGGATGTCTCAGTTAAGTGAGCATTTCATCATATCTCTAACAGCGTAATGTACGGATGACTAATGTTAGCAATAATATGAACACAATCAAGAGCAAGCAAATGTAAATTCCCAATGTCTGTTTATAGAATACACATGTAGGTTGCAGGCAGTAGGTGCAGGCAGAACCGGTGTTCAATAGGAAGTAGATGCAGGCAGAACTGGAGTTCAATAGGAAGTAGGTGCAGGCAGAACCGGAGTTCAATAGGAAGTAGGTGCAGGCAGAACCGGAGTTCAATAGGAAGTAGGTGCAGGCAGAACCGGAGTTCAATAGGAAGTAGGTGCAGGCAGAACCAGAGTTCAATAGGAAGTAGGTGCAAGACAAGTACGTCGCATTGACAGATCTTACAAAAGAACACAAAACAACAGTCTGATGACAAACAAGTACCGACCCGGGTTGGGAGAAAACGAAATAGACAGGTACACCAAGAAACAGGACAGAGGTAAGAGCAAACACAGCAGAGAGTGATGACACCAGTTGACTGAGGGAAGACAGGAAGTAATGACATAAAAATGCATATGGGCTAAACATGCAGTTACAATAGCTATATCAAAAATAAATAGCGATTATCCATCATAAATAAAGATTGCTAGCTACAAATGTTGGAAGTTATTGTAGCTTTTAAACCTTCAGTACACACTGTTTGTTTAGCAACAAGCAAGGCAAAAAAATCTATAAAATACACCTTTTTATTTATGAGTGGAGGAGGGACTTGACCGAAGCAGGAAGTATCGTCACCACGTAGTTGTAGTCTTTTTGCATTAGTACAAATCTTGCAACTTTTTATCGGTATATCCGCTGATTGGATCATGGCTGATATTCAGGTATTCAGTTGGGGCAGATAGTTGTATATGAGATGAGAGTCCATGGTTACCAAAATATGTTGTCCTGTTGTTGTTGTTGTTCTTTAGGCTAGGCAGGTAGTCATAAGAATGTCTTGTTTCAAGTCATCACCGTCAATATGTTGCACATAAACAATGAGCACAGATTCATCTGACACTGCTGTAGTTGTATCCAACTGAGGGCCAAAGGGAACGTCCCCAAACTTGAGCTGGTTTTGACCCTCTCCAGCCATTTTATTCATTCTGTCTTTGACAGTGTTGTCAGAAAGCGGGACGGTTCTTTTTTTAACCACCACCACATGTGTGCCACACTGCCTCGCTACAATCTTCAGGCAGGTGGGTTTGATTAGCTGCAATTAATAGCAAACACTGAAATGACGTCTCTGTGGCTCTGTGTAAATCCCTGCCTGATCTTTCGAATGCTTTCAGATGTCTGTGGATCTTTTCACAGAGACAACTGCTTCTTCCTCTCAAAGAAATTGTGACCTTCACCAGGAGTCTCCTGGTGTTTTGTTTTCTGGTGTTGTTGCATTTTGCTTGGCTTCATGCTGTCATTAACTCACATCTTGCCAAGAGAACATAACTGAAGTTAGGATAACTCTTCTGATATAGCCTTACTTTCTTTTCTAATAACACTTTCTTAAGTTTCTTAGACATGATGTTTTATTCATCAAATAGTGGTGCTCTGACTGCAGGAAAACAAGCTGCTTGTTGAAAGGTTCATTGACGTGTTTGAATGTTTTTTCAGGGAATTCCGCTTTTATGTTTCTGTGCAATTTTTTTATTTAATTTTACATTGGCCTTGGCATTTCAAGCATATGATTTTGAATAACATTTGAACATGTATGAATCTTAGAATTACAGTTTAGTGCAACGTTTTATGCATGTTTGACTTGAAAGCGAATGAGGAGTGTGTGAACTCTGGCGCCCCCCAAAGGGGGTCAGGACCCCAGGTTGGAAACCACTGGTCTCTAGATCATCCGGTCGAGGAAATCTCAGCAGCATGAAACTCAAAGGGAGGGAGAGATTCAGCGTGAAAAGCACTTCCACATCTTAAAAATGTCCGAAATAAAGTGCAAAACACATTAACCCCTTGGGAATAATTGGGTGGTTGTACATGTCAGTGGTCTGTATACAAATACGCTTCAAAGATTCTGCACGTCATTAAATTGTTATGCTTGAAATACTTTTCATTCTACTCTGAGATGTTAATGAAAAAAGGTGTGCAATATGTATCCAAACACGTAGGTATTCATTTTGTTTTTAGTATTATCACCTCTGATTTAAAAAATGTCATAATATCATAATTATCACTCCTGCAAGTCAATTAAGACTTCAAAGTTCCATCATAAAATGTGTGTTAATTTGGTAAGTATACTTCCGTAAACAAATTGTAAACATCATGTAATTGATGCTTGAATAGAATGTAACAGGAAATGCAAACACAGAATTCACTCCCAACTCTCAACAATTCAGTTGTCACAGCCCAACAAATTCCAATGGAGTGTACAATTGGATAAATCAGTAATGAATGAAAAATGCCTCCCAGGTTTCATTTCCAATTTAGGTTAATTAGCAGATGTACAGTCCCCTTTATCTTGAGTGGCTGTGGAGATATTAGGCTTCTCTGTTTGACAGAAGGACACCCAGCAGACCAGCACTGAACACACATTCAGGGCGAGCTAATGGTGGGGCCACGCTAATTAGCTTATGTTCTGTGACTCGCCTTGTTTTGCGGGGCCAAATGTTCCTTATCATTCCCTCATTGAGCCAGAGATTGTAGACAGGTTTCATATCTTTGGGATTAGACGGGATATCTAATCAGGCAGTGCATTTGAATGGTCGTGGGGTGGTCTCTCAATATCGACTAGCTCTTTTTGCCTTTAGCTTTATTTTCACCTCAATTCAATTGTGCAAGTCTTGTTGATTTACCTGAATCACATATAGTCTCTTTGTGTGAAAGGCATACTTAATGAAGCCAAGTTGATAAGACGTGTGCAGAGAAGCATGGGAATGTGCTTATCTGAAATCAACGATTTAGAAAGAAGATATTAATCCAAGTAAACATTCAATTAAGTGTGACTTTGAAAAGTGCCTTGACTTCTGATACATTTTAACCATTACCCTATTTCCCTATCAGGGAACTTCGAGCTGCGTGAAAACGCTATGGGAACGCTCTGCGTGAGTGCGTCATGAAGCACATGTGTAATCAGTCCAATGGCGTGACGGAACGTCACAGACGGGTGACGTCGCGACCAGGAAGACATAAAAGCACCCCTAATTACCGGCACCTTCAGTTTTTTGTTGCTTCAGCAAGTGCATGTTGTGACAGTCCTCGCGGGTTTCTGCTATTACGTTGATAATTCAGAAATTTTCTTGGCGTTTATGTACAAGAGCTCACCGCGATTATGGCAACCGAGCGGCGTTTCAGACAGTGTGCTTCTCCCTGCAACCGCTTTCTCACGGGCCGGGACACACATGTTCTGTGCGTAGTTTGTTTGGGAGAGGAGCATGCCCAGCTAGCCTTGGAAGAGGCTAGCTGTAAGCATTGCGACCGTCTCGCCATCCGCACACTTCGCTCTCGCCTGGCGCTTTTTCAGGAAAGCGGCTCGGTTCGCGTTCCCCGCGGTTCAGGTCCCGCCGCTGCCGAGGCACGGCGCCGACTGACGTCGTGGGGTTCGCAAGCGGATCTAGCATGCGGTTCCGAGACGGCTTCTGCATTTTCTCGGTCCTCGTCTGCTAGAGCCAGTGCCTCGGCTCAGGGTTCGGAAGCACCCGTGCGGGTTTCTTCCGCCCTGGGTGAGGCACCTTTTTCTCAGCCGTCCAGTTCTGAGGAAATGGAGGTTGAAAACCTCGAGGCGGAGGCTGAATTGTTGGTTCAGTCACCTGCGAACGAGGAGCTGCTGGAGGTACTCACCCGAGCTGTGGGAAAGCTCAACATCGAGTGGCCGGCTGACAGGCAGGAGTCTGCTTCAACTAGTAAGTTGAATGAACGATTCTTGCCCTCCCGTGCTTTACCTCCTCGCCGGTGTTTGCCTTTCTTCCCGGACCTCCACACTGAGGTGTCGAGGTCCTGGAAAAAGCCGGTGTCGTCCCGGGTGTTTAATCCGCGGACTCATATGTATTCGAATGTTGCCGAGGCTAATGTTCATGGGTACGGACCGATGCCGGTCGCGGAGGAGATACTGGCGAGCCATTTATCTCCCGCGGCATCGTCTCTGAGGACACCGGCATTGCCCTCCAAGGCGTTGAAGACTACTTCAGCGCTGGTGGGCAAAGCTTATTCGGCGGCGGGTCAGGCAGCTTCCTGCCTCCATACTATGTCTATTCTACAGGCATATCAGGCAGAGCTGCTTAGCGACGGGGCTCAGGGGGAGACTGTAAGTCCTGATGAGGTTCGAGAACTTCGTCAGGCGGCGGATTTGTCTCTTCGTGCCACTAAGGAGACGGCCAAATCAGTGGGCCGTGCTATGGCAGCCTTGGTGGCTACGGAGAGGCATCTCTGGCTGAGCCTCTCTGATATGAGAGATCGGGAGAAAGCCTTCCTTCTGGACGCGCCTCTTTCCCCCGACGGCCTCTTTGGCCCTGCTATTGGCTCGGTCGTCGAGAGGTTTCAGGAGGAGAGAAGGCAGGCAGCTGCCTTCCAGAAATTTCTCCCCCGTCGTAGCCGCGTCGCGGGGGCTGTCGGACGGGGGCAGCCCCGCCCGGCGCCGAGCACGGCGCACCGGGCGCCGCAGAGAGTGAGTGTCGCTACTCGGGCGCCCCCACACGATGAGTGGGCCGGGCGGCGACGCTCACAGGCGGGGCCTTCGAGGGGTAGGACAGTTCCGAGGCCTGTTGCTACATCCAAGAAGGCTTTGTCTAAGAGACCCTGACAGGGGGGTCAAACCGCTGGGGGTGGTCCCCACCAGGGGAGTAGTGAGCTCCTCCTGGTGCCCTCAGCGGGGTGGCCTGGGCGAGCGTTTTCCCGAGGGGCGCTCGCCTCCTCCGAGGAGGGGCCCAGAACTGTCGGACCAGTTGTTCCCTGCCAGTGCGCTGTTACAGGGCACTGTGTCTGCAGTACCTGTTACTCCAGAGGCCAGCCTCGAGAGGCTGGTACCCCTAGTAGATTTTCTGGCAGAGTGGAAGACCCTGCCGAATATGTCTCAGTGGGTCCTGCGGATAATCGAGAGCGGGTATGCCATCCAATTCAGGACGCATCCGCCTCGTTTCAATGGGGTCCTGCCCACAGTGGTGGGCCCAGAGCACGCCTGTACGCTTTCCCCCCGGTTGCTCTGCTCCCAGGAGTTCTGGAGAGGATCCGTCAGGAGCGGGTCAGTCTACTGCTTGTAGCACCGTACTGGCCGGCCCGAGTATGGTTTGCGGACCTAATATCTCTCCTCGTCGGCTCTCCACTGGAGATTCCGATCAGGAGGGACCTGCTTTCCCAGGCGCATGGGGTCATCCTTCACCCCCGCCCGGAGCTGTGGAAACTATGGGCCTGGCCTCTGAGGGGGCCCGCCTCTTAGTTTCAGGTCTCTCGACTGAGGTCGTTGAGACCATCCTTCACTCCAGAGCTCCAGCCACAAGGAAGGCGTATGCCGCCAGGTGGAAACTGTTCACCTCGTGGTGTAGAGAACGGCAGGTGGACCCAGTTAACTGCCCAGTGTTTGCAGTACTGGAGTTCCTGCAGCATCGCTTCTCTACAGGTCTATCCCCATCCACACTGAAGGTGTATGTGGCGGCTTTGTCCGCATGCCATGTCCCTCTAAATGGGGTTTCTCTGGGGAGACACCCACTGGTATCACGCTTCCTTCGTGGCGCCCGGAGGCTGAGGCCAGCAGCCGGCATGAGGGTGCCATCCTGGGACCTGGCTATTGTTCTAGAAGGCCTCTCCCGTGCTCCGTTTGAGCCCATTGAGGAGGTCCCTGACAAGTTCGTGACCCTCAAGACGGTCTTCTTACTTGCCATCTCTTCTCTGAAGAGGATTGGTGATATGCAAGCGCTGTCGGTGGCGCCCTCTTGCTTGGACTTCTCACCCGGTATGGTCAAGGCGTTTCTACTACCTTCACCCGGGTATGTCCCCAAGGTCCCAACTAACATTGTTGGGCCTATTGTGCTGCAAGCCTTCTGCCCTCCTCCTTTTTTGACGTCGGACCAGAAGAAGCATAACCTCCTCTACCCGGTTAGGGCCTTAGACGCCTACGTCCACAGAACTGCCCTGTGGAGGCTGTCCGAACAGCTGTTCGTGTGTTTTGGACCACCCAAGAGAGGGGGTCCTGTGTCTAAGCAGAGGATGAGCAAGTGGGTGGTTGAGGCCATCTCACTTGCTTACGAGTCGGCTGGTCAGCCTTCACCCTTGGCTGTTCGAGCCCACTCGACCAGGAGTATGGCGGCTTCAAAAGCCCTTTTGTCAGGTAAAGTGTCTCTACATGACGTCTGTGTTGCGGCAGGCTGGTCCTCAACGCACACGTTCGTGAGATTTTACCAGCTTGACTTTAGCTCCACGCCAGGGGCGCAGGTGCTTTCGTCCGAATGTGCGCTCTGACTTCACATGACGGACACTTGCTCGTATGGCGAAGTGGGTAGTGGCGTTCCCATAGCGTTTTCACGCAGCTCGAAGTTCCCTGATAGGGAACGTCTCCGGTTACGTATGTAACCTTAGTTCCCTGAGGGGAACGAGACGCTGCGTGCCATACTCCCAGCATGCCCTTGGCACTTGCTTCAGCCCATCAGAAACTGAAGGTGCCGGTAATTAGGGGTGCTTTTATGTCTTCCTGGTCGCGACGTCACCCGTCTGTGACGTTCCGTCACGCCATTGGACTGATTACACATGTGCTTCATGACGCACTCACGCAGAGCGTTCCCATAGCGTTTTCACGCAGCGTCTCGTTCCCCTCAGGGAACTAAGGTTACATACGTAACCGGAGACGTTCCCTGTCTGCCCGTCATGTGACAACCCTGAAGCTGACAGCGTTCCACGAAAGTTCCGGAATGTTTAGCGTCATCGAAGCCCTATAAGAGGTGCTATTTTATAAATATGTGTCACATTCACATTCTTAGTGCCTGAATACTTCATCTTCACGATTATTTGGCCTTTTGTTCTACATTTCCTATTTAAAGGGATTTTTTTCATTGTTTTTTTTGCATGTCAGGCCACATTTCCAATACTTGTAATGTTAAAGCATCAACCAGACAGTTAAAGCTCCGTTTTGATTTATTCAGCTTTCAGGTTTTTGCCGTCGCCAGAGCAAAAAAAATGCTTCAAAACCCCACCAAAATGAGCTACACAACCTTGTTATTTCTTTGCTGTTCTTGAAGGAATATCATGCAAAAACACCTTGCTTTTTCTATTAATACAGTCATAAATGTGTGTCGAGCTGTGTTTACATCCTGCTTTGTCCTTGTTTCAGAACTCATTTCTAAATCCGCACACTGCTAGTCTCACGTAGCCACTTACACCTCAACAAATCCACTCAGCCTGGTTCTCAATGCTAATGCATTGTTGACCCCACTTGCTAACAGTACTTGGTTTTATCTGTATTTTACTATAATGCATTGTTGACCCCACTTGCTAGCAGTGCTTGCTTTTATCTGTATTTTACTATAATGCATTGTTGACACCACTTGCTAGCAGTAGTTGGTTTTATCTGTATTTTACTATAATGCATTGTTGACACCACTTGCTAGCAGTAGTTGGTTTTATCTGTATTTTACTATAATGCATTGTTGACCCCACTTGCTAGCAGTACTTGGTTTTATCTGTATTTTACTATAATGCATTGTTGACACCACTTGCTAGCAGTACTTGGTTTTATCTGTATTTAACTATAATGCAGTGTTGACACCACTTGCTAGCAGTACTTGGTTTTATCTGTATTTTAGTATGTGTAGCCAAGCAGCCTATTTAGACAAACATGAGATGACATACCTAAGCCATTTTGTCGGTGAGATGGACAACACCAAATGTAGCACCACTGCTGTAGCTAGTCTGTTTTTTTTTCAAATGCTAATGATTTTTGAAGAAAACATTATTTTCTTTAAATAAATAAATGAATACATTCTGAAAATATTATAGTTAAATTTGTTCGATCACTAAGGTATATGGCAACATATTGTCATATGTGTTCATTTAGTATCACGCAAGCATCATGCTTTTCCGATTGAGTTTGAGAAAGCCATCCGCATTTAAAAACATTTATTTAAAGCCTATTTACCTCATTCAAAGAATAATTGATTATAAACTCCAACATTTTCAGCCCAGTAGCTGTAGCAATATTATTTCAGCAATACAGTGAAGCATGTCATTTATTCATTACCTGAGCAGCTCTGAAGCCTCGGAGACAGAGGGTTCATAAAATATAAAATGTAGATGTGGGTTTAGTTTTAGTACAAACCGTAGATAACTAATCAGGACCACTGTATTCAAACCACTACGCTTCCATTATGGTTCTCCTATATTGTAAAAATCTATAAAGTAAGAAATAAACATGTGTAAATGTGTTTTTGTTACTACTAATATCAACAGTGCTTCATAGGAACCAATGCTAAGAGAGAGACTTTTATAAATTAAGTATTAATCAACTGTTACTCAATTTCTGAATTGCTTTTTGAGTGTACAGCAGAAATTATTTTGACTTATACAATGCCCTCTATAAGAATTGGGACATGTTAGTTAATTTGAACCTAAATAGATTAGCGTTCTACAGCCTTTTAATGGGTATTTAAAGGTTTTATCCAGAACACAAATATCAATAAAGCGTCTAAAGTGTTGGCCCCATATGCCAGGAGCTGAGAGAACTATTAGATATGTTCTATATGCACTAATAATAGTATGATATGTGAAATTCATCTTAATTAAGGCATGCATTATTTTTTTCAATTGAGGTGGTTATCTTATGAACTGTACTGAAGTCAGTAAAAAAGTGTTCCATGTTGCGATTATGTTTTGGTGGTGTTGAGCTAGAATATAGATATCCAAATGACAGCATTGGTTTCAATAAAAACTAAGCAAGATGGGGATTTAGCGGATGTTGAATAGAAACAATGGCCTATGGGTTACTTTTTATTTGTTCCATTTTATCCCCCCATTGGTTGACCTCTCTGTCACTAGAGTAATTTGTACTCAGTCAGCCTACATGGTTAAATA
The DNA here is from genome assembly GCA_029465975.1 of Dallia pectoralis. Taxonomy (NCBI): domain Eukaryota; kingdom Metazoa; phylum Chordata; class Actinopteri; order Esociformes; family Umbridae; genus Dallia; species Dallia pectoralis. Next base: position 12,123,529 of record CM055749.1, on the reverse strand, counting down.
AAAAAATGTAATTAAATACTCCCACCATGTATTGCCACCTCTCTCTGTCCACCGTCTTTCTCTGTGATGGGACACCTTATAATGCTCACTCTCTCTTCCGCTACTCCATGTCCTCTCTCTTCCGCTACTCCATGACCTTTTTTCCCGCTACTCCAGGACGTCTCTCTTCCACAACTCCATGTCCTCTCTCTTCCACTACTCCATGACCTCTCTGTTCCACTACTCCAAGACCTCTCTCTTTCGCTACTCCATGACCTCTTTCTTCCACTACTCCAGGACCTCTCTGTTCCACTACTCCATTACATCTTTCTTCCACTACTCCATGACCTCTTTCTTCAACTACTCCATGTCCTCTCTCTTCCACTACTCCATGACCTCTCTCTTCCGCTACTCCATGACCTCTTTCTTCCACTACTCCATGACCTCTCTTTTCCGCTACTCCATGACCTCTCTCTTCCACTACTCCATGACCTCTTTCTTCCACTACTCTATGACCTCTTTCTTCCACTACTCCATGTCCTCTCTCTTCCACTACTCCATTACCTCTTTCTTCCACCACTCCATGTCCTCTTTCTTCCACTACTCCATGTCCTCTCTCTTCCGCTACTCCATGTCCTAGAACACTGTCATAAGTCCACTGTCAGCCACTGAGGACGGCTGCCTTCAAATGGAGTCCCAGTCGATAACACAACACATGGCTCTCCACTTTACCAGAGAGCCATCCCTGAACCTGTTTTTCATGCTACAGCAGGCCCGTCAGCCAGCAGAGTGTGATGCTGCATTAACTGCCAAGCAGTGCTGAAATGGGTTCAAGTTCAATAAAAAGCGGAGCATACGTGGCAGTTGAGCAAAATAATAACCGGCGAACAAAAAACTAAACAACACTGTTTTCAATCAGGTCACAGTAGGATTATCTCGAGTCTGATGATTAGTGCAATTAAAACTAAATCAGATAATGCAACAAATTGCCAGAGTTTTCTTGATATTGTAAATAAAACTATTCTTGATAACCAATTATCAGCCCGCTTAATATGCCATGTGATGAGGTTCATTAAGCATGACAGACTCAGTCTGAGTATTAAGTATTTAACCAAATTTGGACAATGAGAGTTGTTCTTCACAACATGATTAACAGTGTAAAGTGACGGTGGTATAAAAGTGCCATAGAAGATTTATTACGATGGTTTGGTTTTTAATGTTTAGGACGGGTGCTTAGAGTGTCTTGCCCTCAGTTAAATAACATTCATAGCTGACAGGAAGTTTGTAAGGACACTCAAGGTCTGGTCAGCCGTGATAACCTTCCTATGGACAACTGTTCAACTCTTTAGCCTGGTTTATACCGGAGCTAAAATGCATTCTTTGTGATTTTCTCTGCATGGTGATTGAACACGTAATAGCTGTCGTAGTAGCTGTCTTTAAGCAGTAGTGAAATCCATCCCGTAATCATACGCTGTGTCTACGTTGTGGCTGGATATCCTGATTGCTCCACATATGCTAAAGGTTTTTTACATGCATTTATTTATAACATTTATATTGATTTAATTGAAAATTCAGGCTCATTTCATATTTATTGTCTATATGAACGAACCACAAACATTAGTGTAGTGCAATCTTTCTCCCAAATCGTTTATAAAAAAATCACTGCATGGTTAACAACCAAGTCGTTATAAGAAATTATAAAACTACTTTTCACAGGTTTAAAACATGGCTAATTTTTAATCTCACAATTCTCACCACTTTTTTAACGTGATATTGTAGCTACCCGTATGATCTGTCAGGTTGGTTAACCCTTTAATGTCCAGAGGCTGTACTTACTTTGTTACATGACTGTATATAACCGTATCTCATACAATGTAGAACTAAAAGATCTTTCAAACAATATATTTAAAAAAAATGTTTTATTTATTTTTAAATTAATAAAGGTCTATAATACCAATTCTACTGAAATTAAAATATGCATAAGTTCACAAAGCAAGCGGGAAAACGTGCTGCTTTGTAGCACCTACCGATTAAATAGTGAGTCCTAAAGGAGGCCTGTGTCAGACTGAGACTGAGAATACAATTATTCCTCAATAATGCTTTCAGACACAAATGTCAAATATTTTTTTCTGTGGATTTAAACTGCATGTAAATCCATCAAATCATGTTTCATGAGAATGAACTCCTATTGATGCCATAAGCCAATAGGGTCATCTAGAAATGATTTCTGACAGTGGATCTGACATCACTTTCCAGAAACGTCAACAAAATGTGGTCAGTGCATCACTAAATAATGTAATTATTTAACAAAAAAATGGTCTATAGCCTGGGTCTATAGCCTGGGTCTATAGCCTGGGTGTGGAAAAGACCAGGACAAATGAAGCATGTTACATATAACCCTGTCTCCTTTTGCCTTTTCAGAACAAAGGCATAAGCGCCAGACATACATCCTGTAGCCACTCCATTCTCTGATAGACTCCCCTAAATAACCCTGTGATGGACCCCTAATCAAGCAGTCATGTAGCTTGCAGCGCCAAACAGCCACCACATTTGTTTTCCAAGTTTTCCTGTGTTTCTTTCAGTCTTTACACAGCATGAAGAGGGTTTAGACTAACAGAACTAACTGTTAATGTGGTCCGCTGGACTTAGACGGGGAAGAACAAAACCATAGCAGAATCCCTATAAATATAGTGCAATAATGGGATGTACAGTATATGGGAGGAATACTAATGTGTGATAGAGGTACTGAGAGAGGCGAGATGATTCTGAGAAGCTCTAGGGTCACAGCTCAGATCACCACACCATGAATAAACAATAGGCTGTTGCTGCACATATACATCTGCTCAGTGGGCTGGCTTTGATACTTCCTTGATCCTATCTGATTGAGGTATGCTACATGCATGCGCTCATTATCTGGGGGGGTAAGGGGATTTGAAGTTGGACGCAGAAAGGGTCTGATAAAAACAGATGTTTTTCTTTTCATTTTCATTCTGGCACTTAATTACATGTGAAGACTGCTGTTACTGCCACATCTGTGACTGTACAAGATACGAAAGAATACTAATAGTACTCCCAGTAATGTGACATATGTTGTAATTGAGTGTGTGTGTGTGTGTGTGTGTGTGTGTGTGTGTGTGTGTGTGTGTGTGTGTGTGTGTGTGTGTGGTGTGGTGTGGTGTGGTGTGGTGTGGTGTGGTGTGGTGTGTGTGTGTGTGTGTGTGTGTGTGTGTGTGTGAGTCAGTGGTGTGTGTGTGTGTGTGTGTGTGAGTCATTGGTGTGTGTGTGTGTGTGCCACTGTCTGACCACACACACACACACACACACACACACACAGCTGTCTTGTTTGTATGATTAACCCAGTGCTGTTTGCGCTATTCATATCTGTAGTATTTGTGTTTTCTCACTATCATTTGACACATCGGCTCACTCCCTTGTTGGACTTGGTGAAATCGGAGATATCCCCTCTGTATCACACGCGACACGTCCATATTATCCCAATTATAGCGTGTCCAGTGCGCTCACTGTCAAATTACCGGCTCGGGAAGCCGAGCTGCACCTCTCGCCGTTCCTGCTGAACCTCCTACAACTGCCTGGCATTTTCGTTGACAGGAGGAGAAGAAAGGCAGAGCGGCAGCCAAGACACAGAGACAGAAGCCAGGCAGGGTGTGGGCGGGTGGCGGAGGGATAAGGCGCCGTGATCGAGCATTTGATGTGCTAAAACTCGGTGATCAGAAAGAGTCAGACAGTGGTACGTGGGGAAATGCAGAGTAGGACAGTCACCACAGATCAGCCGCGATAGGTTTCACACAGCTGTTCTTACCGCATACCCAAGGTCACTGCCACCCCAAGTGTCTGCCTTATGAGTGAGTTATTTCGGAATTGTTTTCTCTTACGTGGGTACGTCAGCACTGCACCATGCTGGAGGTAGCGGTTACCAACCCAGCTATTTCATATAGAACAGAATAACGATCCACAAGTAGCTGTGTGTTTCACATCTCCCGGTGACACCTCAGCTCTGGAGACCCAGGGGCGCGAGCCACCTGACGTGTGTGGGAGTTATTTCAGGCAGGGAGAGACAGCATCGTGTGGAGCAGAGCAGCACCACACACACACACACACACACACGCTCTCATTAGTAACAAGCTCGGCACTAAGCTGAGTAAACTGTCTTATAATCTGTATCTGACACAGCACACCGTACCACAATACGGCCACCCAATATACGACATAAATCCGCTTCTTCATAGTAACACAAAACTACCATTGTCATTATGTCATTATATAGCTGGCTCTTTGGCATTTTATGCAGCATACTTAGTGTTTGTCACATATCTCTTGGTGGTGACCTGCAAAAACAAGGTGGCCAACCAAAAACACCCCGGAGTGAGGACCTATTGTCCTCACTTGTAACAGGGTTTTAAAAATTAACTACTGACGTCAAATAAATCTGATCAATTGATTGATTATTGTAGTAGCCTGTGTGTGCATACGGTAAAACATGTGTCAAACATGCGTGCTTTGTTACCCAATGAGATAAATGTCAGAAACTCCAGGCGGGGGAGGCAATGACATATTCTGAATCAACCAATTTTTTATCACAAGCTGTTCCACATCATGTCTTGGGATATCGCCAATTCCTTTACCAACTCCAACAGGGGAATGTGCCAATGTGTCAAACAATAGTGAGAGAACACGACCATCAATCCTTACATTGTAATTCTGTGAGAGAGCAGCCCTAGTCTAAGCTAACCGTTATTAGCTGGCTAACTAGCTAGTGACTTTTCCCGAAGAATACATTGCATTAAAGATGTATTCTGATTCTGAATAACAAACTATTTTCTTAACCCACCTGTGTCCAGGTACCTCACCAAATTTAGGAAATACAGTTTATTATTCAAACACTGAAGGAGTTACAGATCTCTGCACATCGTAAACACTTATTAAAATCCAAAGTGTTGTTGCTAATAAAAAATTTGCTTCATAAGGTCTATAGAAAGAAACTGCCAAGTGAAGGGATTCACAAAAGTGTAATGATTGCAACCTGTTGGTTACATAAATGGTAGGGTTACACCCATCAAGGAAAATCAGAACAGTTGTAACAGGCTGGTTGCATATCTTTTATGAATAGGTCATTTTTGACTATGGTGTTATTTCTATGAGGGTTAATGCCCCGGGGTTTTGCCTGTGTCTTATAAGACATGTTGTAATGTGTAATGTCTAGGCATGGTCTCTTGACTGTTTGTGTTTTGTGTTTTACTCTGTTCGCACTGTTTTATGTATGTCTTAAAATGTCCGAAAATGTGTGTTGTAACGCTATAGCCAGTGTTCAGAAATTCCTTGTGTGTGTAAACATACTTGCCGAATTAACCAGATTCTGATTCTAATCTGATTTGTAACAAACCCAAGACCTCTTATACATCAATATACATTATATAACTTCTTATTTTGGCCAGCGTTAAATGGTCAATGCAATTCATAGAATGTCTTGTCATATTGTGTTTTGTTTTTGCATGCCGCTTTCTTCGCCAGGGCTCACTTGAACAATAGATTACAATCTCAGTGTGACCTCTCTGGTAAAATAAAGGCTAAATAGGAAAATAAGGAGCAGAGGTGTACTATTACTTCAGTTGATGATGATGAGGATGATGTTGTTTGTTCTTAGTTCCTGCTGCTGTTTTGTTATTGTGAACAGCAACGATGTGCAGATGCAGGTAGAGAGCATATTACACAGCAAGAAGAAATTACAGACTGAAGGCAGGAGGCCAAAGGTGGGATACTCGAGAATAGAGATAAGGCACTCATGGGAGAATGTTTGAAAAAATCGGAGAAGCCTGCGACTAGGGAATGGAAGTTGGGATGAAATAGAAGAGGCTTAAAGCTAAAAAGGAGTTCTGTTTGAGGTCTGGAGTGTTGTTTAAAGAGGGGCTGAGTTATGTTTGAGGCCTGGAGTGTTGATTAAATAGAGGCAGGGTTCTGTTTGAGGCTTGGAGTGTTGTTTAAAGAGAGGCTGAGTTATGTTTGAAGCCTGGATTATTGTTTAAAGAGAGGCGGATTTCTGTTTGAGGCCTGGAGTGTTGTTTAAAGAGAGGCGGAGTTCTGTTTGTGGTCTGGAGTGTTGTTTAAAGAGAGGCGGAGTTCTGTTTGTGGTCTGGAGTGTTGTTTAAAGAGAGGCGGAGTTCTGTTTGTGGTCTGGAGTGTTGTTTGAAGAGAGGCGGAGTTCTGTTTGTGGTCGGGAGTGTTGTTTAAAGAGAGGCGGAGTTCTGTTTGTGGTCTGGAGTGTTGTTTAAAGAGAGGCGGAGTTCTGTTTGTGGTCTGGAGTGTTGTTTAAAGAGAGGCGGAGTTCTGTTTGTGGTCTGGAGTGTTTTTTAAAGAGAGGCAGAGTTCTGTTTGAGGTCTGGAGTGTTGTTTAAAGAGAGGCGGAGTTCTGTTTGTGGTCTGGAGTGTTGTTTAAAGAGAGGCGGAGTTCTGTTTGTGGTCTGGAGTGTTGTTTAAAGAGAGGCGGAGTTCTGTTTGTGGTCTGGAGTGTTGTTTAAAGAGAGGCGGAGTTCTGTTTGTGGTCTGGAGTGTTGTTTAAAGAGAGGCGGAGTTATGTTTGTGGTCTGGAGTGTTGTTTAAAGAGAGGCGGAGTTCTGTTTGTGGTCTGGAGTGTTGTTTAAAGAGAGGCGGAGTTCTGTTTGTGGTCTGGAGTGTTGTTTAAAGAGAGGCGGAGTTCTGTTTGTGGTCTGGAGTGTTGTTTAAAGAGAGGCGGAGTTATGTTTGTGGTCTGGAGTGTTGTTTAAAGAGAGGCGGAGTTATGTTTGTGGTCTGGAGTGTTGTTTTAAGAGAGGCGGAGTTCTGTTTGTGGTCTGGAGTGTTTTTTAAAGAGAGGCAGAGTTCTGTTTGAGGTCCGGAGTGTTGTTTAAAGAGAGGCGGAGTTCTGTTTGTGGTCTGGAGTGTTGTTTAAAGAGAGGCGGAGTTCTGTTTGTGGTCTGGAGTGTTGTTTAAAGAGAGGCGGAGTTCTGTTTGTGGTCTGGAGTGTTGTTTAAAGAGAGGCGGAGTTCTGTTTGTGGTCTGGAGTGTTGTTTAAAGAGAGGCGGAGTTCTGTTTGTGGTCTGGAGTGTTGTTTAAAGAGAGGCGGAGTTCTGTTTGTGGTCTGGAGTGTTGTTTAAAGAGAGGCGGAGTTATGTTTGTGGTCTGGAGTGTTGTTTAAAGAGAGGCGGAGTTATGTTTGAGGTCTGGAGTGTTGGTTTATGATAGTTATGAATCCATTGCTCGTTTTCAACAACACAGAAAAAGTCAAGCAGTTGAGCTCAAGTGTCGAGCTCAACAATTCCTGTTGCCAATATCCTGTATTTCTGCTGAACTCATAAAGGCAGCATCCAAGGTTTGCTTTTGACAGGTAATCAATCTGAAAGATGTCCATGTGCAGGTCAGTGTCAAGGAGCAATACGATCTCAGGCTATGTTTCTCCTCTAATCCCCTCCACCTTCAGATGCCTGTGATGTTACTCCAATTTTGAGAGACAGCAATCTTCCCCTTGTAACCTGCAGTAACCCCTGGCACTCCTCATCCTCCCAGGATTACGGACCTGAACCGTGGTCACTGAAGCTTACGCCACAGATGTGTCCAAAGAGAGGCGGTCCCCTCTGTACTGTGTTTCACTCAGCATTCCACACACTGTTCCAGAGCCCCAGTCACACGTCCACCCTCATCAGGTCTGCCTATTATCAATAGGGCCCTGTGACAGGAAAACAGGGAGTGTGTGAAAACGGCACGGCTTACTTAAAAGAGAGGCCAGGGTAAACAGTGACAGGGCCAATTCCACTTACCAATCACACAGCAAATAGAGGTGAGCAGGCAGAGCACCGCTGATTAACAAAGACACAGGAGGAGAGGAGAGCATCTGAACGAGAGCGGAGAGAGAGGGTCTGTGGGCCCAGAGATAATGTCCAGTCTGGACACAGGCACCACAAAAAAACACTTGTGCCAATGTTCCTTTCTTATCTTTTTATACTCCTATTTCACCCTCCAATCAGGGGTCTGTCTCTGTGGCACAGAAAGTAACTCAACTGGCGTATTTTCCTATGGACGTGTCGCTTCATCCTTTTCCCAATATCTGTCGGAGAACCAGACAACTTTGTAGCACCGTGTGCAAAAGAATCCCCCTTTTTAACTTTGATGAGGACCTCCATTAGCCTGTCTGAGCTGCCATCCATACGGGAGAAGCTCCTACAACGTTACAGCAGCGTGTGTGTTCTGTGGATCGGTGAAGAGCTTCTCCGACATCCTAATAAGATATGTGCCAATTAAAGCCTACAGGAACCGAAGCTTCAGCCCAGATGGTTCATTTAACACATGGATCTCCGCCGACAGGTAGCATTTGTTTACACGTCCCTGCTTTCCCGAGCTACGAAGCAACCGTGCCTCTGACAATTCTGCACTAGCGTCTTAGGAGCCACACCCTCCCAACGCGGCCGCAGACGCGACGCGCAACTCTGCAACTTGCAGTTTCCATGGAAATCAACTATAGGAAGAGACTGCGTGCGTTTCCTTACCTTGAGCTTGTTATAAACTAATAAGCAGCAGTGTCATGACGCAGTCGGTTGAACAGCTGTGAAGCCGTCGGCATGAAAGTAAACTACTGTGAAAACAATATACTGAAGAGAGTATCTGCGTAGAGGCAGGAGGCATCTCGATGGTATTATTAATAACTTTCTTCATCCTTCCTTCCACAGCTCTCAGTTTATCCCACTGAATATTGATGTGATTTAATATGCTTAGCTTGCAGCACAGAAATATGAGCCAAACCATGTGTTATTTATGCTTCACAGGGTCCTGATTAATGCAGTCTGGTTGTATGCTCTCCTATCCTCAGATGTCCACTAATAAGGCCGCATGCCATCCCTGCGATTTACGGGGCTGTCCAATCACTGACCTTCAGCGGGGGTCAAAGGGTCAAAAGAAGCCAATACAATTGCAGCATATCTCTGGGAACATATGATGTAATTTATGTGTTTGCTAATAACACCATAGTTACGTGTAACCTCTCAGGACCTATGAAATGGAATTGTGTTTAGAGGGAAATTAAGGCGGACAGGGTCGGTGGGAGGTCAAAGGAATATAGCGACATATTTTAGATTTTATTTAACACACATAACACTGGAACTCGTTTTCTTATGCACTTGGAAACATTTAGTTTTTCTTAATTTAACGTACCGGAACCATTAGACCATGAAAGACCACGTACATTACTATTCAAATGTTTGGGGTCACTTAAAAAGGTTCTTGTTTTCCAAGAAAACATACATAAAATGCATTTGAAACAGAAATATAGTACAATTTATAGCAAAGCCGAAACAACAGCTTTGCAGATGTCACGCTTTTGGGAGGTGTAGTGCATAAAAGCCATGTGAGAACCAGGTTTATACGTTCGAAACAGATTTAATTATATATAAACATAGAACAAACCGAGAACGTCGAAAAATCCTAACTTGTTTGAAATGAAAATGCGCAAAACAGCGACTTAAAAACACTAAATATAACGTTGTAAATATGAAAAAACAACAACAAATGTGAATACCAAACACAGTTTTAAAGACACATAGACACCAATTCCCCAACAGCCGTGATACTCTAATTAAACCCCAATGTAAACCAGCTGTGACTGAAACTACTAACCAACACCCTCCTGGCCCAATAGGAACCGTGACAGCAGACCTTTGGGATTTTAGTCCTTCCTGAAGCACCACCCACAAGTGGTATTGGCTTGATGGGCACTTATTTCGTTTTATAGTTCTTGAATTGTTTGGACCTGTGTTTTGGGTAATTGTCCTGTTGTAGAAGGAAATTGTCTCCAATCAGTTGACGTCCACAGGGTATGGTGTTGCGAAATGGAGTGATAGCCTTCCATCTTCAAGATCCCTTTAATCCTGTACAAATCCAAATGACAGATCAAACATGTAACCAAATCAGGAGTGATGGTTGCTGTTAATCAGCCTTTGTGCACCTTCGTTTCCAGCTACATTAGTCATTTACAACATATACAATATCTACACTGTATTTCTGATGTTCTTTCAATCGACAAAAAGGTTTTCATTTCTTTGAAATAACAAGGACATTTCAGACCCCAAACTTTTGAACGATAGTGTATCGATCGTCGTGCCTGGCAATATTTGTCATGATCACACAGTCTACATTATTTTTCTGTATTTTTTGTATCAATTTTGAATTCCAACAATATTTTCCACTGCCTATGGCCAGTGATTACACTGTAACAATTCCCCAAGACTTCCACCATAGAGGAAATGTGTTCTTCATACAACTGTGCCCCTGAGCAGTTTACATAATGTTCAATATCCACTACGTTGATGAGGTCATACTGACCCATTGTGTTATTGCCGGGTCATAAGCTCAAATCCCCATTAAGCTTCATTAGAACCATCCACCAGAACAGCCAAAAGGCCCATAGACAGGCAGAACTTATTTCCTATGAACCGTCCACAGCTGCAGAAGTCTCAAGCCCCAGCTCTGCGGATATTATAGTAGCAGTTAAATGTTGTAACTTATTTCTATCTATTACTACAACCTATCATATCAATGGACCAGAGCTCACAATCTAATACCACTGGGTCTGGACTGCTTTCTGCTGTTAACCCATATCAGTCATTAGAACAGACGCAGTGAACACATTAAAAACACACTTCGATAGCTTGTATCTAACCACATCCTAACCACATCTAACCACATCCTAACCACATCCTAACCACTTCCTAACCACATCCTAACCACATCCTAACCACTTCCTAACCCCATTCTAACCACATTTAACCACACCCTTACCACACCTAACCACATCCTAACCACATCTAACCACATCCTAACCACATCCTAACCACAACTAACTGCATCCTAACCACATCCTAACGACAACTAACTACATCCTAACTACAACTAACCACATCCTAACTACATCCTAACCACATCCTAACCACATTTAACCACACCTAACCACATCCTAAGAGCAGCCAATTTAACAAGTGCCTCCTTGTGTTCAAGGCCGTGATCCTTCATTTAACAAGCTCATTATTTCACCTTTTTTTTGTCCTTCGTGCTTCTCAGCTCGTTGGCGTAGCCGGGCCTTTGTGTGCTGGCTGTGGAGCTGGTGGCAACGGGTGGATGTCGTATCGGAGGTCCGTCAGAGGGAATGAGGATAATGGGTCCCACTAATGATGTGCTCTTTCATGACCACAATAAGACAGACCCGGCCCACATGAATATTCAAAGACGAGGAGGAACCGTGGAAAGTTCAAGGTGGGGTTGTGAGAAGGCAGACTGGCCTCTGAAGGTACCAGGCAGGGAGGCAGTGCACCCGAGGACATCCCATAATGATGCATTCATATTCATTATCCTCCTTGAGTTTGCCTTCTGAGTCGGCGACTGTAATTTACGATCAAACGAACTCAGAAATTGTTATTGAATGAAACGATGAGAATTGCAGCTTTGCGTTCCGTCACAATGAGCAAGTTAAGTCAAGGGTGGCTTGTATGTATTTGATTTACAAGGTTTTGTTTTTATGCTATAATTTATGACACAGTGTTAAAAGACAAATTAACACACGGTTCACTTGTGTCCAGGCGCACTATGGAGCCTGATTTATAAGCTGAAATGTATAGGAAAACACATTTTTAACAATTTATCATTCTTTCTACAACCCAGAGAAAATCAATATAATAAATTGTTAGTTGTGGAGTGAAATTGACTGAGTATAAAATTGCAATCAAACAGAATTACAAAGGCCAATTTAAGCAGGGGCTGTTCTGGTAGGTCTGGATGGGGTCCTGATGGGGTTCTGATGCTGCAGGCAGTGGAGGGGGGCAGTAGGACATGGACTGTTCACCCAACTGGCTCCTACACCCAAGTATTCAGATCTAGACTGCTTGAAAAATAAACAAGTAACAAGTGCATCACGTGTCTAGAGCAAGAAATATATCATGGATTATATCAAGGATTATATCAAGGAGTAATATATATATCTTAAAACAAAGCACAATACAACACATGAGCATTAACATAATAATACTATATGCAGTACAAGGTAGCCTAATTTGCTGAGAAAAGTACCATAAGAAAATACATAATGCATAATAATGTATTTGTGTACGTCCCTGTGCAGCTAGATGTTCTTTTATCTGTTAAAAAAAAAAAACTATTTTCATTGCAACTTTGAATACCCTGAGGTGTCAGAATTGCAGAATTTGGTCATAGCTCTGTTTAGTTCTGTGCTCAACCCACCTTCTGTTCTGGACTAAGAGACTGTGAAGAGACTGTGAGTGTCTGATGTGTCTACATATTATACGCTATTTATGTTTAAGACCACTGCAAACTGTGACACTGTACAGCAAATACTGTAATGCCCAATTGGCTTGCATTGTCAGTGAAAGCCTGTGATTGGTATATAGCAGTGTTGGTTATTTCACATGCTATTACAATACCTTTCCCCCAGACGGATCAATGCCACCTAAATCCCAGTCAATTCAGGAATTGAATTGGATTCCAGTGAAGAGATGCACTGTATTGAGTTCAGCAGACAGGAAATAAACTGGCTTTGACCCCACTGAGCTGGCATTGGAATTACTGATGAGCAGAGCAGCATAGAAAAAACTGCACTTAGCAGGAAGCAATTAAAACTCAGGAGATTTCAATTACCAGTCTGTTGGGGTACAAGATCAATACTAAAGCATGTATCGAGACGAGATAGTCGAAGCAAGACTTTATTGTGTCTGTGTGTGTGTGTGTGTGTGTGTCTGGGGGGTAATGTGTGTGTGTGTGTTTGTGTGTGGGTGTGAGTTAAATGTGTGTGTTTGTGTGTGTGGGGGGTTGTGTGTGTGTTTGTGTGCGTGTGCATATGTGCGTGTGTGTGTGTGCGACTTGAGTGTGTGTAGTAGCTAATTCTTTCCTAGTAATGACCCAGTGTCCTGCTATACACGCATGTGTTTAAATTCAACAATTCCCATCCTGCACTAAACCGTCATTAGGGCCCGGGGGATCACATAACTATTTGCACCCAAACAAGATTAGAAAATGTCAGATTGTGTTCCATCACTTTCCTCAGCCTGCTACAGGAGAATAAAGACAGGCACATTTAAAGAGGAACCCCAGACACGATATCCACCCCGAGTCTTTCGTCCAGTGCATACTAATCTAAAACAACATCGTATCTGGGCTCCTGCTTCTGTTGGTCTGGTTCTCACTGTGACACATATTTGAGTGTGAGAGAAGGAGTCTGTGCAGATCCCATCACTTATATTGGGTGTAGGGCCACGGCCCACATCTGGGACCCTCTCTCTCTGCAGATCCCATCACTTATATTGGGTGTAGGGCCACGGCCCACATCTGGGACCCTCTCTCTCTGCAGATCCCATCACTTATATTGGGTGTAGGGCCACGGCCCACATCTGGGACCCTCTCTCTCTGCAGATCCCGTCACTTATATTGGGTGTAGGGCCACGGCCCACATCTGGGACCCTCTCTCTCTGCAGATCCCATCACTTATATTGGGTGTAGGGCCACGGCCCACATCTGGGACCATCTCTCTCTGCAGATCCCATCACTTATATTGGGTGTAGGGCCACGGCCCACATCTGGGACCATCTCTCTCTGCAGATCCCGTCACTTATATTGGGTGTAGGGCCACGGCCCACATCTGGGACCATCTCTCTCTGCAGATCCCGTCACTTATATTGGGTGTAGGGCCACGGCCCACATCTGGGACCCTCTCTCTCTGCAGATCCCATCACTTATATTGGGTGTAGGGCCACGGCCCACATCTGGGACCCTCTCTCTCTGCAGATCCCGTCACTTATATTGGGTGTAGGGCCACGGCCCACATCTGGGACCATCTCTCTCTGCAGATCCCATCACTTATATTGGGTGTAGGGCCACGGCCCACATCTGGGACCCTCTCTCTCTGCAGATCCCATCACTTATATTGGGTGTAGGGCCACGGCCCACATCTGGGACCATCTCTCTCTGCAGATCCCGTCACTTATATTGGGTGTAGGGCCACGGCCCACATCTGGGACCATCTCTCTCTGCAGATCCCGTCACTTATATTGGGTGTAGGGCCACGGCCCACATCTGGGACCCTCTCTCTCTGCAGATCCCATCACTTATATTGGGTGTAGGGCCACGGCCCACATCTGGGACCCTCTCTCTCTGCAGATCCCATCACTTATATTGGGTGTAGGGCCACGGCCCACATCTGGGACCATCTCTCTCTGCAGATCCCATCACTTATATTGGGTGTAGGGCCACGGCCCACATCTGGGACCCTCTCTCTCTGCAGATCCCGTCACTTATATTGGGTGTAGGGCCACGGCCCACATCTGGGACCATCTCTCTCTGCAGATCCCATCACTTATATTGGGTGTAGGGCCACGGCCCACATCTGGGACCCTCTCTCTCTGCAGATCCCGTCACTTATATTGGGTGTAGGGCCACGGCCCACATCTGGGACCCTCTCTCTCTGCAGATCCCGTCACTTATATTGGGTGTAGGGCCACGGCCCACATCTGGGACCATCTCTCTCTGCAGATCCCATCACTTATATTGGGTGTAGGGCCACGGCCCACATCTGGGACCCTCTCTCTCTGCAGATCCCATCACTTATATTGGGTGTAGGGCCACGGCCCACATCTGGGACCCTCTCTCTCTGCAGATCCCGTCACTTATATTGGGTGTAGGGCCACGGCCCACATCTGGGACCCTCTCTCTCTGCAGATCCCATCACTTATATTGGGTGTAGGGCCACGGCCCACATCTGGGACCCTCTCTCTCTGCAGATCCCATCACTTATATTGGGTGTAGGGCCACGGCCCACATCTGGGACCATCTCTCTCTGCAGATCCCATCACTTATATTGGGTGTAGGGCCACGGCCCACATCTGGGACCCTCTCTCTCTGCAGATCCCGTCACTTATATTGGGTGTAGGGCCACGGCCCACATCTGGGACCATCTCTCTCTGCAGATCCCATCACTTATATTGGGTGTAGGGCCACGGCCCACATCTGGGACCCTCTCTCTCTGCAGATCCCGTCACTTATATTGGGTGTAGGGCCACGGCCCACATCTGGGACCCTCTCTCTCTGCAGATCCCGTCACTTATATTGGGTGTAGGGCCACGGCCCACATCTGGGACCATCTCTCTCTGCAGATCCCATCACTTATATTGGGTGTAGGGCCACGGCCCACATCTGGGACCCTCTCTCTCTGCAGATCCCATCACTTATATTGGGTGTAGGGCCACGGCCCACATCTGGGACCATCTCTCTCTGCAGATCCCATCACTTATATTGGGTGTAGGGCCACGGCCCACATCTGGGACCCTCTCTCTCTGCAGATCCCATCACTTATATTGGGTGTAGGGCCACGGCCCACATCTGGGACCATCTCTCTCTGCAGATCCCATCACTTATATTGGGTGTAGGGCCACGGCCCACATCTGGGACCCTCTCTCTCTGCAGATCCCATCACTTATATTGGGTGTAGGGCCACGGCCCACATCTGGGACCCTCTCTCTCTGCAGATCCCATCACTTATATTGGGTGTAGGGCCACGGCCCACATCTGGGACCCTCTCTCTCTGCAGATCCCATCACTTATATTGGGTGTAGGGCCACGGCCCACATCTGGGACCATCTCTCTCTGCAGGTTTCCATCACTTCCCGCTGTAGATTGGAAGTGACAGCCCACTCAGGCAGGGGTGTCTGTGGCCCTCCACCATCAGTGGCCATGCAACCGTCCATGGAGCTGTCGGCCTGATTACACATCAGCAGGAGGGTTGTGGGGGTGGGTGGGGGAGATGGGGGAGGAAAACAGCCGTGATGAGGGGACTTCAGTGAAGGAGATGTCCATCTAGACATAGCACACTCAGCCCGTTGCATGTCTGTGCTGTCTGTCTGGTTGGCTGGCTCAGTCACATATGCCACTAGGAACACAATCACCCTGCTTATCAGTCTGTCAGTATGTCAGTCTGTCTGTCTGCCAGCCTGTCAGTCTATCAGTCTGTATGTCTGTCAGTCTGTCAGTAAGTCTCTCAGAAAGTCTGTCAGTAAGTCTATCAGTCTGTCCGTCTGCCAGTCTGTCAGTCTGTCCGGTTGGCTGGCTCAGTCACATCTGCCAATAGGCATACAAGCACCCTGCTTATCAGTCTGTCAGTATGTCAGTCTGTCTGTCTGCCTGCCTGTCAGTCTGTCAGTCTGAGACACTCGCTGAACCAGTCTAACATTTATTCCCGCTAAGAAAAGAAAATAGTTCACTGACTCCATTGTATTCAATTTACAGAGATCGGCACATAACTGTAGTTTCTTCTGTGTATAGATCTAGTGTAATACATATAGTTAAATACCTGTGTCTGTGTGAAACCACTGTTGCATTTGAGAGTCAGAGCCTTCTAACTGATATTACAGCAGAAGCAACTCACTCAATTACCTGCTTGTGACACATTAAAGGGTTGCCTCTTCTCCTGAACAAGCACTAACACAACATGCTGATGTTTTCCTCTCCTCCTCCTTAACAAGCACTAACACAACATGCTGATGTTTTCCTCTCCTCCTCCTTAACAAGCACTAACACAACATGCTGATGTTTTCCTCCCCTCCTCCTTAACAAGCACTAACACAACATGCTGATGTTTTCCTCTCCTCCTCCTGAACAAGCACTAACACAACATGCTGATGTTTTCCTCCCCTCCTCCTTAACAAGCACTAACACAACATGCTGATGTTTTCCTCTTCTCCTCCTTAACAAGCACTAACACAACATGCTGATGTTTTCCTCTCCTCCTCCTTAACAAGCACTAACACAACATGCTGATGTTTTCCTCTCCTCCTCCTTAACAAGCACTAACACAACATGCTGATGTTTTCCTCCCCTCCTCCTTAACAAGCACTAACACAACATGCTGATGTTTTCCTCCCCTCCTCCTTAACAAGCACTAACACAACATGCTGATGTTTTCCTCTCCCTCTCCTTAACAAGCACTAACACAACATGCTGATGTTTTCGTCTCTCCCTCCTCCTTAACAAGCACTAACACAACATGCTGATGTTTTCCTCCCCTCCTCCTTAACAAGCACTAACACAACATGCTGATGTTTTCCTCCCCTCCTCCTTAACAAGCACTAACACAACATGCTGATGTTTTCCTCTCCCTCTCCTTAACAAGCACTAACACAACATGCTGATGTTTTCCTCTCCTCCTCCTTAACAAGCACTAACACAACATGCTGATGTTTTCCTCTCCCTCTCCTTAACAAGCACTAACACAACATGCTGATGTTTTCCTCCCCCTCTCCTTAACAAGCACTAACACAACATGCTGATGTTTTCCTCCCCTCCTCCTTAACAAGCACTAACACAACATGCTGATGTTTTCCTCCCCTCCTCCTTAACAAGCACTAACACAACATGCTGATGTTTTCCTCTCTCTCTCCTTAACAAGCACTAACACAACATGCTGATGTTTTCCTCTCCCTCTCCTTAACAAGCACTAACACAACATGCTGATGTTTTCCTCCCCCTCTCCTTAACAAGCACTAACACAACATGCTGATGTTTTCCTCCCCTCCTCCTTAACAAGCACTAACACAACATGCTGATGTTGTCCTCCCCCTCTTTTCTCCCTTCCCAGGTGTGAAGCTCAGAGGAACAGTTCTGGAGTCCAGACAGGTAATTGTTTTTCTTCTCCTCATTTGTTCAATCAGACAGTCTTTTTTATCTCCTGCTGTGTTGAGTTTCTGTGCTGTTTCTCTGTGTGTATCTGATAGCATCAGTGTAGAAAGGCTGACCTGAGACCTGCCTTTACTGTGCCAGGGCTGAGCCAGGGTCAGCACCCAGGGAAAGCCAGGAGATAAAGCTCTGTGTAGAATAAGTGGGACGGGGTCTGTTTCACTGAGTACTGGAAAGCTGTCGGACTCCAACAAATGCTCAGGTCCTGTAGTACCAGCTGGAACAGAGGGGGTGTTGGTGAGGACCTGTGAGGTGGATAGAGGAGCACATCTGGGGTACTGGATATTAGAGCACTACAGTCTCGAGTGGCCTTGTGTGAAGCTGCAGGAGAGAGCCATCTCTCTCTTCCTGCTGACCTCATATTGTTTCAGTGTCCAGCTATAGAAATCAAAAACAGAGTTTATTTCACATGGTTTCTTGCCCCAGGTGGGCGGGGTTTTCATATTGTAGACCATTCCATTGGTCCCTGAGGTAAATCCACCCACCCAGGGCACCGGGGCAATGCAAAATCAACTCACCCACTACCATCCATGTGCGTCTTACAGGCTTCAGATGTGGGCTGGCAGCACTGTGGTTGACCCTGCTCACTTCCCCAGCAGGAAACCACTTTCACCAAGCCTTCCTCTTTTGGAGATTTCCCTGGGGACGTAGGTGGGAGGTACTGGGTATCTGATCCACTGGACATGAGAAAGTAAATAAGCACACAGTCCTTACTGTCTCCCATCCCTGTTCTGTTTATACAAGCGATCCGTGGGTTTTATGGCACTGTAGCAGCTTTTAATTGTAATAAAATGTCAGAAAGCATGATAGCCTCAGGCCATCTGAACATGGTTATCTGCATGTAGATGATTCTAATTTAGATTTCCAATTAAGTGTCTATTAGGCATTTATGCAGCATTACAGTTTCTGAGTCAGTCGTAGCGTGTGACATTTCAACTGGAAAAGGTTTTTACTGTTTGGTCCCAGTGTAGAGAAACAGCTCCACCAAGTGGTGGCTCGGAGCACTACGTTTCGATATGTATCATATTGTAAGACCGTCTTATCCATTGTGAATCAGGGCAGTGAGAGCGCACACTTGCCAAGTTCTACCGTAACATAATATCTAATTACAGGTGAAGTGCTTAACACTGATCGGCCTTTATTAGGGGCACATGTCACGGACTGGGTAGGTTTGATGGTGAGCGAACCATCAGTTGCATGGAGCATGTTGGACACACAAGTGCCTCCTCAGACCACTGGCGGTGGGTACACAAGCCAAGCCCTTTAAGTGATGCTGTGACCCTATTGTCCAACACGTTGCCTACAGGACCGATTGTTCCCATCTGATCTACCCTGACCTTTGGACATGCACCATTTTCAGGGAACGATCAAGCGTATTCATTTAATGTTTTTGCTCGTTGGTGTACAATACTACAACAGATACAAATCAGCACGTGCCACCTGAGTGCTACCTGAGTGCTGCGATACATCTACATTTCCATGTGTTCTCTTCGTCGCTTTCAGGCGCTGTGTACTCAGGAGGGCGAGGGCGTGAAGGTTGGATCGGACCAGGACCACAGATCTGTGGATGTTCTCACCAGCCCCGTCTCCCCCATGCAGTTCCCCGTGTTCGAGTGGACCAGGCAGCCAGCCACCCCGGGCTCCAGGGAACAGGACATGGACTCCCTGCACGTCACCAAGCGTCACAGGAAGCTACTGAAGACCAGCCCCGTGATCTCCAACAACCTCCACAACTCCACCTCTCCTTCTTTCTCTGGTTTCCCCGGCACTCCTCCGGGGAGGTGGCAGTGGCACAGGTTGTCCCACATCCAGGAGGCGCGGCGCAGGCTAATGAAGGAGGTCTGTGCCAAATACAAGAGCAGCATCTCCAGGACCATCACGCCTCATCACGTGTCTCGGATCTTTGTGGAGGACAAATACAAGCTGCTCTACTGCGAGGTGGGTTAGGGTCTATTAATGACACGTTTATCGCGTATTCATTGTTGGATTTTTGTTGTTGTTGTGCTGCTAAATAAAAAAATATACATTTTTAGATTGGCCTATAAAAAACAATTTCCGCACGAGCGATTAATGTAGTGTGTCTTTTTAACAGGTGCCAAAGGCAGGCTGCTCTAATTGGAAACGGATTCTCATGGTTTTGTCTGGCCTGGCCTCGTCCACGCATGAGATCAAACATGACGCTGTTCACTATGGCAACCACCTGAAGAGACTGGACAGCTTTGATCGACAGGGCATCACGAGACGCCTGGAGACCTACAACAAAGTCCTGTTTGTCCGCGAGCCTTTGGAGAGACTGGTGTCTGCGTTCAGGGACAAGTTCCAGAACCCCAACACCTACTATCACCCAGTGTTCGGGAAGCCCATCATCTCCAAGTACAGGGTGAACGCCTCTAAATCGGCCCTCCGGACGGGCAGCGGCGTGACCTTCCAGGAGTTCATGCAGTACCTGCTGGATGTGCACCGGCCCGTGGGAATGGACATACACTGGGAGCCAGCCAGCCAGCTCTGCAGTCCCTGTCTGCTGGACTACGACTTCATTGGCAAGTTTGAGACCATGGAGGAGGAGGCTAATTTCTTACTACGTAGGACTGGCGCCCCTCAAAACCTGACCTTCCCAAGTTTTAAAGACAGGAACCCAAAGGCTGAAAGAACTTCCACTCATTTAACTCAGCGTTACTTTTCACAGCTCAGCACTTCAGAGAGACAGAGAGCTTATGACTTCTATTACATGGACTACCTGATGTTCAACTACTCCAAACCTTTTAAAGATTTGTATTGATAGATTCGGGATCCTATTTCTGTCACCAGAAGTGTGCACAATACAAGGTTTCTCCCTTTTAAAAGTATTACCAGAAGATCGTCACTTGAAAATGATGCCTCGGATCGGTCTGTCAATGTGGTCCTTTACTAAATACAGATGCCAAGCATTGAACTTGCAAACAATGTCCCTGCACAAACACATTAGAAGACAGGACAGTGCTTTAAATGTGTGACGTAAAAATGCTGCCCACTCATCCTGTTTTTAGCTTAGCGTAGCAAATTGTTTTAGCTTAGAAATCACACTGGCACAAACTGAGCCGAATGCTGCAACTACTGAATAGTGTGTCTGGGTGGTCGTAGTTGGGGAAGACCCCCCTATGTATGCCTGAATACTACAGTTGGAGTAGACCCCCCTATGAATGCCTGCATACTACAGTTGAGGTAGACCCCCATGTATGCCTGAATACTACAGTTGGAGTAGACCCCCCTATGAATGCCTGCATACTACAGTTGAGGTAGACCCCCCTATGAATGCCTGCATACTACAGTTGAGGTAGACCCCCCTATGTATGCCTGCATACTACAGTTGAGGTAGACCCCCCTATGTATGCCTGCATACTACAGTTGAGGTTGACCCCCCTATGTATGCCTGCATACTACAGTTGAGGTAGACCCCCTATGTATGCCTGCATACTACAGTTGAGGTAGACCCCCTATGTATGCCTGCATACTACAGTTGAGGTTGACCCCCCTATGTATGCCTGCATACTACAGTTGAGGTTGACCCCCCTATGTATGCCTGCATACTACAGTTGAGGTAGACCCCCCTATGAATGCCTGCATACTACAGTTGAGGTAGACCCCCCTATGTATGCCTGCGTACTACAGTTGAGGTAGACCCCCTATGTATGCCTGAATACTACAGTTGAGGTTGACCCCCCATGTATGCCTGCGTACTACAGTTGAGGTAGACCCCCCTATGTATGCCTGCATACTACAGTTGAGGTAGACCCCCATGTATGCCTGCATACTACAGTTGAGGTTGACCCCCTATGTATGCCTGCGTACTACAGTTGAGGTAGACCCCCCTATGTATGCCTGCATACTACAGTTGAGGTAGACCCCCCATGTATGCCTGCATACTACAGTTGAGGTTGACCCCCTATGTATGCCTGCATACTACAGTTGAGGTAGACCCCCATGTATGCCTGCATACTACAGTTAAGGTTGACCCCCCATGTATGCCTGCATACTACAGTTGAGGTTGACCCCCTATGTATGCCTGCGTACTACAGTTGAGGTAGACCCCCTATGTATGCCTGCATACTACAGTTGAGGTAGACCCCCCTATGTATGCCTGAATACTACAGTTGAGGTTGACCCCCCATGTATGCCTGCATACTACAGTTGAGGTTGACCCCCCATGTATGCCTGCATACTACAGTTGAGGTAGACCCCCCATGTATGCCTGCATACTACAGTTGAGGTAGACCCCCCTATGTATGCCTGCATACTACAGTTGAGGTTGACCCCCATGTATGCCTGCGTACTACAGTTGAGGTAGACCCCCCTATGTATGCCTGCATACTACAGTTGAGGTAGACCCCCCATGTATGCCTGCATACTACAGTTGAGGTTGACCCCCCATGTATGCCTGCGTACTACAGTTGAGGTAGACCCCCCATGTATGCCTGCGTACTACAGTTGAGGAATCCCAGCATACTACAGTTGAGGTCTAAACTTTACATAGACTTAGGTGGAAGTTAAAACTACTTTTTCAACCACTCCAGTGATTTGATGTTAACAAACTCTAGTTTGGTCAAATCATGTGCATGACAGAAGTATTTTTTCCCAACACAATATAAAAAAATATTATAATTTACTATATCACAATTCCAGTGGGTCAACTGTGTTAACTGTGTTGTTAAACAGCTTGGAAAATTCCTGACAATTATGGCATGTCATTAGAAGCTTCTGATAGGTTAATTTACATAATTTAGGGTCAATATGAGGTGCACCTGTGGATGTATTTTAAAGGGCTGCCTTCAAACTCATCGGCTCCTTGTTTCAAATCATGGGGAAATCTAACGAAATCACCTCAGAAAAAGAATCAGAAGAAGCAATTTCCACGTTATGTTACCACTCAGGAAAGTGACATGTTCTATCTCCTAGAGATGGATGAAGTTTAGTGTGAAAAGTGCAAATCAATCCCAGAAAAACAACAAAGGAGCTTGTGAAAGAACAGGTACACAAGAATCTGTATCCCCAGTAAAACAAGCCCTGTATTAACACAAGCTGAAAGGCCGCTCAGCAAGGAAAAAGCCACTGCTCCAAAACCGCCATAAAAAGCCAGATTACGGATTGCAACTGAACATGGAGACAAATCATACTTTTGGAAAATAATTTCCTCGATCAGGTCTCAGATGAAACAAAAATAGAACTGTTAGGCGAAAATGTCCATCGTTATGTTTGAAGGAAAAGCGGGGAGACTTGCAAGTACACCACACCAACGGTGAAGCACAGAGGTGACGGCAGCATGTGTTGTTATGCTGCTGGAGGAACGGGTGCCCTTCACAAAATAAACGAGGAAAGAAAAGCAAGCAAACAAAAAGCCTCACTAACCCGACTCAGTTACACCTGTTCTGTCTTGGGGCCAAAATTCACTTCAACTTATTGAAGTGAACAATTGTTTAAGACAAACGATTGGCGCTGCAATCAAAGAGTAACTGAATGTATGTACACCTGATCCACTGGGAATGTGATGAAAGAAATTTAATCTCTACAAATTATTCTGACATTTCAAATTCTTAAAATATAGTGGTGATCCTAAGTGACCTGAGACAGGGAATTTACTAGAATAAAATGTCAGAAATTGGAAATATATTTGGCTAAAGTGTATGTAAACTTCGGACTTCAACTAGATCTTACTTTAGTCCACCATTTGTATCCTACTAGCTATTAGAAAGCAAATCCTCATAATGCTTCTCTGATACTCATATTCATGAACTGTATAATGGGCATTCAAATAAGTATACATATATATTTTTCTATGTATTTCTATAATGGACATATTTAGCGCTTCTTTGTGTTTTTTATTTAATGTCTTAAATCATTGATTTTTTTTTCAGTATTTCTATGGTGTTTAGAGAATATCCGGCTCTTCTTTGTTTTTTCAGTAATTCTATGGTTTATAGAGAATGTCCGGCTTTTCTTTGTTTTTTCAGTAATTCTATGGTGTTTAGAGAATATAAGGCTCTTCTCAGTCCTCCTGGGTTCTACTGTACACCACACTATTTTAATTCAAACAATGGTTACATGGGCAGATACAACTCCAATTCCCCTTTATATGATCCTGAACTGAAATATGGTCTGTACTGACAGTCAGAATGGGGGCTTAACTAAATTGTGTGTGAGAAAATGTGAGGTGTTGAGGTTTCCAAAAACCAAACACAACTATTTGAAGAAAGTGTAATTTCCCATGGTTGGGTTTAGGGAAAAACATAAAACTGGTCATATTGATTGAGTTTGGGTAACTTTGCGGTTTATGCATTACAGTTATTGTTCGGCATTAGGTCTAGGTTGAATGTAGGTGTAAATGTTGGGTTAATGAGATTATGGGTTATGCTTAAGGTTAGGTTTTGGGCTAGGGCACATGATACTGTGTTTCAGGATATAGAAACAAATTTGTTTGTGTCTGTGTGATTCGATTCTTTGAACACAGTCTACTCAAAGACGGTTAAACTTGACAATTTGATCAACTCAAGGCAATTTTTGTTTGTGTGATCTCATTCCCAGGATCCCAAATGCACAAAGAGACATCGAATCTGTCCTTCGCTAGGAAAGACAAAAATGGGAAAAACTGCATAGTCAGACCACCAACCAATCATCTTAACCGTTACCCTAGCCCTCAACCAATCACCTTAACCGTTACCCTAGCCCTCAACCAATCACCTTAACCGTTACCCTAACCCTCTTATTTACGTGTTTTCTGTTCATGTCTTGCCTTCATTTATGGCCAGACCTCATAGTTGTATCATTTACTCAACTTAAATTATGATAACTGATCACTTAAGTGAGATCACTACCTTATAAATCTATTGTATAGTGTGTAGCCTACAGTACCGGCTTACTGGTTATGGCTCTGACAAGAAATTACAACAATCCTTGTTCAGTTGTCTTCTACTGTTCAGCTCTAATTTGACCACTCTAAAAGCACAAGACCAGCCAGGGTGTCTCTTGGAGAATACTGAATTTCTCCTTATGATCAATGATGAAGAAATGCACATTATTTAATACATATATATATATATATATATACATCATATTCAGATTTTACTATATTTTTTAAGAAGAAAATGAAAGAGAATACATATTTACGATGACATATACAATATTATATAATAATGTCTGTGTAGTGTGATGGCTTTTGCAGTTCCAAAACCTATTTGTTGTTCAGATGGAGGTCTGATTCTATGTAGTTAGCCAGACTCTGACCCAAAGTTTACTAGCACACAATGGGTATTACTTCATCCTAAAAAGTCCTCACCCCCAACCCTGTTATATTACGTTTCTTGACAAATGTTTGTTTGTGGGTATATGGGTACAACACAGATATATAAGAACTATTTATGTTATAAAGTGAATGTACAGTATAACTGTTTTATCAGTGGTGAATAAGTGTGTATAAATACATGGTCTGGAACTCTTTGCCTTATTTTACACAGCCAATCAGAAGGTGTATTCCAGGACATTATGCAGGTGATTGGTTCTGCTGAGTGTCTACTAATAAATTGTCTCTAGCTTTTTCACCACGCTGCCACTTTCTCCATGCTGATATCCTATAATAATTATCTAATGAATCATTAATGGGTGGTTCATGTCATACTGCTTCGCATATCACATATATTAAACACGGGGGGATTATGAAGAGCCAATGATTGATTACACAATACATTTGATTGAGACATTAACAACCACTCATGAAATGACAATGTTCAAAGATTGACGATGAGTAGTTCTGCACCTCTCTGGTTTTCTTACAGCATTTTCCTTTTACTACTGATGTGAGGTCTGTTCTTTAATACATGTACAATAAAAAAGACTATTTATATCCAGTCCATAAGTAGTGTTGTGTTGAAGGGGTGGGTATTTTTCTCCTGTGAATGTAATTGAATGGTTGAGTATTGGAAATCTGGTCACATGTTTTTGGATGGCAGCCTGAAGCTCAAATACATTTCAATGTCAACCAGGTATTTTAGTAGATCCAAGAAGTGAATTAATTTGGTCAAATTTGATCAATATGTACAGTAACGGTACCTTCTACAGGAACTCCTGTGTTGGTCATGACAACAATCAAGAACTTTACTATTGTGTTCCATTCCATTACTATTGTGTTCCATTCCATTACTATTGTGTTCCATTCCATCTCATTCAGAATACCATCATCCATCCAGCACTTTCGTGTGAGTTCTCTGTAGGCGGAGTGAGGGAAGCCCAGCTCCAGGTTGAGGTTTAAGAAAAACACAATAAATACAACGACTCTGATGGAAGTGAAAAAAACCGAGGCATTATCTAAAACATTGTACTGTCTTGAAGAAATTATCGAGAGTTTATGAAAGCATGACCTGTATTACAATTAGACATATATTTTATTTCTGCCTCTGAGAAACATTAACATGGATGAAGAAAAGTTTTTTGTTGGGGACTATAAGCCCTTCTGCTCACACACACACACACACACATACACACAAATACATTATTGGTATTGGATGGCATAAGTCCTGACAACCTGAATCAAATCAAAGCGTCAGCCCTCTCACCCATTCATTAACATACATTTGCTGCTTTGCTTTCACCTCTCAATTCAGCGGGTTGCATTTAAGAGACATCTATCCAAATAATATTCCATTAAAGGTTGATGATGTGGGTGAGCCCATCTGAATCATGTGCACGCCAGAGCAAATTCATCAGTTCCCCGTGGATTCTCCGGTTTGTTTTGACAATACGCTGGAACACACTAAAGCATTTTCCCCTGCAATGAATTTGTGAGGATGGCTCATTAAAATGATTTTCTTGGGATTCATTAATTACAGTTTGATTCAAAGCCAGACAAATAATATATGATTTGTGTTTTCTATTGGAAGACTTCAAAACACCATTATTGAGACTGCATGAACCTTAAACTCTTTGGTGATTGTTTTCTGATGTTTGAGCCTAGGTTTGCTGGTTCATAAGTTGGCAGGATGTGGCTGATCAATGTCTAAATAGATATTCGTATCTAGTGTCAAGTCACAGCTACGCCTTTAATTAACTTGAACCT
The DNA here is from genome assembly GCA_029465975.1 of Dallia pectoralis. Taxonomy (NCBI): domain Eukaryota; kingdom Metazoa; phylum Chordata; class Actinopteri; order Esociformes; family Umbridae; genus Dallia; species Dallia pectoralis. The sequence goes on along the minus strand of CM055749.1, from coordinate 12,096,705 downwards.
ATATAAGGTCTTCATAACATATTGCACTTAATTTCCATTCAAGAATTGGATATCAAACAGGTTCTAATTTCCACAGCACTCACATACAGATGACTGAAGAACCACTGCCTGTTTGCCTCCAAAGGACAAATGCAAAATCACCACAAGGTGGCAGCATACGAACTGATTGTGAAAAGTATTGTGTATTGAAAAAAAAAATACTCCCATACTTCCGTGTCATATAATGTTACAGAATTAGAAACTCATACACTTCCCAGGTATATTACATATGGCATCTTAAAAAAGGCACAGCTGTTTCTATAGCTCGGATTTAATTTATGCTGCAACAAATGTAATGAAGCTGTGTGTTGTCACTGACATTAATTATGCAACAGATTTAATGAATTTGAATCAATAAACACAGAATCAATAATTAAGTTAGTCACGCAAGCTGGTTGGCACAGGGTTATCTAACCTTCAGGCTATAGCGATCACTCTAAAGGACAGATAAACCGATTTGGACCGTCAGAATATTTGTGTAATAAATACATTCTCACAAGTTTCTGTTACTAGAGAACTATAATTTCAGCCCGAGTTTTAATTTTACATTTGTATTTTTATTGCGAAAGTACATTCCTGCCTTCTGAAACATTTGTGCATTTATGAGAATAGGCAGGTATCAGGCAGCCTTCTTATAATAACTTCTTATAATAACAAATGTTGAGCCGGTAATACTGCTATGCAGTGAAAGGAGAGATACTTAAAGTATCATATTAAAAACATAATCACGTCTCTTGTATAGCCTGTTATGATACAGTATGTCTACGTATTCCCGTGACAAGGTAGAAACATAGAATGTAATTGCTCCCACAGCCACGTCCTTTTCTATTGGTGCAGAGTTGGGCTAACCCCTGTTACAATTATCAACTGAGGTTAATTATCATTAATGTATTATCTGCATTTGGCATATATATATTCTCTGCATTTGACATATATATACTCTGCATTTGACATATATATTCTTTGCATTTCACATATATATACTCTGCATTTGACATATATATACTCTGCATTTCACATATATATACTCTGCATTTCACATACCGGTATATATACTCTCCATTTCACATAACACCACATGTTGGCTAACAAGCACAACCATCAGCAGGTAGGTGTATTCAGTAGTGCCATACAAACGTCACAAGGGCTGCTTGGAATCCAAAATAAATATATCCTAAGAGTTTCCTAGATGAGAACTTTCTCCAGCCTTCAAATAGATGAATAAACTTACTGCACACTATAAACATGGATATCTAACAGGGTCTAGATCTATAGCCATACACATGGATATCTAACAGGGTCTAGATCTATAGCCATACACATGGATATCTAACAGGGTCTAGATCTATAGCCATACACATGGATATTTAACAGGGTCTATATATATGGCCATACACATGGATATCCAGCAGTGTCTAGATCTATAGCCATACACATGGATATCTAACAGGGTCTAGATCTATGGCCATACACACACATGGATATCCAGCAGGGTCTAGATCTGTGGCCATACACATGGATATCCAGCAGGGTCTAGATCTATAGCCATACACATGGATATCTAACAGGGTCTAGATCTATGGCCATACACACACATGGATATCCAGCAGGGTCTAGATCTGTGGCCATACACATGGATATCCAGCAGGGTCTAGATCTATAGCCATACACATGGATATTTAACAGGGTCTAGATCTATAGCCATACACATGGATATTTAACAGGGTCTAGATCTATGGCCATACACCTCGATATCCATCAGGGTCTAGATCTATAGCCATACACATGGATATCCATCAGGGTCTAGATCTATAGCCATACACATGGATATCTAACAGGGTCTAGATCTATAGCCATACACATGGATATCTAACAGGGTCTAGATCTATGGCCATACACACACATGGATATCCAGCAGGGTCTAGATCTATGGCCATACACACACATGGATATTTAACAGGGTCTAGATCTATAGCCATACACATGGATATCTAACAGGGTCTAGATCTATAACCATACACATGGATATTTAACAAGGTCTAGATCTATGGCCATACACATGGATATTTAACAGGGTCTAGATCTATAGCCATACACATGGATATCCAGCAGTGTCTAGATCTATAGCCATACACATGGATATCTAACAGGGTCTAGATCTATGGCCATACACACACATGGATATCCAGCAGGGTCTAGATCTGTGGCCATACACATGGATATCCAGCAGGGTCTAGATCTATAGCCATACACATGGATATCTAACAGGGTCTAGATCTATGGCCATACACATGTGTCACGATTGGTGTGGTGGCGTTGCTACACGGACATATTTCGGTGATGCACTTCCTTGTTTACGTTTGTCTCACGGCTGTTTGTAATTATAATCATGAGGGATATAAAGGGGTCGCTAGCAAGTCACTCCTTGCTTAGCATTATTCTATGTCACGCTGGTTTAGAGGTGAGTGCTGTGTACGTTTGCTGTTGCTACTGTGGGTTTTTTGTATTGGTATTATAAGACGCGACACGCGCACTTTGTTTTCATTAGCCCAGTTAGCCCTTTTTCGCCGTTCTCGGTTTGTTTTATGTTCTATGTAAAATAAACGTGGATTGGAACAGATCAACTGGCTCTGCACATGGCTTCCACCGCATTACGCCGCTCCATACATGACAGAATGCTAAGCCACCCAAGAAGCCCGCAGAGCCGGACGGTGAGTGGATTCCTCGGAGGGGCAAGCTATAGCGCTCCGAGGTATGAAGCTCACCGTCAACCCACGGAGCAGCAGGAGCAGCGCTACACCTGGCAGGGTGATTGGGGGTCCGACTCCCTCTCCTCGGATGATGAGGAAGCGTTCTACGAGCGAGTGGAGGAGGACTCCTGGAAGACGCCCTGCTATGGGACCCCGTCCTCAGTCGACTAGTCCCCGCAACATCGGACGTCGGCTGGGGCGGGCAGAAGACACCGCCCACTGTTCCGGGGCTGCAGACAGGGGGAGGAAACCCCTGGAGCTACAGCCACTACCCCCGCCGGGGAAGACCCTTTCCGACCACCTACCTCCGGGACAGAGAAATCCCCGGAGGGGTTACATAAGCAGCCCCCGGCTGTCATTAGGCGTGGTGGAAGGCATGGCTGGACTTTCAAGATCTGACGCCAGAGATCGCCTCCGCCACGCCAGCGCCCGAGATGGCCGCTACGCCTGCGCCAGAGATGGCTTCAGCTACGCCTGCGCCCGAGATGGCCTCAGCTACGCCTGTGCCCGAGATGGCCTCAGCTACGCCTGTGCCCGAGATGGCCTCAGCTACGCCTGTGCCCGAGATGGCCTCAGCTACGCCTGTGCCCGAGATGGCCTCAGCTACGCCTGTGCCCGAGATGGCCTCAGCTACGCCTGCGCCCGAGATGGCCTCCGCTACGCCTGCGCCCGAGATGGCTGTTGCCGTCGTCACGCCGGCGCTCAAGATGGCTGCCGTCGTCCCGCCAGCGCCCAAGATGGCTGCCGCCGTCTCGCCAGCGTCCACGATGGCTCCCGCCATCACGCCAGCGCCCACGATGGCTGTTGCCGTCACGCCAGCGCCCACGATGGCTGTTGCCGTCACGCCAGCGCTCAAGATGGCTGCCGTCGCCACGCCAGCGCCCAAGATGGCTGCCGCCGTCACGCCGGCGTCCACGATGGTCCCCGCCGTCACGCCAGCGCCCAAGATGGCTGTTGCCGTCACGCCAGCGCTCAAGATGGCTGTTGTCGTCACGCCAGCGCCCAAGATGGCTGCCGCCGTCTCGCCAGCGTCCACGATGGCTCCCGCCGTCCCGCCAGCGCTCAAGATGGCTGTTGTCGTCACGCCAGCGCCCAAGATGGCTGCCGCCGTCTCGCCAGCGTCCACGATGGCTCCCGCCGTCCCGCCAGCGCTCAAGATGGCTGTTGTCGTCACGCCAGCGCCCAAGATGGCTGCCGTCGCCACGCCAGCGCCCAAGATGGCTGCCGCCGTCACGCCAGCGGCCACGATGGCCCCCGCCGTCACGCCAGCGCCCAAGATGGCTGTTGTCGTCACGCCAGCGCCCAAGATGGCTGCCGCCGTCTCGCCAGCGCCCACGATGGCTGCCGCCGTCACGCCAGCGTCCACGATGGTCCGCGCCGTCACGCCAGCGCCCAAGATGGCTGTTGCCGTCACGCCAGGGCCCAAGATGGCTGTTGCCGTCTTCACGCCAGCGCCCAAGATGGCTGCCGCCGTCACGCCAGCGTCCACGATGGCCCCGCTGTCACGCCAGCGCCCAAGATGGCTGCCACCGTCCCGCCAGCGTCCACGATGGCTCCCGCCGTCACGCCAGCGCTCAAGATGGCTGTTGTCGTCACGCCAGCGCTCAAGGTGGTTGCCGTCGTCACGCCAGCGCCCAAGATGGCTGTTGCCGTCACGCCGCCGCCCACAATGGCTGCCGCATCGCCGCCCACAATGGCTGCCGCATCGCCACCCACAATGGCTGCCGCACGCCGCCCACAATGGCTGCCGCATCGCCGCCCACAATGGCTGCCGCATCGCCGCCCACTATGGCTGCCGCATCGCCGCCCACAATGGCTGCCGCATCGCCGCCCACGAGGGCCGCGCCACGCGACGCTCACGATGGCCGCCGCCACGATGGCCGCGCCACGACGATGGCCGCCGCCACGACGCTCACGATGGCCGCCGCCACGACGACGCCACGATGGCCGCCGCCACGACGACGCTCACGATGGCCGCCGCCACGACGACGCTCACGATGGCCGCCGCCACGACGACGCTCACGATGGCCGCCGCCACGACGACGCTCACGATGGCCGCCGCCACGACGACGCTCACGATGGCCGCCGCCACGACTACGCTCACGATGGCCGCCGCCACGACTACGCTCACGATGGCCGCCGCCACGACTACGCTCACGATGGTCGCCGCCACGACTACGCTCACGATGGCCGCCGCCACGACTACGCTCACGATGGCCGCCGCCACGACTACGCTCACGATGGCCGCCGCCACGACTACGCTCACGATGGCCGCCGCCACGACTACGCCACGATGGCCGCCGCCACGACTACGCTCACGATGGCCGCCGCCACGACTACGCTCACGATGGCCGCCGCCACGACTACGCTCACGATGGCCGCCGCCACGACTACGCTCACGATGGCCGCCGCCACGACTACGCTCACGATGGCCGCCGCCACGACTACGCTCACGATGGCCGCCGCCACGACTACGCCACGATGGCCGCCGCCACGACTACGCCACGATGGCCGCCGCCACGACTACGCTCACGATGGCCGCCGCCACGACTACGCCAACGATGGCCGCCGCCACGTCGCCCACGATGGCCGCCGCCACGTCGCCCACGAGGGCCGCCGCCACGTCGCCCACGATGGCCGCCGCCACAACGCACTCTCAGCCGCACAAGATGGCGGTCTCTCAGCCGCACTAGATGGCGGCCTCTCAGGCCACCGAGGCCTATTCAGGGCTGGACCTGCGGTCCTGGACTGACCCTTTTGGGTTTGACTGTGGGTTCTCTCCCTGTTGCTCCCTTGTTTTGTTTTTGTGTTTCCGTTCGGCTATCTGGGGAGCTAGCCTTTTAGTGGGGGATACTGTCACGATTGGTGTGGTGGCGTTGCTACACGGACATATTTCGGTGATGCACTTCCTTGTTTACGTTTGTCTCACGGCTGTTTGTAATTATAATCATGAGGGATATAAAGGGGTCGCTAGCAAGTCACTCCTTGCTTAGCATTATTCTATGTCACGCTGGTTTAGAGGTGAGTGCTGTGTACGTTTGCTGTTGCTACTGTGGGTTTTTTGTATTGGTATTATAAGACGCGACACGCGCACTTTGTTTTCATTAGCCCAGTTAGCCCTTTTTCGCCGTTCTCGGTTTGTTTTATGTTCTATGTAAAATAAACGTGGATTGGAACAGATCAACTGGCTCTGCACATGGCTTCCACCGCATTACGCCGCTCCATACATGACAACATGGATATCCAGCAGTGTCTAGATCTATAGCCATACACATGGATATCTAACAGGGTCTAGATCTATGGCCATACACACACATGGATATCCAGCAGGGTCTAGATCTGTGGCCATACACATGGATATCCAGCAGGGTCTAGATCTATAGCCATACACATGGATATTTAACAGGGTCTAGATCTATAGCCATACACATGGATATTTAACAGGGTCTAGATCTATGGCCATACACCTCGATATCCATCAGGGTCTAGATCTATAGCCATACACATGGATATCCATCAGGGTCTAGATCTATAGCCATACACATGGATATCTAACAGGGTCTAGATCTATAGCCATACACATGGATATCTAACAGGGTCTAGATCTATGGCCATACACACACATGGATATCCAGCAGGGTCTAGATCTATGGCCATACACACACATGGATATTTAACAGGGTCTAGATATATAGTCATACACATGGATATCTAACAGGGTCTAGATCTATAACCATACACATGGATATTTAACAGGGTCTAGATCTATGGCCATACACATGGATATTTAACAGGGTCTAGATCTATAGCCATACACATGGATATTTAACAGGGTCTAGATCTATAGCCATACACATGGATATCCAGCAGGGTCTAGATCTATAGCCATACACATGGATATTTAACAGGGTCTAGATCTATAACCATACACATTGATATTTAACAGGGTCTAGATATATGGCCATACACATGGATATTTAACAGGGTCTAGATATATGGCCATACACATGGATATCTTCCTGGCTGTCCATCTCCCATCAAGTGGAGTGAGTAATGACAGTGACAGAAGCGACACAGAGCCCAAAACAAGTACCAGAGAGAGGACAGGAAGGAGCATGAGGGGCTTGTGTCGCACTGCCTGATGGGATAGAATTGCACACAGAGGCAACAAACTACCTGGGACTATCAGTTATAGTGACAGGGCAGGCGGTGGCATGCTATTAGCAGCCTGGAGGATAGGCCCTGAGCAGACCCTGTCCCGCCCAGGATGGATGGGCCTTTCTGCCGGGACTAAATTAATACTGGGGAGTCTAGTCTAGTGAATTGCTTTTAGAACAATGTCCTCCTAATCAGACAGGAGTTATCAGAGAGCGCTTGTGGGGTGTGGACTGTGTGTATCAGGGCTAGTTATCAGAGTGTGCCTGTGGGGTTTGGGCTCTGTATACCAGGACTATGACTGCCTGGGAGAGAGAGAACAGGTGCACTACGGACACAGGAACTCATTTCAGGTCAGGAGATGGAGCGCTGATGTCTGCTCCCTCTTTGTAGCAACTGTAACGTTGTTAGACTGCTGTATAGTCGTTGCAATATTGAACATTTACACTGTAATTGTTTTTAGCATCCACTAATGGCTAGGAACCTGCAGCTTATTCTAGTTTTACAGGGAATGGACTTATTGAACTGATGCACCCCAAGCAACTGGTGTGAATATGAGGATGCTTTTAAATTTCCCATACAGCCACGTAAAGAGGTTTTCAGTGAGACATAATATGTTATCTTTAATACCCAGTACCAACGTTTAGTCCAGTCAACTGTCTACAGAATCTTTCTTTTTCCTCAGCAGTGCATGTGAGCTCTGGGTATTTCCAAATGAGGGCCAGACCGGATGGTGTCTCGACTGAAACATAGTGGATCACAGCATCATGATCATACATGATGGAGTAATTAGGGTGTGCAGGAGCACACACTGTATGGTTGCACACAATCGGGACCCTAACTAATGGCCACAACGCAAAGTGTGCCTGAAAGGAAGCCATCACCGCAGGCTGGGAAGAGAGCAAATGCTCTCCGGTCAGCAAGCACTCCTCTTAGCCCGATGTCAGCCCACGGTGGCTTTTCTTGCTGCCTTGAGAGGGAGGCCTCTGGCCAGGTCTGTCTTACCCTCTGTATCACTGCAAACGTAGATCGAGCTTCATTACAGATTCACGGGTCCATGAAGAATACTACTACACACAAGTAACAGTATGTGTGTACGTATACTGTGCAGCCAAACAGTAGTAATAAACGTGTCCAGTATTAATCCATCAGACGACTAAACTACTGAAGCTTACTCTTGTCAGAGTTCCTGTAGGATGTTCTAGTGTGGTCCACCAAGTAAGTTATGTTCTAATGTATGCAAGTACCATAAGTTGAGAACAAGGACAGAAGTGTCTGCTAAATGACTAAAATGTAAATATTTAACCTGGTACAATTTAGTTTGGTGCAGTAGTGGAAATATGATTCTGAAACCGGCAATGACTATTCCTACAAAACATGCTAACATACTGGTATTTGTCATTTGTGGTAGCCTATGTAAACATTTCACTCATCATTATTCAAAACATTTTTGAAATATGGTATTATTTGGATTGTAAAAGCATAATCATTCTGTGTGGAACATCTGTGCAGAGATTAGTATGGACTGGAGCAAGGCTGGAATGCATTCAAACATTAGTTATTCTAACTTCATCTAAAAAAAAGTGGAAGCACACTTATGAAATAGGTCAACCTTGCTGTGGTTGCAGGTTTTTAGACAGTGCCCAAGACCAAACGTGATTATATTTGACCAGTGGTTTGACCTGTGGTTAGAGCGGCAACTTAACAGCAACTTAACTGAGACCGTATGACTAAGGGCGTTCTTAACCAATTGGCTCTAGTTGGCCAAAAAAAACAAGCCATAGCACAATTTAAAAACACATAAAATCCATCCAATGACTTTATGGATTTACATCGTTGATGCAGATATTGCTTGGTGCATGATTACTTTAGGAGCCTAAAATCTAAATGTTTGAATACTGAATAACTTGCTCATTTATTTTGAGGTTCACATACTGTCAAATAAATGTCATGTTACTTTCAACTTCTCATTAACACATTTCAAATGTCTTATTTTTTGTGGTACTTTATTTTGTTGCATTCCCTTTATATACTACTAGTCGTATAATGAAATCTGATTATTATTGGGGTTGGTGGAGCTACTGTTGACCAGGACTGCTTCGCCATGTTGCAATTTGGCAAATCCTTAACGGTGGTTGCAAGCATGACCATGGAAATTTGCAGATGAATGAGTTCTCCTCCAAGCTTGTAAATATTGGCCAGGACTTCCTGGCTGACCGAGACATGTGACAAAAAGCAGAACGACTTGTCTAGATGTGCTTCGGAGGACACGTCTCGATAATTGGTTCTCCAGAAAAGGAAAAAAGTTGTAAGATAAAATGTAAAAACTATATATAATATTGTTAATTTACAGAAATACGGAAAAGGATAAAGGTTTCTTAGTCTTGCTCTCATCACAGTAGGCTGTCTTTATCAATCTGCTATTGATGCATTAGACATCATCAATTAATTACAGCTACACCTATCAGTATCGATATCCTGCTCTTTATAACGACGCCGTAGCCCGTGTGGTTATATTTGACACCCATCAAAATATCATAAACGCTGTGCTATTGCAGAATGAAATCAATTGTAAAACACGATTGCACATCATGTGTGCAGAACTGGTTTTGCCAAATAAAGATGGGTGGGATTGCATGTTGTGACCATAAAATGTCATCAGCCAGCAGCTTTGGTCCCCATCAGCCAGTCTATTGCACAGCACAGAGCGCTCCCCTTGTGCCTAGGGCACTGACCACACTTGCACCCTTCCCCCCTCCTGTGTGAGTGTGTGCGTCTCTCTCTCTCTCCCTCCTCTATGTCTCTCTTTTTCTGCCTCCAACACCAGAACCCCCCCACCCCACCCCACCCAATCCTCCCCTACCCGGCAACTGCCTGAGGCCCTGGGCTCCAACGGTGTCAGGAAGGCCTCAGTGTTGACAAAGCAGCTGGCCTTCAGAAGACACATCAAAACGAGGCCCTGGTTGCTGTTAAGGGCTGAGCGCTGAACAAAAGGACAGGACTCTAGTTTCAGTCCTACTCTATTACTAGTCTCAACAACAGAACTCCAAACAGACAGAAAGGGAGTCCCTCTAGGGAGCATATATTCACTGTTATGGACAGAATTCACGACTGCCATATTAGCTCACAGTGTGCCAACCGAACACGTCACGTCCCATACATAGAGAATATATTGGGTTGATGACAGTTGGGTGATTGATTATCATAAATGTAAATCATACTTCAAGGTTGGGGGTGTTTGCCACTATGACACAGGCACCCTAATGAGAATTCTGGGTTCTCTTAATGCTACTTTTTTCCCCTAGGCAACATTAATTTGGCCCCTTAAATGTGATGTGCATTTATTATGACTGGAACCATCATACTGTTAAAATTGTTATTTCAAATAAAATAATAGACACCAGCTACTGCAGTAACAAAGAAACATTTGCAAAGCTTGCTTTTTATTGTCCACCCTAATCTATTGAACATGTACATTGTACATTGTTTATGCCAACATGTCACATTTAAGAAATAAACACTGTTTTAACAGCAGACTAAAATAAATGTACTCTGGTAGTAGTACAATCTTTTAATATACAGAACAGATTAAAAAAGATAAAAGAAAACACTAAGTAGACTTCAATGTCATTAGTGCCTTGAAATTCCTTCCTGTCAATAATTATTCTACACACAAATTATTATATTTTATTAATATACAGCGCTTCACTTTTCCCACATTTTATTATGTTACAGACTTATTCTAAAATGGATTAAAATGGGGAAAAAACACACACTACTCACATAATGACAAAGTGAAACAAGTTTGGTTAATATTGTTAATAGATTTTTGACAAATTAAGAACTAAAATATAACATGTACATAAGTATTCACAGCCTTCCTCAACACTTTGTTCGAACACCTTTGGCAGCAATTACAGCCTCAAGTTTTGTTGAATATGATGCTACAAGCTTGGCATGCCAATTTTTGGGCAGTTTCACCCATTTTTCTTGGCAAGACCTTTTAAGCTCCATCAGGTTGGATGGCGAGCCTCAGTGCAGAGACATTTTCAGATCACTCCAGAGATGATCAATCGGGTTCAAGTCTGGGCTGTGGCTGGGGCACTCAAGAACATTCACATAGTTGTCCCGAAGCCACTCCTTTGTTATCTTCACTGTGTTTTTAGGGTTGTTGTCCGGTTAGAAGATGAACCTTCTCCCCATTCAGAGGTTCAGAGCGCTCTGGAGCAGGTTTTCATCATGGTCGTCTTTGTACATTGCTGCATTCATCTTTCCATCGATCCTGACTAGTCTCCCAGTTCTTGCCGCAGAAAAACATCCCCACAGCATGATGCTGCCACCACCATGCTATACTGTAGGGATGGTACTGGCTATGTGAGGAGTGGCGCCTGGTTTCCTCCAGACATGACGCTTGGCATTCAGGCCAAAGAGTTCATTCTTTGTTTCATCAGACCAGAGAATCTTGTCACTCAAGGTCTGAGAGTCCTTCAGGTGCCTTTTGGCAAACTCCAGATGGGCTCCCTTGTGGCTTTTATTGCGAAATGTCATTTGTCTGGCCACTCCACCATACAGACCTGATTGGTGGAGTGCTGCTCTGTCAGCGTGACCATAGAGTTCTTGGACACCTCCCTGACTAAGGCCCTACTCCCCCAATGGCTCAGTTTGGCTGGGCGAACAACTTTAGGAAGAGTCCTGGTGGTTCCAAACATATTCTATTTATGGATGATGGAGGCCAATGTGCTCAATGGAACCTTCAATGATGAAGACATTTTTCTGTACCCTTTCCCAGATATGTGCCTCGATACAATTCTGTCTCAGAGGTCTACAGACAATTCCTTGAACAATTTCTTGTGCTCTGGTTGTATTGACAAGTGTGTGCCTTTCCAAATCATGTCCAATCAATTGAACTTACCACAGGTGGACTCCAATCAAGTTGTAGAAACATCTCAAGGATGATCAGTAGAAACAGTATGCACCTGTGCTGATTTGTGTGTGTCATGGCAAAGGCTGTGAATACTTATGTACATGTGAGTTTTTACATTTTTGTTTTTAATACATTTGCAAAGATTTACTCTCCAAAGAATATGTGTCTTGTGTGAAGCACTGGGTAAAAGAATGATATCTTTGTATACAGTTAAGATTAAGCCAGTTGAGGTTAAACCAGGTATCAATCCAAGATATTTGTTGATTACAATAGTTTATCATACCTTCAAATTTCAAATTTTCCAAGACTAATAATCAGGTAAATATTCCAAATAAACAACAAAATTAAAGTTGATTTTGCATTCTTTTTTGGACCAGGTCAGTTCTCTGTCTACTGCAGAACCAGGTTGACATTTAACAGCAGCGACAGACACACATAAAGGTTCAAAGTACATGCCCCCTTTCTGCATTTTCCCAAATTAATTGCCTGCATTGAGCACTTCGGGGGAATTACTGTGCCTGTTAAAATGTGTCTGTCTGTCTCCACAACTCTGTTCATTCTATTAATAAACTGGCACCTCTCATGCTGTCTCTGAAATAATGAACAATAAGCATCACCGCTACACCTCAGACACACGCAACATCAAGCAGAATGTCAAATGACTTACAAAATGGAACAATTGACAGGAGCCAGCAATGCTCCACAAAGAACGCATATTACAAAAAGCAAGCTCTGGATGTTCTTTTAAAAAACCTCATGAAGAAACCAGAAAAAAAACATATTAATAAAGGGTGAAAAACTTGGGTTAGATTACAATTGCAAATTTGCAATGAGTGAGTAGGCATTTAGAAATGGTGAAAACAACTGCTGTTTTCATATCTGCCATACAGTTGCAGGGCAGTATATGGAACCATTTCATATAAGAACAAACAAAAAGTGTCTCCAACTTTTTCTAGAAGGTCTTTAGTTTATTTGAAATGTTAAATTGCCATTGTGGTCAGATTAAAAAAAACAATGTATTACTTTTCTTTGCATATCCAGTAGGTGGTACTGTGTTCCACATATCAGGCAAATACTGGGACAGAAAGTCATTTTTCAAGTATTGGAGAGGATGTGGTGCCTTGCCTGAGATCTGAAATGTAACTGTCAAGAGAAAATCATCTGTATTTTGTTCATTTGTTGACATATAATGCTATTGACACATCCCATAAAGGTATTTGCAGCAAATAGACACTCAAATGTGTACCTCAAATTGACTGTTTATAACATGCTTGCTCTTTTCTTATACAGGAGTCTACTTTTTTATTATTATTGATTTAAACGCAAAATTCAAGTAGTGAACGTACGAAAAAATATTAAAGCAAAGTATAAATCAAGATCACCCCCTGATTGCATGCCTGCCGTGGTAATGGCTGAGCGTTAAGAAGTGATGTCAGACAAGCTAAATGTAATCCTGACGTCATAGAATCTTTCCTTCAGCAATGATTCGCTGGAAGTTCCTTCTATGGGTGTGGCTTAGGGAGACCGCGTGTCGTGCGCGAGCACTTGCAGGTGTAGGGGGGGAATGTTTTTATTAATTAGTTAGAATAGAATATAATGAGCCATGATAGGTAGCTTATGAAAAAAACAGAGATTTAGAGTTGTTCGACAACAACTGTTATGCAACCAGGTAAATGTAATGCATTTGTATAGTTGATTAATTAATTTTGTTGGCTTAATTGAGAGGAAAAAATGATGCTACATTTTCTTATGTCTATGTGATTAGGGCCCTGGTTAATATAAAAGCTACACAAACCTAGCTATACTAATATATTGTTAGTGGTGACAATTTACTCGACTACTACATATGTATTTACTGTGAACTACAATCAACATCTTGACTGTCGACTTTATGCGAACAAAATACAAGGGTAGATAATAGCGTTTTTGTGATTTTACCCGAATGAAAATAGACGAATTGTAATCTGATGTGACCGCTAGGTTCATACAACAATGATGCTGTTTAGAATACATTTGTTCTATATGCTTACAAACAGGTAGGACGGTGTAAGCTTTCTAGTCAAGAAATTTGCAAAATTATTTGTTTTTATTTCACCTTTATTTAACTAGGTAGGCAGGTTGAGAACAAATTCTCATCTGCGACCTGGCCAAGATAAAGCAAAAACATGCAGGACAACATACAGTTACAGAATAAATACAACAGTGCAAATAGCAGTGGGATTATACATGGCAATACATAATCAAGTAGAGTCAATATACAGATAATACAGAATGAGGTAGAGAGTCAATATACAGATAACACAGAATGAGGTAGAGAGTCAATATACAGATAATTCAGAATGAGGTAGTCAATATACAGATAACACAGAATGAGGTAGAGAGTCAATATACAGATAACACAGAATGAGGTAGAGAGTCAATATACAGATAACACAGAATGAGGTAGAGAGTCAATATACAGATAACACAGAATGAGGTAGAGAGTCAATATACAGATAACACAGTATGAGGTAGAGAGTCAATGTACAGATAACACAGTATGAGGTAGAGAGTCAATATACAGATAACACAGAATGAGGTAGAGAGTCAATATACAGATAATACAGAATTAGGTAGTCAATATACAGATAATACAGAATGAGGTAGAGAGTCAATATACAGATAACACAGAATGAGGTATATGTAGGTCAGCTGAGCAGCAGTGATATTGCAGTAACAACTACCGGTATATGAAAATACAAAGGAGTGTCTATATACAGAGTGTACAACAAAAGTCCAGAAAGAAGTAGTTTAAAAGCAATGGGTGAAATAAGGGTTTTAAGAAACTGATTCTAGACTTAATTGTAGACTTGAGTTTGTTTATGTGGGGCAGGAAGAAGAGAGCTGTCTAACAAGACACCCAGATATTTGTATGAATCCACATATTCCAATTCAGACCCATCTAGCGTGGCGATGCTAGTTAGACAGGCAGGTGGGCCGCGATCGGTTGAAAGGCACAAGAAATGCATTAAAACTCTCCTAGAGATTAGAAAGCACAGTGTCTAATATGTAACACTTTGGACCTAAAGAACTATTGCTGTGACCGTATGGTGATCAAGAGGGCCATATATAGGGCCTGTAGTGAGTACACACTAAATGCACAAGCTGACCTACTTCTCAGACACTCCGCTAAAATCCATAAATTAAGGGAATTAACTGATGGGGCCCAGGGCAACTTTGTAAGCTATTTAAATCTTTAAATTTACAACATCCCTGCATACTTCATGTAATTGAACTAACTCCGGGGTTGTTACTTAATGAGAGAAAAAATCCTGTATTCTTGCCTCCAGTTTGTAGTCCTGAAGACAATGAATGTAAGCCAGGGGGCAGGTGTCCCTTAGGGGGCTCTAAAGGCAGCTCTGGTTCCTATCCAACGCTGTGCCTCTCTGTGCACGCTCACTCACAGTTTATATTGCGCACCAATCACCAGGCATGTATCCTACCAGGAAACATCTCATATACCTTGGGAGTATTCATTTTATCGATCAGTCAAATTGAAGTATATATTAGGGACGAATATAAATCCTCTAATATCGACGAACGCCTTCAGTATGTCTTTCTGTGGACCAATAATCGTTTCTCACACTGGTTGGCGCCAAATATCAAGAAACTAACTAGCTGAGCACTATGGAGTGTCAATATTCCACAGCACCGGCTACAGTCGTTACTGTGCTCAATCAATTATTCAGTTATTTACACGCAAAAAAACAAACATGCAAATAAACTAATAAAAATCAAGATCGTTTCAACACCTGCACCGGAGCAAGGAGCAACAAAATGTTATTACTTAGTCTTCCACAGAGCCCATTCTGGCCTAAAGGGATTATAACGTGATGCAATTCAAGGATTTACATTTAACATGTGTGCGTTTTAAACAATAACATGTGCATGTATTCAGACCGTATATTCATTTAACATGGTGCATCTGTGGGGTGAAGTATACAGTCTGCCTCCTGTTTGAATAGAACATCTCCATCTAGACATCTCCATCTAGACATCTCCATTTAGACATCTCCATCTAGACATCTCCATCTAGACATCTCCATTTAGACATCTTCATCTAGACATCTCCATCTAGAAATCTCCATCTAGACATCTCCATTTAGACATCTCCATTTAGACATCTCCATAGACATCTCCATGTAGACATCTCCATGTAGACATCTCCATCTAGACATCTCCATGTAGACATCTCCATCTAGACATCTCCATCTAGACATCTCCATGTAGACATCTCCATCTAGACATCTCCATCTAGACATCTCCATCTAGACATCTCCATTTAGACATCTTCATCTAGACATCTCCATCTAGACATCTCCATCTAGACATCTCCATCTAGACATCTCCATCTTGACATCTCCATCTAGACATCTCCATGTAGACATCTCCATCTAGACATCTCCATCTAGACATCTCCATGTAGACATCTCCATCTAGACATCTCCATCTAGACATCTCCATCTAGACATCTCCATCTAGACATCTCCATCAAGACATCTCCATCTAGACATCTCCATCTAGACATCTCCATCTAGACATCTCCATGTAGAAATCTCTATGTAGACATCTCCATCTAGACATCTCCATCTAGATATCTCCATCTAGACATCTCCATCTAGACATCTCCATCTAGACATCTCCATCTAGACATCTCCATGTAGCCGTGCTCCATAATTGAAATGGCTCGTTTGGCTGCAGGCAGGTTGTGAGGGCGCTTTCTGCAATATATATATATAATAGCTGAATGCATGCATGTCGATAGACGTCATTTGCTTTTAATGGCCTAGAGGACATTTGCTGTTACTACTGGAGACATTAGGGAAGAGAGGACATGGAAAAAAATCGCCGCATGAAAAGTATTCAAGGATATCAATTTTGAACGTGTCTTATTTTATTGACACTTTTCTTAACAAGTTAGTGCGCATTTCTCTAATGGCTCTGTAAGTGTGACTGTAAAACGTGCCCGGTTTTATTTATTTAACCGGAGAATGGAAATGTACGCCTAGCTGGAAGTGCCTGCGGAAATAGTACATGATCAGACGAAATGACAATGATTAAAATCTGCTTTTTCCCTGCTCGGAACCCATTGAGCGACGTGCCAGTTGCCTGATACCGACCAGCATTTAACTGCAAACCAGAACTTCAACCCATCTCTGGGGCTGCTCTGTTGTTACTTTTCCCGAAAAAAAACGAAAAATCTAAGATTTATGAATACATCTGGCTATAGACAAAACAAATGGTAACAGGGAGCCAGTATCAGGTTGTCTTTTTTAACATGTGCCTGAGTGGAGTTGAGCTAATTGCAGCCTAATCCTGGACCCAGAGGCGTTTGGGCAGCCGGGAGCAAGACTTCATTTTTAGCTCTGCTCTGTTATTTAGAGACAGGATTATTGGCTTGCTTCTACTCATAACAGACCCGGGCAGATTCATTTAAACAAAAACGCAGACAAGAAGCTGAAAATACCAGGCAGGATTTGAACGAGTGAAATTAATATATAGCCAAATAAGTGTGTGTACAAACATACGAGTGGAAAGGAGGAAGGCGAGCTCGTATCCATGTATAAGGTAAGAACACTGCGCGGCTGTTTGGACTGAGCTTTGGTCTGAACTAGTCAGCTGAACACAAGATCTGGGTCTGTAAAGACACAGCGTCCATTGATATATTCAATCAATGCATCAGTGCATCACTACTAGATGTGCATGTTTTAGAGTAGATCGGGGATACATTGTTGCATGTTTTAGAGTAGATCGGGGATACATTGTTGCACGTTTCGTTCCAAAAGTGCGTGTTAGACTTGAGGAATGCTCGGGCAGGCTGATGGATGGCACTCCAGTTCTGGGGATGTGTGAGAAGGGAAACGCATACAGCAGCTGGTACTGATAGAAACTGGCACGGATCCTCGGACCGCAATGTTTGAAACGGTATGACTAAACTGAAATATTAAGAAACTGTATGACTGAACTGAAATATTAAGAAACGGTATGACTAAACTGAAATATTAAGAAACGGTATGACTAAACTGAAATATTAAGAAAAAGTATGACTAAACTGAAATATTAAGAAACGGTATGATTAAACGGAAATATTAAGAAACGGTATGACTAAACTGAAATATTAAGAAACGGTATGATTAAACGGAAATATTAAGAAACGGTATGACTAAACTAAAATATTTAGAAACTATGTTCCTCATGTGATAGCCTGCAGTATCTGTACTCATCACCAGGTAATTTGGAATAACTTTACTATAGCAGGGCTGTGTGTTGACGTCCGTGTTGACGTTGTTGTTTTTTCCTGACTATAGGGATGCTGTTGGCATATTTATATACTATATTGTTCTCTGTTGAATCATCTCTGTATCATAATTGTATGTTGGTAGATATAAGACGCCATATTGTGCATCTGGCAGAATGAGGCTGTCCGTGGGCATCCTATATTGAACTGTGTTCAACAGGGCAAAAGTCTCGTTTAGACAAGGAAATATGTCCTTTTGGGTATTAAATAATGTTACGCATATTTACAAACAGCGATTCAGATGTTTTTTTTATGTAAAGTTGACTAATATACTTAATTGATAGCCCCAGCCTGTTGTGCATGGTTAAAGCCAGCTCTTGGTACTTTCGTTAACATATATATATATATATATATATATATATATATATATAAATATAAAATGTTAGACTGTATAACACAGGAAGTCAGGGAACATATGTCAGAGTGGTTCGCATTCAAACGAATGAATGGTCATTTTAACGGCATGTATCTTCTGTAGGTGAGAGTATCGGAGCGTCGGGTTTCTTTTAATAATGACCTCCCATATTGATCCTATCATAAGTGCATGTTATGCTCCTTGTTATTTCACTTTACCTTCGACTCGGTCCACTCCTCCCATGTTAACCCTGTGAGTGCGCATATTAACCCTGGGAGTGCCTGGCATATTCCCCGACCATAATAGCGGTATTGGTTACTGTGGCCCCATGGCTACTATAAGAGGCGGGATAGCCTCATACGCGACAAAACTTGGTATCTTTTGAAGTCTTTATTTCACTGGGATCTGAAACGTATCATCCAGGATGAGTATCAAATGATCAGTATTCCTGCAGGCTCCTTGGTGTATACAGCCAGGCGGGCAACACCCTGGAACAGTCTGTAGTCTCCAACAACACTTTGTGCCCTAGGGGGCATCTTGCCTGGAGCAAAGGCCTGAATGAGCCCTGTCTTCTGTTGATCTTTTATGGCTCAACATAAAAGCCTAATAATGTGCTCCAGCGTAGAAGAACAAGTCGATGAATCGCTTTTCTTTCAAGTTTTAATTATTTAGTTTATTTACAGCGGCCCGCCATTTTTGCAAACATGATGGACGTGTATTTTTTCATGAAGCCACATCTTAATGTAAGTTGTCCATTTTTATTTTAAACCAATTGCTATGAGTTCAGTATGAACTAACATCAGGAATTAATTGATTGGCTTGTCTATATTAAAAAGTATGTATACGCACGTTTGTTTTGATTATTTAAGTAATACGTTAGATTTAGGTTATTTCCTGATTGCACTCAATAACGGTGAACGACCACCAAGTGTATGGGTCACTATAATGTATAGGTCACTATAGTGTATAGGCCACTATAGTGTATGGGTCACTATAGTGTATGGGTCACTATAGTGTATGGGTCACTATAATGTATGGGTCACTATAGTGTATAGGCCACTATAGTGTATGGGTCACTATAGTGTATGGGTCACTATAGTGTATGGGTCACTATAGTGTATGGGTCACTATAATGTATAGGCCACTATAGTGTATGGGTCACTATAGTGTATGGGTCACTATAATGTATAGGCCACTATAGTGTATGGGTCACTATAGTGTATGGGTCACTATAGTGTATGGGTCACTATAGTGTATGGGTCACTATAATGTATAGGCCACTATAGTGTATGGGTCACTATAATGTATAGGCCACTATAGTGTATGGGTCACTATAGTGTATGGGTCACTATAGTGTATGGGTCACTATAATGTATAGGCCACTATAGTGTATGGGTCACTATAGTGTATGGGTCACTATAGTGTATGGGTCACTATAGTGTATGGGTCACTATAATGTATAGGTCACTATAGTGTATGGGTCACTATAATGTATAGGCCACTATAGTGTATGGGTCACTATAGTGTATGGGTCACTATAGTGTATGGGTCACTATAGTGTATGGGTCACTATAGTGTATGGGTCACTCTAGTGTATGGGTCACTATAGTGTATGGGTCACTCTAGTGTATGGGCCACTATAGTGTATGGGTCACTCTAGTGTACGGGCCACTATAGTGTACGGGTCACTATAGTGTATGGGTCACTATAGTGTGTGGGTCACTATAGTGTATGGGCCACTATAGTGTGTGGGTCACTATAGTGTATGGGTCACTATAGTGTATGGGCCACTATAGTGTGTGGGCCACTATAGTGTAGGGGCCACTATAGTGTGTGGGTCACTATAGGCCACTATTGTGTATGGGTCACTATAGTGTATGGGTCACTATAGTGTGTGGGTCACTATAGTGTATAGGTCACTATAGTGTATGGGCCACTATAATGTGTGGGTCACTATAGTGTATAGGTCACTATAGTGTATAGGCCACTATAATGTGTGGGTCACTATAGTGTATAGGTCACTATAGTGTATAGGTCACTATAGTGTATGGGCTACTATAGTGTATGTGTCACTGTAGTGTATGGGTCACGGCAGGGCATCGACAGGGAGAGTTAGAGGGGTGATTCTCTTAACGGAGAGTTCACATGTAGAAATCGCTCATATGTTCACCATGCCTCCCATCTAACATGCCCGATATTTGCACCAGCCTGGGGACGTCCATTCGTTCTCAGTTGAAAATGAATGTCAAAGACGTGCACCAAGAAGTTTCAAAAGTTATTCGACGATTTCAAGCAATTCATTAAAGGTCATGACCATTTTTTGACGTAGACAATTTTTTGGGTAATATATCAGCAGTTATTAAATAGTTTGTATTACCATTTTTACCAGTTTTATTAGGATAAAGCATTGATTTATAGCCTATACAATGGCCAATGGTATTCTCACGCTATTTAGATTTCATCACATGTTTAATATTGGAACATGTTTGTCATGATGGAAGTAAAGGGTCATGTTAGTTGTGAATGTGTCACGATCTGTGGGTTCACTAGCACACTCCGTGTTCTCAGATTGCTGCTTGGTGTGTCTGGGCATATCACGTCTAACACATAACACGACCTTTAATTAGAATATCCCAGTTTTTCATCGTCCTAGAGGCTGACACCCAGCATTCCCGTTTTTTCTGGAGTCCTAATAAGCATCCCCTGTTCCTCCCCTCCGGTGATTAAATGAAAAGATGCAAACATATAGTTCATTAGAACGGTGACAATAATGTGTGGAAGTGATCTGATAACAGTCAGAATAGCAGTGCTGTGATACATACAGGCGTTATCGAGAGACGAATAAATTGACTTCTATGGCTTTTTCATTTACTTGTTTTCAGGAAGGTAGAAGCATGTCTCGCCTGTCTTTGACCCGGTCCCCGGTATCTCCTATGTCCACACAAGGAATCCCTCTACCGGCTCAACTGACTAAATCAAATGCCCCGGTTCACATTGACGTCGGGGGACACATGTACACTAGTAGCCTGGCTACTCTGACCAAATATCCAGACTCAAGGTAAGAAGGTTTATTTTACTGAATAATGTAGTGCGTGTTAACAGTGTTTGACTCATTTTACTTCCAATAAATGCCACGCAAGGGACATTCATTTTCTACGTTTTTAGCCGATTTAAAATGAATACATATTAGTATTGCAGTTGTCTTTTACCCACCAATACCTCCTATGTTTACTTTCGAATTATATATTGTTTTTACATGTTTATTATATGCATACAATCTGTGAATTGGAGTGGTTGTCTATTTAATAATTAATTGAAATTATGCTACAGGTTGAGGAATCTTTGCAGGTTACGGCATGGAGAAATGTCAGCATACATTTCCCTATTATAGTAATTACAACCATGTATCCTCTATAATTAATGTTAAAATGCTTCACAATTTATAAACCTGTCAGGCAACTTTTCTGTAATGCGATTTGCCTATTTAAATTAATGTAACTTGATGCTTGAGTTTGAACTTGAGAACCAATGTGAACATATATTAGTTTGTAGGAACATCTTAGAAAATTATTAGAGGAAGAGTATCAAGACAAGCTTTGGACATTCCCACAACTCTGACAGGAAACCAAGGTCAACTCTTGTTGTTTTCTTTGTCCGAAAAACAACATTTCTTTTTTCTCCATATTTGCAACAGGCAATTCGCATATTGTTATTGGAATGTCATGTTTGTCATTGCTATTACCTGTATGTTCTTTTGCATATTGGGGTTTACTGCATGTCGTGACTAGACACAGCATGTATATGGTACCTGTTACATGTTTTGGATGATATTACTAGAATTATGTGCACATTACTAACCTTCCACAACATTGGAATGTCAATTTCCATAAAACAATATCTAATATATTTGGATCGATTTCAAATACCGTTGGTTTCATTTGTCACTGTCCATTCTGTACATGTATGTATATCATGCCACCATGTTATTTTACACTTGCGTTCATATTATTTATTTCACTTTTTTAAACTTTTACACCAACATGTGCCCAGTATAACGATGTCAAATGATTAATAATTAGTGCAGTATATGTACATGCTGAACAACCAGGGGTTAGAAGACATAGGAATATAACACACATACTGTTGCTCGGTAAGAGGCTCAGAAGCAGTGATTTTACAGTAAGAGTAATGACAGGATACCACTGTGTATGTGAGAGCCAGCTTTTTTCCGTATGCCTCCTCAGTGCTCAGCACAGTCTGCCTCAGGGTGGCACTTTCCTCTGGAGCCAGTGGAGGAGGAGGAGTCCTTTTGTGTGAATTAGGATAATGGCTGACAGAAAGCAAAACAATTACACTGCAATAGCCAGACTCATGTGCAGCGTTTTAAAGGAGACATCCTGTGTGGTGTGGATGGAGAAGTCTACACCTACAGTATCTTCCAACATAGCATACACTGAAAGTTGACAATTAGGAATCAAGGTTAAAAGAATTTTAAGTTGATGATTACTTTTAATAGATTGCCGCATTAATTATGCAGAGTGCGAAGAGAAACTTAGTCTAGTAACTAATGTCTGGTTATTCATCTTCCTCTCTACAGACCATATTAAGGTGCAGGGGTGATCAAACATTGATGCCCGCTCTGGGGAGATCATAGTTAAGGAGAATAGCTTCAGAGCTCTAGATATTAAACAGAGCTTTAGGAAATTGGATAAATATTCAATAGACATGAAAACTATTCCACAGACGAGGGACCTACATATTTCTGGCATGACCCGTGACGCGTGTTTTATTTAGAAAGTTTCTCTTGAATTTCCTATCATTGGGTGATAAAGAACATAAAGATACCACAAGGTCACGCCACCAATATTACACGAGAAAAACTATTTAGAAATAAAGTTAACAAGTCAAATGTGAAGGGATGTCTGAACCTAAAGTTGTAAGCTGCACATGTCTTGACCCATTCACGCCGTGAGCTGTGTGTTTCAGTCGTGTGTTTCAGTCTGTAAACGGTTTTCTGCTGAGAGTGTGAGTCTGACATATCAGGGTCTATGAGTTTCCTACCAACCGCTTCCTTAACCCTGATGCCTCTACTCAGCATCGCTGAGATTAAAGATCAGAGATGCTTCTGTCCTTTCCAAACTCCCACGTTCACTCGCTCTTTCTCTCCATTTGTTGGCGTCTCTCTTGGTCTTCCTCTCCTAATCTGTCTGACATGACAAAAAACAAAGTGAGGTGAGGTAGGGGGTCCATCTTTCAGGTGCTGAGGGCCCCCCAATCAGTGATTTACCAAAAGGAAACACTGAGACAGAGGGAGATATCGGAATAGAGAGAGGGGAAAAGAAGGAAAGAAAAGAAAAACAGGCAGCATTTTAATTGCTTTAAAAAAAAGTTGAGATGAAAAACAGAGTTTGCCTGAAGGCTTATGGTGAAATTCTAGCTGGAAGAATTGCAAGACCATATGAGAAAGGAACACCTCGGGCAAAACAGGGAGATGAGTATTGTTTTTTATAAAGCATTTTGCATCGATTTCCAGAGAGAAAGGGAGCATGAGAGGGGGAAAGACGGAGTGGGAGAAAAAGAGAGGGAAAGCGCAGGGAGGAAGAAAAGACGAGCGAGTGAATCTTTGCACAACCTCTCTTTATACAGTTAACAGGGAAATAGAGCAAATTCTCCATCATTGGCTGCAGTACACTTGATGGAGACCGTTAGCACAAACTCTGTGTTTTGTAAAATAAGCAATGCAACGTCTCTAATGGCCATACTGCTGTGTGTAATTCCCATGTTCACTCTCTGTCGTTACATGTGTCGTGTAACACGATTTGACAGTCCCCCGGGTAAAAGTAGCGTGTGTGTGAATATCACTTTGTGTCGATTTTCTTTGTGGTACTCGGCTGACCTAAAAGCTGTTAGCGTGATTAGAGCGCTGATTATATCAACACAATGGTAACGGCAATGTCTTCTTTTCACCAAGAGCTGTTTCTAGGATACTGGAGGGTAATATGCATTGAAACTGTTTAAAACATTACTCTAAATAGTCTTAACTGCCACTTCGCCAGACAACCCATGTGGCTCGGACAAGTACATGAGTAAAACCGGATGTTGGTATGTGCTTATGAGCTAATGTCAATCCGGTGTCTAATGACGACCAACGTCATAAGTTGGTTATTCTCTTTCAAATCGAGCGGATACAGTCTCATTCCTTCAATGGTACGGATCAAAGAGTGAATAAATTAACTAATCGTTGAGAGCTACAGGTACCATAACAACCTGAAAAAATTCTGAGACGAATTAAGAGTTGTCCGACCATATCTCAAGGCATCGATCGACAGTACGTGTTGCGATGAAAGCTAACGGATTACAGCAATTCCGAGTCTTAGACTCGATGAGGCCCTGTAGCCAATATCACAGCTAACTCCTCATTCAATCATCTGAGAGGTCAACCTGGGATGGGTTCTCCGCAGCTACAGAAGAATAATCCACTATGAGTGACACCATCCTCCGTCGTTTTGCAGGGAAATCCATGTATGTTGGTTTCTTATAAAAGTCGGAAATTCTTTTGATGGTCGTTGGAAAGTGAATGCTGATTGTCACAAGTGTACGTAACATGTGTTCCATAAAATAACTAACTGAAGATTCAAAACATTATTATGATTCACACACACTCTAGAGACGCATATGTAGTATTTAATTGAGGTTAATCCCTAGATATTTTTTCTTTGGTAATCGCTGAACTATAAAAAAACATTTGAGGTTACACTTGAGAGTTCTAATAAATGTTGCAACTAAATCAGAGGAATTTCTTCATGCATTTGAATGTTGCCTATCAACTCACCCTCAATCTTTTTTGTGTGTTTCGATTTACAGAATCAGCCGTCTGTTTAATGGGACGGAGCCGATTGTGCTGGATAGCTTGAAACAACACTACTTCATCGACAGGGATGGAGAGATATTTCGCTTCATTCTCAGCTTCCTCAGGACCTGCAAACTGCTTCTCCCAGATGACTTTAAGGTACAGTATGATTTCCATTTGCTCACCATAAAATTGTACTGTATGACCTCAGACATTTACAGATACACGGTTTAGATTATATAAAGTTAGCAATTCACTCAATAATTTCTAAGGTTAGTTTTAGCTGTCTGCAGAAGATTGTCTGCCATTTATTTGCTAAATTACAGATGTACACATATCATACAAAAAGTTTTGGGCTTTACATTTACACATAATAGCTGCACAGGTCTTGTCATTTGTTTTCTTAATTAAAAGTTTAAACATCAAGTCTCGATAATCCTAACCGATTTACCATTCCTCATACAGCAGCGGAAATACCATTGTTGTGCGATGTAGAACAAAGCCTACTGCTTTTGTTTAAACAACATAATTTCTATAGAAGTATCTGTATAGCCCCTGTTTATCATGTACCACCAAGATGCTGTCACAGGCATTGCCCCTCTTTCTGGTTCAGTAGAGTGCCATCAAAGTGCAGAACTCTAGTACCCCCAAACACACATTGGCCAGGGCGGTTGCCTTGGCAAACTCACTCGATTTAACTCAATGAAAGCTTGATTATTAGATTATTATTATTAGAATAAGGTTATCCTGTGCTCTAACAAATATCTGCACTGTAGGCGGAACTTAAGGACTGGAGATAAGTAAACCTATTGTTGAAAAGCGTGTGAATGAAGTGAAATAGTAGTAGGTGAGTAGGTTCTCGAGTCTGACTGTGGGAACTGAATATGGAGGGAGTGTACTGTTGGAAATGTCTGGAGACGTACAAACACACACGCAAATGTACTAATATGCACACTTTGATACTGTGCTTGATCTGCACCACATGAGCAAATGGCCCATGTTAGCCCAGTGATGCTGTACACACCTGGCTCCTGTGTCAGAGAGTGTGTGAGTGAGGGGGCTTCTCAATGGTGCATTAGGCATAACAAACAGCTCTGGAAAAAAAACATTGTTTTTAAGTTATTTTACATAGCAGCACCGCAAAGTATCAAGCCATTCAATCACAAATGAATGTCAAACTGTCCACAATGTGACCGTTTTGATCAAAACAAAGTTACATGTAAAGTTATCAATGATTGAGGATGACTAATTGAAATATATTTAGTTATCTATCTATTGCAGTCCATTCCAGTCCATTCCAGTACATTCCGGTCCATTTGGGTCTCTTGGAGTGCATCCTATGTCCATGTATTTCCCTGTGCGGTGATATTAGTAGTGCCTCAATCTCTTCAAGGAGAGTACAGAGAGTCCCTTGGCTAACTTTCAGTTTCAAGAATTAAGCCGTAATGAGAACTGAGCTGAATAAAACTGAATACATGAAAACGTTCTTCCTTTAAAACACATTTGGGTCTGATCAGCCAGTGTAGCCTGTTGTACAAAACCTGTTCTTGTCCACATACATACTGGCCTACTGCTTTAAGTCATTGTATACATACAAATGTATATTCCTTCCAGTGGTGTAGAGCGGGGTAAATGTAAGTACACAGTTTACACACTTTTAATGGAAAAATGCATTGAAAGTATGCAGCCGTTTTTTTGCGAGCAGCAATCAAAATACCAACCAATTTGTTTCACCAGTAGACCACTGATTCCCTTGCACTATCCAGCCAGCTCTCCCTCTGTTGATCTGCATGCCTTTCAATTTGCATGAAAAAATGCTAATAAGGTTAGTCGGAATTGAGTGTGTCCTTATCTGAACACAATCAGGCTTGCCGTCGCCTCAGGCCTCAGTCTCTGGTGCTGCTGGCAGCCATGCTGCTGTGTGTTTTACTAAATAAATGTGAAAGTCTGCTGAACTGAAAAGGACAAAATATTCAGTATATATCAAAAGATTTAACAATATACTTAAGTTAATATTTTCACGACATATTTCAGACATTATTTGTCATGCTTTCTTATAGCAGGTCTAGTACCATACATACTCATATTATTATACGGTGTGCTTTCTTATAGCAGGTCTAGTACCATACATACTCATATTATTATTATACGGTGTGCTTTCTTATAGCAGGTCTAGTACCATACATACTCATATTATTATTATACGTGTGCTTTCTTATAGCAGGTCTAGTATCATACATACTCATATTATTATACGGTGTGCTTTTTATAGCAGGTCTAGTACCATACATACTCATATTATTATTATACAGTGTGCTTTCTTATAGCAGGTCTAGTACCATACATACTCATATTATTATACGGTGTGCTTTCTTATAGCAGGTCTAGTACCATACATACTCATATTATTTTACGGTGTGCTTTCTTATAGCAGGTCTAGTACCATACATACTCATATTATTATTATACAGTGTGCTTTCTTATAGCAGGTCTAGTACCATACATACTCATATTATTATTATACGGTGTGCTTTCTTATAGCAGGTCTAGTACCATACATACTCATATTATTATACGGTGTGCTTTCTTATAGCAGGTCTAGTACCATACATACTGATATTATTATACGATGTGCTTTCTTATAGCAGGTCTAGTACCATACATACTCATATTATTATAATACAGTGTGCTTTCTTATAGCAGGTCTAGTACCATACATCATCATATTATTATACGGTGTGCTTTCTTATAGCAGGTCTAGTACCATACATACTCATATTATTATACGGTGTGCTTTCTTATAGCAGGTCTAGTACCATACATACTCATATTATTATTATACAGTGTGCTTTCTTATAGCAGGTCTAGTACCATACATACTCATATTATTATTATACAGTGTGCTTTCTTATAGCAGGTCTAGTACCATACATACTCATATTATTATACGGTGTGCTTTCTTATAGCAGGTCTAGTACCATACATACTCATATTATTATTATACGGTGTGCTTTCTTATAGCAGGTCTAGTACCATACATACTCATATTATTATTATACGGTGTGCTTTCTTATAGCAGGTCTAGTATTATACCAACTCATATTATTATACGGTGTGCTTTCTTATAGCAGGTCTAGTACCATACATACTCATATTATTATTATACGGTGTGCTTTCTTATAGCAGGTCTAGTATTATACCAACTCATATTATTATACGGTGTGCTTTCTTATAGCAGGTCTAGTACCATACATACTCATATTATTTTACGGTGTGCTTTCTTATAGCAGGTCTAGTACCATACATACTCATATTATTATTATACAGTGTGCTTTCTTATAGCAGGTCTAGTACCATACATACTCATATTATTATTATACGGTGTGCTTTCTTATAGCAGGTCTAGTATTATACCAACTCATATTATTATACGGTGTGCTTTCTTATAGCAGGTCTAGTACCATACATACTCATATTATTATACGGTGTGCTTTCTTATAGCAGGTCTAGTACCATACATACTCATATTATTATTATACAGTGTGCTTTCTTATAGCAGGTCTAGTACCATACATACTCATATTATTATACGGTGTGCTTTCTTATAGCAGGTCTAGTACCATACATACTCATATTATTATACGGTGTGCTTTCTTATAGCAGGTCTAGTACCATACATACTGATATTATTATACGATGTGCTTTCTTATAGCAGGTCTAGTACCATACATACTCATATTATTATAATACAGTGTGCTTTCTTATAGCAGGTCTAGTACCATACATCATCATATTATTATACGGTGTGCTTTCTTATAGCAGGTCTAGTACCATACATACTCATATTATTATACGGTGTGCTTTCTTATAGCAGGTCTAGTACCATACATACTCATATTATTATTATACAGTGTGCTTTCTTATAGCAGGTCTAGTACCATACATACTCATATTATTATTATACAGTGTGCTTTCTTATAGCAGGTCTAGTACCATACATACTCATATTATTATTATACAGTGTGCTTTCTTATAGCAGGTCTAGTACCATACATACTCATATTATTATACGGTGTGCTTTCTTATAGCAGGTCTAGTACCATACATACTCATATTATTATTATACGGTGTGCTTTCTTATAGCAGGTCTAGTACCATACATACTCATATTATTATTATACGGTGTGCTTTCTTATAGCAGGTCTAGTATTATACCAACTCATATTATTATACGGTGTGCTTTCTTATAGCAGGTCTAGTACCATACATACTCATATTATTATTATACGGTGTGCTTTCTTATAGCAGGTCTAGTATTATACCAACTCATATTATTATACGGTGTGCTTTCTTATAGCAGGTCTAGTACCATACATACTCATATTATTTTACGGTGTGCTTTCTTATAGCAGGTCTAGTACCATACATACTCATATTATTATTATACAGTGTGCTTTCTTATAGCAGGTCTAGTACCATACATACTCATATTATTATTATACGGTGTGCTTTCTTATAGCAGGTCTAGTACCATACATACTCATATTATTATTATACAGTGTGCTTTCTTATAGCAGGTCTAGTACCATACATACTCATATTATTATTATACGGTGTGCTTTCTTATAGCAGGTCTAGTATTATACCAACTCATATTATTATACGGTGTGCTTTCTTATAGCAGGTCTAGTACCATACATACTCATATTATTATTATACGGTGTGCTTTCTTATAGCAGGTCTAGTATTATACCAACTCATATTATTATACGGTGTGCTTTCTTATAGCAGGTCTAGTACCATACATACTCATATTATTATACGGTGTGCTTTCTTATAGCAGGTCTAGTACCATACATACTCATATATTATTATTATACAGTGTGCTTTCTTATAGCAGGTCTAGTACCATACATACTCATATTATTATACGGTGTGCTTTCTTATAGCAGGTCTAGTACCATACATACTCATATTATTATTATACAGTGTGCTTTCTTATAGCAGGTCTAGTACCATACATACTCATATTATTATATATAGCAGGTCTAGTACCATACATACTCATATTATTATACGGTGTGCTTTCTTATAGCAGGTCTAGTACCATACATACTCATATTATTATACGGTGTGCTTTCTTATGTGCTTTCTTATAGCAGGTCTAGTACCATACATACTCATATTATTATACGGTGTGCTTTCTTATAGCAGGTCTAGTACCATACATACTCATATTATTATTACGGTGTGCTTTCTTATAGCAGGTCTAGTACCATACATACTCATATTATTATACGGTGTGCTTTCTTATAGCAGGTCTAGTACCATACATACTCATATTATTATACGGTGTGCTTTCTTATAGCAGGTCTAGTACCATACATACTCATATTATTATACGGTGTGCTTTCTTATAGCAGGTCTAGTACCATACATACTCATATTATTATACGGTGTGCTTTCTTATAGCAGGTCTAGTACCATACATACATACATACTCATATTATTATACAGTGTGCTTTCTTATAGCAGGTCTAGTACCATACATACTCATATTATTATACGGTGTGCTTTCTTATAGCAGGTCTAGTACCATACATACTCATATTATTATACGGTGTGCTTTCTTATAGCAGGTCTAGTACCATACATACTCATATTATTATTATACAGTGTGCTTTCTTATAGCAGGTCTAGTACCATACATACTCATATTATTATTATACGGTGTGCTTTCTTATAGCAGGTCTAGTACCATACATACTCATATTATTATACGGTGTGCTTTCTTATAGCAGGTCTAGTACCATACATCTAGTACCATACATACTCATATTATTATACAGTGTGCTTTCTTATAGCAGGTCTAGTACCATACATACTCATATTATTATACGGTGTGCTTTCTTATAGCAGGTCTAGTACCATACATACTCATATTATTATACGGTGTGCTTTCTTATAGCAGGTCTAGTACCATACATACTCATTATTATTATACGGTGTGCTTTCTTATAGCAGGTCTAGTACCATACATACTCATATTATTATTATACAGTGTGCTTTCTTATAGCAGGTCTAGTACCATACATACTCATATTATTATTATACGGTGTGCTTTCTTATAGCAGGTCTAGTACCATACATACTCATTATTATTATACGGTGTGCTTTCTTATAGCAGGTCTAGTACCATACATACTCATATTATTATACGGTGTGCTTTCTTATAGCAGGTCTAGTACCATACATACTCATATTATTATTATACAGTGTGCTTTCTTATAGCAGGTCTAGTACCATACATACTCATATTATTATACGGTGTGCTTTCTTATAGCAGGTCTAGTACCATACATACTCATATTATTATACGGTGTGCTTTCTTATAGCAGGTCTAGTACCATATTATTATACTCATATTATTATCATATTATTATAATACAGTGTGCTTTCTTATAGCAGGTCTAGTACCATACATACTCATATTATTATACGGTGTGCTTTCTTATAGCAGGTCTAGTACCATACATACTCATATTATTATACGGTGTGCTTTCTTATAGCAGGTCTAGTACCATACATACTCATATTATTATTATACAGTGTGCTTTCTTATAGCAGGTCTAGTACCATACATACTCATATTATTATTATACAGTGTGCTTTCTTATAGCAGGTCTAGTACCATACATACTCATATTATTATACGGTGTGCTTTCTTATAGCAGGTCTAGTACCATACATACTCATATTATTATTATACGGTGTGCTTTCTTATAGCAGGTCTAGTACCATACATACTCATATTATTATATACAGTGTGCTTTCTTATAGCAGGTCTAGTACCATACATACTCATATTATTATACGGTGCTTTCTTATACAGGTGTGCTTTCTTATAGCAGGTCTAGTACCATACATACTCATATATTATTATACGGTGTGCTTTCTTATAGCAGGTCTAGTACCATACATACTCATATTATTATTATACAGTGTGCTTTCTTATAGCAGGTCTAGTACCATACATACTCATATTATTATTATACGGTGTGCTTTCTTATAGCAGGTCTAGTACCATACATACTCATATTATTATACGGTGTGCTTTCTTATAGCAGGTCTAGTACCATACATACTCATATTATTATTATACGGTGTGCTTTCTTATAGCAGGTCTAGTACCATACATACTCATATTATTATTATACAGTGTGCTTTCTTATAGCAGGTCTAGTACCATACATACTCATATTATTATTATACGGTGTGCTTTCTTATAGCAGGTCTAGTACCATACATACTCATATTATTATACGGTGTGCTTTCTTATAGCAGGTCTAGTACCATACATACTTATATTATTATACGGTGTGCTTTCTTATAGCAGGTCTAGTACCATACATACTCATATTATTATAATACAGTGTGCTTTCTTATAGCAGGTCTAGTACCATACATCTCATATTATTATACGGTGTGCTTTCTTATAGCAGGTCTAGTACCATACATACTCATATTATTATACGGTGTGCTTTCTTATAGCAGGTCTAGTACCATACATACTCATATTATTATTATACAGTGTGCTTTCTTATAGCAGGTCTAGTACCATACATACTCATATTATTATTATACAGTGTGCTTTCTTATAGCAGGTCTAGTACCATACATACTCATATTATTATTATACAGTGTGCTTTCTTATAGCAGGTCTAGTACCATACATACTCATATTATTATACGGTGTGCTTTCTTATAGCAGGTCTAGTACCATACATACTCATATTATTATTATACGGTGTGCTTTCTTATAGCAGGTCTAGTACCATACATACTCATATTATTATTATACGGTGTGCTTTCTTATAGCAGGTCTAGTATTATACAACTCATATTATTATACGGTGTGCTTTCTTATAGCAGGTCTAGTACCATACATACTCATATTATTATTATACGGTGTGCTTTCTTATAGCAGGTCTAGTACCATACATACTCATATTATTATACAGTGTGCTTTCTTATAGCAGGTCTAGTACCATACATACTCATATTATTATTATACAGTGTGCTTTCTTATAGCAGGTCTAGTACCATACATACTCATATATTATTATACGGTGTGCTTTCTTATAGCAGGTCTAGTACCATACATACTCATATTATTATTATACGGTGTGCTTTCTTATAGCAGGTCTAGTACCATACATACTCATATTATTATTATACGGTGTGCTTTCTTATAGCAGGTCTAGTACCATACAACTCATATTATTATACGGTGTGCTTTCTTATAGCAGGTCTAGTACCATACATACTCATATTATTATTATACGGTGTGCTTTCTTATAGCAGGTCTAGTATTATACCAACTCATATTATTATACGGTGTGCTTTCTTATAGCAGGTCTAGTACCATACATACTCATATTATTTTACGGTGTGCTTTCTTATAGCAGGTCTAGTACCATACATACTCATATTATTATTATACAGTGTGCTTTCTTATAGCAGGTCTAGTACCATACATACTCATATTATTATTATACGGTGTGCTTTCTTATAGCAGGTCTAGTACCATACATACTCATATTATTATTATACAGTGTGCTTTCTTATAGCAGGTCTAGTACCATACATACTCATATTATTATTATACGGTGTGCTTTCTTATAGCAGGTCTAGTATTATACCAACTCATATTATTATACGGTGTGCTTTCTTATAGCAGGTCTAGTACCATACATACTCATATTATTATTATACGGTGTGCTTTCTTATAGCAGGTCTAGTATTATACCAACTCATATTATTATACGGTGTGCTTTCTTATAGCAGGTCTAGTACCATACATACTCATATTATTATACGGTGTGCTTTCTTATAGCAGGTCTAGTACCATACATACTCATATTATTATTATACAGTGTGCTTTCTTATAGCAGGTCTAGTACCATACATACTCATATTATTATACGGTGTGCTTTCTTATAGCAGGTCTAGTACCATACATACTCATATTATTATTATACAGTGTGCTTTCTTATAGCAGGTCTAGTACCATACATACTCATATTATTATTATACAGTGTGCTTTCTTATAGCAGGTCTAGTACCATACATACTCATATTATTATACGGTGTGCTTTCTTATAGCAGGTCTAGTACCATACATACTCATATATTATTATACGGTGTGCTTTCTTATAGCAGGTCTAGTACCATACATACTCATATTATTATTATACGTGTGCTTTCTTATAGCAGGTCTAGTATCATACATACTCATATTATTATACGGTGTGCTTTTTATAGCAGGTCTAGTACCATACATACTCATATTATTATACGGTGTGCTTTCTTATAGCAGGTCTAGTACCATACATACTCATATTATTATTATACGGTGTGCTTTCTTATAGCAGGTCTAGTACCATACATACTCATATTATTATACGGTGTGCTTTCTTATAGCAGGTCTAGTACCATACATACTCATATTATTTTACGGTGTGCTTTCTTATAGCAGGTCTAGTATCATACATACTCATATTATTATACGGTGTGCTTTCTTATAGCAGGTCTAGTACCATACATACTGATATTATTATACGATGTGCTTTCTTATAGCAGGTCTAGTACCATACATACTCATATTATTATAATACAGTGTGCTTTCTTATAGCAGGTCTAGTACCATACAT
Source organism: Dallia pectoralis (assembly GCA_029465975.1). NCBI lineage: Eukaryota > Metazoa > Chordata > Actinopteri > Esociformes > Umbridae > Dallia > Dallia pectoralis. The sequence goes on along the minus strand of CM055749.1, from coordinate 12,061,582 downwards.
CATCATATTATTATACGGTGTGCTTTCTTATAGCAGGTCTAGTACCATACATACTCATATTATTATACGGTGTGCTTTCTTATAGCAGGTCTAGTACCATACATACTCATATTATTATTATACAGTGTGCTTTCTTATAGCATGTCTAGTACCATACATACTCATATTATTATTATACGGTGTGCTTTCTTATAGCAGGTCTAGTATTATACCAACTCATATTATTATACGGTGTGCTTTCTTATAGCAGGTCTAGTACCATACATACTCATATTATTATACGGTGTGCTTTCTTATAGCAGGTCTAGTACCATACATACTCATATTATTATTATACAGTGTGCTTTCTTATAGCAGGTCTAGTACCATACATACTCATATTATTATACGGTGTGCTTTCTTATAGCAGGTCTAGTACCATACATACTCATATTATTATACGGTGTGCTTTCTTATAGCAGGTCTAGTACCATACATACTGATATTATTATACGATGTGCTTTCTTATAGCAGGTCTAGTACCATACATACTCATATTATTATAATACAGTGTGCTTTCTTATAGCAGGTCTAGTACCATACATACTCATATTATTATTATACGGTGTGCTTTCTTATAGCAGGTCTAGTATTATACCAACTCATATTATTATACGGTGTGCTTTCTTATAGCAGGTCTAGTACCATACATACTCATATTATTATACGGTGTGCTTTCTTATAGCAGGTCTAGTACCATACATACTCATATTATTATTATACAGTGTGCTTTCTTATAGCAGGTCTAGTACCATACATACTCATATTATTATACGGTGTGCTTTCTTATAGCAGGTCTAGTACCATACATACTCATATTATTATACGGTGTGCTTTCTTATAGCAGGTCTAGTACCATACATACTGATATTATTATACGATGTGCTTTCTTATAGCAGGTCTAGTACCATACATACTCATATTATTATAATACAGTGTGCTTTCTTATAGCAGGTCTAGTACCATACATCATCATATTATTATACGGTGTGCTTTCTTATAGCAGGTCTAGTGCCATACATACTCATATTATTATACGGTGTGCTTTCTTATAGCAGGTCTAGTACCATACATACTCATATTATTATTATACAGTGTGCTTTCTTATAGCAGGTCTAGTACCATACATACTCATATTATTATTATACAGTGTGCTTTCTTATAGCAGGTCTAGTACCATACATACTCATATTATTATTATAGTGTGCTTTCTTATAGCAGGTCTAGTACAATACATACTCATATTATTATACGGTGTGCTTTCTTATAGCAGGTCTAGTACCATACATACTCATATTATTATTATACGGTGTGCTTTCTTATAGCAGGTCTAGTACCATACATACTCATATTATTATTATACGGTGTGCTTTCTTATAGCAGGTCTAGTATTATACCAACTCATATTATTATACGGTGTGCTTTCTTATAGCAGGTCTAGTACCATACATACTCATATTATTATTATACGGTGTGCTTTCTTATAGCAGGTCTAGTATTATACCAACTCATATTATTATACGGTGTGCTTTCTTATAGCAGGTCTAGTACCATACATACTCATATTATTTTACGGTGTGCTTTCTTATAGCAGGTCTAGTACCATACATACTCATATTATTATTATACAGTGTGCTTTCTTATAGCAGGTCTAGTACCATACATACTCATATTATTATTATACGGTGTGCTTTCTTATAGCAGGTCTAGTACCATACATACTCATATTATTATTATACAGTGTGCTTTCTTATAGCAGGTCTAGTACCATACATACTCATATTATTATTATACGGTGTGCTTTCTTATAGCAGGTCTAGTATTATACCAACTCATATTATTATACGGTGTGCTTTCTTATAGCAGGTCTAGTACCATACATACTCATATTATTATTATACGGTGTGCTTTCTTATAGCAGGTCTAGTATTATACCAACTCATATTATTATACGGTGTGCTTTCTTATAGCAGGTCTAGTACCATACATACTCATATTATTATACGGTGTGCTTTCTTATAGCAGGTCTAGTACCATACATACTCATACTATTATTATACAGTGTGCTTTCTTATAGCAGGTCTAGTACCATACATACTCATATTATTATACGGTGTGCTTTCTTATAGCAGGTCTAGTACCATACATACTCATATTATTATTATACAGTGTGCTTTCTTATAGCAGGTCTAGTACCATACATACTCATATTATTATTATACAGTGTGCTTTCTTATAGCAGGTCTAGTACCATACATACTCATATTATTATACGGTGTGCTTTCTTATAGCAGGTCTAGTACCATACATACTCATATTATTATACGGTGTGCTTTCTTATAGCAGGTCTAGTACCATACATACTCATATTATTATTATACGTGTGCTTTCTTATAGCAGGTCTAGTATCATACATACTCATATTATTATACGGTGTGCTTTTTATAGCAGGTCTAGTACCATACATACTCATATTATTATACGGTGTGCTTTCTTATAGCAGGTCTAGTACCATACATACTGATATTATTATACGATGTGCTTTCTTATAGCAGGTCTAGTACCATACATACTCATATTATTATTATACAGTGTGCTTTCTTATAGCAGGTCTAGTACCATACATACTCATATTATTATACGGTGTTTTTCTTATAGCAGGTCTAGTACCATACATACTCATATTATTATTATACAGTGTGCTTTCTTATAGCAGGTCTAGTACCATACATACTCATATTATTATTATACGGTGTGCTTTCTTATAGCAGGTCTAGTATTATACCAACTCATATTATTATACGGTGTGCTTTCTTATAGCAGGTCTAGTACCATACATACTCATATTATTATACGATGTGCTTTCTTATAGCAGGTCTAGTACCATACATACTCATATTATTATTATACAGTGTGCTTTCTTATAGCAGGTCTAGTACCATACATCATCATATTATTATACGGTGTGCTTTCTTATAGCAGGTCTAGTACCATACATACTCATATTATTATACGGTGTGCTTTCTTATAGCAGGTCTAGTACCATACATACTCATATTATTATTATACAGTGTGCTTTCTTATAGCAGGTCTAGTACCATACATACTCATATTATTATACGGTGTGCTTTCTTATAGCAGGTCTAGTACCATACATACTCATATTATTATACGGTGTGCTTTCTTATAGCAGGTCTAGTACCATACATACTCATATTATTATTATACAGTGTGCTTTCTTATAGCAGGTCTAGTACCATACATACTCATATTATTATACGGTGTGCTTTCTTATAGCAGGTCTAGTACCATACATACTCATATTATTATACGGTGTGCTTTCTTATAGCAGGTCTAGTACCATACATACTCATATTATTATTATACAGTGTGCTTTCTTATAGCAGGTCTAGTACCATACATACTCATATTATTATTATACGGTGTGCTTTCTTATAACAGGTCTAGTACCATACATACGTGCTTTTCTCGTGTTCTTCACACTATCAACAGAATGCAGTGTCATCGCTATAATTCACAGCACGCCTTATTCACCTGATGAACATACGTAGCTTTGCAGGATCCTGAGGGAGTAGCGAGAGCTCAATAAGACCAGGAAATTGTTGCTGACGAAGCCTCACCCTCCCTGGATGATGCTGACATTGCCCAAGGGACTTGTCCGCCAGTGTGACAGTCAAGGCTTGAACCTGGATTGTGATGGTCAGCTTGGCTCTACAAAAGAATGCTACGGCACCTGGGAGGCCTTCATAGCTTTCACACTTTTTGAACCATAATGCTATTTAAATGAGTTCTAGTGCATTTCAATCTGGAAAAAGGTGCATAAATGTGTATGGGAAACATTTGAAAATGTGCCAGATGTTTTTCTCCTACATGTTTAAGCAATTAACATTAATTGAAAGTTGTCCCCACTTAAAAAACAGAGCTAAATGAGAACCATGGCAGTATTGTATGTTTTTTAGCCAGTTATGCAATAAGACAAACAAAAATTTTAAAGCTTTTCGGAATTTCAATTCTCTTAACGATAACAGATTTGAGGCTACTTTAACATAAATTAGCGTTTGTAACCAAATACCAGGGATTGGTAAAACCAGACTAGTGCAAGAGGCGTGTTCCTTAGACTCACCGCCGTGGGGAAGAAGCTGTTCTTGTGACGGATGTTTTGGTCTTGATAGAACGTAGCCGTCTGCCAGATGAGAGTTTTGAATAATCCGTTACCCGGATGAGAGGGGTCTACCTCAATTTTTGCTGCCCGCCTCAGTGACCTGTCTTTAAACAGGTCCTTAAGAGACGGCAGCTTACATCCTGCTTCCATTCACACAGGGACAAAATATTAATCTATGACAGTGCTGCAGTGTTGAGGACCTTTAACGTCTTTCTCTTCTGAATGTCTCAAAGTCTTGGTCACACGTAGGCAAATCAGCAGGTCACATTAGAATGAATTCGTGTCAGCTCCACATCCCTAACATTCGAAAACACCTTCTGAGGTCGCCTGAGAAAATGTTGTCATTAGTTACCGGAATATTTGGTTGAGTGTAGATGTCTCGCAGCTGGAGGAAGATTGTCTTGATCCTCAAGAGCCTCCATTTGTCTAACGTCATGCTTCTCGAGAACATGCATGGGAACTTAATGGGTGACCAGCTCAGTGCTTTTCTCTTACAGGCAGTGTTTACTTTTTATTTCATTTCCAAAGTGGAACTCAACCTGTTTTCTTGCTTGCTTGTACCAATAGCTATAAACAGGTTATCTGGGTTGGCCGCTGATATAATGCTCTAAATAATAGAGCCTGTTGTGTCAGTCGAAAGCCTTGTGTTCAATACAAAGCTGGAAAGATCTAATGACTGATTTGTATAGAAGTGAGTGAACATCGAACACCGTTATGTATTTTTAAACGTCATGTTATTCTATAGCAATCGTGAGAGCATGAGTAATGATGGGAGCCTCATTAGTTCCATCTGTGGTTGTTGTTGATGATGGCTGGCTGCTGCTGTGATTGTTGTATGTTGATGCTTACAGAATGAAACCTTGGTGCCAGTGGTCGATCTGCCCGTTGGAATCCTTTACTCAATGAGAGTAGATGAACCGTTTAATTTTGCCACAGGGTTTTGTGCCATCTCCAAAGCTTACTTTAGTTCAGGGTCTGTCCTGTGAATGTTCTCTGAAAGTTACAAAGTTGGGCACGTTCTCTGACGGATAACATATTAGGGAGCATTCTCCGTGAGGTTTTCCCTTTTGGTGCTGTTAACTTATTTTAGCGTATGCTTCTAACATTACATCATGTAGTTTGGATAGGAAACTAGACTAATTATGTGGAATAAGTACGTGTTTTTAAAATTCTGAAAACACACATCAGTTAGGGTGCTGAGGGTTTGTCTTTGGTGAGTTCACAATTCTTGGTGGATCGGCTATTCCTTTAAGTTGTCGGGTAGGAATTAAAATGTGGATGTGTGTATCTATGGCTTTATCTGTAAAAAGAACAAGATTGCCCAGTGATAATTGTATTAAGGGTGTGTGGGAAAAAGATTATTGTCGGAATGTCTGACTGGTTCATTTTATTAATAATGTTTGTGAAGTAATATGCCATATAAAAAGTAATGTTGTGAACCTATCATAATATCAGTAATATGACTTGGCTACTGTTACTGTTAGGTGCAGTGGTCATTTAGTTAATCAAGTCTATTGCCATCAATTAAAAAAAAACTCAAAAACTATTACCAAACCAACAGTACAAAAAACGTGGCGAGATGGTATCTGGGGAGCATGCTAGCTAGCAAGTTGCTAATTACAAAACTCTTTACACAATACACTAGCAACCTGACCACATACCACATTCAGATAAATATTTCTTGTAGTTTTTATATGATTCTTTGACTTATTTAAGTTATTTGTAAATTGTACGTATTTGGAGCAGTCTGGAACCAATACCGCTAACTATTAATTTCACCTGTTGCTATGGTGACGATGTGTCACATTACACATTTTTTTAAATAAACAAATTGTTAGCTATTTATAGTGGTTCTAAAAAGTTTTCATCTTAAAAGAAATTGATGTTTGAAAAAATAACTACTAAGACATTTACATTAGTAAATGTGTTTTGCTTGAAAGCTTAATTAAGCTGAAAAATAATAATAAACTGTTAAGAGGTTTGGAAACCTAAACATTTAAAAAAAGATTGTTAGGTCTCTATATTTTGAATAGCTTAATTGGTACTGCTATTTGCATTAATACTGTGATTAATGCAAATGAGTTTGATTTAATCATAGTAGACAAAGTACTATGGATTATAGGTGACATACCGTAAAAAGGGTTAGGGTAAGGGTTACATTTTAAACAAAGTTGGTTTAAACTGTCTAGCTTTAACAGTTCAAAAGAAAATGTTTAATGGTTTAATTTATACAATGCAAATTCGGCCTATTGAAATAATCCACCATATATAAACATTCAATAGAATTTCATGGTAATACAGCCTTAAAGCTTTAAAGTTGGTATTATAGCTTGATTGGCCACTAAGCACGATCATTTCCAATTTAAACCTTTTTATCCCTGTGGCTTTTTTATATCCATGTTAATATGTTATTCACATTTTAAATGCCTGTAGTTGCAAAGGTAAAAGGAGTATCAAAAATCCCTAATGAAGCAACTGAAGTTATGCCAGTCTGAACATACACTGATGAGCCAAAAGATTTTATATACAAGCGGAGCGATCAGTTCTCTTAGTCAATGTGTTGTATGCTGTAGCAATGGGCAGGAGTAAAGAGATAAGCAGGAGACCTGATTGACTATGGGATAAAACTGTTGAGGCCAGATAACTGGGTCAGAGCATCACTGAAAAGGCATATGTGGTGCTCCCAGTCAGCAGTGATGTGTACCTACCAACCGTGGTCCCGGTCAGCAGTGGTGTGTACCTACCAACAGTGTTCCCGGTCAGCAGTGATGTGTACCTACCAACAGTGTTCCCGGTCAGCAGTGGTGTGTACCTACCAACAGTGTTCCCGGTCAGCAGTGATGTGTACCTACCAACAGTGTTCCCGGTCAGCAGTGATGTGTACCTACCAACCGTGGTCCCGGTCAGCAGTGATGTGTACCTACCAACAGTGTTCCCGGTCAGCAGTGATGTGTACCTACCAACCGTGGTCCCGGTCAGCAGTGATCTGTACCTACCAACAGTGGTCTGAGAAGGGACAAACCACAACCAGCGACAGGGTGTTGGAGGCACAAGGCTCATTGATGCACAAGGCCAAGGAAGCCATCCAACTGACAGAAGGTCTACTGTGGCACATGTGGTTACTAGAGGAATGTGTCACAGTGCAGTGTATATGGGGCTGCGTAGCCACAGACTGGGCTTAGTGACCGTGATGACCCTGTGATGACCCCGTGATGACCCCTGTCCACTGTTAAACGTGCCTACCTGGTGCATCGTGCGAGCATCAAAACTGGAACTTGGATCAGTGGAATAAAGTCTTATGAGCCGCTGTGTACGTGCGCGCCATTTACCTGGGGAAGTGATGGCGCCAGGATGCATTGTGGGAAGACAACAAGCTTGTGGAGGCAGTGTCATGCTGTGGGTGATGTTCTGCTGGGAAGCTCTGGGTCCCGGCGTTCATATGGACGTCATATCGGCACGTGCCACATACTTTAACATTATTGCAGACCAGATGAAGAGTTCAAGGTGTTTCCCCGGCCTCCAAATTCCCCACATCTCAATCCGATTAATGGCTGTGGGATGTGCTGGACTCAACAAGTCCTGTACACTGCAGCTCCAGCTCGCATCTTACAGGACTTGAAGGATCTGCTGCTAATGTCTTGGTTCTAGATACCACAGAACACCTTTAGGGGCCTTGTCGAGTCCATGACTTGGTGGGTCGACACTTGGATGACAAACAGCATAATAATGTTTTGGCTCAAATTGTCAAAAATCACAGATCACAAATTCACACAGTCAACACACATTTAAAGTGTTGATTGATTGATAGGCTAAGTGCTTAATTAATTGAAAAAACATAACCAAACATTAATTGAAAACTATATATTATTCTTTAATTCTCCAGTTGCTACCTTCGCAACCCATTGTATTACAGCAAAAAACTTGACCGTCAAATGTCTTGTTCTTTGCTTGTTTTTGTCCATTACAAAACTAACAAAAACTACGACTAGACAAAGTTAGACTAAGAATACATTTTTAACTTTGCTTGATCCCCAGTGATGGCACTGTTCAATATCGTAATATGCTTCCCTTTGCCGCTTTCCATGATTTTATAACTTAATGCCTGACTGCTATCTAGCTAGTGACCAGAAAATAAAGCCAGACAAAACCACACAAACAAATAAACAAACCATTTTGTCGGTGGTGAGTGGTTTTACAGACGGACAATAATAAATTAGTAAAATATCTTTCCGGGGATTGACTCCACATTTTACTTTATTGTCATCTTATTGAGAATCATCCCATTTCAATCAGTGTTTATTCCCATATCCATTTAAAACGATATGCCGACTAACAAACTTTTAATTTTGCCGTTATACGAAGCTGCAAAAAGTATTTTGTCCTTGCTTTGGATCAAGTCAATCACTGTCTCTATCTCCTCCCATCTCTCAATTGTGTTCTCCATCCCTCCCTCGGTCCCCCCACCCTTCCCTACAATGTGGCCTTGCCAGTGGGCGATCAGGTCAGATCATTATTTTGGAGCTTAACCGGCCTGTCTGGACACAGAATTGCGGGATGGATTGTCTCTTGGAGCTGGGAGCATACAACCAAGACAGAGCTGTTGGGCCTGTCTCCCCTCTCATCCTCACTCCAGCCTCACGTTACGATTGCACTGTTGTTCTGTTCTGCCCGGCTCAGACTCAGGATGACTAAAGTGCCTCGCAGACAGACTCCTGTAAAAAAATATATCCATCTGTGGCTTCAGACCTGTGAAGGATGAGGAGCCACACTTTGATACAGGGAGCACCCTGAAGGGAGAACATCTCTGTACGCATTTTGTCAGCCGCAGCGAGGAGGGCGAAGAGACGACGGCAGGGAAAAAATGTGACCGTCTTTTCACATTGTGTAATCTTAAATATTACAATGCCTGCATAGGGTCTGTTGCGTCAGCACTCTCCTCAGCCAGAGTTGGTTAGAGGGGTCATTCCTGGTTTTCAGATGGAGTGTTGGATCAGGGGTTAAAGGACAACCACCACTTTATGCCCGGGTGTTGGGCAAGTAGAATACTGTGATACACTGCCGAGCCAAAACATTATGACCACCTGTCTAATTTGCCGTTGGTCCTCCACGAGTTGCTTTAACAGCACTGGCCCACAGACGCATGGACTCTACAAGACCCCTGTAGGAGTCCTGTGGTATCTGGAACCAAGACAGTAGACCCATGTAGGTGTCCTGTGGTGTCTGGAACCAAGACAGTAGACCCATGTAGGTGTCCTGTGGTGTCTGGAACCATGACATTAGACCCCTGTACGTGTCCTGTGGTATCTGGTACCGAGACATTAGACAGTAGACCCCTGTAGGTGTCCTGTGGTATCTGGAACCAAGACAGTAGACCCATGTAGGTGTCCTGTGGTGTCTGGAACCAAGACATTAGACCCCTGTACGTGTCCTGTGATATCTGGAACCGAGACATTAGACAGTAGACCCCTGATGGTGTCCTGTGGTATCTGGCACCAATACATTAGACAGTAGACCCCTGAAGGTGTCCTGTGGTATCTGGCCCCAAGACATTCGACAGTAGACCCCTGAAGGTGTCCTGTGGTATCTGGCACCAAGACATTAGACCCATGTAGGTGTCCTGTGGTGTCTGGAACCGAGACACAGAGTCCTGTAAGTTGTGAGGTGGAGTCATTGTGTCTCTCACATCCAACAGATAAGCATGGGGCATTTGAATGCCAGGGCAACACCTTAGCTTCTTACCATGTTCCCTAAACCCTGTGTTCCCTAAACCCTGTGTTCCCTAAACCCTGTGTTCCCTGAACCCTGTGTTCCCTAAACCCTGTGTTCCCTAAACCATGTGTTCCCAAAACCCTGTGTTCCCTAAACCCTGTGTTCCCTAAACCATGTGTTCCCTAAACCATGTGTTCCCTAAATCATGTGTTCCCTAAATCATGTGTTCCCTAAATCATGTGTTCCCTAAACCATGTGTTCCCTAAACCCTGTGTTCCCTAAACCATGTGTTCCATAAACCATGTGTTCCCTAAACCATGTGTTCCCTAAACCATGTGTTCCCTAAACCATGTGTTCCCTAAACCCTGTGTTCCCTAAACCCTGTGTTCCCTAAACCCTGTGTTCCCTGAACCCTGTGTTCCCTAAACCCTGTGTTCCCTAAACCCTGTGTTCCCAAAACCCTGTGTTCCCTAAACCATGTGTTCCCTAAACCATGTGTTCCCTAAATCATGTGTTCCCTAAATCATGTGTTCCCTAAATCATGTGTTCCCTAAACCATGTGTTCCCTAAACCCTGTGTTCCCTAAACCCTGTGTTCCCTAAACCATGTGTTCCATAAACCATGTGTTCCCTAAACCATGTGTTCCCTAAACCATGTGTTCCCTAAACCATTTGTTCCCTAAACCATGTGTTCCCTAAACCATGTGTTCCTTAAACCATGTGTTCCCTAAACCATGAGTTCCCTAAACCATGAGTTCCTTAAACCATGTGTTCCCTAAACCATGAGTTCCCTAAACCATGTGTTCCCTAAACCATGCCCCAACAATGTGTGCAGTGCATCTGGGAATACCTTTGCCATGAAGGGGTGTTTACGGTCACTTCATTATAACATGAAACTCTTCATTAGAACATTATGACATTAATATGCAAGTTACATTTAGTGGCTTATGATAATGATTGCCTGTCATTGGTACTAAATATATGTCAGCGGTCAACAGTCAACTGCCACACATTAGAATATTGTAGAAATGTTGATGCTAACTAACAGTTAAAAGTACCCGATTACCCAGAAGGAGAAGGTTCTTTATGTAAGGAGATTCGAAAGTGCCTGTTTCTTCTATCTCGACTGAGACAGACCTGGTAAATAAATATGTTGTTTGCTGCTATTGGCCTGCCGTACTCCCTACACAGTAGTCTTCAGGAGAAGCGAGGGAAAACTGAGTTCCCCAGCACCCCCAGCACACAACACCCACAGCAATGATGATGCAGTCAGAACGAAACAGACATCTCTCCAATACACAGAATATCACTTCAAGTGTTTAGTACACTCCAATCATTAACATGTTAAACCAGAGTCTACCATTTAGACAATGATTAGATCTGGACACAGAAATATATCAAATGTATCAAACAAAAATAAAATGTATGGAATATATCAAATAAAAAGGAATTCAAACTCAAATAAACTGGGGCTACCACATTTGCCTTATTTACACTGTTAAACAAAGCTACAACTAACATTAGTTAATCTAATTAAAATAGTGATTGTGTAGAAACATTTACACACCTAATGTAATGCATTTAAAAGTACCCACTGACTAGATTTCCTTAAAATCCCCTTGATGTGCATGACATGTATATTAAAATATCAACTCTGGCTTGAATTATGGTTGTCCTCCTGTTCACTTCTCACACATATATTCTCCTCACATCCCCTCTGTTAGCTTCCTCCTGTTCACTTCTCACACATATATTCTCCTCACATCCCCTCTGTTAGCTTCCTCCTGTTCACTTCTCACACATATATTCCCCTCACATCCCCTCTGTTAGCTTCCTCCTGTTCACTTCTCACACATATATTCCCCTCACATCCCCTCTGTTAGCTTCCTCCTGTTCACTTCTCACACATATATTCTCCTCACATCCCCTCTGTTAGCTTCCTCCTGTTCACTTCTCACACATATATTCTCCTCACATCCCCTCTGTTAGCTTCCTCCTGTTCACTTCTCACACATATATTCCCCTCACATCCCCTCTGTTAGCTTCCTCCTGTTCACTTCTCACACATATATTCCCCTCACATCCCCTCTGTTAGCTTCCTCCTGTTCACTTCTCACACATATATTCCCCTCACATCCCCTCTGTTAGCTTCCTCCTGTTCACTTCTCACACATATATTCCCCTCACATACCCTCTGTTAGCTTCCTCCTGTTCACTTCTCACACATATATTCCCCTCACATCCCCTCTGTTAGCTTCCTCCTGTTCACTTCTCACACATATATTCTCCTCACATCCCCTCTGTTAGCTTCCTTATGTTCACTTCTCACACATATATTCCCCTCACATCCCCTCTGTTAGCTTCCTGCTGTTCACTTCTCACACATATATTCTCCTCACATCCCCTCTGTTAGCTTCCATAGTCTTCCTGTTTTTTTCAGTTGTAGTGTTGAACGATGGTGCCATCTGGTCTTGTGGGAAATTAGAGGCAGGAGCGCAGGGGCAAATGGCCCCAGCAGGCACCGCCCAGGGGGAGCTAGGCAATCTGCTACAGCTACACTGTTTGTCTGTCTGCACACAGGAATGCATTTGTGTTTTTTTTATTTACCTTTACTTTGACCAGGTCAGAGATCACAGTATAATTCATAGTGACCTGGGGAGAAAGGATGAATGAGACAAATGGAAGCTGGTAAAGATTAGGTGGCCATGATGGTATGCTTGCTTGGTTGTGGTACTGGCAATTAAAAAACAACACATGCATTTTTTTCTAAACAGCTCCTGCTTGTAAACAACTGTAGACAGATCCTGTTTACTAGTCAATAATTTTTCAACCTGAGATTTTTCAATGTACAATGTGGGTTTAACAAAGATCATTTTTAACCTTGAAATGCCAGGAAGTGTTGGACAAACAGGGACAATAATAGAGTTGTGACATGATAATGACTTATGTTCCAGTCCTTACCGCCTTTCATCATGTCCCATGCAGGACTTCCACCTCCTGTATGAGGAGGCTCGGTACTACCAGCTGTCTCCCATGATCAAGGAGCTGGAGCGCTGGAAGCTTGAGCGAGAGCAGCGCAGGACAGCCCAGCCCTGTGACTGCCTGGTGGTGCGGGTGACCCCTGACCTCGGGGAGAGGATCGCCCTCAGCGGGGAGAAGGTGCTCATCGAGGAGATCTTCCCTGAGACCGGAGACGTCATGTGCAACTCAGTGAACGCCGGCTGGAACCAGGACCCCACACATGTTATACGTTTCCCCCTAAACGGTTACTGCAGGCTCAACTCCGTCCAGGTAAACAACCAACACACAACCAACACACAACCAACACACAACCAACACATAACCAACACATAACCAACACACAACCAACACACAACCAACACACAACCAACACATAACCAACATATAACCAATACATTACCAACAAATAACTAACACATAAACAATATATAACCAGCATGTAACCAATACATAACCAACATATAACCAACACATAACCAACACATTACCAACATATAACCAACACATTACCAACATATAACCAACACATAACCAACCGATAACACATAACCAGAAAGAAATCCACTGAAAATACCATGTTTAGAGACAGGACATTATTTGTTGCCGATGTACCCTAGACAACATTAGTTGGAGGTGTTCAGAGATATTGACAGGCCCCTCTCACAACCGGTCCTTACACTTCCCTCTCAGAAGCCACTCTAACCGCACACATCAGCCTACCACCTCCACAGCTCTGTACCAGCAGCTCAGTGCCTATAGCCATACACAGACCAACACAGAGAGGAGCCTCCTACAACACCCAGAGCCAAGCACACTCCCCCCAACACGCCAGCCAGGCACTCAGCTCTGACACCTCCAATGCCCTCCTGCCAATGTGAGAGACCACCTCTAGGGCTGCTGCTGCCAGCCGGAGTAGCAGGACAAAGACCTGTGTCCTCTTTACTGTCTGTCTGAGTAGCAGGACAAAGACCTGTGTCCTCTTTACTGTCTGTCTGAGTAGCAGGACAAAGACCTGTGTCCTCTTTACTGTCAGTCTGAGTAGCAGGACAAAGACCTGTGACTTCTTTACTGTCACTCTGAGTAGCAGGACAAAGATCTGTGTCCTCTTTACTGTCACTCTGAGTAGCAGGACAAATATCTGTGTCCTCTTTACTGTCACTCTGAGTAGCAGGACAAAGACCTGTCTCCTCTTTACTGTCACTCTGAGCAGCAGGACAAAGACCTGTCTCCTCTTTACTGTCACTCTGAGCAGCAGGACAAAGCCTTGTGGTCCTCTTTACTGTCTGTCTGAGCTGAGGCCATGTTTTCTTCTTTCAAAATGAAAAGGGGAAAAATACGAAGTGAAAAAAATTATATGCATAATTTACGCTTTACTCATTTTTAAGACACAGCTCCTCTTTTTAAAAAGACTCCAATATAACATCGCCCATGGCAATTGAAATACATGTATTGCATTTTTTAATACCATACTTACAATTTCTCAAACAGCCTAAACCGGTTTATACTTCTTTTATAGATTTTTAAATGGCTTGCAATATAATTAATTGGCCGCATCAACTAACACAACATTTTCCCACTCTGTTTACAGCTGAGTCTGGTCACAGTGTGTCTCATACATCCTATTCTAAGTGAGTTAGTGCCGTCCCTCCTAGTCTGTTTTGGGTCTTTATAAGGAGCTTTCCCATCGGACTCCAACCACATCAGAACTTTCTCAGTGCAGATATGATTAGTCAAAACACCAATTAGTGTCGGAAATACCTGAATCGAGCTGCCTGTGTAAACTCACCCAAAGAGTCTCTCCTGATCTGAGATTCAACAAGCCTCATTATCCAGCATCTAGATCCCAAATTATATACCATTCCCTTCTTAGTGCCCTGGTGCAGTGCACCAAATGAGCAATAACACAGAACGGTTCCTGCTCATCTCAACGCTGGGAGAAGGCACCCGACCGAAGGCCTTTTCCGTGGTCAAAGTAGTGGGCTATGCAGGAAATAGGATGCCATTTGGGACAGAGACAGTGTGTCAATGACTTGGCAGTAACAGAAAGTAGATCTTCTCTTAAGGGTTTTCTTGTTTGGGATGTTACTATTAGTAAATGAAGAACACAGAGAGGCTCTTTAGGGTTTTTGTCTCAGCATATGGCCTTTGTCCAGATGGATAGGCGTTGTTCGTGGCAGGGCTCTGTCTCTTATTGGGCTTGCCACTTTAAGACATACTGCAAACACATACACACAAACACACACAGATACACACACACACACACACACACACACACTCAGAGCAGATGGAGGTGTTTCTCTGGTGCAAGGGGAGATTTTTCTAAACAACATTATGTCTAGTGTCATTATTGCGTGAAAGTATGAGAAGGTTATGAGAATAATTCTCATCTTACGTGCCGAGACAATGTGTCTGTGATCTAATTACAGACTTGGTGGAAAGTGGAAAAGCAACCACACCCTGGCCACAGTAAAAGAAAGACACAAAAGAAACTCTAGTTTTAGTCAAATATAGAGTGAAGCCACCCACTACCACCAGCTTTAGCTTTTTGGAGAAGTTGTGCCGTTCACCCTGTTCCCTGCAGTTGTGAGAGAAGACAAAGCGTAACACACCCTTCCCTCTTGCTTCCAGGCCTCCACATGGTGCTAAAGCCCAATAATATCACCAGACAAGTTTCTCACACAAAAATCCCAGATCACACTTGAAGGCAATGTCATGGCACCGTTCATTTCCAGTCTTCGTAGTGGCGGTATGATTGTGTACTGTGCCAAACACCAATCCGTGAGTTAATTCAACCAATGGGAACGTAGAGACTGTGTTATAACTGGCAATTCAATGAGACAGATTTAATCACGCAGGTTTTATTAAATTAAGCCTTTGGGAATCAATCCAATCATAGCTTTTAGGTATTGAAACTTTTAATATCAGAGTTTGAGGAGACTCTATACTTAAAGATGGGCTGCGTGTGTGATGCGAGAAATATTTTAAAAGCCGCAATTGAAATAATGTACCATTGCATTTATTTATTTATGCCTTTACATACTCAGAAAGTGTAATAAATAAAGTGTTACCAACTGAAATGTGAGAGGAAACCAATAAACAACCACTCCATGATGAGTGAACAATTTATTTCTCCAGTCATGAGGAGAGTTTGGTATAATACAAACCACCTGCCCTGCCATGTAGAGCCAGCGGAAATAACACTGAAGCGGAAATACCGCACACACCAGACAAAACACATACACACAAATACACACACATACACAAGGCTAAAGACCCCTCCCAACACACATACACACACATACACCAGGCTAAAGACCCCTCCCAACACACACACATACACCAGGCTAAAGACCCCTCCCAACACACACACACACACACACACATTTGGTTGCTGCCGTCCAGTACACTGCTCCATACATCACGGTGATGGAGCACTGTGATCAGCCCAAATCCAAACGTTCCTTCATCACCCTGACAGCAGCACTACTCTGAGACAGGGCCCTTGTCCCCCTTCCTGTCACTGCCAGGGCTGCCAAGGCCAGGGACACTGTCTGACCTGTCACACAGTCTATCAATCTGTATTGGCCTGGCAGGCTACAGGGGAACATGACTGGTCCCAAACCCCAAACGCTTCACACATGCACTCACTAGATAACGCATTACAACCAGAACAATCAGACATCTGGAATAACAGCATCTAGATAGCATTTGAACTTTTCTCTCAGGTAATCTGTTGCCTCAAAATGGAACTTGAATTTCCTTGTCACAAGTTTTACCTACAATAATTTCTTGTTTATATCTCCTCAGTCACGACAGTCAGACACTTCCTAATGGGTGTTCAGTTGCAGATTAATCGGATAATGAAGATGAAATGGCAGGATGTCACATGTTAAAGGCCATGTATAGTTAAACAAAGTAACGCATCCTCAGTGCAGCGCTGCATTAATTATACTCATATCAGTTTGTCTTACCTGTCACTCACACTCAGCCACATTCCCTGAGTTCAGTGGAGGTGTGTGTGATGCATTTGTGCTCTGGTGTGTGTGTGTGATGTATTTGTGCTTGCTTTGGTGAGTGTGCCCTCCATTGGCCATCAATATTGTATCACGCTCTGTTTCCAGCCATAAGGCTCATTCACTTTGATTCCTGCCTCACGTCTTCTCTGCTGTCTCTGCTAGCGGAGGTTAGCCACGCGAGCTTGATACATATCCCCTGCTCATCCCCATGGCGACCCCGAGTTTGAGTGGCAGGTCTGGGATGTCCCTGTATGAGGTAGAGAGGGGGGTGAATGTGACAGTGGTTGATCTGGAGCCGTGTCCACCCGCCAACAACAGTTAAATAGTTTAGTGTGCTACGCTACGTGCATGAAGGTGATGAAATGAGGTTCTGTTGAATAGTCTTTTGGTTCTACTTCTCTTTTTTGCAGCAAAACTAAATACCATTAAAGCCTTGAGAAATTTGCCATTTTGACTTATAGTTCAATATTTGTTGATATTAAACATATATTTGTAAGTGAAATGCAATTTATTAACACGGTAGTAATTAACTAATTATCAATGTTTTTTAATTAAAAGTATCTTAATTGATCATCCCTATTCTGCTTTGTGACCAAATACGCTGCCTAACATGACAGAGTCCCACATATGTTAAAAAATTATGGAGGGAAAATGCAATGTGATGCAATGATCAAAGCAGGGAGTGTAATATAATTTCCATAATCGTTACCCTTCTACATTGTCTGTCTTGGATTTGGGGAGTGTTCGTTCGATGCTTCGGCAGGTCTCTTAATTAGTGCCTCTCTTAAACTCACCATCAGCCTTCTGCTGCCTCACTTTCCCACAAATTACTGACTCCATCATCGTCACAGAGCTCCAGAGGGGAGAGAAGAGAGAGTAGAGGGTAAGAGGGGCGTTGTCATCATTATTAGAGTTAGTGGTCCTTACTGGGAGCGAGAAGCATAATGCTCCAGCCCAACTTGTAATCGCCCTCCGCGTCCTAAATGGTGCCCTACGCCCTACATAGTAAACTGCTCTGGAATAGTATGCCACTTAGAACGCACTCTCAGCTTGGGATTTGTATCTGGGGAGGGGGTGAAGGGAGTGGGGTGTTTAAAGCCGTCATTAATACTTGAGCAGGACTGTTTAACAAGTCCTATCGGCCTGTTTGATCTGTGAATTCCTCAGCAGGCACCCTGAACACCAGACTGGAGAGACTATGGCTCAACTATGGCTCAACCCACGGGACTAATTGCCCCACTTTAGCCCTCCAATGTGGCCACCACTCTTGCAATTAGAGAGGCCACTTTCACTGTTTGTGTGTATTGGCAACAGGCGAAGCATGTATGCGTGAGCTCCGTCTCTGGTTTCATATCTGCCAGCATAGGGAGGAAGAGTAGCCCTGAGCAAGACCTTTCATTTCCATGCGCTGCAACACTCTATTAAATGAACTGGAGTATAAGTAAATATACAGAACTCCTCATATTGGGATTCAGAGATACCCACTCTCCTAAAAAAAAAACAGGAAGATTACAGGAGATGAAAAAGCCTATCTGAGCCTCACTAACGTGCATCCATGCCTCACATCTCAGCTCTCTCCCTCCAGCTCCATTACCCAGTCAGGGGCACATTTCCCCTCTTCCTCATTCACCATGCATCGCTTACAGCTCCTTATAGCTCCAAGTTTCTTTCAGGCCACAGCCCCACTCCTCAACCCCTCCCGCCTCATTACTCAAATTAGAAGCCCGGTTATCTTTTCATGTTCAGAACTCAAGCCGGCTCGATCCAAACGCACAGAGATGACTCTCTAATACACCCGAACCCCTGACATCCCTTTGAGCTCAAGCCCTCGTATTATCAGCAGCAGATCCTTAAGCGCTACTCAACCCTGTGAACATTACAGAGCCACTGGCCCTTGGGACACGTTCATCCATCTTTAGGTTTGGGTTAACGACAGGTTATGCGTCACTCATCACCAGTAAATGATTAACCATGGGGGCTGGAAGTTAGCTGGAGTGTATTATTAATACGTTCACGTTGAATCTTGGGACATTTTTCTAGCCACTCCGCTTTAAATTCTACTTGCCGTCTCAGGTGTTAACGTAGTCTGACGAGTGAATGATTAAACCTCTGTTGTTGTTTCGTCCCTGCAGGTTTTAGAGCGTCTTTTCCAGAAGGGTTTCAGTGTGGCAGCGTCCTGCGGCGGCGGGGTAGACTCCTCCCAGTTCAGCGAGTATGTGCTGTGCCGTGAGGACCGACGGAGTATGTCCATGAACACCCCCATCAGAATAAAACAGGAGCCCCTGGACTAGAGTGGGACTCTGGGAAAGGACAGGGACTAGCCACACGTGGCCAATCACCCCTACAACCCACACCCCCCCCTCACTGGACAGAACCGATTCATCCTGATATCCTCCACCACACAACCCGAAAAACAAACCCGTCGAGAAACACCTAAGTATTAGCAGACGCCCGATAACCGTGCCAGCTCTGCGGAACTCAGTGATCTAAGGGGAATGTAGTATCGAACTCGTACAATAAATAAAACAAAAAAGTATTCGATTCTGTTCAATCATAACACCCAAAGAAATATGAGACTATATAATGAGCAAAAAGACTGAAACGATAGCCTGATCTCTTGAACCGTTTTAGTACCGTGACCGATTTCTCCGCCAGTGGAAAGGCTCCGCGAATCCTGTGAAGGTGTCCCGACCTCAGCCAGGGAACAGCCCCACTCCAACCCCAGATCAGGCAGCACATGGGGGAGCGTTGTTCAGTCCCGTACGTGTCGCTGTGAAGCCCATGTGTTGTGAGCGCCGGCCAGTACCTCTGAGTGAGCACAAGACAGGTGTTATTTAGGGAGTTCTACCTTGACTGGGCTGGCAGAGAGGAAGAGGACTAAGTAATAGAGAGAGGAAGTGACAGAGCCCAAACCCATATGGTCCCGCAAGCCTCATGGCCGTCCAACCCACCTCTCTCTTACTGTATAGTCAACAACTAATGGAGGCCAAGGCAGAACCAGCGTTGTTTGCCAAATTGATTGTTTTTCTTTTTTTCATTGGTGTTCAAAAAAGTGAAACTTTTTTTTTCTATTTTATCACAACACGGTGTAAAATAATTATTACTAGGATTATATTGTATGTTTTTTCCCCTCCTATATGAAGGATGTTTGAATGTTGTATTCAAAAGTCATTAGGTTTGAAAGCTGAGAGAGAGAGAGAGAGAGAGAGAGAGAGAGAGAGAGAAAGAGTTTCTTGGCAGTGTCTGTAGAAACACTATTATGTCCTGAGGCTACACGGCTAAAGCAGCAGTCTGGCTGGTAATGCATTCAGAGCTGGAGATGGTCTCATTGTTTAAATGTGGCTGCAAGGAAACCTGATTATTTCTAAATCTTTCTGAGAATAAATATGTAGCATGCCTAAAAAGTGCATAGGCATTGCTGCAATTAGCTGTAAAACATATCCTAAAACGTTCAAATAACATTTACAATGTGAGAGAGTACATATTTAGTAATTTAAAGGTACAATAATAAGTGATGTGAAACAAGAAAAATCAGAATGAAATTGTATATGAAGGCTCTGAATGTGTTGCTGAGATGCCAGAATTGTACAATGCCAGAATGTAGATGATTGAGAAATCACATAAGAACTGAAATATGTCAGTATATCTTCATGATTGTGATGAGATGTACTCTAAATGTTTGATAACTTTGATTTGCACTTATAACACATCATCAACTGCTTCCCTGAACAAAGTTATAAGTAGAAATCCATATGACTGCCACCAATTCTGCCCGTACATAATGTCACCATGTTCATGACATATTAACATGTCAAGTCAGTCCCAAACAATGGAACTATAATGGTGATAAAGCTGAGGTGCCTATTTGATGATTGTACAAAGTTTCAAATCATGTATTTATATAATTATCCAACAATGGAAGCCCCTAATCTTTGTCTTGTTCAATATTGTTGGTGTATCTATCTCAGAAATTACTCACACTTGCCAAAATCAAAAGAGTTGTTTTCATTATTGTCACTTCACGTCTATGGCAGAAATATTTCAACGGCTCTTCACATGTATGTTGCTACTACGAGTAACTGTAAACGGAGCATTAGAGCATTATTGTTTACGGAAAAACAGAGCAGGAGGCACTGACTCTATCCTGCTCTTATTCAGTTCTATGATTCTCTAAATATCTGGATCAAAGAGAGAAACAAGAAAGAACGAGTACAAGTTTTCATACTTTGTATATCTGTCTAACTTATAATAGATTCTGTTTCTTCCGATCCTAAAGACTAGAGGCCCAGTCCGATTTTGGTTTAGCACAGGGAAGGTAATACAAGTTTGTTTGAAACCCCAATGGGCTGTTTTTATTAAACATTTTGAGAATGCATTATAATAGAATGGTACTTCAACCAACCAACTGTTCACTTGGCCCAAATGTGTCGAGTGTCCAAACTGTAGACGTTCCCTGATTAAACAAGCCCCAGGACATCTTCGATCTTCAGTTCTTAAAGATGCTTAGTTTAGCCCCATGTAGTCCAGAAAACAGCACAGACCTCCTGGGGGGGCATGGCTCTGTCCCAATCATGCTCCTCTTTGTTCTGACCTGCTACTGGCCAAGGCCCTTGTATCTAGTCGCCTCAAAGGGAATGGCCAACCAGGCTTTTCATGTTGCTAAGGGATGTCGAGCATCAGAGCCCAGCAGGATCCAGAGCTCCAGGCTCCTATGTTCTACCAGCTTTGAGAAGTGGCAGTAGTGACATGGGTTGTGCCCCCGACTGCGTCATCACATTCCCAGACTCGTGTGTACCGACGACTCTCCCACTGTACGCTCCTAATGTTCACCCCATGGCTCACTAGACTGCACCACACCAGGACAAACAAACTGATGAGTCAAACTTTATATAGAAACCATCCCTGTCTGATTATGTCCTCTGGTGGTTGTAGATTCAACTGTACATTTCAAGGTAACGGTTCAATTCTCAATGACTCTGAATCATTAATCAGTTGATCTTAATCAGTTCACTTTCTTTTCATTTCACACAAGAGTAAAGCAGTTCACAAATAACTCTTACAGGTGGCGGCAGGTTCGCACAGATAGATATCACATCACCATTTCATCTAACTCACAAAAGTCATTTGTCGTCAGTAAAATGAAAGTAAAAAAATTCTGAACTTCTAAATTAGCAGAGAGACTGAAATGTTTGTATAAAACAGACAAACACATCAGGAAAAATAATTTAAAGGAAGTACAATTTCCAGCAAACAAATTCAACAGAAAAGTACAACATGACCGTCTCATTCATTTGACAAATCTATTATCAAAAATAAATTCCTATTTTTCCAAAGATTACAAGTTAAAGTTTTTTTCCATGTTAGATGTTTTCCTTCCATACTGCATTCATTGATTCCCTTTTGTCTGCTATTGAGGGAATAATTCATTATTATAGATAACCAGCAAAATAATTTTACAATTTTTCTAGGTCAATGTATTTTAAAGAAATTATTTTAGAACATTTTCCAAACTCATGCAATTGTATTACAAACCATACATTCAGGCAATTCAACACTGGTCCTGGAGGTCAATAACACCTCTGTTTTCTGTTTTGATCTGCTACGTAGTTGTACTCACCTTGTGTCCCAGTTCAGATATAGCGCCTGATTAGCAGAAGATGTTAGCCAGCAATGTTTCAGTCACAAGGACGAAAGCTGAATAGTCTATCCATACATTATGTTAATTGAAACTTCACCATGGTAAAAAAAAAATGAAAAAGCCATTTCAACTTGAATTTCAGAGAAATTAATCTCTAGATCTTTGAATGCAAGTGCATTTCCCAACTCAATTCAGGATTAAATCAACCCTGAGTCCTACCACTTGTCTGTGTGGTCTGGAGGTCAATTGTACAGATTTTTGTATATTAAATTGTTATCAGGACTTTGACTGAGCTCTTGATCTTGTTATTAAGAAAGTCCTCTCGCTTACAACCAAACAAAAGTAATGAAAATAATTTCTAATTAGCAAGAATTTTTTTGTACATATGGATTGAAAACATTTTAAAGCGGTATACCGGGAGTGCAAATGTATATTATTTAAAATGTTTTAATAACTAGACTGTGGTATTAAAGGGCATGTGTTCACTTGCAGTGTCTCCATTTGATATTTCTTGCATATTTGCGATAATAAAAGGATGTACTGTATTTTACGGCTCAGCCAAACCTGTCTTTATGTCATTTCATATTTGGAAACTGGAGTGTTGTTTTCAGATACACATAAATTGTGTCTATGACTGAAATCTCAATATGTATCTGATATAACCGGTAAGACTGCGTCAACACAGTGCCTGCATGTGTGAAGCAGTGGACGTTAAGCGGTTAAAAGCAGTAACGTTTTGAACAGATAGCTAGCCAGAGCTGCTATGTTATACACAAACTCAACGTGCTCAATTAAAACACCGCTTTGTTGGTGAAAAACCTGACGTTAACGTACAGTAACCTTTACACTCAAGAGGAACTATTTCTCAATTAAAAACAGAGTTCCATGAATACACATTTAAATGATGACGAATTGGTCTTATCTTAACTTGCGGTGAGGAGAACACGTCATCTTCTGTTCTGTCGTCATGGCGACAACGTCTGCTTTTCTGTTTTCGTCGAATTGTTAAAGGTGAAGTGACCCCATAATTCAGAAGTGTCTTGTAGCACCCACCCAGTGTAGTCACATCTAGTGTAGACCCTACTAATAGATAATGACATTCTTGCAAACAAAACATATTTTATCGACTTTATCTTTAGTTGTTGCAGCCCTAGTTTCATTTGAGCAGTACAATTATTTTCTCTTTTCAGGTGTTACTAAACTTTTTGGTTCAAAACAACACTGATTTGGATATTTCAAATAAAGTTTATGACAACACAAACATCTGTGTCTACGTTTAGTAAACTGCTTATTTATTCCTTACAAAATAGGTACAAATACATAAGTACGTTTTTCACACAAACATGACATTATCAGTATATTTACAGAGTTTAACAAAAATAACGTAGTTCTAATAAACACATGGTCTTGTAAACAATATTTACAAATGATCCATACATAAAACATTAATTTTCCAATGGTGCACATCAGTAACACCACTGTCTTTATATTTTGGCTAAAAAGCTGAAGTAGTTGAAATGTCCTTCTGCGTATCGATTTATCAGAAAACCGTACAAATAATTATTCAAATATTAACCACTAGACAATGAAGTTTTTTTGTGCTTCTTTAAAATTTATATTTATTAACTATAAGTACTTTCAAGATAACATTGCATTGCCTGAAATGTGGCAAGCATAAATGCCAATGAGAAAATGACTCAATAAAATATATAAATAGTTAGAAAAAAAGCTTCCCTTTTAACAGGAATGAACAAAATTGTTAAATTTTTAAAAGAGACAGAAACTATTTTATTCTATACTTTCTTTTGTATCTCATGATACAAGTTATAGAAACCAACGTATGTAATAGTGCTGTTAGAAAACATTTTAATAAACATAATTTTCCAATGTTACCTATTCAACAAATAAATTACAAAGTGACACAAGACTGAAGCTGCATAGAAGCGAGAGTATTTAAAACTAAACAATAACATGAAGGCCAGGAAAACAACAAGTAGATCAGAAACAGGTGATAATACTGATGGTCTTCCAGACGTTGAACCTGGTGTCAGAGGTCAACAACTGTCTAGTTACTGACAGAGGCATAAGTCTCACGCCACTGATTTTAGAGACAACATAAAAACATTCAACTCGAAAACACATCGCAATGTTTATATTACGCAAAAATAATTAGATTCTCCAAACTGTACTATAGCAACTGTCAGGCTCCAAACAGGTATGATATGTATTGGTGATAGTCATTAGGTCAAACTCATGGGTAGCTACTTGTTGAACGACCATAGCACAGGCTGGGCATTTGATGAGGCTATCACAGAATAGCTGAGGCAATTACGTTTACGTTTTCCTCAGGAAACGTAAAGCGATATTGAAATAGGCAAAAACCATAAGACACAATCTGAATTTTACAAAGACATCTTGAAAAACAATGTACTCAAATAAGTTCCATTACAGAGAGACTAGTTTGCCTTTTTCAACAAGGCAGACTCGTTGGGTTCCGTTGTGTTGGAGGATGGTGATACTGTAGCTCGGACCACGGTTTGATTACTGACCTGTTGGATTAAACTGTGTCTGTCTGCAATGCATAAAACAAAATGGAAAAGTACAATATCTGAGTGTTTGCAGTATGGTTTTGTTAATGTGAACTATATACGGTATGGTAAAAAAATATCACACACGGTTTAAAGTTGTTCAAACAATTATTTACATTAAAGTGATCTTGATGTGTGATTTGCAGTAATCCATTGTCATTCATGTCTATAAACCTCTGAAGATAAATGTTCAGAAAATGTTCTGCCATTAAAGAAAACTGACGACTCTATGAAATCTTAATTTGGAGTAACTGCCTAAATTGAACTTTGTTCAAGAAGTATGTTCCGGAACGTATTGCAGTCTGTATTAAGTTTGGTATATGATTACTATAAAAAATGACTAAGTTAAACATCACTTTGAGATGATTCATTCAGTAAGACTCCTGGCACGTGAAATATACCACTGACATGTGAAACGTATTGGCTCAGGTCCTTAGACATAAAAACACATATCACATTCTTAAAAACCCAGTCCCATCAAACTTGAAGGGATTGCATCAACATGGCCTTAAATTCAACACTCAAATGACATGTATTTATCCGGAAGCTAAAACAAAGACATACATCCATACAATATATTTTGTGAGATTCTTTTATCTCGTCTTAATATCAAAAGGAACTTTAACATCAACATCACAACACTGAACTGAAAGATTTGACCCAATAAAAGGCACATTGAAGGCGTAGAATGAGATGTGAGAGGGAGGTTGGGATTGGTTAGGGTGCTATTTGAGAAGGGCCCGATAAAGCAGGAGTGAGCGGGCGGTCTCCCTCTCCTGCTCCATGTAGAAGATGAAGTCCCTGAGGTTGACGCGAGTGATGCGTTGCCGTTGCCGTTGTGATGACACAGAAGGGGAGGAGGTGGAACCTGGCGACCCATCTGAACTGCCTGTAACCTGGGGACAGAGGAGGACAGAGGTGAGTTCCAGCAGAACAGACTGTAAACTGGGGACAGAGGAGGACAGAGGTGAGTTCCAGCAGAACAGCCTGTAACCTGGGGACGAAGAAGAGGACAGTGGTGAGTTCCAGCAGAACTGCCTTATACCTGGCGACATAGAAGAGGACAGTTGTCCACCAATCCATCTCAACATCCTCTAAACATTAGGAGAAGGCTAGCAGCTGTAGGTGGCGGATGTGTAATAATTACATAACCAGTAAGTTAAAACAGTTTGTGTCAAATCTACAGAGAGAATACAGTGAGAGGAAAATAGAAAGCTGATAGTGAGGACATATCTTTTACCTCCCAAAACTTTATTAGACAATTGAACATGTTCTTAGACAAAATAACAGAAATATATGGAAAAGTACTGCCGGCTGATTGTCGATTTGCAGTGTCAACTATAAAAGTGTTAGTATTAGTATTTTCACATTTGAGTTTTCAAAGGAACATGATGCAACTAACAGAATAAAGAAAAGCTCAAATGGTCGGTCGGTGCAGGCGCATCGGTTGCTAAACCTGAAAAATATTTTTAGGAGAACAGCCTAAAGGATGAAAGCATATGCCAAACATGGACACATTCTGGTGGCAAAAAGTCGCAAGTCGATCCTGGCAGTGATAGACGGACCCTTAACAGGATAGCTGCTCAATGCCCCAAAAGCCAAACAAAATGACCACAGAATTGTATCAGCAGCAATGTTATCAATGTGTCAATGAAAACTTTTTGTTGTGAGCTCCACAAAGCTGTAATTCATGCCATTTGACAACCGCTACTGTCAAAGCCCAAAGAGATATGTTGGTGTAGAGAACATGACTTACCTTTGTGAATATTTGGGTAATGTAAAAGTGTCTCTTCAGCCCACCATGTCTGCAGCCAACTGTTAAACATGGTGGGGGAGCCCTAATGAGCCCTACTGGTGTGATCACGGGGTCAGGGGTCAGTGTGTCAGGAAATTGGGCTGCATGGCCTTATGACGACCAAGGAATATGAGGCCATTTTACAGGACCAGGTGCCCCTATGGTGCAAACACTGTTCCCTGAAATTGATCTATAACTAAAGAAGCAGTTGAAATAGATCTGAAGTGACTTTTCAATCTGAATTTCAAAGTATTTCCCCTACTGTAAAACTGAGGCCAAGATCAGAGCCTGCCACATTCTGCCCAGTAACACAAATACCAACTAACTTTGGCGTAGCTGCTTATAGACATCCAAGGTAAAATCTGGAATTCTATGCAAAGAAACTGGAAACTAATTGATAAAACATGTGTACACAGAAATCCCAGCGAACGATTTACAAAACGCTCACTGTAACCTATGAATAAAGATTCAGTAACAAGAACTCCCAAAAACACCTCCTTACATTCTGGATGATTGTGGCACTCCATAAACACAGAGCCGTAGACAGGAGCCTAATTGCAAGCATACGGATTTACAGGACTACAATGTCTAGCGTCAAAACACCTGGAAAGATCTGAGAGTTGAGAGGGTGGCCAGAGCCTCTCAGTAGTAACCAGGCTCCTAAATGGCAGCTTGTTCTCTCCATACTGTTGGGCACAGAGTGAGAAGCGGTATAAGACTGTACAGTAAAGCAGGAACAGGATGTCTCCCTCCACACATCTGTTCCTGTCAGTGATGTTGAGAGGACAGCAGGGCCGGCATGGAGGTGCACATGAAACAGGCTTCCACGACCTTCTCCGCCCCGGGGTTGTCGCGGAAAAGAGTGCCCCGCTCGGCTCATCAGGCCAATCCCAACTGACCACACGTGAAAGATGGTCCTGCCCGCTGCCATGCCAATTACTGCCACTCACCCCGCCGCCCTGTGCCACATCGGCGTACCCCACCAATCAAAGCCATCCATCCACCTGGACAGACGGGGCAGATGTCCACAGGCGCGGAGAGGAGGGAGATGGACGAGGAGATGGACAGAAGCCCCGGACACCACCATCCCCCTGGCCACGTGGTTGGTAGCTCCCAGAATGCCTCACTTAGCCCCTGTGGGGACACGGTGCACGGCGAGCCTCAGCCTGGTTAAGTGATCCAAATACAGGGAGAAAGGTTAGCCTGCTGCCAGGGAGCTGATTTCATGTAGCTAACGCAGCAATGTCACAACAGCCCTCATCACAGCATCTCGTCTCAATAAGACCGACGCAACCTGCCAGCATCCCAAACACATGGTCTGTTGTTGTCGGTATCTATGGAGACCAATCCGTCTTCTGAATCTGCATTCAGACCGATGTAACAGGAAACGAGGAAAACAGACGAACGCGGAAAAAAGCAGATGGCTGAGTGTCAGTTAGTGTCGGCAGAGTTGAAATGTCAACGCTTTTCCGTTCACCACCAATTAAATGGTAATGGCATCTGAAATTAAACGAACAACAAAATGGCAGGCTTTGTAAGGTCACCGTAGAGAGAAAGGAAAAGACACAGACAGAGGAAAATGTTTAAAAAATTGTCTTTGCTGCAAAGAAAGATCCAAGAGGCAAAAAGCAGCATCTGTCATTTTATCAGTGACGGGTGCTGGGAGGCATGATGTCACATGACATATCCATCCTAGAACAAGCAGAGGGATACCTCGAAATTCTTTGAGACGTTTCACTTGTTTATGGCTGGAGATACACAGACAGATACACAGACAGACAGACAGACAGACAGACAAACAGACATGCCGACAGACAGACAGGTCAACAGAGATGTGAAGAACCTAATGAAAGGAGAGGTAGCTGTGAAGTCTGGATGCTGTAGTTTAAAAGGGCCACAGACCCCTAAAACAGACTACAGTCCTCACCTTTTTATTATCACATAACAAACTGCAGATAGCCTGGCTGGGAGAGACCACAGAATATAGGTGCACACACACACACACACACACACACACACACACACACACACACACACACACACACACACACACACACACACACACACACACACACACACACACTACATTAGGAGTGTTCTGACGTCACCATGTACATACAATTAGCATCACCATGGCGTCCACATATGTCAGCCTACAGACAGATTAGATTAGACAGTTGACAGCATGAGGACGCTTCCAATCATTAGAAATAGATGTCCTACACTACTGTGGGGTTTACTCATTAGTACAGGATTGTACGCATACGTTGGGAATGGGAGGATTTCAGAACAGTTTTATCTACCTCTAATATTTTCAACCTTCCCTAATCTACTGTTCCACCTTGGCTGTTGGGAGGGCCAAGATTAGTCCCCGCTTTGCTAAATTTACTTTTGATTAATAATGTATGTTTTCCCTCTCCCTCTCTCCCGCCTAATTGTCTGGCGGTGTTACAGCTCCTAGGTGTCTCAAGGAATTAGCAGTTAGCCCTTCATTGTTTGGGGTCTTTCTGCTGATCAGCGCCTTTGAACTTGAGTGGCATCGGGCCTTGATGCTGTAGCCAATATTGGATTTGTCTCAGGTCACACCTTAGGGCTGAGGGTTAATGGCTCACTTTGCCAGACACACACACACACACACACACACACACTGTGCATGTAGAGGGCTGCTTGGCCCAGCAGAACCCATACTGCTTCATCAGCACTCTGTAAAGGAACGGAGGCTGTAGACAGGATAGAGGGAAGGCAGGAGATAACACACACACGCTTAGACAGACATGCATATGCACCTAGACATGTCCACACACACACACACACACACACATGTAAATGCACACTGACATGTCCACACACACACACAGACACACACATAGATTTGCGCACACTGTTTTCCCCATCCAACATGAGAATGTCATCATCTAACCGGCCAGTTTCACATTTTGGAATAAAATATATTACAATATGTAAGGTGAAGAAATAGCTCATCTATATTGGCTGTGCAGTAGTATAGTATTGTACATAGCTTATAACTAACACTCTAAACCCTCCATTTCAACACTTTCATAAAGCCCAAACCTTAAGGCAAAGAAACTGAATCTCAGACTGACTTACATCAAAGGCTCATTCTTGACAAGCTAAACCTGGAGTTAAAATGACACGGCACAAGGAGACGGAAATGTCTCTCGGGGTGGACAAGTCTCAGGTATGGCAGTAGATCCGTAGTGAGGGGGTGAATGAGTGCGCTAGTTCCTCAGTCAAACTGCCTGGCCCTCCGTCTGGCCGTGTGAAGTCAGTGAACGGCCCTCCCATCACCACACCACCAAGCAACACAAAGCTGTCTCACATGTTCACCTACAAGTAGCATTGAACCAGGGTGCGTCTCCTCCTTCATACCCCTGTGTAGCCGGGCCGTGGGAGTGCAGTGCCTCCCTCTACGCTTGGCCTGCTCCCTCCATCCACACAACCGCCTCCTCCTCTCTTATATGGCCGCCATTAATCAGCAACAGAGACTTTATCTCTCATCCTCTTCTCCTATTCCTTTCATTCTATCCTCTCTTCCTCTTTCTCCTACTCCTTTAATCATTTTTCTCTCATCCTCTTCTCCTACTCCTTTTAGTCCTTTCTCTCTGACCTCGCTCCTCTTTCTCTCTCACGCTGGGCCCACTCTTTCTTTCCTTTTTTTCTTTCTCTCTCTCTCCCTCTATTTCACTTTGTCTCACCATATTTCTTTCTCTCCCTTATACACCCACAGACATTCTGGAGGAGGCCATTTTGAAAGAGTTAACAGATGTTGGCTGATTTGCCCGAGGCCTTTTGACATAGCCCAAGTGATGTATTTGATGTGGAGTTTATTCAGCTCTAATAAACGTATAAAGAATTAGAATAATAATTCACAGATGTACTATACACCAGATTATATGCGTAGCCCCTCTTTGAACAACAAAGGAAAGGCAAGCCAAGATTAACAGAACCAGGGGAGAGGATGAAACGGCTTTGGTTCAGTCCACTGGTAATCAGAGGGTCAGGATGGGAGAAAGGGCAGAGGAAGACTGGACTAATACAGATATGCTCCGGCTTACACACACAATCCTTTGTCTGATTGTGTGGAGGATCAGGGCTCATAGAGACGACTTATTCTGTAGGAAACCTTACGCCAGCAGGATTGGACTTGGACAGCAAAACAAAGAGAGAGACAGGGACTCAGAGAGCGCGCATGTCAAGCTATTATCTGCCCCGCTTATGAAAACATTGTCTCATTTCCCCCTTTGTCCGTCAATAGATATGTGAAATAAAAAAAAATAAAAAAACAAGAGACAATTTGGATTATTCTAAAAACAATTGGGACTTTAAAAACAAACTTCCATTTGGTCCGCAACTAAAAACGAACAACAAAAAACGTCCAGTCGCAGAGTATCCTAATACCCAGAAAAAATAAAAACAGCTACCCGGCTCCATGGCGATGCATAGCAACCGTGCAGAATTTCAGTCAAGGAGAAAGAAGGCAAAAAAAAACACCTTATTACTTCTAACTCCTGCAAGCCATTTTGGTCTCCAAAGGTTTCGGAGCGCCGCGGGCCATGTGTCTGCAGTGTTTCGGGAAATGACTTGCCTTCGCACGAACACTGCTATGTTCTGCAGCACTGCTGCCCCCAGCATCCCCGCTCAATTTCTGTTTAACCCTTTCCTGCCTTTCCTCACACTGACTCACAGCAATGAGCGGCAGTAGCGTCTACACAAGCCACGGCTCCATAGCCTAGCTGTCACACTGTTCAGTCTCACACACACAACACAAAACAACACAAATCACAGAGGCTTTTTCCCGAAACAACGCATTCACTCGCCTTCTAATTTGGCTACCTAACCATGAGATGGCTCTAAACAAACATGGAGTCTGAGAAGGCGGAAGGTTACAGGGGCAGATGAAGAGGGGGAGGAAGAAAGTGCCGGAACACAAATTCCTAACAGTTGATTTGCGGTGTGACAAAGACACAGTTCGTACAGCACTTGAGTGTGTATCAACCATGGATTATATCTGCAAACTCGTTGACACAACACATAATTAAAACATCTTGCTTGAGGTCAGGAATTTTCTAATTAGTAGTGTACTGACAAAGCTGCAATTCCATCGCCTTGAGTTTCAAAGTCCAGAGGTTACTGCTAAGATGAAAGCCGACCCTGAAGCAGTATTCTGGAGGGCTGCTTATACAATTCCTCAGAAGACAGTCACAGGGTCACCAAGCTAAACAGTGTGCAGCACCCGGAACCTTCCTTCCAAACAAAGAACTTCAAACTTCCCTGCCTGGAAACAGATTTTTCTTTTTCTTCCTTTTTTTCAACCTCACACAAACCCAAAAATATTTTGTTGAGAGGCAAGTCAGGGGCAGGAGAAGCTAAAAAGAGGGATATGTTTTCATTTTAAATTGCATTGATTTTTGCTGGACTAGCTAGCAGAAATGTAAAAGGCATTTCATTGCAGTGGCATTTTATCCTTTTAATTCTGTGGTTTTCAGTAGTCCACGAAATTCACGAATAATTGCATCTAAAGACGACAACTGATTCTAGATATTGTAAACGTTTAGACGGCCTGGCGACTGAAGGACCCTGTAGACAGCCCCAGTCTGGCTGGTAAGTGCAGACAGAGAACAATTGCTTACGCTTGTTATTGCTAATGGCGCTTGTTTCTCTGCCCTGACAACAAAGCCAGACTGGGGATTCAGGAGGTTTGCTCAGACAGGCTAGTTCAGATAGAACGACACAACGCTGCATTCAAAAAGGAGCTTTGGAGACAGAGGAAGAAATGCACTCCATCACCGAAAATACTGCTATTCTACGGCAATACAAGCATCCTCTTGTTCCTTCACAGCTGTTTCTTTACTTAAGCTCCGAAATTGGAACTTAAGCGTTACGCACCTGTGGTCTACCTGTTGTAAAATTAAGCATCTTACAACTTACTACATAGGATTTTATTACTCATACTAGTGTCGGCCACACATTTTACAGGTTACCTGAGCTAACGAAAGATCAGATCCTTATTAATCCTTTAAGTACTATGTAGGGTTCAATCTGTGGTGAAGATTTCATAGCAGATTTAAATGTTTAAAAAAGAAAGATATTTGTTTAGTTGAGACAGGGCACATTTTGAAGCACCATTGTCTGTAATATGTACATATTGGAAAACATAATTTCAGGGAAGGTTTCCCTCAGCATATCGAAACAAAGCAAAGGCTCCAAATATGTTCAGTTGAAGTCGGAAGTTGAACTACACTCAGGTCATTAAAAGTATTTTAGTCACTAGGTATCAATTTTGGAAAACTCGATAACGTTCAGAATGAACATACAAGCACCACATTTGCAATAAAAACATTTTTTTTTAAGGTGCTGTATTGAACATAGACGTCTTTTCCATTCAACTACACGCAGAAGATGCGTCAACTGAAACTGATATAGTCCAAAGTGTTTTTAAAGACAGTCATTACCAATCATATTGTCAGACAGATATAAACTGACATCGGACATGACAAGATGCACGACAGGCCTGAGTATTGCTGGCCAACCTGACATTCTAGGAACTCTATAGACAAATCCAGTCAAGTCTTTAAATATTATTTTGGGCCACTCACAGAAATATAACAGATTGCTCAGCCCAAAGGATCAGCTGTTTTGGTTGATCATCATGAAAATAAGCAACAGCCTGGGTGCTGATGCGTTATCCTCTGGGTTTATTCCAAACTAGGAGGTGATTGAAGAATGCCGTCACTCAGGAGTTCTCAGGGATTCCAGACAGGAATGATGTGATGAAAGGGGCCCTTCTTCAACGTATTCAGGTATGTCAATTGTCGTAAGACAGTTGCAATATGCATTATTGAATGGGTTCCCGGCCACCCGGCAACTAGCAACACAAACTGATATAGCATAAACACAGACCGATATACCAAAAAACCACAGTCCGATATAACAAAAAACCACAGTCCGATATAACAAAAAACCACAGTCCGATATAACAAAAACACAGACCGATATAACAAAAAAACACAGTCCGATATAACAAAAACACAGTCCGATATAACAAAAAACCACAGTCCGATATAACAAAAAAACACAGTCCGATATAACATAAACACAGTCCGATATAATAAAAAACCACAGTCCGATATAACAAAAAACCACAGTCCGATATAACATAAACACAGTCCGATATAACAAAAAACACAGTCCGATATAACATAAACACAGTCCGATATAACAAAAAACACAGTCCGATATAACATAAACACAGACCGATATACCAAAAAACCACAGTCCGATAGAACAAAAAACACAGTCCGATATAACAAAAAACCACAGTCCGATATAACAAAAACACAGACCGATATAACAAAAAACCACAGTCCGATATAACAAAAACACAGTCCGATATAACAAAAAAAAACCACAGTCCGATATAACAAAAACACAGTCCGATATAACAAAAAACCACAGTCCGATATAACAAAAACACAGACCGATATAACAAAAAACCACAGTCCGATATAACAAAAACACAGTCCGATATAACAAAAAACCACACACCGATATAACAAAAAACACAGTCCGATATAACTGATATAAAAAACACAGTCCGATATAACAAAAACACAGTCCGATATAACAAAAACCACAGTCCGATATACATAAACACAGTCCGATATAAAAAAACACAGTCCGATATAAAAAAAAACCACAGTCCGATATAACAAAAACACAGACCGATATAACAAAAAACCACAGTCCGATATAACATAAACACAGTCCGATATAACAAAAAACACAGTCCGATATAACAAAAAACCACAGTCCGATATAACATAAACACAGTCCGATATAACAAAAACACAGTCCGATATAAAAAACAGTCCGATATAACAAAAAACCACAGTCCGATATAACAAAAACACAGACCGATATAACAAAAATAAACCACAGTCCGATATAACAAAAAAACACAGTCCGATATAACAAAAAATACACGATATAAAAAACACAGTCCGATATAACAAAAAACCACAGTCCGATATAACAGTCCGATATAACAAAAAAACACAGTCCGATATAATAAAAAAACACATATATAAACACAGTCCGATATAACAAAAAAACCACAGTCCGATATAACAAAAACACAGTCCGATATAACGATATAAAAAACACAGTCCGATATAACAAAAAACCACAGTCCGATATAACAAAAACACAGTCCGATATAATAACAAAAAAACCACAAAAACAAAAACACAGTCCGATATAACAAAAAACCACAGTCCGATATAAAAAACACAGTCGATATAACAAAAAACCACAGTCCGATATAACATAAAACAGTCCGATATAACAAAAACACAGTCCGATATAACAAAAAAACAAGTCCGATATAACAAAAAAACACAGTCCGATATAACAAAAAACCACAGTCCGATATAACAAAAACACAGTCCGATATAACAAAAAACCACAGTCCGATATAAAAAAACACAGTCCGATATAACAAAAACAATAAACACAGTCCGATATAACAAAAAACACAGTCCGATATAACAAAAACACATCCGATATAACAAAAAAAACCACAGTCCGATATAACAAAAAAAACATAAACACAGTCCGATATAACAAAAAACCACAGTCCGATATAACACAGTCCGATATAACAAAAACACAGTCCGATATAACAAAAACCACAGTCCGATATAACAAAAACACAGTCCGATATAACAAAAAACCACAGTCCGATATAACAAAAAAACACAGACCGATATAACAAAAAAAAACACAGTCCGATACAACGATATAAAAAAACACACAGTCCGATATAACAAAAAACCACAGTCCGATATATAACAAAAAACACAGTCCGATATAACAAAAACACAGACCGATATAACAAAAAACCACAGTCCGATATAACAAAAACACAGTCCGATATAACAAAAAACCACAGTCTGATATAACATAAACACAGTCCGATATAACAAAAAACCACAGTCCGATATAACAAAAAAACACAGTCCGATATAACATAAACACAGTCCGATATAACAAAAACACAGTCCGATATAACAAAAAACACAGTCCGATATAACAAAAAACACAGTCCGATATAACAAAAAACACAGTCACAGTCCGATATAACAAAAAACACAGTCCGATATAACAAAAACACAGTCCGATATAACAAAAAACACAGTCCGATATAACAAAAAAAACACAGATATAACATAAACACAGTCCGATATAACAAAAAACCACCGATATAACAAAAAACACAATA
The DNA here is from genome assembly GCA_029465975.1 of Dallia pectoralis. NCBI lineage: Eukaryota > Metazoa > Chordata > Actinopteri > Esociformes > Umbridae > Dallia > Dallia pectoralis. Next base: position 12,025,293 of record CM055749.1, on the reverse strand, counting down.
AACAAAAACACAGTCCGATATAACAAAAACCACATAAACACAGTCCGATATAACAAAAAAACCACAGTCCGATATAACAAAAACACAGACCGATATAACATAAACACAGTCCGATATAACAAAAAAAAACACAGTCCGATATAACATAAACACAGACCGATATAACAAAAACACAGTCCGATATAACAAAAAACACAGTCCGATATAACAGTCCGATAAACAAAAAACACAGTCCGATATAACAAAAACACAGTCCGATATAACAAAAACACAGTCCGATATAACAAAAACACAGAAAAACCACAGTCCGATATAACAGTCCGAAAAAAACACACAGATATCCGATATAACAAAAAAACACATCCGATATAACAAAAAAACACAGTCCGATATAATATAACAAAAACCACAAAAACCACAGTCCGATATAACATAAACACAGTCCGATATAACAAAAACACAGTCCGATATAACGATAAAAAAACACAGTCCGATATAACAAAAAACACAGACCGATATAACAAAAAAACACAGTCCGATATAACAAAAAAGACCGATATAACAAAAAACCACAGTCCTATATAACAAAAAACACAGTCCGATATAACGATATAAAAAACACAGTCCGATATAACAAAAAACACAGTCCGATATAACATAAACACAGACCGATATAACAAAAAACCACAGTCCGATATAACATAAATATAACATAAACACAGTCCGATATAACAAAAAAGTCCGATATAACAAAAAACACAGTCCGATATAACATAAACACAGACCGATATAACAAAAAAAAGTCCGATATAACAAAAAACACAGTCCGATATAACAAAAACACAGACCGATATAACAAAAACACAGTCCGATAAACACAGTCCGATATAACAAAAACACAAAAACCACAGTCCGATATAACAAAAACACAGCCCGATAACAAAAAACCACAGTCCGATATAACAAAAACACAGACCGATATAACAAAAAACCACAGTCCGATATAACATAAACACAGTCCGATATAACAAAAAACCACAGTCCGATATAACAAAAAACCACAGTCCGATATAACATAAACACAGTCCGATATAACAAAAACACAGTCCGATATAACATAAACACAGACCGATATAACAAAAAAACACAGTCCGATAGAACAAAAAAAACAGTCCGATATAACAAAAAACCACAGTCCGATATAACAAAAACACAGACCGATATAACAAAAAACCACAGTCCTATATAACAAAAAAACACAGTCCGATATAACAAAAAACCACAGTCTGATATAACATAAACACAGTCCGATATAACAAAAAAACACAGTCCGATATAACAAAAACACAGACCGATATTACATAAACACATTCCGATATAACAAAAAAACACAGTCCAATATAACAAAAAACACAGTCCGATATAAAAAAAACACAGTCCGATAATAACATAAACACAGTCCGATATAACATAAACACAGTCCGATAATAACATAAACACAGTCCGATATAACAAAAACACAGTCCGATATAACAAAAACTAATTACAAAATGTTTAGCCCTAGCGCCTGGTCGATAGCAAATAGTGGAACAACAAAGCTTTCATTGGCTTTCTCTGTCTTTTAGCACAGAACCACCATACTATCATTCAACAACCCAGTCCGTACGTTTCCTTTCTCAATTCTACTTAGAGCAATTAAAAAGAACACTTGTATGCTAATGCATGCTTGATAAGCTGGACAATTTAACAGGGCAAGTATCTTCAGATCTGCTGTTCAGAAAGTATCAGTTATGCCAAACTTTTTTTACATTAAATATTCAGTGCATTTCATATATACAATGAACCCAATTAAAGTTAAAATGGGGAACGTGTAATGAGTCTCAAGTCTCAATGCTTGTCTTTAGAAGTACCCTGCTAATGAGCCCTTGTTGGTTTTTACACACTTTACTTTAAAAATGGTGGGGCTGTGTCATTTCTTGTGGTTTTAAATTTTTAATTCTAGTTGAATGAGAGGGTGGTGACTGAGTTAATAGCCAAGGCACCAGTAGGCCTGTTTTGTTAGTGATGGTTAGCTACTTCTAAGAAAGATGCCAAATGAGGACTTTGGTTCAAGGCTTTGATGTCTTTGTTAAAGTGAATCGCGCCTAAACAGGGACTTGAACTAGTTAACAGTATTCAAAAAGCTACTCAGGAAAGAGTTGCAGATGACTGGCTGGTGAACACGTTACTGAGAAGATTCCAGAAAGATATGACATAATTGGGTTGAATAGAGTAACCGTCAGTAGTTAGGGACATCAGCAGAGAACCATTCCCCATTGTAATGGGCTTCATATAGACCCCTTCACCGGAAAATAGGTTGGGTTCTACTTGCAAAAGTGTAGATCACAGCACCAGACTCCTCCCCACAGAGCTGTCATAACCCCCACGCCGCCCACCCCCCCAATAAAACCTCATACAAAGAAGCTAAACTTTTCACTTCCCAGAAACATGCACTGAAACCTACTGCACCCAGGGATGGATTACACACATTACTGACAGATGAGAGAGGAGATTTTCCGGTGGATGTTCAAATTCTGAACTGGTCCTTGATCTCAAATTGATGTAAATGGGGACTTGCCGCTTTTAGCCGTTGCTAAAATGTTACGCTTGGTACCAGCGCTGCTGTCACCAATCCCCACCTGACAGTGTGTAGTTAAAACATAAGCAGGTGGAGTAATCTCTGAACTGAAGAGCAGTTCTGATTAACACCCTGGGTCTGGAGAGGACAGACAGAGAGTATCTTAATGTATTAAATAGATGCACCAGAAACTAAACTGAAACTCACAATGTAATACTACCTACTGTTGACACAACCAAAACCTGAATTTAATTTTTAACAGGTTGTGGGAACACAAAGAAGGAAAGCATGCGGTGAAAGCGCATTTCCAACTGTCTCTTCAGCTTTTAGAGGCACAACATCCCACTACCTGGATACCTCACCCCTCTCTACAGTTTAAGACGTCCTGAAAAACGTGTCTGTTCTCCTGCACAGCAATTTGGCAAACTGCTCCACAGAAACAGCCGTTTTATTCTCAGGCATTTATCTATGTGTGTATGTAGAAAACCATATCTACATATTGACTCTGTATTAAATAAACGCGCTTGTCTGCCATAATAATTACCTATCTTTTAAAAGCAAGTAGTTCATTCTTCCTGCACTTGGGGCGGGCACCTTGGGCGGGCACCTCGGGCGGGCAGATGCAGGAATGCCCAGCGGCTCCCATGCTGCCGAGTTACACCTCAAGTGATGCCTGATATCCAAACACACCCAAAGCCATTGTGTTCACAGTCAATGGTAGATTATTAAACTTCTACTGCACAGCATACAATCCACAGGAACCCAGGTCCCTGCAATATGCTGTACTGACACTGTGGCAGTAAACACAGGAACCTAGGGCCCAGCAATATGCTGTACTGACACTGTGGCAGTAAACACAGGAACCCAGCGCCCTGCAATATGCTGTACTGACACTGTGGCAGTAAACACAGGAACCCATGGCCCTGCAATATGCTGTACTGACACTGTGGCAGTAAACACAGAAACCCAGGGCCCTGCAATATGCTGTACTGACACTGTGGCAGTAAACACAGGAACCTAGGGCCCAGCAATATGCTGTACTGACACTGTGGCAGTAAACACAGGAACCCAGCGCCCTGCAATATGCTGTACTGACACTGTGGCAGTAAACACAGGAACCCAGGGCCCTGCAATATGCTGTACTGACACTGTGGCAGTAAACACAGAAACCCAGGGCCCTGCAATATGCTGTACTGACACTGTGGCAGTAAACACAGGAACCCAGGGCCCTGCAATATGCTGTACTGACACTGTGGCAGTAAACACAGAAACCCAGGGCCCTGCAATATGCTGTACTGACACTGTGGCAGTAAACACAGGAACCCAGGGCCCTGCAATATGCTGTACTGACACTGTGGCAGTAAACACAGAAACCCAGGGCCCTGCAATATGCTGTACTGACACTGTGGCAGTAAACACAGGAACCCAGGGCCCTGCAATATGCTGTACTGACACTGTGGCAGTAAACACAGAAACCTAGGGCCCTGCAATATGCTGTACTGACACTGTGGCAGTAAACACAGAAACCCAGGGCCCTGCAATATGCTGTACTGACACTGTGGCAGTAAACACAGGAACCCAGGGCCCTGCAATATGCTGTACTGACACTGTGGCAGTTAACACAGGAACCCAGGGCCCTGCAATATGCTGTACTGACACTGCAGCAGTAAATACAGGAACCCAGGGCCCTGCAATATGCTGTACTGACACTGTGGCAGTAAACACAGGAACCCAGGGCCCTGCAATATGCTGTACTGACACTGCAGCAGTAAATACAGGAACCTAGGGCCCTGCAATATGCTGTGGCAGTATACTCAGTGTCAGACAGCAAAGCAAATGTAAAGGACAGGTAATAAAGACAGCAGGGGCCTGTTTAGCGCTTGTCAACGGGTCAAGCCCTCCATTGGGGACCACACACTTATGTGCACACGCTAGCTGACAGGCACACACACACACAACAAAGTGCATAGAGTAATCCTGTCCGATCCAGGAGGTATGTTTATTTCCCCTGGTTCCCTGTACCTCATCATGTGTGTACTGTATATAAACAATGACAAACCCCCATACGTCAGTCCTTAAGCAAGACCACATCTATCGCACTCAACTGACATGACATGAAATCGCCCACACTGACGCAATCTGGGCAGACCAAATCTGGTTCGGCACAACTCTCAAAGTTCTATCTATCAGACAAGAGAGTGTTCATTAGTCCAACAACTACATAATTGATGCAATCTAAAAAATACATGTGATAATGAATCAAAACGGAATGAGACAAAAAGACCATAAAACTCAATTTTCCCGGGGCGGCACCGATCTTATGGGTTTCGGGGGAACAGCAAGTACATTTGTCAAAAGGGCCTTGTTCGTTTAGTTATAAATGTTGAGCAGCCAATCCGAATCCAACCACAACATAGAACTTACCCTCTGTCGGGCATGTCACTGACGCTAAAAAAAGGGCAATCAGACTGTTTATTTGAATTCATTCGCTCAGTTCTTGAATGGTAATTATTCCACTATTCAGTTACAGAAAGGTTTTTCCACCAGATTCCAGAATATCAGGCACATTTATAGCAGCTTCGGTATGTTGTCTTAATATTTCAGAAGTGAGTTTATTGCTAAAATTTCACCCAGATGACATGCAACAAAAACATTGTAATACACAATCTTGTTGTATATCAAGTATAACATACTACATCAATAACATATTAACACAGGTTAAACAAAACAGACAAATGTTGAGCACTTCTCAAAAAGCTGAAAGTATTTTCTCTTTCTTTCTTCCTTTTCTTCCTATAGAGAGCTATGGGATGTCTGATTACTGCTGAAATTATGTCAGAAAAGCCAGGATTGTACAGTTATTTGGGCTTGCGAATTATAAAGTAAAGCTTCACCAAGCAGATGCCTTCTCTTTCCTTAACAGAAAAAGGAAAAACAGTATAGCGGATAGCGGAGGCTAAAGTACACTGTACGTTAGAGTCTCAACGAGTGAATTTCTAAATCTTAATTAGGCAAAACACAAAAAAGCAGAGAGCTGAATGAACTATGTGCCTTGTCAAACAGCTGGGTGTGTACATTTATGGACATAAACGTTAAATGTAATGATTCGGGCAATTGAGTGCAGTGCCCTTTTCTAGTCGTGTAGGACAGACGTGGGGTGAGGGCGGAGGGGCACAGGCCAATAGTAAATGAAAAGCAGATGACAAATGTCTGTCGCCCTCAGAGCTCTGGAAGCAAAACTAGCATCAGAGACCGAGTACAGCAGACCTTATGTTTAGAAATAACGTTATCATACACGTCCCAATTCCCAGTGTGGACAAATTAAAGCAATCTGGATGGCTTAATAGACCTGTTAAGGCATTCTGGGGTGATATATTTAGAGAGCCATCTATTTCCTGCTGGATTTGAGCTATTATTTAACGCAAGGAATAGTCAAAGAAAATTTTAAAAAAAGGAAGAGAGAAATCACTGCCACATAAAATATAACTTTGAGTTTGGAGCATGTTATTATTATTAGTGCAGTCTTTTTTTATTAACATCCATTCCCAAACTGTTTTTAAATTGATCAAATGGGAGAGCAGGGCGAAAGCGAGAGAGAAAAAAATAATCATCTTAAACTGGAGCCGAAAAGTGTGACTTGGATTTAATATTTTATAATTGCCAAGGGACATTCTAAGATCAATGAATTTTCGCCCGGGACGCACATCAGAAAGAGATGTACTTCAGTCTTTTTAGGGAACATTGGTCTATTTAATTCCAGTGTCTGATGCATGTGAAATATGCCTTCCATGGCCTCCTTCTGTTTCCCCAGGCGCTGCTGCGGGCAGACATTACCACTTTTAATGGGCCGCCATGAGAAGAGGCAAGTCAGCCAATAACCCATCCTCACTAATGGACCCACTCTCTGCCTTGTTTATTCTCTTGCACCATTTTTTATTTTCTGTAAAAGCTAATTTTAGCCAAACTGTTTTTAGAAATGATAACAAAGGAAATAAGGAAATGTTGCATTTTCAAAAGAGGGATCATTTCATAACAACAAATAAAAATAAAGTAGGGAATAAAATGAATATGGTGGTTAAAGAGAATGTCAGCCATTTGTATGGTGCATTGATTGATATGAGAAACATTAACTGAGGCTGCCGCGGTTGTTTCTGAACCACTATAGTTCTCTAGTGTGGGAGGAGTCCACTTCTGTACGGACATTCAACACCTTTTGCAATACTCTCACTGGTCCCACTTCCAGTTACAGAGGTCAACAGGCCAGCTTCATTGTTTTCATTTGTTTGACTATTGTGAAGCAACAACGCGTGGTTTTCGATAGCATTTCCATTACACGACTTACCAAAACGTCTCCAAGTGAAACTACCTGATTAATTATGATTCAGGTATTTGCTCACACTGCCCAGCCTAACCTAAAACATTCTTATACAATATATTGACTACTATCCATCCAAAAAATAAATGTAACGTTAAGACAGGGACAAAATTGTTACTTTAGCAAAAATATCTAGCGTTTCATAATAGCCTGAATCACTCGTTATTCAGTATTCATCAAAATCAAATACACATGGTGGGGGGGGGGTGTAATAATGCAGCAGTGTTGTTTGGTTTATTGTTTTAAAACAAACTGCAATTAAATTAAGTTATCAATGCAAGTTGCCTACTTTGATGCATAGCCTAGCCAGCAGCTAAGTTACCAAGCAACAACACTATAGCAACGGCCTCACAAGGAGAATTCTATGGCATCACAAATTCATTAACTGCGTAGACTTGAGGCTCTATCTCACCAAGAGTGCATTGCATAACCGTGTGTGCATGCATCAGGTAAGAAAAGTTCAACATTTACTTTTACTGTTTCCATCCATTATTTTGAGGAGCTCCTGAATCCGACCTACACGCCCTCTAGTACAGAGGCAGAGCTGGAGGCTGATGGAGGGTCATCGTCAGTTTCCCTGGGGGAAGTCGCTGAGGTAGTCAAACAACTCCACAGTGGCAAAGCCCCAGGGACTGATGAGATTCGTCCAGAAATGCTAAAAGCTTTGGGTGGGGAAGGGCTGTCTTGGTTGACACGCCTCTTCAACATTGCATGGAAGTCTGGGACAGTGCCAGAGGAGTGGCAGACCGGGGTGGTGGTTCCCTTCTTCAAAAAGGGGGACCAGAGAGTGTGTGCCAATTACAGAGGTATCACACTCCTCAGCCTCCCTGGTAAAGTGTACTCCAAAGTGCTGGAAAGGAGGGTTCGGCCAATAGTCGAACCTCAGATTGAAGAGGAACAATGCGGTTTTCGTCCTGGCCGGGGAACCACGGACCAGCTCTTTACTCTCGCAAGGATCCTGGAGGGGGCCTGGGAGTATGCCCATCCAGTCTACATGTGTTTTGTGGATCTGGAGAAGGCGTATGACCGGGTACCCCGGGATCTTTTGTGGGAGGTGCTGCGGGAGTATGGGGTGAGGGGGTCTCTTCTCAGGGCCATCCAATCTCTGTACGCTCAAATCATGAGCTGTGTCCGTGTTCTCGGCAGTAAGTCGGATTCGTTCCCGGTGGGGGTTGGCCTCCGCCAGGGCTGCGCTTTGTCACCAGTCCTGTTTGTAATATTCATGGACAGGATATCAAGGCGTAGTCATGGGGGGGAGGGGTTCCCGTTCGGTGGGCTGATGGTCACATCACTGCTTTTTGCGGATGATGTGGTCCTGATGGCCTCATCGGTCGGTGACCTTCAGCACTCACTGGATCGGTTCGCAGCCGAGTGTGAAGCGGCTGGGATGAGGGTTAGCACCTCTAAATCTGAGGCCATGACTCTCAGCAGGAAACCGGTGGAGTGCCTACTCCGGGTAGGGCATGAGTCCTTACTCCAAGTGAAGGAGTTCAAGTACCTTGGGGTCTTGTTCGCGAGTGAGGGAACAATGGAGCGGGAGATTGGTCGGAGGATTGGAGCAGCGGGGGGCGGTGTTGCATTTGCTTCCGGAAGGCAAAGCTCTCGATCTACCGGTCAATCTTTGTTCCTACCCTCACCTATGGTCATGAAAGCTGGGTCATGCCCAAAAGAACGAGATCGCGGGTACAAGCGGCCGAGATGGGTTTTCTCAGAAAGGTGGCTGGCCTCTCCCTTAGGGATAGGGTGAGAAGCTCAGTCATCCGAGAGGAACTCGGAGTAGAGCCGCTGCTCCTTTGCGTAGAAAGGAGCCAGTTGAGGTGGTTCGGGCATCTTGTACGAATGCCACCTGGGCGCCTCCCTAGAGAGGTGTTCCAGGCACGTCCAGCTGGGAGGAGACCTCGGGGAAGACCCAGGACTAGGTGGAGAGATTATATCTCCACACTGGCCTGGGAACGCCTCGGGATTCCCCAGTCAGAGCTGGCTAATGTTGCCCGGGAAAGGGAAGTTTGGGGTCCCCTGCTAGAGCTGCTACCCCCGCGACCCGACCCCGGATAAGCGGTTGAAGATGAGATGAGATCCAAACTGAAACATACGATGGATACATCTACAGAACTACTGTTTCCATACAAACTGAAACATACGATGGATACATCTACAGGACTACTGTTTCCATACAAACTGAAACATACGATGGATACATCTACAGGACTACTGTTTCCATCCAAACTAAAACATATGATGGATACATCTACAGAACTACTGTTTCCATACAAACTGAAACATACGATGGATACATCTACAGGACTACTGTTTCCATCCAAACTGAAACATATGATGGATACATCTACAGGACTACTGTTTCCATACAAACTGAAACATACGATGGATACATCTACAGGACTACTGTTTCAATCCAAACTGAAACATATGATGGATACATCTACAGGACTACGGTTTCCATCCAAACTGAAACATATGATGGATACATCTACAGGACTACTGTTTCCATCCAAACTGAAACATACGATGGATACATCTACAGGACTACTGTTTCCATACAAACTGAAACATACGATGGATATATCTACAGAACTACTGTTTCCATACAAACTGAAACATACGATGGATACATCTACAGAACTACTGTGACTGCCTCTGCAGAACAACCAAAAGACAATAAAGCTGTTGGCCAATCAGCCCCTGAGGGTGGTCTGTCACCTAGTTACATAGAATAGTCACAAAGTCAGATTGCATAAAGACAAAGTAAATGTTAAGCAGAAGTTTAACAGTGCTGCTGATGTGAAGAAGCACTAGGCAGGATTTATAATTTGCTTGTTAGTAATAACTTTATTAAAGGGGATGATGTAGTGTGATTTCAGAACACTACACAGTCTCTCACAGTGGAATGCCAGATAGAGTTAATGGGAGATGGGCCTTGTCTCACGCCAGATGGATTTAGCAAATGGAAAGGCTGTTCTCTGGGCATATACAAAGGATTAACGAAAAAATGGCAATATGGCACAAATACTTAACCAGATAGCATTTCAGCAAATCATAAGGACAAAGTAAGTATTGGGTCGCATTGTCACGGCTGGGTGAGAGTGCAGTTAAACGGAGAGGCCAGGCGCAGGAGTGATAGCCTTTTTGTGGTGATTTAATAAGGACTTGTTTCCCCTCACAGGAAAGGCATTCAAATAAATGGCACTCACTAGGAAACAAAAAAATAATGAACAAAACGACACAGCGCATAAATATATATATAAATAAATATATATATATATATATCTTACTTGATGTACAAGTAGCGTCTCTCATTTAAAGTGACTCTGATTAATAAAGGTCAGATGTTCCAGTAAAATATTTTCTTAGTTGCATCTCAGAGCAAAAGCCATGGTCAGAGGGATCTACAGCAACATTAAAGGAGCTGCAGGAATTTCGGGCAAGTACTGGCTGTATGGTACATGTGACAATGCCCGTATTTGTCATATTTATGGGCTATGGGGTAGGGTGGCAAGACAAAAGCAATTTCTTATAAACAAAACTCCAAAGGGGATGTTTGGCACAAAACAACACATCACCAAAATAACACGATACCCACAGTGAAGCATGGTGGTGGACGCGTCATGCTTTGGGGCTGATTTTCTTCAGCTGCTAGTCAGGGAGGAGGGAATTATGAACAGTTCCAGATACCAGCCAATTTTGGCACAAAACCTTCAGGTTTTAGAAAGCTGAAGATGAAGGTTACCTTTCAGCACAACAATGACCCAAAGCACACATCCAAATCCACAAAAGCATGGCTTCATCAGAAGAAGATTAGTATTTTGGAATGGCCCAGTCCTGAATCCAATTGAACATCTGTGGGTTGATCTGTGCACAGGAGATGTCCTCGCAATCTGACAGATTTGGAGTGATTTCGCAAAGAACAGTGGGCAAAGGGTTGTATAATGATGCTTAAAGAGAATATAAGTATGGGGGAAAGAGTATTTGTACAAACGGAGAGCAAGGGTTAGAACTTGAATATACACTCACAAAAAAGCATCCATTAGCGACAGAAAATCCTCTACATACATATAAAACCAGCAATGAGATTTCAATTGTCTTTACTAACACAGTCTCTCTAGTGTTACAAAATAACGGATAGTGCAGAATCAGCTCACTAATTCTACGCTAATATTTCCACCCCCATTCTGTCTTTGTATGTGCCAGACTGGTGATTTGGCGAGCCTGGCATTTCAATGCATAAATTCAATTAGTCTTCCTGAAGCGCCTCCATCTGCAAACAATATGGTGCCCTTCTTTTTAATCAGGTCTTACCTGGCAATCAACCAAAGGCCCTTGAAAATAAAAAAGACATATCCTGGAATAGCACTTCCTACTCATGCAGGGTACACATGCCACTGTTATCCACAAACTTCTAGGTATGTGTGTGGAATGGTAATTCTAATGAACAACTTACCTCAAAATAAGCACTGAATTGAAGCAAGTCTGCATAAGAAATACATGAGCAAAGTAGTCTTGCAGTAATAGTAAACAATACAGATATAAAATAAACTGTCTTATCTAGAAAGAGTAGATCAGATCTACAGTTTGTCTTCAGTTAAAGTATTATGCATTAAGCTCTAATAGGAACCAAAATAAATCAGATCCTGACGTGGGAAACTCAAATCGCAATGTTTATGTTGGCATTTCTGTTTTTCCATATTCCCTCTGCCCCCTGCCAGCTTTTAATGAAAGATCATTTCCAGCATTTTCACTTGTTTCTTTCCCCAGGCTCCAACCTTTAGAACTGACAATGTAGCTGACAAAAATAATATAGTCAAAAGAAAAACTAACTTTAATAAATAGTAACAAGAAATCCAACCACTTTCCCAGTAATGTCACAATGCTACGCTGCACAAACCAATCACAGCTAATTCTAACAACATCAGAGAGAACCCACACTATAAATAACTCCAATAAGTGACAAAGACACACACAGGAGTTCCTGGAGCGAGTCAACCCAATGATGAGGGAGCATACTCCCTGACTGCTCTCTCAGGGGCCCTGCCACTGCAGTTTCACAGGCTGTCTTGGCTGCTTTATATCGACAACTTCATTAGCAGCATGTGCCCTCCCAAACACTCAACTCGCAGGACCATATTATGCTATCGCCGACTGAGGCTGAGAGACACAATTTTGACTAGGGGACCAGAGCTGTAAGCTTGCTCCTTCAGGACTGGGAAAAGAAACAGAGGGACACACACACACGTTATTTTATCCAGAAACTAGACACTGATGACTAGCAGAGTTTTTATTCCATCTATTTCCCTGCGAGCATAAAGTGGAGATGTGGGATGGGATAAGGAGACGGGGTTTCGAGGACGACAGTGGGATGAGGAAAGGGGGTTTGGGAATGTCTGTGGGATGAGGAGAGGGGTTGTTGGGATGTCCCCAAGTCCCTGGCCAGCAGGCAGCATCTGTAGGCTAGAGAACCAGGCGTTATCGGCCCTGTCTCCATGGCACTGGTAGCACAAGGAAACTCCAGCAAATTTCATTCTTCTGAAATTTAATTATATCAAGATTAACAAGGGAGGTAATTAATTTCTTTAAGATGGGTATCTTTTAAATGCCTGGGGCTCAACTTTGTTGTCAAAAATGTATATTTAACCATTATTTTAGGGCAAAGTTTTTACACGCAGAGTAACGAGGAGGATCACTGCTTTTCAACATGAATATGGAAATATAGGAGTTTCTCATCTAAACGAATATTTTATAGTATTAGCACAAATACACACATTAATGTGTGTATATATATATATACACTACACACTATAACTGTGTATATAGATAGTAAATGTATGGATGTATGTGTGTTTTTCCAACTCTAATTAAAACAAGACCACAGTTAATGTCAGAGCCATGAATGATGCAATCAGCGTAGTTTAGTAAATGCTGCAAGTTTAGTCGATAATGTGGTGATAGCGGGTGGTTTAAGGAAGACTCATTCTCATGAGCATGTGTGCCAAATTTCATCAAAGATCAAAAGAGTTAAACATGTACCCTATCTGTAATAGCGTCACAGATTGGCCACTAACAATATTCTTCTAAAGATGTAGTCTTGATATTGCGTGCAATCTGTACCAGATATGGTAGCTTGTGGAGAAACTTTCACAAAGGAAAAAAATACTACCACTTGGCATTTTTGTTTTGCATGGTTATGTGTCTGCGAAAATCGAATACCATTGTCAACTTGAGTTAACACTTTAATTTAGGCATGAAAATAATTAGAAAACAATTACATTGTCACCAACAATAATATATTTTTCTTTGTCTCAAGAATTTTGTGCACCCTTCCTTTTAGGAATGGGGGGCAGGACACAAGCGCAGGGAAAATGAAGGACATTTATTAAACAAGAATGTAACAATAACGAAAAACACTAAACAAAAACACGACTTACGCAAACGCTACAAAGACATAAGACCAACAAAGACTGACAACACACACTAAGAAAAGGTAAGGGCAATAAAACAATGAAACAAGTGTCCACGCGCCAAACAAGGGAGAGAGGGCATTGGATCAAGACATGACAGTACCCCCCCTCAAAGGTGTGGCTTCAGCCGCAATACTCCGGCAATCGGGAGTGGGGGCAAATCCTTTTGGAGCTCCACCATGGCCCACAGATCTGTTTGCTTAAACTCTGTGGGCCAACAGGACATGCTGCTCTAGAACCAACGACCAGACAGTGAAGCAGTGGTGTACTTGCAGGGCGCTCTCCTCCTAGAGCAGCTGCTGACGTTTCTTTAGCTTCTCCTACAGCAGCTGCTGGGTCTTCTTTAGCTTCTCTTACAGGAGCAGCTGGGGCAGAGCGCCCTTCTCCATCGTCTCAGGTCACACAAGGACGCAAGGCGAACGAAGGACATTTATCAAACAAAAACACAAAGACAAGACAGACGCAAATGCCTCAAAGGCATAAGCCCAGGAAAGACCAACAACACACGCTCGCAAAAGAGGAAATTAAATAAGATGGTGATTAGGAAAACAGGTGAGGGCAATAAAACAATGAAACAAGTGTCCGTGCGCCAAACGAGGGAAAGAGGGCGCTGGGTTTCACCGGCCATCCTGCGGTGCCAAGATGTGACACTCCGCTTTTTTGCCAAGATAACAGCTCTAAGTAGGCTGCTATTATGTTTGATGAGGTACATTTAGGAAAGAATAAAACAATTCCTCCATACAAGTTGCCATATAGCCGAACAAGGTTCCCAGAGCCTTTGAAAGTAATAGCTCCACAACTACACAGACCCATCACCAGACTACACAGTGGGGATTAGGTTATTTTAAACATGACCATGGCTCTTTTTACCATAACTTTTTACCTTGGCATTACATGGCAAAGAGTTACAGCTTAGACTCATCGATCCACAGAACCTGGTTCCAATCAAAGCTCCAAAGACATTTAGCAAAATCCAGGTGCATGCGTTTGTGGTTTGGTGACAGCAGAGGGAAAAGACTTTAGGAAACAAATGAATGAATGAAAACGTTAACACTGCCGCATCATTTAAATCTGGACAATTTTCTATGCAAGGATCCCAAAAATAATGTTATACAACACAAACATGATTAAAGTCAAAGATTCCACCGTTGCGGTCTGAGGAGGAGGAGTATCAACAGGATGAACCTTACAACAGAGGAAAGAGTGATCAAAATATTTGTCATGTAAAGTTTTCTCATATGTAAATGTTCTGACTGAAATATTGCCTCAGAGTAAAAGATCATACAATTTAGGCTTGTAATACGATGATGTAAGTATTTTACAAGCACAAAGCTAGTAGCAATCGCATTACTCTGGATGTGTTGAAAAGCTTCCTCTGCTATTTCTTTCTGCAAGTCTGGACTGGGACCACTTATCAGTCTGCCCGACAAATGAGACAACTCACTTAATGGCCTCACTGCGATTTTGTCTAGAGTCCACTCATCTAGCGAAGATGTCCAGGAACCTGCACACAATCTCGTTATTCAACAGGCGGCCAAGATTTCATATGACAGTCTTTATTTAACCCTTTAGGCAAAAAATCGTTACCAGCGTTACAGCATCTCTCACCTCACTCTCCAACCGCTATCATATTCGGAGCTCGAAGGCTAAACGCTGTTCTCCCCTCTCATGACTACATGGTAACTGTGGTCTAATTTCTTGGAAGCCTGTACTCTCTATGACTCAGTGATTGTGAGGTGGTTAGTGGTGATGGTGCGCGTTGATACCGGTTAGGGGCCAGAGTGTGGACGAGTAGAGGGCCTACAGATGCTGCAGGAGGACCGGAGCCAGAGCAGAGTACAAGCCCCCGGCCATACACTTCCAGCTACTACAACCTGCCTCCATACTGGCCGTGTACACGAGGACTTCCAGAACGACTGGTACTATGATGAGCTACGACTGAACCAACCACCATGGTTGAGGAGTCTTACAGTAATTGAGGGTTTCCAGGTTTTTCTACAGTCTAAGGAACTACAATGGAGGTTTTAATTTCATCCTGTAAATATAGTTTTGTAAAGTGCATTAATCAGCACAATAGCAATGTTGTTCAGACATATCCAGGAAACCATGTTTGATTGAACAGGGCCTAAGGACGGTAACATTCAATGACCCATGGTGTAATTAATCATATTTAATGTTACGTCTGCAGTACGCATGTGTCTAACATAAGCAAGCTGCATGCATGCGCGCCCACGCAAGCACACACACACTCACACACACACTCCCTTACTCCCTTACTCACACACTCACACACACACACACACACACACACACTCACTCACTCACTCACTCACTCACACACTCACACACCCACTCACTTACACATACACTCACAGACAACACTTACACACTCACCCACTCACTCACACACTCACTCACACACTCACTCACACACTCACTCACACACACACACACACACACACACACACACACACACACACACACACACTCACCCACTCACACACACACACACTCACACACCCACTCACTTACACATCCACTCACACACACACTCACTCACTCACTCACTCACAGACACACAGACAAACAAAAAACATTTACAACCATGATGCATAACTATTTAACGCTTTTCTGATCATCAAAGCATTTTGCCCTATTTCCATTAATGTGAAAATTCAACCACTGACAGTAAACTGTGTTGACAGTTTTACACAAAAGCTAACCAGCCATGAATAACTATGGCCATCTCATGAATGAATATGTCCTGTATTGTATAAATATTCAAAAGCAAGATACAAATACATCTAGGGGAAAAAACTGCCCTTCAGTTTCCTGTTTGATTTTATTAAAAGGACAAAAGAATAAAAACATGTTTTGTAAGTGAAAAAGATCACTACTGTAGCTACTGTAAATTTAGCGGCTTCCACCAGCAGTTAGCATTTGATTACTAGCCTATCCCTGAATACAAGATTGTTCATGCACACAACAAAGATGCACACACATTCAAACAAGTTTAACAGCTAGCAATTCTGTCCACCCTAATTGGTGGAGTAAATGAAGAAAAATCATGTAAATCTTGCTGCTCTCCAAGTGGTGCTGCAGTATAATGCGGCCTTGTGTTGCACTAAGCTGACCACTACAGTGTAGTTTTGAGTTTTGACACGTGGCTGATGCCCATTGGGTGATGCAATTGTCCAACTTTAGAAATGATTTCCTGTTTTCCGGTTAGGGGCCAGAGTGTGGACGAATAGAGGGCCTACAGATGCTGCAGGAGGACCGGAGCCAGAGCAGAGTACCAGCCCTCTTCAGCGACTCAACAAGGTGGCACACGAGCCAGAAAAGTCATCATGTGATTCAACAGGCACAAACTGATCCATAAGACTTCTTGATTGGAAGACGATTGTGGAAAAAAACGAATAACTTGGATCAATAAGAATGAATAACAACAAATAAATTCGACAGCATCAGGCCAACTAATGCAAGCCCAATTAACCTATTCAAGACTCCACATTTCCTCTTATTGTCCTTTTGTCAGAAAATGAATTTAATTGCCTGAAGAAGTCAAACCAATATTACGATCTTACACAAATGATACAACCAAAATAGTCTCCTGGTGTCCCCATAACTAAGACTATAAATGTAGTGTAGGGGTTAAAAAAAACCTGCAGGGTCGCTCCTCATTATACTATTAACAAAACGTGGGTTTCCATGGAAAGATTAACACGACAGCAAATAAGGGGTCAATGCCAGTGAATGCACTGACTGAACCGATGAAATATTAATAAAAAGCCTCCGTATTGAAACATCAAAAACACACTAATGTAACAGTTACTCCCCTGTGCAAAAACGGTTAGCGGTTAACAGAAGAGCGAGCCTATGGCCTCTTCCGCTGTGCCCAATCTCAAATCCCACTGGATGGAATGGGCAGGGGAATGGAAAGGGGGCGGGGCATAAAGAGAAACTGGTACATTCTACTGCCCCCTCTCTCTTACCAAGCAGCTGGCTTGTGTGGCTTAACCAAATAGCCCGGGCTGCCCGGTCCTCCTTCCACCCAGAACGACGCTTTCCTCCACTCCACTCTTTCCTGTTTGTCTGGCTGAAGACCTGTCCGTTTACTCCTGGGCAGCGCGTTGGGAAGGCAGGAGGAGGAGAGTGTAAACGGGAAAGGAGGAGAGTAGGGGGAGAAATTAAGAGGCTTGGGAGGTGTGCAGGGGGGGGGGGACTTGGAGAAACTGCACACTCCAAGTTGGGATTGATTTACTTCATTAACCGAGATTACAAGTTTAACTTACAAACCAGAGGTCAAAATTTCTCATTAACAAGGGACCGTGGAGAACCTGAGGGCTTGGAGACCACTCTTATTACTGACTACACATTTCAATCTGTCTTTGATGTTCCATGTCTGCCTTTCTCCCCCTCTTTTCCCCTCCTAGTTTTTGGCAGAGAGGTTGATTTTAATTGTAGCTATAGAACAGAGCATAGTTTGCCTGTAAGCCAGCCTCCACATCTGTAGTGAGTGCAGCTTTAGTGATATTGGGTGCAGTCCATAGCTCCAGGCTAACTTTAATGGTTCCCCCTTTCATTGGAGGCTCAGATTGTTTTCCACGTGATTCCTGTTAATTTAGCTGGAGGAAAGGGCATCAGTATTCCTTGTGCTTTTCCCCTCTCTCACCAATGCCTCTCGCTCTATTGCCTCACTCCATTTTTCTGATCTACACCCTCAAAGTGAGAAGGTGAAATGAATTCAAATGGAAAAAATAGTCTGCTTGCTATTAAATCTCTTCGTGCCTTACCTATTCCACCCAGCACTGCCTGAAAGAGAAAGATAGGCTGGTGGCAGTGTGGTTACACAGTACTGTACCATTCAGGGCACTTTAGCTGCTATTGTTGTTGTACATCAACAAACAACGTTGTTCCTTTGATGTGATAAATGGCCCAAGTGCCTGGATGATAACGGTGTGGCTTGTTAATATGTCAAGGATGTTTCAGGGCTCTGAGCATGTTAAACACAATATGTTCTATCACAGTACATTGGCAATTGATTTTTCTTTTATTTCGCCAAGACTGTTTACACACACAAGGAATTTGTTCTGACCCCTAGCTGCAATATTTAAAACACACATTTAAAAATGTGAAACAGTGCAAACAGAGCAAAACACAAAACACGAACAGTCCGACAAAAGAGTCCATGATTAGCTGGCATATGTAATGGGTAAATATAGGTTATATCTGAGTCTAGTGAAAAGGAGCTATGTCAGTATGTGTGAACAATTTTGCAAATAGAGCAATGTACCGATGGTGAATATAAGTATATGCAAACTGTGCAAAAAAAGCATATATTGTTGTATATACAGTTGTGCAAAAGAATAGCAAGTGTAGTTATAGTTAGCATGTGTCTATTACGTTTTTTTTGTATCAGTGTCGATAGTGTCCATGGATAGTTTTGGGGGGCTAAGGGCAGTCCAGTGCAAGGGGCATAGTCCTTAGACTTACTGCTGTGGGTAAGAAGCTTTTCTTGTGGCGAGAGGTTTTGGTCTTGATAGACCTCAGCCATGTCCCAGTCTTTGCTGCCCTGGCTTTGAACAGTTCTTTGAGGGACAGCAGCTTACAACCAATGGTCCACTTCCCAAAGCAGATGATGCGTTGCAGTCTGCCCTTATCCTTGACAGTGGCGGCAGTGTACCAGTTGGTGATGGATGAGGTTGGGGTGGACTACACTAAACCTTCATTCCCCAATACACTAAACCCTTAATTCCCCACTACACTAAACCCTTCATTCCCCACTACACTAAACCTTCATTCCCCAATACACTAAACTCTTAATTCCCCACTACACTAAACCCTTAATTCCCCACTACACTAAACCCTTCATTCCCCACTACACTAAACCCTTCATTCCCCACTACACTAAACCCTTCATTCCCCACTACACTAAACCCTTCATTCCCCACTACACTAAACCCTTCATTCCCCACTACACTAAACCCTTCATTCCCCACTACACTAAACCCTTCATTCCCCACTACACTAAACCCTTCATTCCCCACTACACTAAACCCTTCATTCCCCACTACACTAAACCCTTCATTCCCCACTACACTAAACCCTTCATTCCCCACTACACTAAACCCTTCATTCCCCACTACACTAAACCCTTCATTCCCCACTACACTAAACCCTTCATTCCCCACTACACTAAACCCTTCATTCCCCACTACACTAAACCCTTCATTCCCCACTACACTAAACCCCTCATTACCATAAACACTAAACCCTTCATTCCCCACTACACTAAACCCTTCATTCCCCACTACACTAAACCCTTCATTACCATAAACACTAAACCCTTCATTCCCCACTACACTAAACCCTTCATTCCCCACTACACTAAACCCTTCATTCCCCACTACACTAAACCCTTAATTCCCGACAACAGTAAATAATCCTTTAAGGACACCAGGACCATGATTAGGAAACATTGACTGAGTACACTGTTCTGCTACTATTTAGAGAACCAACCCATGGAAATACTTTAATGACTGTTACCCTCAGGCAATTAATCATGGCTAACCCATCAGCTATTATTGTCCAATAGCATAGCAATATGAACAGGATGCTAGCCATTCAACAACTAAAACGCTAAAGCTTAAAAAGATGGTGTGAAGCTAAATAGAATCTATTTAAAAGTGTCCTTACACGGACACAGATAACCGAATTCACCTCCACCTGCCCTTCTGCTTCTTCAGTCCACAACATTATTTCCCTACTCCTCCTCCATCCTCCTCCAGCTGGGTTCGCAGAGCACTTCAAAAGCCCACGGTGCCGAGGAGAGCCGGAGGTGTGGGGGGGAATTGAAGGCGTTAGTGTGGCCCCAGCTTGTGCTATGACCCACAGTCAGGACCACAGCGGGGCCTCATCTCTCGGCCCCTGTGAAGAGCCCTTGCCATTGGCTCCCTGTAACTAATCCGCCCTGCGGAGTCCTGTGAGGCCCCCTTTGTTCCCTCCTGCAGAGCAGATCAGGCTGGAGACAGACACTCCAGTCTTGACTGGCTATCAATATCAGACCCTTTGGCGCTCTAGTGTCCAGGCAGCCAGGCTCTAGTGCAGCAGAACTCTGGCCAAGACACATCATCAAACGAAAAGGAAAAAAAACATGTACTGAAATTGTGTCACCTGAATTGTGTCACGGTGGGAACAAGGTGGAAGTGTGGAGGTCGGGCTAAAGTAGAGGGGGGTTAGAGGGAGCAGGATCTCAAAACGGTCATTATCCTGCAGCTCCTAATTTGAGTTCTGGCGCAGCACTAAAGGGCTGCCTTTGTCTATGTGGGATTAATACAGAAAGCAGGATGTCAGAATTTCAGCCAGCTAAACAGGCAGCATGGGCCCTCCCTCCATAATGCCGCCTGCCTCTGCTGTCTGTATGGCTGCCTGTATGGCTGCCTGCTCCTGGCCAGGGCCCCGCGGCTCATTTCTGTGGAGATGAAATCTATGACAAGCCCCTCAGTGAAGCTGAAAGCGGGCAACAGTCCAGTTTCACCCACAGAGCCTGCGGGCATCCTGTGACCCCCTTAGAAAAGTCACATTCACTTTGCTCTGGAGAAAGGAAGGAGAACGCCCAAGGCACTTCCAGCCCATGTGAAATGAAGAAACGTGAGGAGGTGAAAATGAAGTGAAAATAAGTTACGACCCCCCCCTCCCCTCTCTCCTTCTCTCCTCCTTTGCAAACGTTTAGAAAGGGGATACATGAGGGGAGAATAACTGAACTTCATTAAAGCCCCCTAATTAGACGGTGACTGGACATTACAAACAGCTCTGGAATAAATGGAATTGTGTGTCTGTGTTGTGTGACTGTTAGATATATAAACGCGATTGAGATCTTTTTACAGGACAGCAGGCAGGAAGGTCGAGGGCTCGCTTACCAACCAGGGTAAAACATAGTGAAAGAGGTTGGCACCGAACTCAAGGACCAGAAGTAATGCTTTTATTTTGTTATTCATGCCTTTCTATACTGGGGACATTCCATGCTCTTTCTGCAACATATTGCAACTGTGCGAATGATGTGAATATACAACCCAATCAGCAGGTTATTAAAATTACCAATTGGCATTCAGTAATTACAGCGTTATTCAGAGAATATGATGGGGAGCTGGAATAGCTCATTTATTTCTATGAGAATGTAAAATGTCTTAGGTTACAGTGTAATTCTAGTATGACTAAATGAATAACAACATACTAGAGAAATGTGATATCCTGGCAGTTTGTTTATACTATTTGTTTTGTATACACAGGCGAATGCTCGTCTGTAATACATCCATCATCCATCTTCGTTAACACACATAGTACTAAGAGAAAATGTAGTTGTGTAAATATAGATATAGATTTATCTAGAAGCCACAGAGGCCAAGAATCACTTTGAAAGGGCTTCAGATTTCAGTGGCTTTGAGGAAAAATGTTGCACTGACACAATCATACAGCATTAAGAAAATTGACCGAACTGTATTGGAAGGTGGAAAGTCAGAAATAGTACCTCAAAGTACTACCTGAAAGCAAGAATGAGAATGGACCCAGCCGAGTTGTGAGATGAGTGTGCAAGTTTGGCGAGAAACCTAACACCGCCCATTAGATTAGAGGTTCGATTAGAATCATAGATGTATGTGATATCGGGGTGCTGGGCACCAATTATGCGCTGGGCTGTTTTCACCACTCGCTGCAGGGACTTCCGGTCGGCTGCAAAGAAATCATTGGCGCAAACTGTGGCACAGCTTGTTAGAATGCTCTTGACCGTGCAGCGGTAAAAGTTTACCAGGATTTTGGTAGATTGGTGAGTCTCAACTTCCTTAATAAATACAGACGCTGTTGTGCCTTTTTGACCAGGGTTGTGGTGGTGAGGAACCAGGATAGGTCGTTGGAGATGCGGACACCCAGAAATATGTAGCTGGCCGTCCGTTCCCATTCCATTAGAGCTGTGCAGAGCGATGCAGTCATGGGTGAAGAGGGAGTAAAAGAGTGGGCTAAGCACACAGCCCTGAGGGACACCAGTGTTTAGGGTCAGGGTGGAGAAGATGAGGTTGTCCAACCTCACCATCCTTTCAGTGAAGTAAGGTAGTGTCAGCATTATGCTATGGGGATGCGCTTTATCAGCAGAGACCGGGCATTTTGTAAAATAATATATGAAGAATGGTCCGATTAAAATATTGCAAAACAATGCGAGAAAACCTGCTTCCGTGCACTAAAAAGAAATTCACCTTCCAGCGTATTAGGAATCTCAAGAATAAAAACCTGAAGACCTGTTAATATACATACTTACCAAGACTCCAAGCTGTTATTGCAACAAAACATATCTCAACTAAATGTGTGGTGGTTGAAGACGTATACCAGAAACATATGCTAGCCAAACAGAAATCTAAAGAAGCTCCAGGGTCCCTACCTCAGTCCCCAACGGCGTAGTGCTTGGCGAGTCCAACCTGCGTTTCTTCCGAGGTCCAATTGCAGCTAGCGCGGTCAGGTTTGCATCTCGTTGCCTCACTAATGCCATCTCCTGTTGCTGCATCTGACGAGAACAACACAAAAGCAACACATCAGCGTTGCATGACTAGCTTAGCATGCTACGACACAACAGAAACAACACAACAGAAAATATCAGCGCAACATGACTATCTTAGCATGCTACGACACAACAGAAACAACACAACAGAAAATATCAGCGCAACATGACTAGCTTAGCATGGCCTTCAGTAATACTGATCAATGGGTTACATATAAATAATATAAATAATTTTCAACGAAAATACCTAGTTATTGTACTGTAGCTAACATCTAATGGCGTATAATTCCTCTACCACAATAGTACCAATACCATACCTACAGTACCTGTAGCTAACATCTAATGGCGTATAATTCCTTTACCACAATAGTACTAATACCATATCTAATGTACCTGTAGCTAACATCTAATGGCGTATAATTTCTTTACCACAATAGTACTCATACCATACCTTCAGTACCTGTGGCTAACATCTAATAACTTCTAATTCATCTGCCACAATAGTACCAATACCATACCTAATGTACCTGTAGTTTACATTTAATCCTCTACCACATGGTACCAATAGCAAACCACTGTACTTGACAAACCATTCAGTGGGTGGACATTTTGGCAAAGCAGGCCAACCGTTCATGAATGATCATAAATAGATAAACAGAATGAAGAACTTCATAGGTGGCACAAGCATGTCTGTGTGCACAGAGGAGGTCTTTTTGCCCAGGAATTACATTTTAATGTCCATCCCTCTGGTGAGTCTCCCGTCTTCCTCCCAAACCAGAGAGAGACAAAATGGCACCATGTTGTCAGGCATTAATACTGTTCATGTCAGTGAGTGCTGAGCGGTTCTGCACTGTCACATGCCTCTTTGTGATTTTCCTGTTTGTGATGTGTAAAGGGGAAGCAGTGGTGAGGCGCTGCCTGAGGTAATGTCATGTCTGGCCTGTGGGCTGTGAGGGAGGAGGGCTGAGGGAAGGGAGGAGGGCTGAGGGGAGGGAGGGGAGCATTGCTGGGAGCTGGCCTTTATGCAGCATGGGGCGGAGAAGACGTGTGAGAGCCTGGGGCCATGGCAGCACAGAGGGTGTCAACGCCTCACCACCTCTCCTATCAACCCCAGAGACACAGTTACAGACACATCATCATCCCCAGACACAGACACATCCCCAGACACATCACCAGACACAGACACATCATCATCCCCAGACACAGACACATCCCCAGCCACATCATCATCCCCAGACACATCCACATCCCCAGCCACATCATCATCCCCAGACACATCATCATCCCCAGCCACATCCACATCCCCAGCCACATCCACATCCCCAGCCACATCCACATCCCCAGCCACAGCACCAAGGGGAGCACGCCTGCCTGAATCCTTGCCTACCCGGTGGGGAGCGGTGTGGGTCATAGTGAACAGGGACAATGAATGAGCATTCATGTCTTCCATGTTTTTTATGTTATCTAATAGTGTGTGTGTACAGGTGTGTGTGTGTGTGTGCTCTGATCAGGGGACGCTTCATGTTGCTTTCAGATTGTGCTCTGTAAAAGGTTGTTTTGCTTTATAAACCCCATGTAAAATGTGCTGCATGCCATGGGCACATGATGCCCTTTAGGGTGTTGCCACTTCACATTCAGTACGACAAAAAACTGATACAAAATATAAACACACTGAAAACAAAAACTTGGATAAACTAGGATGGGGGGGGGACTCCTAAAATGAGAGGACTAGTGAATGTTTGCCACCCGCGTTGTACATTGAAGCAGTTACACCTGGCTTTGAGTTGTAACGAGCACAGGGTCCTGAGACAGAAGTCTCCCCAAACACCACTATACACTATATACATGTCCAGCATGTGATTCCAAGCTGTGTGAAGATAGGAAATAAGACTCTGCAAATAAAGACGCCAAGCGGAAAAAGGAACAAGGCAGCTGGATAAGCTGGTTATCAATTCTGTATAAATACATCCATTATATAACCGGAGTGCAGAAATCTGATGCATCTTGGTTATCACTGATAATCACGCGAGGCTTGGCCACAAACGGAAAGCTCTCAAGACTTGACCGCAACAGGTCTTCCCTCTGCGGTGGGGAGAGAGTTCATGGGTTTGTGTGTGTGTGTGTTAGGGGTCTGGGTCCTGCTATCTCACTGATGGTACCAGGATGCCAGGATGCGTCCACACCCTGCCTGGCAGTTGGAACCAGGAATGGGCTTTCACAGCCTGCAGCATCCTGCCTGCCTTTAGATTTATGGCTGGATGATAAATGCAGACCTCATTTCACCATCTGCAGCCCCCACTCAACCCCAACCATCCCAATCCTCCTCCAGCCTACATTTCCCGTCAGTGGAGACCACGAGGACTGATTCCAATCTGATCTGAGGCCTGGTGCCACAGTGCTTCAGATAACTACAAATCTGATCTGCAAATGAAATGACGGAGCACGGTAAATATCTTACGTTTGACCAGGGGGATATGAGTCTAGGTCAGAAGTAGATATGAATTTTGACATTATCGATACCATACACCCGTTACAGGGTCTGGTCTGCACACATGACATCACTAACCTATGGAGGAACCAACTCAACAACTGTACAATAGCACCAAGTCCACAACCAAGTTTTGAAAAAGAAACATGACCCAACATACAAACAGCATATTTGCCAGGTTTGATCAATGTCTGCGCTTAAGTATTAGGTTCTCCCAGTCTCTTAAATACCAGTTCCGGCAGTCTGCCCACATGCCCTTTAGAAACAGCGAATGAGACTTGTAAACCAAAATTATTTACAAAGGTCAGGAGAAGTAGAACATAGCAAAAATAAGATTGCAAAAAATCCCCAATAGAACCTGCAATCGATGCATTTGTCCAGTAGTAGGGATACTCTGAAAATAGCTAGAGGTTCTGGTTTGAATACACAAACAGTAGCCTAATAGTCAAACAGCGAAAGTTCAATGCAATGTTAACACTATCAACATAAAATACCTGGATAAAATAAGTCGTAAATGGGCTGAGTGAAGAAAAAGTCAATATCTGATATAAGCAGTGGAAATGTGTGCCTTTTATAAGCTGGCCCCTTTGGTGGCTGAAGAATTCCCATGCTTATGTACTCCGTTGTTCGCTGTTATGAATTATTTACTGCAGTAAAAAAAAATTATCATTCAGAACTATGCCATAAATGTTACACACAAAAAATCAGCCCTTCAAGTGTCAAACCCAGATAAAACACAATGCACAGTTCGTTTTTCCATCACAAGGAACGAACACCAAGTCCATGTTCCCTACATGACGCAAACATTTCTGAAACAGGGAAAGGCAGGCAGCTAAAGAGAGAAAGAGAGAAAGAGAGAGAGAAAGAGAGAAGAGAGAGAGAGAGACAGACAGACAGCACTCAGATAAACCCAAATACACAACAAAGCAGTCAGTTGGCAAAACCACAAGGGTCAACCTGATGTTTTCTATCTGTGCAGTTTGCTTTGTAACAAAGGCTTCTCCTCCCAGGCCCAGAGGCTAACTGCTGGCCCAGGGGCTAACTGCTGGCCCAGGGGCTAACTGCTGGCCCAGGGGCTAACTGCTGGCCCAGGGGCTAACTGCTGGCCCAGGGGCTAACTGCTGGCCCAGGGGCTAACTGCTGGCCCAGGGGCTAACTGCTGGCCCAGAGGCTAACTGCTGGCCCAGGGGCTAACTGCTGGCCCAGGGGCTAACTGCTGGCCCAGGGGCTAACTGCTGGCCCAGGGGCTAACTGCTGGCCCAGGGGCTAACTGCTGGCCCAGGGGCTAACTGCTGGCCCCGTGGCCCTCCAGGCGCTTCCAGACAGATGTCCTTGGTGGAGCAGAACATAGAGACCAGGCAGGGCAGCAGGCAGGGCTGACGTCACAGACGAGAATGAG
This sequence comes from Dallia pectoralis, assembly GCA_029465975.1. Classification (NCBI taxonomy): domain Eukaryota; kingdom Metazoa; phylum Chordata; class Actinopteri; order Esociformes; family Umbridae; genus Dallia; species Dallia pectoralis. The sequence continues at coordinate 11,998,400 of CM055749.1, read as the reverse complement.
GTGCTTCTATCCACCCTCAGAGGGGGGCAGAATAAAGTGGTGGGGGCTCTGCCCATTCCTGGTCCCATCCAGGGCTAGGAGGCACAGCAGGGGAACTGTAAAGGCCATGCGTATATACACTAGGGTATTACTCATATAACATCCTACAGTACATACTCCATACTGAACAGGGGGTTGGTTGGTTCTGATAATTACCTATTTATTATGCGGTCACAATCTGTAGCCTCTACATGGATTGTATGATAAACCACGAGCAATGTTATGTTTTGTCTACCAACTGCTAGAAGAACATCCCAATCTACATCATCATTAACTTGACCCAATTCTAAGACACTTAAGACCAGATAGCTAACACTTGGCCAACTGCTCCAAGCTCTTGGGCGCACTGATGACTGGGACCACTTGTGGTAGGTACTCACCACTGCTGACCGGGACCACTTGTGGTAGGTACTCAACACTGCTGACCGGGACCACTTGTGGTAGGTACTCACCACTGCTGAACGGGACAACTTGTGGTAGGTACTCAACACTGATGACCAGGACCACTTGTGGTAGGTACTCAACACTGCTGACCGGGAGCACTTGTGGTAGGTACTCACCACTGCTGACCAGGACCACTTGTGGTAGGTACTCAACACTGCTGACCGGGAGCACTTGTGGTAGGTACTCAACACTGCTGACCGGGAGCACTTGTGGTAGGTACTCAACACTGCTGAACGGGACAACTTGTGGTAGGTACTCACCACTGATGACCAGGACCACTTGTGGTAGGTACTCAACACTGCTGACCGGGACCACTTGTGGTAGGTACTCAACACTGCTGACCGGGACCACTTGTGGTAGGTACTCACCACTGATGACCAGGACCACTTGTGGTAGGTACTCACCACTGATGACCAGGACCACTTGTGGTAGGTACTCAACACTGCTGACCGGGACCACTTGTGGTAGGTACTCAACACTGCTGACCGGGACTACTTGTGGTAGGTACTCAACACTGCTGACTGGGACAACTTGTGGTAGGTACTCAACACTGCTGAACGGGACAACTTGTGGTAGGTACTCAACACTGCTGACTGGGACAACTTGTGGTAGGTACTCACCACTGATGACCAGGACCACTTGTGGTAGGTACTCACCACTGATGACCAGGACCACTTGTGGTAGGTACTCAACACTGCTGACCGGGACTACTTGTGGTAGGTACTCAACACTGCTGACTGGGAGCACCACACAAGCCAATGCCACTTCTGAGATGCTCTGACCCAGTCGCCTGACCATAACAATTTGGCCGTTCTCAAAGTGGATCAGATCTTTACTTTGGCCCATTTCTCCTACATCCAACACGTTGACTAAAATAACTGGTTATTACCGTACCGCCTATTCAACCCAGACTATATGAGAATATCACTGTTATTTTATTAACCTGTGAGAGGTCATAACGTTTTGGCTCATCAGTGTACATGCTTAGCACAAATAAAAAAATGCATTAGTTAACATACTATTGTGTAGTTTCTGTCAAATGTAGTTTAAATAGTTTTTGTTTCACAATAAGATATAGATGACATACGTATACTGTAAAAAAATATATCTATATATTTGTCATTTATCAGACCTAAGGTCATTATGCCAGCATCAAGACAATACGGTTCCTACTAATTAGCAGTAATTACACTGTGCAGAAACACAGTGTGTATAGAATTAGCGACGTAAAACATACTCGTAACCCCTCCACAGAGCAAGTATTATCATTCTGTGAGATAACATTTGAAGAGTTGTTCGTTTTAAACAGGAAAATTTAAACAGAGGAACCCAGAAATCCCAGATAAGCATATTCAAGCAGTAGCATTATATTGGAAGCACCAGGAAAGTGGTGATCATTAAAAATAATGCTTAACTCAGGGAAAATGTTACACTTTAAATGTTCTTCTTTAGCTTTGTCTCCCGTCACATGTGACCGCGCTTGGTCTTTTCACGCCATCACTTTCTTCACCCCCCCTCGTTCGTCACCTTTCTATTGATCACATACAATTTGCATCTAGGAAAAGATGTGAACTTAGATATTCACACTCCGAGAAGACGAGGAAGATCTCAATGATTTATTCATTTCCAAATCAAAAAACTGGAAGGTAGATGAGAAGAGAGAGAATCTTCACAGGAAAGCAGGAAGAGAGGAAAGGCAGGCAGGCAGGCGGTGGAGGGGAGAGGAGACTTTAGGGCTCTGAGACTGGGCTCCTCTTTCACACTAGCCCCTGGGCACGTGGTGTGCAAGTCCTGCTAATTAACAAGGTGAATCATGCCGCCGCTCTCTAATTAGCCAACATGACAATCTAATGGAAACATGCGGGCAGAGCTGGCATACTTAGAATCACCTCACAAAGAAAGGCCCCTCTTCACACCACCCTCTAGTTCCTTCCCCAGTGAATTTCTAAACAACCTTTCTACTGGCGGAGTGGGTGTGCAGATAAGGTCCAGAGCGATCAGAGAGGTTAAGGGAATGTGAAGTGGCCTGGTTGGTCTTCTCTGTGTGTGTCTGGGATTTGTTCCTAATTGAAATGTGTCCTTCCTCCTGCCTTAGCTCCTCCACGCTGTTATCCCAGGCAGGGAAGGAGGCGGGCTGGCACCTCGCCACTAGCGTAGCTCAGCGTACCCAATTCCCCCGTCGCTGGAGTCCCAAGGAGTGCTACAGCGCACAAAGAGAAAGCGGTCCTACAGGCTTCTTCTGCAAGAAAAGACGAGCCGCAATCTCCCTCTGAGGCAAATCAACTTTTTTGTTGTTTTCCTTCTCATTACAGGACTTTGTAATATTCCAAAACACACATGAACACCAAAGGTATTTTTAAAAGCCTGGTTCTTTTTTCTCCATAATGTCTGGAGGAAAAAAGATGGGGGGGTAATGGAGAGAAGTTGAAACAACAGACAACAAAGCAACAAATAAAAAAATTGTGCTATAGTGGACTATTAATCTAGTAGGATGTGCTGGTTGAGGAATCTTAATTTATTATGAAATGATTACGTTAATTATTCACGAGCAAACTTTGATCTTTCGAACAACACTGATGAAACACTTCAACAATAGGAAATATATAGGATATCTGATATTTGCATGTATCTACATACAAATCCATAATAACTACTAATAGGTTGGACATATTGAACCAGCTGTTCCTGTAACCAGAATACCCGCACATACAAAGAATCTCTGAACTGAACAGCCTATTATAAATGAAGGGGAGACTTCCAGCCGTGTGTTGGCCTCCACGGAACCACAGAGTTTGGCAAACCTGTTCTCGGATTGTCTGATTAATCCCGTTTGGAAAAACACATGGACTGAATCCTGGAAATTAACGCAGTAATGCCTCAGATCAGGTGGTCTGGTGTGGGGTTTTAGTTGGGACAAAATCCGGCTTTCTACCCCTGAACTGCTGTATATTATAAAATGTCAATGCTCTGGAAAATAGTCAAAATGTGTTTCATCACCATAAGAGTATTCTGATTTACCTCGGAACTAAATCCCATTAGCCTTATTGAGAACCCTACTCCGGGCATGATGCTGGTTTCAGACAGAGCAACAGATACAACAGTACTAATGAATGTATCCTTGTCCACAGACACATGTAAAACAGAGGAGAAATAGAAGAGCATGATGTCGCGATTTTCTAGGCTAAAAGTGACCCGGTCACCTACGAGGGACGCTGAGTCCCGAGGCCGTCACAAAGCATGTCGTAGAGCCAATGAGCTCCTGGGGAAACTCGGGTCACATCCAGAGGTCGTTATGGAAATATGTGGGCTAAATGCACAATACCTCTGGATACGTGGGAAGAGGCAAAGTGTCACATGTGACGCTTCTGACCAATCAATGAAGAATAAGTGCATGTGCATGTTAAAGCATCGGACTAGGACACACACAGAGTACAAACACAGTGTAGTTCGCCTCCCGGTTTTAATTGGGGGCATCCAAGGTGGAGAGTTCAGCAGGGCAAAATGTAACACGGCACATGGTTCAAGACATTTCATGCACAGTACTGTTGTGCAAATGAGAAAGGGAAAAAAAACACCCGCAATGCCCGAGGAGGAAAAATATTTGAGGAAAATTATTCTAACAAAAAGCTGAGAGATTCCCATTGGACGGCTCCTAGTTTCACATGAAATCACTCGGAGCTAGTGGAGCGTCGCTGCAAGGACACAGATCCCAGCGTCTGGATCTGGTACATAGGAACAGGGGCTCCCAAATCTCACACCCCCCACCAATCTGTTAAAGGCAGTGCTGGGATATTTTATAACTGTTGCGCAATAATAGGTAATTTACCTGCGCTGGGCAAGGTGGTCATATTCGAGATGTGTCTATACAAATGTGACCCATCATGCATTTCAGGCGGCTGCTTTTAGCTGTAACACGTTCGAATATAGAAACCTGGGTGCGGTGTTTAGCTGTGGCATATTGGCAATATAGCACAAACCTCCAAGATGCTTTACTGTGATTATAAACTCGTCAGCAATGCAATTAAGAAGTGCTGTGATGTCATATCTCTGTGGAATACGGTCTCATATAGCAGCGCAAAAAGCCAATCAGCAATGAGGAGTCAAACTACCCAGTTTATGATGTTTCGAGATGCTAATACAATGTAGGAAAATATTGTCCTGTTGAAGCCGATTAGGTTTGAAAGAAAAAATTATACACCGCTTTGTAATTGGGCATAGCATAGCCTAGGGTTACATTTCATTAAATAAACTCTATAAACAACTGATAGGATGAACATCCAGTCACTCGTGTGGTAGTGGAGTTGATTGCAACAATATAAAAGACAAGAAATAAACAATATGTTCGAACTGGCTGGTGATGGATCATGTTTAGATATTAATACAATGATTAAGAATCAAAACAAAGTCCTTTGAACAAAAGCCAACTGTTCTTATGCTATTTCTGGTTGTAGAAATAGCATAAGAACTCAAGAAACACATTGAAACCAGAGGCGCTTCTACAGGGCTCAGATTTAATACCATAGTATTGGTACTGATGTTTATGGATCACGGGTGTGTAGAACTGCAGTATTGAATAATCAGGCTTCATTCTAGCCACATACAGTATGAATACGCCTGCCTCAGTTTATCCAGGCAGATCATATTGATTCACTGATCATTGAGATTATAATAACAAACTGTATATTATAAATGACCATCCCAATTGTTATTCCGTCAGACCGTCTCCACATGGACATGCCACAGGAATAGGTGTAAAGTTCCCCCTCGTACAAATGCTGTGTTTGCAGGAAGTTTATTGCAACTGAATCAAGCTGTGATACGTCTCTGCAACTCGTTTTCCAACTCTTGCGATGATCAAAATGTTTCTCTTACTGGGAATCCTAAAGCAGGAAAGCTTTGCGCTCATCATTGCCAGCGCATGTGGAGTATAAAATATAATTGGGCTTCTCCAATAACACATTTACCATGAATCATTTATGGTTTCTTTTGCCAAATTCGATTCTGAAGCATAGGCCCCAAATATCAATGGCCTGCATTTCTTAGCTGGTTTGATGGAATCAGGTCAGGAGGATAATTCCTCTAAACCAATCACAGGCTAAAGAGCTCAGCCTCATCCGCAGATTGTTCTCAGATCCAGAACCATGTGAGGTCCGGGAGGTTTAGACAGAATAGGTGGCTGGTCATCCTTACTCCCCTTCCATTCTCTCCTCCTCCATCTTTTTCCTCCCCTGCTCCCCCCTTTCCTCCTGTCCTGCTGCCTCCAGACAGGGCTGTGATGATGAATCTGTGGCCGCAGTGTGTCTGTGTTTCTGACACTCTGATGTATCTAGGTCTGGTCCACTTTCCCCCACATCCCACCCTGATGATTAGGCAGTGCCTCGCCTCCTTTCGCCCGCTCGGAGATTTCAGACAGAGCACACAGATCAGACCAAATACTCGTTTTTTGCCATTGATTTTCACTGGGGGCAGTTTATAAATAGCTCATCTGACCTTTTGGGCGAATGTTGGTTTTATGCTTTTTGCGATCTGCCTAGGTGGTATTGAGGGCTGAGGGGAGCCGAGCAATGGATTAAGTTGAGGTGGAGACTGGAGATGTCTGCAGGTCCATATAGGGCCATGGATCCCATCACAACACTCTCATTCCTACAAACTAGTGGCATTCTACTTTTCTGTGTAGAATTAACCTGCAGGGTCTTGATAAAGTCAAGGAACACCACACCACTGCTATTTCCCACCAACCACACAACACACCTGCCTTGACAAACAAGTCAAGGAACACCACACCACTGCTACCTCCCACCAACCACACAACACACCTGCCTTTACAAACAAGTCAAGAAACACCACACCACTGCTACCTTCCACCAACCACACAACACACCTGCCTTAACAAACAAGTCAAGGAACACCACACCACTGCTACCTCCCACCAACCACACAACACACCTGCCTTTACAAACAAGTCAAGGAACACCACACCACTGCTACCTCACACCAACCACACAACACACATGACTTTACAAACAAGTCAAAAAACACCACACCAATGCACCTTCCACCAACCACACAACACACCTGCCATAACAAACAAGTCAAGGAACACCACACCACTGCTACCTCCCACCAACCACCACTGCACCTCCCACCAACACACCACACCACTGCACCTCCCACCAACCACAAACACACCTGCCTTGACAAACAAGTCATGGAACACCATACCACTTCCCACCAACCACACAACACACCTGCCTTTACAAACAAACAAGCTACCTCAAAAACACCACACCAATGCACCTTCCACCAACACACACAACACACCTGCCATAACAAACAAGTCAAGGAACACAAACACACCACCTGCTACCTCCCACCTCCCACCAACCACACAACACACCTGCCTTGACAAACAAGTCAAGGAACACCACACCACTGCACCTCCCACCAACCACACAACACACCTGCCTTTACAAACAAGTCAAGGAACACCACACCACTGCTACCTCACACCAACCACACAACACACATGACTTTACAAACAAGTCAAAAAACACCACACCAATGCACCTTCCACCAACCACACAACACACCTGCCATAACAAACAAGTCAAGGAACACCACACCACTGCTACCTCCCACCAACCACACAACACACCTGCCTTTATAAACAAGTCAAGGAACACCACACCACTGCACCTCCCACCAACCACACAACAAACCTGCCTTGACAAACAAGTCAAGGAACACCACACCACTGCTACCTCCCACCAACCACACAACACACCTGCCTTTATAAACAAGTCAAGGAACACCACACCACTGCACCTCCCACCAACCACACAACACACCTGCCTTAACAAACAAGTCAAGAAACACCACACCACTGCACCTCCCACCAACCACACAACACACCTGCCTTGACAAACAAGTCATGGAACACCATACCACTGCTACCTCCCACCAACCACACAACACACCTGCCTTTACAAACAAGTCAAGGAACACCACACAACTGCTACCTCCCACCAACCACACAACACACCTGCCTTTACAAACAAGTCATGAAACACCACACCACTGCTACTAACCACCAACCACACAACACACCTGCCTTGACAAACAAGTCAAGGAACACCACACCACTGCACCTTCCACCAACCACACAACACACCTGCCTTGACAAACAAGTCATGGAACACCATACCACTGCTACCTCCCACCAACCACACAACACACCTGCCTTTACAAACAAGTCAAGGAACACCACACAACTGCTACCTCCCACCAACCACACAACACACCTGCCTTTACAAACAAGTCATGAAACACCACACCACTGCTACTAACCACCAACCACACAACACACCTGCCTTGACAAACAAGTCAAGGAACACCACACCAATGCACCTTCCACCAACCACACAACACACCTGCCTTTACAAACAAGTCATGAAACACCACACCACTGCTACTAACCACCAACCACACAACACACCTGCCTTGACAAACAAGTCAAGGAACACCACACCAATGCACCTTCCACCAACCACACAACACACCTGCCTTGACAAACAAGTGATGGAACACCACACCACTGCTACCTCACACCAACCACACAACACACCTGCCTTTACAAACAAGTCAAGGAACACCACACCACTGCTACCTCCCACCAACCACACAACACACCTGCCTTGACAAACAAGTCAAGGAACACCACACCACTGCTACCTCCCACCAACCACACAACACACCTGCCTTTACAAACAAGTCAAGGAACACCACACCAATGCACCTCCCACCAACCACAACAACACACCTGCCTTGACAAACAAGTCAAGAAACACCACACCACTGCACCTCCCACCAACCACACAACACACCTGCCTTAACAAACAAGTCAAGAAACACCACACCAATGCACCTTCCACCAACCACACAACACACCTGCCTTGACAAACAAGTGATGGAACACCACACCACTGCTACCTCACACCAACCACACAACACACCTGCCTTTACAAACAAGTCAAGGAACACCACACCACTGCTACCTCCCACCAACCACACAACACACCTGCCTTGACAAACAAGTCAAGGAACACCACACCACTGCTACCTCCCACCAACCACACAACACACCTGCCTTGACAAACAAGTCAAGGAACACCACACCAATGCACCTTCCACCAACCACACAACACACCTGCCTTGACAAACAAGTGATGGAACACCACACCACTGCTACCTCACACCAACCACACAACACACCTGCCTTTACAAACAAGTCAAGGAACACCACACCACTGCTACCTCCCACCAACCACACAACACACCTGCCTTGACAAACAAGTCAAGGAACACCACACCACTGCTACCTCCCACCAACCACACAACACACCTGCCTTTACAAACAAGTCAAGGAACACCACACCAATGCACCTCCCACCAACCACAACAACACACCTGCCTTGACAAACAAGTCAAGAAACACCACACCACTGCTACCTCCCACCAACCACACAACACACCTGCCTTTACAAACAAGTCAAGGAACACCACACCACTGCACCTCCCACCAACCACACAACACACCTGCCTTTACAAACAAGTCAAGGAACACCACACCACTGCACCTCCCACCAACCACACAACACACCTGCCTTGACAAACAAGTGATTGAACACCATACCACTGCTACCTCACACCAATCACACAACACACCTGCCTTGACAAACAAGTGATGGAACACCATACCACTGCTACCTCACACCAATCACACAACACACCTGCCTTCACAAACAAGTCATGCACCAACTCAATTCTCAACACACACCTCATAACATGTATAACATTGTGTCATTCAACATGATTTCCTGGAAGGTGCCTGGAAGAGCTCAGCCTCATTATCCTGATGAAATTTGTGCAGATGTGCTGAATGTGAAGCAGCCGCCGAAAGACTCCCTCGTCGAAACTGTAGTGACACAAACAGCCAACGCTGTCCCCTTGAGCCGGAGTCAGGTGATGAAAACCAGAGAGGCACGGGGCAGAGAAACAACGACCATTAGGCAAAAAAAGAAGGACGGGGGATTTTAAAATGTGATAGGGCGGACTCCACCCGTCCTGGTGTCAACCCTGACTGTGGCTCTAAACATGAAGCCACGCTCCCACCCATCCATCTGAAAATTAGAAAACGAGAATGTGTGCACGCGCCAATTCTTTCTCAGGAGCTAATCTGGCCACATCCAGATGACGAGTGGCCTGCCACTTAACAGGGAGGAGATCCACTTTGATCACACGGCCCGGGGGCAAACCTATCGCAGCGCAGCCTATTACACTGCCTCATTTGCATATTCAGCTAGGGCTTATGGGGAGGCTGAGATCTAGTAGTATGACGGTTTTAAAGAACAGATATAAGGGAAGGCATCACTTCCGACTGGTGTGGTGGTGGAAGACCGTGTCACAAGTCTGATGTCCACGGTATATCACGTCAAATGCATCACCAACAAATTGATACTGAGAGGTTACAAAACTTTTTCATATTCACATTTTGTGTGACCTCAAAAAAAAAGCAATTATAGTCTATGACAAATCAGACTTACAAGATCAAAATGTACGGAAAAGGTTTTGAGTAGTCATTCGTTATGTTCAACTTCAATCGAGATTGTATACAGCACATTACTCCCTAGAGTATCTCATTATTTAGGAGTTCTTTACCTTTCTCAACAGGTTTGGATGACATATAACCTGTGCATCTGTATTACCTCAGTACAAACTCTTTTTGAAGCCATGAAAGGTCACAACGCAGTTACTGAATTTTAATGTGGATTTCAGTTTTCTTCTGAATAACAATTTCAGATAATGCCAATATTTTTGACACCAATAATCGCTAGATACCAAAATACTATTATTCATAATATTAGTTTAATATATCATGTTTACATTTTTCCAACGTTTTTATATAATTATTTATAAGTATTTACTTCAGATATCTTTTAATATGCCTATCATTTTTTATGTGCCTACCATCCTCCTCTCCACCATGCTGGAGACATATCCCAATTATTTCTGAATCACAAGAGATGTTTAAGCATATCCCCCAAAAAATATAATATATAATATTTTGCATCTAAGATATGGTTAACATTAAAATACGAAATACATATTGTGTAACCTATTAACACCTGATAATAAGCACCAAGCACTAACTTCTGGGGTATCTCAAAAACGTGCACATTTTGGTTACAAATAAAAATGTGTATGAATTGACTACAAAATAAAAATGTGGTAAAAAGTCAAGATCTATGTTGACATTTCACAGAGATATGCCTGTTTTGTGAGTTATCTTTATCTAAAAATATGGAGATATCAGAATTCTCATGTCATTTCTTTTCATTGTTGCCATGTAAAATCGATCAAAAGGCAACAAATATATGCAGGAATTATCCACGATAGTTTCTAACAGTATACGTATTCTAGTGATGTGATAGTCATCTATTGATTACACGATATTAGCACCCATATGTCTAATACTTCATTACCATTGTGGATATAAATGGTCTCTGAAAGATGTAATTCATTTCATTGCTATTTATTAATAAGACACATAACATGGATTATATTTAAAACAACGTTTTTCATGGTCTGTCTAATAATAATTAATACATACATTTTCCTAAACTTAGACCGCTGTTTTTACTTTTGCATCACTTGGTTTAGTCCCAGTCATTTTGGTCCATCCTACAATGATCTAAACAGCAACAACCTTTGTAGTGAAGACGATACAGACTTGAGATTTGAGCCTTCGGTTAACGCATCTGACATATTTTAACTACTGGTCGATATATAGGACAAGTTACACGCACAGAGAACAGCAGTCTCTGAAATAAATTATCAGGAGACAGAAACGACACACAGAGAAACAGATAGAAGGGGGGGGTGACAAAGAAAGAGCGTGAGAGAGAGAGAAGAGTATCTCTTTGGTGTGGTGTCTCAGTTCGGCGGAAATCAATTTTCCAAAAGAGATGAACATCAATCAGCACAAATAATTCCCTAAAACTTTTCAAGTCAGACTTTTAAATGGCATTACATATGTAGTGAGTCATGAAAAATTAATATGTTGAAGTCTTGGAAAATGTCAAGGGTAATGATCTCCAGCACAGCACTTACCTCCTTAGCTTTCTGTTTTAGCCGAGCCTGCTCTGGGTCTTCTTGCCGGGAGCGACTCTGCAGAGTTAAAGGTAGAGGGGAGGGTAGGAGGTGTGGGGGGGGCACATAGGTTAACAGCTGGTTTAAGGACCCCATCATCTGTTGCAGACTGCACAGAAATAGTACAAAATGGGAAGAGGATACAAGGTGTCAAGGACATCGTATATAAGTGCAGGCGAGCGCCGGAGGCAATTGCACTTCAAACCTGCAACCATATCTGGCGTAAATAAGCCACCGGAGGGAGATTCTAATCAAAGGGGATTATTACAGATTCTGTGCAGGCCGTCAAAGCGGCAGAGAGTCCAAAAGAAAGTGCCCAAACTCTGTGTGTGTGTGTGTCACTGTTTAGTTACCACAGTGTTCAGACGTGTGTCTGTGTAGAGTCACGTTAACTAGTCAGAGAAAGCCGAGCTGCTTGTACCTGTCAGTGTGAGTCGTTGGCTTCTCACATGGCTCCCAATTAACCATACAGCTATTAGTCTAAACCAGTGGTTCTCAACCTTTTTTTTCAGTGGGCCGCACAAAGTCTAAGTTCAAGTTTCACGGGCCGCATATCATTTACATTTGGCGTCACCAATGCAAACTAACCAGATATTAAGCATTAAGGTATCTAAATGATTACAGTTAGATTTATTATTATTATTAGAGAGTATAATTCTACTTACCATTACGGCATCAGATCATCTACTGTGTATTATCTGAATTAAATGCATTACAATGAATTATGAAATAAAACATTTTACTAAAATAGTATGTAGGCCTATTTATGGTCTTGTAACCATAAAAAAACATAAAAAATCGAATAAATGAAAATCCATCAAATATGTCCTATTTTGATGTAGTGCTAAAACATTTTAGATCACAAGCGATGTGCAATCAAATGATTTGCGCATGATTGGCCGATAAACAAATCTATTTATATGTATCTCTCGGGTCCACATCGGCACACAGTTTCAGTTGTTTGTGTCCTGAGCAGGACACGCAAACTAAACCGGTTGCACAGTGTTCATTAGTCTTGTTACGAGTGCACATGAGACAGCAGCAAACTAACCCGGTTGCACTGCGCACAGTGTTCATATAGATCGGACCAAAACCAGTCCAGTTTCATGCTCTTTCTGCCGTATGCGCCCCGGACTTACAAAAGCGCAATGAAGGCTTTGAGTTCATCAACAGACATGTCCTTCTCCGTGTGCCTATTGATAAAGTTTATATTCGTTTAATTTCGATACAAAATTATATTTTGTTGAAGTCTCTTGTAGGCTAAATCAATACACTGATGATTATTCGATTATTATTCGTTATTAATTATTGAGTGCAATAGGCGCTTGACACAGAACTGATAAATAATAATAAAAAATCAATGAATGGGCTGTATACATGTTAATTTAGTGAAACATGTTTATTTATCAACTTACCTCTTTTTTTCTAGTTCATTCAAATTCAACCAAGCCAGTCAATCTATTGTATATGTGTATCTATCAGTCTTTTGTCTGCGTATCGCCCATTCAACCATTGATGTCATAAACCCAGTGAGGTAATCGGTGTCTGGGTACCGCAATTAGAACGCCCAGCGGCGTGGGATTTTGGCGACAGGACGGCAGTTTAGCTATCAAACACATGTAAATAGTAGTTTTATATAGTGTTCGGTTTGTGATTTTGCAATTCTGAAAACGGGACATGGTAAAATGCACGTATTTAGGAAAAGTCATGATGGACGAGGCTGTAGCTTTTCAACATTATATATATTTTTTAATTACTAACTGCAACGCCCGCGGGCTGTTGGCGCTCCTAGTCATAAACCAGAACCACTGGTCTAAACCCTCACCATTACTGGGACCATGACAATTCATTACATGGACTCACTAGCGTAGAAGATCTAGCAGAGCATTTCCCTTGTTTCGGCAACGAGAGACAGGTTTTAATGCACCCACACAGTGCAACAGTGCAATGGTTCTGGCGTGCAGCTCGCCAAAACAACCAATAGTACTGACCCATGCCATAGCCATAGGAATTTATGTCAAGGATGTTAGGTGATTGCGTCTTCCACACTGCCTCTGTAGGAACAGGGTGGTTCTACTATTAAGGAACGAATTGATACCAGCCTTTAATGCCCCCTCTAACTTTCTGATGACCAGAGGTTGGCGTTGTGTCCTACAATCCTCCCTGTTAATTGGAATAAATACATCAAGCTGAAAACGTGCACTAGTCAGTACCTCAGTCAACACTAATACCTCTGCCCTGCAGCCAACCAGAGCGTCCCTGAAGAATAGGGACATGTTTTAAACGGAGCGGGAGTAAAGGAGGAGGTTTTAGCAGGGTTCTTATTTAAGGGGTCAAATGATAAGAGGCGAGCGTAAAGCCAAGCTGAAAGAGGAGAGGAACCACGGACACAGGTGGTCTGTTTACAGAGGGCCATAGTGCCACTGGCATGCTTTACATCTCTCCTGTCAGCTCAGCTGTCTCACCTGCCCTCCTCTCTACAGAATGGAGAACCAACAGGGTGCATACAGCAGTGATATAAGGTACACAATTGATACACACTCCCTACACACTCTCATTGCACTCCCGACGCACTCCCTACACACTCCCGACGCACTCCCTACACACTCCCTACACACTCCCTACACACTCCCTACACACTCCCTACACACTCCCTACACACTCTCATTGCACTCCCGACGCACTCCCGACGCACTCCCTACACACTCCCGACGCACTCCCTACACACTCCCTACACACTCCCTACACACTCCCTACACACTCCCTACACACTCCCTACACGCTTGGAAACTAGTAACATTTGAGGGTTCCGCTGAAGATCAGGGTTGAATGTGAACACATTCCGCATATGAAAAGAGAGACCGTCAACTGGAACATACTTTGGCTGCTTTCAGTAGGATCTCTCTCTCCTCTTCATCCTTTCTCTGCTTCTCAATCCTCTCCAGCTGCTCAAAGAACTTGAGCTGGGACCGCACGTCTGCCGCCTGCTCGTACCACTCTTCATCCTGTGGAGGGAAAGAGGAAGAGGATGAGTGCAGGAGAGAAAAGAGAAGGGGACCGGAAAATAACTTAGCCTTAGAAGATCTTATATTAACCGCCAGTTTGGATAAACATATTATTACGACTTCAGACAGTTCGTTTCTCTCAACCACCAGTTTGGATAACTAATCACAACTTTTCTTTGTATCACCGCTTCTCGTGAACTGTGTCGTGTGTTCCGTATTCGGCAGACGGGGAGGAAAACTAAAAGGAAAACAAAGTTTGTGGGTCATCAAAAAGTTAATATGATAATTGTTTATTTCCTCTGTGTGCCTGTATGTTTCTCCCGACAAACATCAGTTCCCCTGTCTCTCTGTGTGACGGCGTGTGAGGAGCTGGGTGGCAGAACACAGAGGAGTGACATCTGAGAGCTCACCACCAGCGCACGCATCTCTCTCATCACCTCTCATTCCCCCCACCCCCTTTGTTCGGAGCTGAGCCTGCACTCCTCTCTTCCTCCGTAACTCAGTGAAGCCGTGCTCTCTCTGTTTCAGACCGCCCGCCCGCGTTGGTTTTTAGCTGATGTCAACAGAGTGGCTTCACAGAGACGGGGAGACTTTGCGCTTCTGACACATGCCTCATTTACAAACGGCAGAAACGGCAAAATGAGACCGGGACAGCTGTGGCGGCGCCACCCCGCCGCTCGTCTCACAAGACCCGCGCGTGAAAACACGCTTTCAAAGGCCTCACGTTCCCGCCTTCTTTAACAAGGAGCGTAGTTCCATTGACTCCATTGTAGACCAATTAAATGTGGTTACATTGCTATATTCAAGGCTAAAACATATTGTCACCAGCGCTTGTGTACCTGACAGAAGATCTGTCGGGTACTTTTAAAAGTTTTGAAAAAGACGCTCTATCGTATTCATGTGTTCCCCCCCTGGATGACTTACTTTGCATCCGTCCATCCGGTGCTGCGAGATGGAGGAGACCTTCTCCAGAACCGTGCGGAGCCGTGACTGGGTGGCATGGGAGATGAAGGTGACAGCCTCCATGGGAACTTCTGACACTCCAAACTTCTTAGCTGAGGGACGCAGACAGAATAACTTCAACATTAATAAACACTGACGTCTAACATGCCAGAAAGAGCTCGTCACAGTACAAAAAAAGTTGAACTGTGCTCGTCTGGTTACACAGTACAAACCAAGTTGAACTGTGCTCGTCTGGTTACACAGTACAAACCAAGTTGAACTGTGCTCGTCTGGTTACACAGTACAAAACAAGCTGAACTGTGCTCGTCTGGTTACACAGTACAAAACAAGCTGAACTGTGCTCGTCTGGTTACACAGTACAAACCAAGCTGAACTGTGCTCGTCTGGTTACACAGTACAAAAAAAGTTGAACTGTGCTCGTCTGGTTACACAGTACAAACCAAGTTGAACTGTGCTCGTCTGGTTACACAGTACAAAACAAGCTGAACTGTGCTCGTCTGGTTACACAGTACAAACCAAGCTGAACTGTGCTCGTCTGGTTACACAGTACAAACCAAGTTGAACTGTGCTCGTCTGGTTACACAGTACAAACCAAGTTGAACTGTGCTCGTCTGGTTACACAGTACAAACCAAGCTGAACTGTGCTCGTCTGGTTACACAGTACAAACCAAGCTGAACTGTGCTTGTCTGGTTACACAGTACAAACCAAGCTGAACTGTGCTTGTCTGGTTACACAGTACAAACCAAGCTGAACTGTGCTTGTCTGGTTACACAGTACAAACCAAGCTGAACTGTGCTTGTCTGGTTACACAGTACAAACCAAGCTGAACTGTGCTTGTCTGGTTGCACATCCACTAATGACACCTTCACTTGAGCAGGTCGGTCTGGTTTAGTTAGATCTGATAGTACCATGTTGAGAAATAGTATTAGAGTATGATTAACCGAGTTCTTACTCTTCTTGTGTTTCTGTAAACGACATGGACAAAACGTAACTTTAAAAGATAATTTGGGCTCGATTCGTTGCATTTCCAGAAATAATACAGAGGACAGATTTGGTAGGTTAGAATCTACTTTTCCTCCGTTTTAGCATCCCATTTACATAATTGTCTCTCTGGCACCTTTTTAAGTAAACCACACCAATTATTTAAATCAGATCTACTAAACAAATACTTTTTCGAGATTTAAGCTAAAACTGTAATTCATATTCTCTGGGTCATAAGCAATGTCAAATGGTAAAATGTTAAAAGGCTTTTTAAGAACATTCATTTTTAAGAGACAACTGTATGGTCCTGAGCTGTATGGTTCTCTTTCTATGAAAGAGAAAGATTCCTCAACATGTAATTGAATGTGGCCCATGGAGTGACCTGGTTTAGAACTGCACAGGTCCTCAAACACTGTACGGCTCCTGAATTGCCTTAACAGGTTCTATTTTTGTCTTGGTTATCTCATCTGACTTTTCACATTGACTATGAATACGTTTCTTTAGAACTGCTTGCTTGTGTGTCTGCAGAATCGGACCTTTGATGTACCGGTACTTTTGACTGACTAATTAACTTTGACGAGCTATTCTGGAGAACTCCAGCGGTGCGTATGTTCTAAGCTCTAGGATTCTGGAGGGAGGTGCTGTGTTAAACTGACTCAAAGATCTCAATTCTAGGCTCTAGGATTCTGGAGGGAGGTGCTGCGCTAAACTGACCCACAGCTTATATATTTTATATACACACTTACATGGACATGTGTGTGTGTTTGCGTGTTGGTCAAAATTAAGCATGTATATTGAGTATCTGATTGCAAATGTTTGCATGCATTTGCCTTAGGTCTGTCTGTCCATTTCTTTTTCCAAACGTTCCTATTGCCATCTCTTCAGTCAATGTGAATTGTGTTCTATCTCTGCATCTACAAAAAACTTTTCTAGGACTCTGAAGGCTCCACAATAGTCATTTACAACTTTAAAAATGTCAACAGTGTGTTTCTGAACGATTTAATCTTATTTTAATGGACAAGGAAATGTCAATGTGACCACAAAAACTTCTGAACGGCACTGTATCCACGTACATCTATGTCAAATATTGTGTTACTTCTCTGTGTAATTTCCAAATGTTCCTCTGCCCATCTCCATGTCTAGTGGTGCCAGCAGAGTGCATGATGGTGACGTGTGCAGCAAGAAGGGCAACGTCCCCACAAGCCTTTGACTGACCCAAGCTGGCAGGCTGGAGAGCCTCCCCTGGTTTTGCTGTCAGCTGGGAGTTCTCCATGGCCCATCACTGACACAACACAGCCGCCCGACTGCCACTTCCCCAGCAGGGGGCGCCCTGGCCTCCCACCTACACGCACAGGCCCCTGTGCAGCCCTAACCCCTTAGGCTAAGTTGTTAATGTTGAGCCCCCTACTCCCCAAGGGGACGGGACAACAGGCACAACCAGGTACCGTAAAACAGCACATGACCTCTGGGCCTCATCGCGACTGTCACTATGGATACTTCATTACGGTAAAACAAGACAAAACAGCTAACTCCCTGTTGTGTTTCAATTCTATAGACATTTCTGACATAGAACAAGAAAAAGGCCAGAATTAACCCATTTGGCGTCATTTAGCGTTAGCGTCACGTGAATTCTAATATCAACAGAAAACCACTGGTCCATGTTCCCATCCCGTGCGTGAAGCTTCACTAGAAAGACAGAGGGAAAAAAAACAAAATGAAGTGTTGTAACTGTGAACTCTTCATTCTTTCTGCGGGACAATCTGACAAGCAGCCTTCAAAAGACAGCCAAATAAAGTATTTATGTCACGGCCGGGGGTCTCGTAAGTTCAGACAGACACCGAAGAATTCATTAAAGGAGGTGAACTGTTAAGTGTATCAGATGTAAAGTGAGGAAAGCCAGAGCGGAGCTAGTGCCCCAGCCAGGCCAGAGACACTGCATCAAGGAGAGTAAATCCAACTGTCTTTAGTGATGACACTACACACGCAGGAACAACAAGCAGTTGGACAAAAAAAACTAACACAGAGATTTCATCACACACACACAGACAGAAGTCTGGTCTATTTATGAAGCTGGAAAGTTGTATGGGATTCGGGTGAGTGCACATGTTCCCAACTGAATAAGCCAAATTCCAGATAAAGCTGAGGATAAAGTTGACTATGATTCAAATGCAAACAGACACTCTGATATATAAAGACATTATTACCCTGTAACACGACTGAATCTCGGGTCTCTTTAATTTAACTATGTTCCAAGCAAAACACCGCTAAAAACATCAATGATCATCTACCAGACACAGTATGACTGTCAAAATGTCTGGTTCCTACGCATTCTTCTTCCACATGTAGCGTCAGGGAGCGTTATTCCAGCTCAGTCAGATTTTATGAATTTAATCAAATTAATTTCCCAAATTCTTCATGGGCTCCGACTATCCTAAATATCGAAATGTAAAAGAGACATGGTCGGTCTTTAGAGATAATGCCATGTACCTGTCTCCAGGATGCGTCTGTGTAGAAGGCCCGGGTGAAGGAACGCCTCATCCTTACAGGAGCGGATGTGTGTTCCCACCAGCTCTGAGTTGGTGGCCAAGATACGAGCGCTCTCTTCATTCAGGTTCACCCCGGCCATGGACGCCACGTCATTAATGTCATCATCATCTCTAGAAACACACAGATACAGGGCTCACAACAATGTTAAAAGCAATACTACTGTCATTATTTCTGCATGTTACTATACAGATTTTGAGAGCAGTACCTGTTTAAAACTGCACTGCTAGAAGTGCATGGGTTGATTCTAATAATACACTGTTGTCATAGTTTTGATTCCATCCAGAGCCTATTTATGTCAAAATTTGAGTAAGTAGGACTTGGACAGTGTTTGTATAGAAGGGAAGCAGAATGCTCAGGAAGAGTGGAGTTGTTCTCCGAGAATCTAACAGACTCTGTTTACTGACGACAATGCTGAGAACAGCAGAATCATCCACCAGCTGTCCAGGTGAAATATCAGACTTCTCCAAACATATTTGACACAAAAAGTGAAAGTCTCTATCTGCTGGCTCTCTAGTCTCTATCTGCTGGCTCTCTAGTCTCTATCTGCTGGCTCTCTAGTCTCTATCTGCTGGCTCTCTACTCTCTATCTGCTGGCTCTCTAGTCTCTATCTGCTGGCTCTCTAGTCTCTATCAGCTGGCTCTCTAGTCTCTATCTGCTGGCTCTCTAGTCTCTATCAGCTGGCTCTCTAGTCTCTATCTGCTGGCTCTCTAGTCTCTATCTGCTGGCTCTCTAGTCTCTATCTGCTGGCTCTCTAGTCTCTATCAGCTGGCTCTCTAGTCTCTATCAGCTGGCTCTCTAGTCTCTATCAGCTGGCTCTCTAGTCTCTATCAGCTGGCTCTCTAGTCTCTATCAGCTGGCTCTCTAGTCTCTATCAGCTGGC
Source organism: Dallia pectoralis (assembly GCA_029465975.1). NCBI lineage: Eukaryota > Metazoa > Chordata > Actinopteri > Esociformes > Umbridae > Dallia > Dallia pectoralis. Next base: position 11,978,331 of record CM055749.1, on the reverse strand, counting down.
TCTCTAGTCTCTATCAGCTGGCTCTCTAGTCTCTATCAGCTGGCTCTCTAGTCTCTATCAGCTGGCTCTCTAGTCTCTATCAGCTGGCTCTCTAGTCTCTATCAGCTGGCTCTCTAGTCTCTATCAGCTGGCTCTCTAGTCTCTATCAGCTGGCTCTCTAGTCTCTATCAGCTGGCTCTCTAGTCTCTATCAGCTGGCTCTCTAGTCTCTATCTGCTGGCTCTCTAGTCTCTATCTGCTGGCTCTCTAGTCTCTATCAGCTGGCTCTCTAGTCTCTATCAGCTGGCTCTCTAGTCTCTATCAGCTGGCTCTCTAGTCTCTATCAGCTGGCTCTCTAGTCTCTATCAGCTGGCTCTCTAGTCTCTATCAGCTGGCTCTCTAGTCTCTATCAGCTGGCTCTCTAGTCTCTATCAGCTGGCTCTCTAGTCTCTATCAGCTGGCTCTCTAGTCTCTATCTGCTGGCTCTCTAGTCTCTATCAGCTGGCTCTCTAGTCTCTATCAGCTGGCTCTCTAGTCTCTATCAGCTGGCTCTCTAGTCTCTATCAGCTGGCTCTCTAGTCTCTATCAGCTGGCTCTCTAGTCTCTATCAGCTGGCTCTCTAGTCTCTATCAGCTGGCTCTCTAGTCTCTATCAGCTGGCTCTCTAGTCTCTATCAGCTGGCTCTCTAGTCTCTATCAGCTGGCTCTCTAGTCTCTATCCGCTGGCTCTCTAGTCTCTATCAGCTGGCTCTCTAGTCTCTATCCGCTGGCTCTCTAGGCTGGCTCTCTAGTCTCTATCAGCTGGCTCTCTAGTCTCTATCAGCTGGCTAGGCTGGCTCTCTAGTCTCTATCAGCTGGCTCTCTAGTCTCTATCAGCTGGCTCTCTAGTCTCTATCAGCTGGCTCTCTAGTCTCTATCAGCTGGCTCTCTAGTCTCTATCAGCTGGCTCTCTAGTCTCTATCAGCTGGCTCTCTAGTCTCTATCAGCTGGCTCTCTAGTCTCTATCAGCTGGCTCTCTAGTCTCTATCAGCTGGCTCTCTAGTCTCTATCAGCTGGCTCTCTAGTCTCTATCAGCTGGCTCTCTAGTCTCTATCAGCTGGCTCTCTAGTCTCTATCAGCTGGCTCTCTAGTCTCTATCAGCTGGCTCTCTAGTCTCTATCAGCTGGCTCTCTAGCTCTCTATCAGCTGTCTCTATCAGCTGGCTCTCTAGTCTCTATCTGCTGGCTCTCTAGTCTCTATCAGCTGGCTCTCTAGTCTCTATCAGCTGGCTCTCTAGTCTCTATCAGCTGGCTCTCTAGTCTCTATCTGCTGGCTCTCAGCTGGCTGGCTCTCTAGTCTCTATCTGCTGGCTCTCTAGTCTCTATCTGCTGGCTCTCTAGTCTCTATCTGCTGGCTCTCTAGTCTCTATCTGCTGGCTCTCTAGTCTCTATCTGCTGGCTCTCTAGTCTCTATCTGCTGGCTCTCTAGTCTCTATCAGCTGGCTCTCTAGTCTCTATCTGCTGGCTCTCTCTAGCTCTCTATCAGCTGGCTCTCTATCAGCTGGCTCTCTAGTCTCTATCAGCTGGCTCTCTAGTCTCTATCAGCTGGCTCTCTAGTCTCTATCAGCTGGCTCTCTAGTCTCTATCTGCTGGCTCTCTAGTCTCTATCAGCTGGCTCTCTAGTCTCTATCAGCTGGCTCTCTAGTCTCTATCAGCTGGCTCTCTAGTCTCTATCAGCTGGCTCTCTAGTCTCTATCAGCTGGCTCTCTAGTCTCTATCTGCTGGCTCTCTAGTCTCTATCAGCTGGCTCTCTAGTTTCTATCAGCTGGCTCTCTAGTCTCTATCAGCTGGCTCTCTAGTCTCTATCTGCTGGCTCTCTAGTCTCTATCAGCTGGCTCTCTAGTCTCTATCAGCTGGCTCTCTAGTCTCTATCAGCTGGCTCTCTAGTCTCTATCTGCTGGCTCTCTAGTCTCTATCAGCTGGCTCTCTAGTCTCTATCAGCTGGCTCTAGTCTCTATCAGCTCTCTAGTCTCTATCAGCTGGCTCTCTAGTCTCTATCAGCTGGCTCTCTAGTCTCTATCTAGCTGGCTCTCTAGTCTCTATCTGCTGGCTCTCTAGTCTCTATCAGCTGGCTCTCTAGTCTCTATCAGCTGGCTCTCTAGTCTCTATCAGCTGGCTCTTTTGTCTCTATCTGCTGACTCTCTTGTCTCAGTTCTCTCAGTAAACCCTACTACTTTTACTGAGTCAGACATTTATGGCTACAGAGGATTTGCAGGATGTTAATGTTACATCCTACGTTAATGTTACTGTAGGATGTACACCTTCGTCCACCAGTCAGCTTCATACTCATCAACTATCTCCACCCACTGGCATCCTAACCTCATTAGACATTATACAAATACACCTTACATTAATCATCCCATGTAATAACATAGAAAAAGTGTGTATGATATTATGTTCCTGTTCCTTAAAGCACTATGAAATGCATCTGCATTGGGAGGAGGGTCTACAGTGAAATGGACAGCGCTGACATTAAATGCGGAAAATAAGACAAAAAACCCCACCTTCTCCTCTCACACTAATAAAGGCAATATGTAATTATGTTCCACGCTGGAGAAAGCTCTCAGTGATTGGTTCGGCTACGCGGCGGGACAAAACACCCCGGGCAACGAGAATACATGCACTTTCCATATCAAGCTTGGATGGCTGCAAGGGCCCCGCTGTAGGTGGAGTGCTGGGTTGCTCTGGCATTTAGAAGGAGCGTGTATACACATGTGGCGTAGGGGGCATCCAGGAAGGCTGGGGCCAGGAACTAGGGACAAACATGTAGTGCCTGATACCTCACATTAGAGCCAGCCACCTGCGCCCAGGGTGGCCCCGCTGAGTCATCTGAGTGCCTGCCAGTCGTCCTCCGTGGAGCGAGTGATTCCATAAGTGAGTGAGACACACAGGCCAATGCAGGCCCCTTGGTTTCCCGATGAGCAGTAATACCAGTGGCTTTAGACAGCGCTCACTGAAGCCAACATGTGTGTATCATAGAATGTGCAGTACAACTAGCTCCCTCTGTGTGTGTCCGGTTTGTCTTGAAAAGGGTGACCCGGACACGGCTGAGGATCGATTGCTGACTATTGGAATGGAGCTGAAGGGGATGAGGTCTGAAATGGCTGCAGGGTGAAGGACTGAGAACAACGGATGAGGTCTTAAATGGCTGCAGGGTGAGGGCTATGAACAACGGTTGAAGTCTAAAATGGCTGCAGGGTAAGCGCTGAGAACAACGGACGAGGTCTGAAATGGCTGCAGGGTAAGGGCTGAGAATAACGGATTAGGTCTGAAATGGCTCCAGGGTGAGGGCTATGAACAACGGATGAAGTCTGAAATGGCTGCAGGGTAAGGGCTGAGAACAACGGACGAGGTCTGAAATGGCTGCAGGGTAAGCGCTGAGAACAACAGACGAGGTCTGAAATGGCTGCAGGGTAAGCGCTGAGAACAACAGACGAGGTCTGAAATGGCTGCAAGGTAAGGGCTATGAACAACGGATGAAGTCTGAAATGGCTGCAGGGTAAGGGCTGAGAACAACGGACGAGGTCTGAAATGGCTGCAGGGTAAGGGCTGAGAACAACGGACGAGGTCTGAAATGGCTGCAGGGTAAGCGCTGAGAACAACGGACGAGGTCTGAAATGGCTGCAGGGTAAGGGCTGAGAACAACGGACGAGGTCTGAAATGGCTGCAGGGTAAGGGCTGAGAACAAAATTTGGGGTCTGCAGCTCTGATTAAAGCGGATGTTAGGTATTTACAGAAAGCGTAGAGGGGGAAACCAGCTGCTTACACTCAGCCAGTAAACTGTCTCTGTGCCACTAGCAGAGCAGAGCACACTGAAACTCCCTGGGAACCCCACAAGCCCTGCAGTGTCAACAGAACAATAGCAGCTAATCCAAAGGCGGAAAAAAACTTTAGATATTCATATTGCCCAATAAATACATTGACAAATGTTTGTGGTGGAGAGATTAGAGGGGTTAAATGCCTGGATAATCATATTTGGACCATGTTGAAATGTGTTTACAGGCTCAATCTAAGATCCGTGTCTATTTAACCCAAGCTCATTTAGCTGGTCAACCCCGGCATCCAAGTTTATATAAGAAGGGGAAAAATATAGGAAGCAAAACGGCTACGAAATAGCACAACATGGACGACTGGACGGGCGGTGGATTCAAGATCAAATACAGGAAACGAGAAAAAACGAAATGCCTCGAATACAAGCCGAGTGTCATCAATAGAAGGCAGTAGCTGAGAGCTCTCCTCTGAGGGAAGAACCACACATAAATATGCCACAGGGCTCTGTTCCAACATGCCCTACAGAGCCCTATCCTAACAGAGACCACTGATCCAACCATGTAAACCAGCAGAGTAGGCAGAGGTCTGGTTCTGGCCAAGGTTAAATGAGGCCTGGTTGAGATACATTACACCCTGTTTGATAAAGCTCACATAGAACAACCGCGTGGCCTGTGTGTGGTCAGCCTGTATAACTGATGGGCTGAGAGGGAAACGCACGGTTTGTTCGAACACTAAGGCAGAAGCACCAGAGGGAACATGTGGTCAGTAACAAGCAGGCCTGACAGCTTAATTACCAAGGCCACTAAAGATTTATTGGTTTATCAATCAGGGCCCGGGGCCCCGCTACTTTCCCCTCAGGGAGGAAAGAGCATTACCATGAACTCGGTGGCCTGGTTGACCCAGACTTCTATGGCTGGCCTGGTCACACAGAGGCCAGACAAAAATGCTATATCTATATCACCCTGCTATAACGGCAGACACACACACACACACACAAAAAACACCAAGTTAAGTGTCTGGAGAGAGTCTCAGGCGACACCAGGCCATTCTGCTTTGTGCCTATTTTTTAACACTGCTCTTGTGCATTTCACAGACATGTACATTTTCGTAGGTATTCCATAAAATCATGTTCCTGCTTAACTTCGAGTTATTTTTCATTAGTCCTGCCAAAGAGCTCAATCCAGACTAGTGATGTGAGTGTGAATTACACTGAATCAATCATCTATTGGCTAGGAGAGTGTGTGTTGTTATGTGACAGATGGTGAGATACATGGAGCGAGTAACAGAGACAGACTAACAGAGAGACCGACAGAGAGACAGACGGAGAGACAAGCAGACTGGATGAAAACTCATGCTTAGCTGAGAGTGTAGCCTGAAGTCATCCATGTCAGCTTGGTGAAATGCTGCCCCCGTGTGGCGGCCGTCCAGAACACTCAATACACCTCTCCCTTCGCCTCCCCTTGTCTTTTTAACGTGAAGAGGTGCACATCTCCAGTATTCTGTACCTGAACGAACCGCCTCCGGGATCGTTCAGCTTGTTTTTCTGATTTCCAGAGACCTGAACAGCAAAGCCCACGGGACTTTTGCCAGCTTGGAAGGTGGCTGCCTTCCCGGCCGTTCCTGGGAAAAACACACACACACAAAGTAATATTATCATGAGCTGTCCCCTCTCATTGGTGTTAAGCCTGCGCCTGTCTGAGGACTACCTTTAACCATCTCTGTCACACTAGGGGGAGAAGAGGAGAACAGGGAGAGAAGAGGAGTAGAGGGGGAGAAGAAAAGGAGAAGAAGGAGAGAAGAGAAGAGAGAGAAGAGGGAGAGAAGTGGAGAAGAGGAGAGAGGGAGACAGAGGAGCAGGTCCACAAGGTAGACAGCTCTCCCCAGGTTTGGATATAAAACATCATTCTGTCAATATCACTGCGCTTCACCGGTTCTTCTTACACTCCAGAACCGCATCCAGCTCGGAGACACGTTTCCGGAGAGGCACAAGGACTGAGTGAATTTCAACTTGATTTTAACAGGCATGTTCCTAGCCAAGAGGCACAAAGTATTTTTAGAAACTTTCCCCGCATTCCAATTTATGGGCATAAAACAACCTACAGATCTCACACTGCAGGCAATCTGAGGAAGGGGCAGATCGAATTTGTATGCACTTATGATTGCACACGCAGGCAATCACACACACACACAAACAAATGCACACACCTGAGAGCACTCCACACTCTTTGGGGACCCACATGGCGTTTAGGGGATTTCTCAGGGTTTGCTTCAGTGTTCAGTCAGTGTTTTTGAATCAATGGAAGATGGTAGCAGAGTAAATGTTTGTTGAAAGGATTAACGGGGCAGAGCAAGATAACAAACACCTGTTCTCAGCTCCCCAGTCTGTGTGTTCACAGATCCTCTGGTGGGAGTGAAGGATAAGGACTCGGCAGTACAATAGGATAAGGATATATGGAGCATGTCACAAACACAGCACATTTACCTTGGGTCCTTAACGGTGTGATCACCATGGGCATCCCGGACGGGCCAACCCCGACACCCACACGCTTAATGCCCTGAGGAGGGAGGATGAGGAGAAGTGAAGATGAATGTAGTAGGAGAAGAAGTAGAAGGTATAGAAGAAGTAGGAGTAGAAGAAGTAGAAGGAATAGAACAAGTAAGAGTAGAAGAAGTAGAAGGAATGGAAGAAGTAGGAGTAGAAGAAGTAGAAGGAATAGAAAAAGTAGGAGTAGAAGAAGTAGAAGAAGAAGGAATAGAACAAGTAAGAGTAGAAGAAGTAGAAGGAATGGAAGTAGGAGTAGAAGAAGTAGAAGGAATAGAAGTAGGAGTAGAAGAAGTAGAAGGAATAGAAGAAGTAGGAGTAGAAGAAGTAGAAGGAATAGAAGTAGGAGTAGAAGAAGTAGAAGGAATAGAAGTAGGAGTAGAAGAAGTAGAAGGAATAGAAGTAGGAGTAGAAGAAGTAGAAGGAATAGAAAAGGTAGGAGTAGAAGAAGTAGAAGGAGTAGAAAAGGTAGGAGTAGAAGAAGTAGAAGGAATAGAAGTAGGAGTAGAAGAAGTTGAAGGAATAGAAGTAGGAGTAAAAGAAGTAGAAGGAATAGAAGTAGGAGTAGAAGAATTATATGGAATAGAAGAAGTAGGAGTAGAAGAAGTAGGAATAGAAGGAGTAGAAGAAAGAGAAGATTAAATAATTAACAATTTAAATAATTCAGAAAGGGGAAGTAGATCTTGCGACAATTTAATTGTTTAAGTCCCAATTCAAAAAGATTTACATTATTGTACATGGATGGACAAATGTGTGTGTGTGTGTGTGTGCTGGCATATGGGGAGAAGGTTGCTGAGGAACAACAGAGTATAACTGTAGAGCCACAGTGCAGAGGGGGGCTGGTGCGGCGCTAATAGAGACACTTCCTTCCTAGCATGTAACCCAGCCGTGGGTCAGGCCTGAGGCTCAGCCATCCATTACAACCAGTTTGCTTCTTGCTGCATATTTCTTTTCGCCCTGTTTTCCATTTCCTGACACATGCTATATTACTGTTCAGGCCCTGGAAACAATGTAGGCCATTTCTCCCAGTTCCAATTCAGGGCGTCAGAGGAAAATTTGGCAGCCAGGAGAGAGAACGCTTCACCCCTGGTTAACCAGAGACACACGTTTAGAAAACCACAGAGTGGTTCTGGAGTGGAATACCCAAAAACCCAAACCAGGGTTGAGACAGTTGTTTTACAGGGACTAAAGTGATTAGAATGGTATTAATGTCACACTTTAGTCCTACCAGCAGTGTGGAAACAGCAGAGTTCCAGCCGGGCAGAGTCACAGTCCCTTACCACTCCACACTGTCCATGTGCTCTACTCCAGCTCTCTAATTTACCCAGCTCTGACCTAGTTACCTCCCCTTACCCATAACCACCCCAACCAGCTGCAGCAGATGGCACCACCACCCACCCATCCAGCCCAGTCTACCCTGACAGTCAGACCCCAGAGTGAGCCGATTTCCCCGCTACTTCCCCTGTCAGACAGGGCCAGTGTGGGACGCTGGTGGGCAGTGATCACAGGTTGTCTGGCCACGAGGCCTTTTGCTGAAAGCCATGCATTCACACAGCTGTCTCCGGACACAGCCACACAAATACACTATGTGAGGGCACTGCACTGGCCCAAAAACAAGCTGTGGCCAAGCTTGTCAAAAGAAGAGCCCCAGCAGTAGCCAGAAGACACAGAGCACCAAGACACGAGCACCAACACATCTACTTCTACTGTGAGACCTTACTCATTACTCCATGTCAATGTTCATCACAAATCACCACAGATCTATTAACGATTGTCTTAAGGTAGAAGAAAAGTCATTTGTAGTGAAACCATTTACCCAGTAATGGGTAGCTTGACAACAGAAGTGTTCATTAAAAGTGTTCTCTGGAAGTCTTATACAGTGAGTTAGTTCATGGCCACGGTTGGCCCAGGTGACTGTATGAGTGCACTGTACACACCAGGGCAGCTGTGTGGCCCTGGGCCCCGCCACTGGCCCCCATGGTGCTGGCACTGTTGGGAAGACGACCACGTACAGCTGGGCTGCACACGACGGCAGTGCTGCAGCCTGTGGTGGGGGTAGCTTTGGCCTGCTGCAGGGGCTGGGTCAGGGACTGCTGACTGTTGAGTAGCGACAGCCTGAGGGCTGGAAGGCTTTTCTGTTGACATTACAAACAACAACAGGGTGTTCGTTAAAGTACAGTAAGAGACTATAGTACGGTAAGAGATTAAAGTACGGTAAGAGAGTAAAGTACAGTAAGAGATTAAAGTACAGTAAGAGATCATAGTACAGTAAGATAATAAAGTACAGTAAGAGATTAAAGTACAGTAAGAGAGTAAAGTACAGAAACAGATTAAAGTACAGTAAGAGATTAAAGTACAGTAAGAGATCATAGTACAGTAAGATAATAAAGTACAGTAAGAGATTAAAGTACAGTAAGAGAGTAAAGTACAGAAACAGATTAAAGTACAGTAAGAGATTATAGTAGAGTAAGAGATTATAGTACAGTAAGAGAGTAAAGTACAGTAAGAGAGTAAAGTACAGTAAGAGAGTAAAGTACAGTAAGAGATTATAGTACAGTAAGAAACTAAAGTACAGTAAGAGAGTAAAGTACAGTAAGAGAGCAAAGTACAGTAAGAGATTATAGTACAGTAAGAAACTAAAGTACAGTAAGAGAGTAAAGTACAGTAAGAGAGTAAAGTACAGTAAGAGATTATAGTACAGTAAGATAATAAAGTACAGTAAGAGAGTAAAGTACAGTAAGAGAGTAAAGTGGAGTAAGAGAGTAAAGTACAGTAAGAGATTATAGTACGGTAAGAGATTAAAGTACAGTAAGAGAGTAAAGTACAGTAAGAGATCATAGTACAGTAAGATAATAAAGTACAGTAAGAGATTAAAGTACAGTAAGAGAGTAAAGTACAGAAACAGATTAAAGTACAGTAAGAGATTATAGTAGATTAAGAGATTATAGTACAGTAAGAGAGTAAAGTACAGTAAGAGAGTAAAGTACAGTAAGAGAGTAAAGTACAGTAAGAGATTATAGTACAGTAAGAAACTAAAGTACAGTAAGAGAGTAAAGTACAATAAGAGATTATAGTACAGTAAGATAATAAAGTACAGTAAGAGAGTAAAGTACAGTAAGAGAGTAAAGTGGAGTAAGAGAGTAAAGTACAGTAAGAGATTATAGTACAGTAGGAGACTAAAGTACAGTAAGAGAGTAAAGTACAGTAAGAGAGTAATGTACAGTAAGAGATTATAGTACAGTAAGAGATTATAGTACAGTAAAAGATTCATTTGCATGACAGTAAATTCAAGCACATGAATGTTAGGGTTAAAAACAAGCCATTATATTTTATAATTTTCATTCCAATTTGTGTTTTGGAATGTAAATACCAATATAGATCATTACATCAAATGCAGCTCTGAAAAGGGTAAGTGCTCAATAAATCAGAAAAATGACATAAACTCTCCATTTAAATGCATAGAAATGTCCTTTTGTGGAAAGTATTGCTGACATTTGCTGTGCGAGGCCTCTTTTATAAACCCATATATCTCATCTGTAGGAGCTACAAAGCAAACATTGGTGTAATAGAAGGTATAACTGCTAGTTTCGTAATAGAACTAGTATTTTTATTTCATTACTTACATTAAGTAAAGAAAATGTACAAACATTATATCAAATATGCTGTTGGTCCTCCGCGTGAGGACAAAACAGCCCCAAACCGCCGAGACTTGGACTCTACAAGACCCCTGATGGTGTCCTGTGGTATCTGGCACCAAGACATTAGACAGTAGACCCCTGAAGGTGTCCTGTGGTATCTGGCACCAAGACATTAGACAGTAGACGCCTGTAGGTGTCCTGTGGTATCTGGCACCAAGACATTAGACAATAGACCCCTGAAGGTGTCCTGTGGTATCTGGCACCAAGACATTAGACAGTAGACCCCTGAAGGTGTCCTGTGGAATCTGGCACCAAGACATTAGACAGTAGACCCCTGAAGGTGTCCTGTGGAATATGGCACCAAGACATTAGACAGTAGACCCCTGAAGGTGTCCTGTGGAATCTGGCACCAAGACATTAGAACCCTGATGGTGTCCTGTGGAATCTGGCACCAAGACATTAGACAGTAGACCCCTGAAGGTGTCCTGTGGTATCTGGCACCAAGACATTAGACAGTAGAACCCTGATGGTGTCCTGTGGAATCTGGCACCAAGACATTAGACAGTAGACCCCTGAAGGTGTCCTGTGGTATCTGGCACCAAGACATTAGACAGTAGAACCCTGATGGTGTCCTGTGGAATCTGGCACCAAGACATTAGACAGTAGACCCCTGTAGGTGTCCTGTGGAATCTGGCACCAAGACATTAGACAGTAGACCCCTGAAGGTATCCTGTGGTATCTGGCACCAAGACCTGAGCTGCAGATATTATTCAAGTCCTGTACGTTGTGAAGTGGAGCCTCTATGTATCAGACATGTTGGTCCAGCACATCCCACAGATGCTTAATCAAATTGAGATCTGGGGAATTTGGAGGCCAAGTCAACACCATTGTGCTTTTGACAGTGGACACTCATGGACACAGCCCCATACGCAGCTGGGTGCCATCATGCAGAGACCCGTTCTATGGGCAGAAACGCCTTGCTCATGGCAGAAGTCGAGGGGGATGTCCAGACTGGGTGAAAAGCAAAAGTAACTAAACGAAGAAGAGCATCTCTGAATGCGAACCCACATTCTGAATCTAGAGTATTTCTTTATTTGTACTATATTCCACATTGTAGAATAATAGTGAAGACATCCGAACAATGAAACCCATAAGGGGAAATATGTATTAACAAAAAAGGTTTGAACAAATCAAAGTGCATTCATATTTTATATTATTCAAATAGCCACCCTTTGCCCTGGTGACTTCATTGGCACTCTCTTAACCAGCTTCATGAGGTACTCACCTAAAATGCTTTTCCAACAGTCGCGAAGGAGTTCCCACATATGCTCAGCACTTTTTGGGCCAACTCATCCTAACCATTTCAATTGGGTTACGGTCGAGGTAAGTGTGAAGACCAGGTCATCTGAGGCACCTAAGGACAAAGTTCCACCGGTCTAATGTCCTTTTCTCGTCTTTCTTTTCCCAAGCCCAGTCAATTCATTTAATTGGTGTATTTTTGTAGTGATTTCTTTGCAGCTGGTCATTTTAAGAATTAAATGTATTTGTTTAATACTTTTTTGGTTACTACATGATTCCATGTTTTATTTCATCGTTTTGGTCAATTGACTTTTATCCTACAATGTACCCTTGGCTAACTAAGTGACTTGTACAGTTTGTCATCAATTCTTAGACATCTCTATGGATGACATAAATAATGAAATCATTTGGTTTGGTGAAGAATGATCACAGCTAGTCTGACCACATGTACGCTTAGTGGACAAATACTCATCCATTAGCCTAACAATTGGACTAACACCATAGCAGCAGAACTGAAAGAAATTAGGGTTGGTCTATGGGATAAAGGGATGGTGGGAGATAGAGGGGGATGTTGGGAGATATAGAGGGAGGGATAGAGGGATGGTGGGAGGGATAGAGGGGTGGTGGGAGGGATAGAGGGGTGGTGGGAGGGATAGAGGGGTGGTGGGAGGGATAGAGGGATGGTGGGAGGGATAGAGGGGTGGTGGGAGGGATAGAGGGGTGGTGGGAGGGATAGAGGGGGTGGTGGGAGGGATAGAGGGATGGTGGGAGGGATAGAGGGATGGTGGGAGGGATAGAGGGATAGAGGGATGGTGGGAGGGATAGAGGGATGGTGGGAGGGATAGAGGGATGGTGGGAGGGATAGAGGGGTGGTGGGAGGGATAGAGGGATGATGGGAGAGATAGAGGGGTGGTGGGAGGGATAGAGGGATGGTGGGAGGGATAGAGGGATGATGGGAGAGATAGAGGGGTGGTGGGAGGGATAGAGGGGGATGTTGGGAGATATAGAGGGAGGGATAGAGGGATGGTGGGAGGGATAGAGGGATGGTGGGAGGGATAGAGGGATGGTGGGAGGGATAGAGGGGTGGTGGGAGGGATAGAGGGGTGGTGGGAGGGATAGAGGGATGATGGGAGAGATAGAGGGGTGGTGGGAGGGATAGAGGGATGGTGGGAGGGATAGAGGGATGGTGGGAGGGATAGAGGGATGGTGGGAGATAGAGGGGGATGTTGGGAGATATAGAGGGAGGGATAGAGGGATGGTGGGAGGGATAGAGGGAGGGATAGAGGGATGGTGGGAGGGATAGAGGGGTGGTGGGAGGGATAGAGGGATGGTGGGAGGGATAGAGGGATGGTGGGAGGGATAGAGGGATGGTGGGAGGGATAGAGGGGTGGTGGGAGGGATAGAGGGATGGTGGGAGGGATAGAGGGGTAGAGGGATGGTGGGAGGGATAGAGGGATGGTGGGAGGGATGGAGGGAGGGATAGAGGGATGGTGGGAGGGATAGAGGGATGGTGGGAGGGATAGAGGGATGGTGGGAGGGATAGAGGGATGGTGGGAGGGATAGAGGGATGGTGGGAGGGATAGAGGGATGGTGGGAGGGATAGAGGGATGGTGGGAGGGATAGAGGGATGGTGGGAGGGATAGAGGGATGGTGGGAGTGATAGAGGGGTGGTGGGAGGGATAGAGGGATGGTGGGAGGGATAGAGGGATGGTGGGAGTGATAGAGGGGTGGTGGGAGGGATAGAGGGATGGTGGGAGGGATAGAGGGACGGTGGGAGGGATAGAGGGATGGTGGGAGGGATAGAGGGATGGTGGGAGGGATAGAGGGATGGTGGGAGTGATAGAGGGATGGTGGGAGGGATAGAGGGATGGTGGGAGGGATAGAGGGATGGTGGGATGGATAGAGGGCTGGATGGTAGTAGCATGATGTGACACTCATCACGGATGTCTGGTGAAGCCCTCTGGCTACTGAAACAGACCTGCTCTGGGGCCCACAGTCACACACAGTCTGGAGTCAGGCCAGGGGAGCGGCCGGGGCTCAGGACACATGGGCTGGCCTCCCCTGACACTGTTTTCCTGTCTCCACCTTTCTCCTCTAGTGTTTACATGCACATTCCTTCATTCCTACAGGGGTGACAACTCCTTTCCGGTGAATGCGTACACCCATTCTAGGTCTTTAAAATGATAATGGGAAGTGTGTGAATGGAGCCTGACTAGCTGCAGTATAGCCACCTTGAGGAAGGGGACCAGGTACGGCTGCGGAGACGACTTGAGCTCTGACTGCAGTCTGTTGGTAAACTCCTCGGGCTCAATCTTTGCATCCTGTGAGGGGAAGAAGAGATGGGGGTTTCAACCCAGTCAGCTCTCTGTTATGTGACGTGACACACTTTTACGACATAGAAGAGAGCATTTGATTGAAGCAACGGGATTCCTGAACACATTAAGATGAAACAAAATCACCTCACCAGTGGTGTTGATATTGATTAAATGTTAACATCCCCCTGGGATACATCTCATTAAGATCTCTGAATAAGTAATATCCTAAACAAAAGGCTCACTCTGGAATGTGGAAGTGTTAGATGCTGCCATCTACAGATAAAATAACACACGACAACACAGCCTGTCAATGTCAGATACAGTGCATTCTTTAAAAGGGCAAAGTTTGCACAACTCCATATGTTCTCTGTTTAAAACAGGGCATTATGGGAAATGCAGTATCACTCACCAGTAGATCCTGGACCAGCGACTTGACATTTTTTGAGGTCTCAGGTAAAGGAGAGTTGTGTGAAGCCAGCTTTATCAAAGTAGCCAAAAAGTTCTTACACTTCTTTACATTCTCTTGCATCTCCTACAACAAATGAATAAAACAGCAAAACATCTCTAAACATGTCACAATATAAATGTAATTAATACACATGTAGGACAACACAGGGATTTCTCTGTTTGGGTGTTTACCCTCACGTGTGTACAATGTTTGGGGGGGACACTGTAAGTGTCAGTGTATTTACAGCAAATGTGTAATGTGTTATATGTGTAATACTACGCCCTGCTATGTTCTGCTGTCTGAGGCCAGGCCGGTGACACATCCAGCCTACTGGCAGATGTGACAGCACTGAGGCTCGGAGGACCCCAACCAGCCCAGCGGAGCCCAGCGGACTGCAGCAGAGGAGAGCAAAGCACCAACCTGTGAGACGACCGAGGCTCCGGGGGCTACAGGAACGCTGGTCTGCGGGGGCAGGGCTGGCTGAGAGGCGACCTGGGCCTGGGGTAGCGTCACCGCGGGGGCCTGCTGAGGAGCCGTCACTGCCACGGCCGGTGCCACGGGGACCTTCTGGATAAGCAAGGAGCAGACAGAGAGACAAACAGGACGTGAAGGGAGCTTCCAGCAAGGCCACAGAGAACAGGAGGGAAACAGCACGGAGCTGCTGTCACATCGGGTGTCCTGACTCCTGTGGACAGTGCAACAGAAATGAGGAGAGGGGACTGGGGGACATTTAAGAAAACTAGCTCTTCACAATAATGGTCCACCTGACTCCTGTGGACAGTGCAACAGAAATGAGAAGAGGGGACTGGGGGACATTTAAGAAAACTAGCTCTTCACAATAATGGTCCACCTGACTCCAAGTGCAAACTATCGTGGGCCTCGGGAGCTCTCAGGGTCGTTGAATGAGAGGTGGGCACTCTTAAAAGACATTCAGTATTCTTTTAAAAATGTTATTTAACATTGTTCAAGAGCGGCAAAGAAGTGAAAAGAGCCTTCAAATCAATTGAAAGCCCAGCTTTTTTTTTACCACCCACAAATGTGTTGAATCTAATTTGTTATTGAGGGCCTATTTCAGCACCGCTGCCGCTTAACCAGGAAGCCTAAGCCAGAATCCTTATACGCAAGAAGGAAAATGTGCCCTTATATCTTGTAGCAAAGCAAGCATGTTTGATAACCAACCCCTTTAAACTAAGACTGTGCTAGCTAATTTCCCCACCCTCTACAGGACACCTGAATGAATTTTTTAGCAGGATTCAAAACCTGGTTTTCTAATACTGCAAGTAAGAACAAGGCAACCACTTTATCGCTGCAAAACATTAGTATATAACTAATATACAGTATATGTAACTAAACCATAACTAAATACAACTAAACTAGGGTATAATAAAATCAATTTGTGTAGGTAGACTGCAGTTTTGACAAAATGGATTTCAGCACCCAGAAAAAGCCTGCAACTACACATGACATTGGTATCAAGCAGAGTATTCTCAGCTACCAGACACTGACAGATTTCCTGCTTTGTGTTGGTAAAGGTAATGAAAAGGAGGAACCATATGACAGAGGGAAGGAAGAATGGGGTAGGAGAGGGTCTGAGAAGAATAGAAGGACAAGGAGATGGGAATTCGGGTAGTGGAGAGTCTGCTCACAGAAGGTGTTGCAGAGGAAGAGAAGGTCTGGAGGACAGGACTAAGAGTGGAAGAAGACTGTGCCATCTTGGCCTGGACAGCAGAAGGACATGGTCGAATAGTCTGCGTTGTTACAGGAGACTGCAGAGTATAAACAGATGGAGAAAGAAAAGGAGAGACAGGGGCAGTGGTGGGAGGAGCAGGTGAGATAGAATCCGTGGTGGGAGGAGGAGCAGGTTAGACATGGTCTTTGGTGGGAGGAGGTGCAGGTTAGACATGGTCAGTGGTGGGAGGAGGTGCAGGTTAGACAGGGTCACTGGTGGGAATAGGTGCGGGTTAGACAGGGTCAGTGGTGGGAGGTGCGGGTTAGACAGGGTCAGTGGTGGGAGGAGGTGCAGGTTAGACAGGGTCAGTGGTGGGAGGAGGTGCGGGTTAGACTGGGTCAGTGGTGGGAGGAGGTGCGGGTTAGACAGGGTCAGTGGTGGGAGGAGGTGCTGGTTAGACATGGTCAGTGGTGGGAGGAGGTGCAGGTTAGACAGGGTCAGTGGTGTGAGGAGGTGCGGGTTAGACAGGGTCAGTGGTGGGAGGAGGTGCGGGTTAGACAGGGTCAGTGGTGGGAGGAGGTGTTGGGATAAAGGACATTTGACATGCTTACAAAATCACCATATTTTGAGGCCCTTTTCAGACCTATACATGCCTCCTGTGGTGAGTATGAAGGGCTGGGACAGGCCATTAAAAACAGAGGACCAGGCAGGAACCATGAGAAGGGAATACGGCTCTAACCTGAAACTGACGTTCAGTACTACTCATACATACATACGCACCTCCAGAAGGCCAACCAAGTGACGGGGGGGAGAAGGGGGGCCCCTCTCTCTGAGTGTCTCAGAAGAAAGTTTTGTGGGCTTAAAGAATGTGCAGTCAGGGGGAAAGGGAAAGGGACCCACGAGGGGGGAAGCGCTGGGGGGTTCGTCACCCCGCGGGCGATGCCTTCACCACACAGTTTTAATTCAGCGGAAAAATGTTGTTAGCTTTTTAAAACAATCAGGCAGTTGGATGATTAATGATTTAAAATGTGTGGAAGGAAGGAGCTCGCCTCAGAACGCCTTCCGCTTCCCCTCACAGTCGCGGGAGAATGACAGACAGCCCGACAGAGAGAAGAGGAGCACTGGGAATAAACACCATTCCCTTTTATATCCCGGCTCCTTGATGTTGATGGCACCTCGGTAATCTGCCATCAGTGACAGTTTCGAACATTCGATTCACTCTCAGTCTAAATCCCTACTGCACAACTCTTGAAATACTTTATTAAAGTCTCAAGATACGAAGGTAGGAAGACCAAGGAAGTTCAGCAACTCAAAGAAGTAGCCATGTGTAGGATTTTCACCAGACTAAAGCAATGTTATTTGAATTGGAAGACTGCCCCAACCGTAATAATCACCCATGACTCACTCATGCATAGGCTGCCACCTGCTCTGTTGCTTATTTTACAACATGGTTAATACATTTAGCATGTTTTCAGACCACCCTACCCTCTATAGCCTCGTTCAGATTGCGAACGAGAGAATCAAACGCTAGATAGACGTATCTTGATTTGCATGATCAATTTCCATCCACGAAGGTTTGAGGTCATCAATCGCAGGGGTAAATGTTGAGCAATATGCCTGCATAAATTACAAAATAAGTAACTTAATGCTTTGCGGATTGGCATCCCTTCCCGTAATTAATCCAATATCAGTATGCTTTGCCAAAGCAAATATAAGTAACCTGCTTGCTTTTCACTATACCTCTGACTCCTACAGCAAAATGCGCATGCTGTCACAGATATTTACAGTGAGCCTTAAGGCGTTTAACACATCTAGAAGTGAGAACCCCACTCAAGATGAAAATACAGCACCTCTACAAAGCAAATACATTTTATTGGCAGAGTTGAACCATTCACTAAAAACACAAACAACATATTCATGGGAGAAGTCAAATGAGAATGAGGACAAACAGGCTGGTAAATAACAGCACAGTACAACAATAGTTTGAAGAATAGCATCTCTACACAAACTTTTAGCAAATGTGCCTAGACAACAAGACCACACAAACACATCATTCCTATTAGCTATACAAGAAAAATGGTTCCAGGAGAACACTGGACAGCTATAAAATGTAAAACCATTGCCTTGTCCTACAAATTAAGCATGATTCATTTTCCCCTAAAATTCCCCTATATATTCCATATATATATATATTCCCGATATAACTAACTGTAAAAAATATTCTTACTTTAATAGTTACTCATTAAAGATGCCGACATTTCAACAGTTCAAAAAGAACAAGAATATATTGCAAGTTGCTGAGCCTATATGGTTTAAACATTCATTTTAATACATTTTAATACATCACATTTAACAATTTACTTCTTATTGCAATACTTAATGACCAACCGAAATTAGAAGTTCAAAACTGGCATAATGACACCGAGTGGTAATCAAAAGTATTGCAACGAACGTTTGTTTAGCAGAATTAGATAAGGAAGTGCTGCCCCCTGGTGAAATGTACATTATATTGTCTATAGGTGATTATATGCAGAAAATATATACTTTTAAAGAAGTCCTTCAACTGCAATTTTCAAAACTTCACGTTAAGTATATAATGCTGATAAATTGTTTGAAGGATAATGTGAGGTTAGAATTGGGGAAGCAAGGTGGCTTAGTAGTTAAGACCATGTGACTGGTGTCTGAAATGACCCCCAACCGCCAAGGTAAAAGCTATGTTGTCGTCTCTGAGCAAGACAGTTCAGACGGTTTGCTCTTCACCCCCCCCAGCCTACCCCACCCCCAACCCCACCCACATTTTATCTGTATTTTATCTTTAACTCGATTCTGTATTCTTCTAAAAAGAAAAACTCAATGTTGGACCCACTTGTGTTATCGGTTAAATCAGGTTCACTTTATTATTAAGTAGTTCATGTCCCAATTAGCTCCCTAGGTGGTAGCATAGTATTGTCCTGTGCAAGCGTAGAACAGCCCAAACCTGGAATGAAACGAGTTGATAAACAGTGGCTAGGAAAAACTCCCTGATGGGTCGAATTTAGAAAGAAACCTATAACGGGACCAGTCTCTGATGTTTGACCAGTCCTATTCTGGCAGTACTGGTTGAACTTATAATAGCATAGTTCAATTATTAACCCTTGACCCCAATGATCACTCCATTCGTTTGGACTGTGATTGGTAACCCTTTTGGGGCTAAGTGGACACATTCTTGTCTGGTTTAGATCATATTCATCAGACAGATATCTGTATTTTTATGTGGATGGCCTGTCTTCTGACAAATCAAAAGTATGTTTTGGTGTTCCTCAAGTCTTAGTTGTGGGACCACTGTTACTTTTGAGACCACATAAATAATAAGCAGAAAAAATAATCTCTAATTTGTTACCAGAATATTATACTATAGCAATCTGTTTCTTTCCTGTTACCCCGTCAACATAATAAATACACTTCAACTAGTGCTAAACACAAACAAATGTAGTCCCACTACTCCAGCATTAGCCTCTTATTAATAGCTGCCTGCTACGGCTACGGCTTTGTCTGATTTTAAAGTGTTACAGTTAACCCACAATCGATTACATGCACTTGCTCTAACTTACTTCTCTGAATTGGTCTAGTCATACATTCCAATACACACGTTATGAGCACAAGAAGAAGGCCTCCTTACTGAACCTAGAATATCTAAAGAAACAGGTAGAGGCAGGGCTTTCTGCAATTGAGCATTGTCAATTGGAATGATTAAGGTGACAGATGCAGAATCAGTCTCAACCTTTATGTGTCCAAAGATTTATGGTCTATGATTATGGTTAGTCTGGCCTGGGAGTGTGAAGGTAAACAGAAAGAAGAAGAAGAATCAGGTTTATTGCCACGTTTGTTTACACATACAATACATTCGCTCTGACCCATAGCTGCAGCATTTAGGACACACATTTTTACATGTACATGAACAGTGCAAATAGAGCAAAAAACACACAACACACACAGTTCAACAGGAGACTCTGCCTAGCTTAAGCAATAGATACATATAGTGTGTATCATATATATATATATATATATCTGAGTAGTACAAAGGAGCAATGTCTGGATGTGAGAGCAGATTTCAAAATATGCAAAGAGCAGTATGTAGAGTAATATGTAAGTGTATATAGAGTTGTGCAAATAGAGAGATGTCCAGTTTTAGTTCAGGATGTCCACCAATGTCTATTGTATCATAGCTGATAGTGTCCAGGGGAGAAGGATCAAGCCCTTGGCCCAGCGTTGGGTCGTGCACTACAGTGTTTAACTGACATAGCCAGAAGAGGACTGGTCACCCCTCAGAGTTTGGTTCCTCACTAGGTTTCTTCATAAATGCTGCGCTTTTTTTTTCTTCTTTTTTTTTCTTCATAGAATTTGACCCTAATAGTGGGACCCTAAAAGGCTTTATAAAATACATTTGATTGATCAATTGATCAGTGCACTCCTGTCTGTTGCACTGGACAAGTGTCTGCCAAAATGCCTTAGATGTTAATGAAAACCTCAAAACTTAGACTAAGTGATTGCAGTTATACAGAATATGATGAAGGGTTCTCAGATTGGCTACATTCTCAACCAAACCTCTGTATGACAGATTGATTTCCTAAAGAATGACAAAGAAGGAAGGTGATAGAGGGGTAGTAACTCTCACCTGTGGGGATGTTCCTCTGAAGGTGGCCCCTGCAGTGGGGGTGGCAGGTCGGGGGGTAATGTTGTTCTGGGCCTGGGCCTGTGCCTGAGCCAGGGCCTGCTGGGGAACCATCACCAGCTGACCCATCTCAGTGCGCACTAACACCATCCCTAGAGGGCAGTTAAAGTAATAACAATATACTTAGTGAAAGTCAACACACTGACCGGTAAAAAGACACATTGGGCTTAATAAAACGTCTCTCATTCAAATGGAAATAATGCAGTGACATGGATATATTTATGTACGGATGCCTTGATCATTTACAGAACAAAAGCAACCTTTCTCATGGACCCAATTATTTACTAATGCCATGATGAATGTGCCTAAGAAAGATCAGTACATTCAAATCATCAAATCACATCGGCATGCAACAGAAAGGGAGAGTGGGCAGGACCTAAAATATGAAGACAACCGACCGCTCAAAACATTCATTTAAGTTCTCCTGATTAAGCATATATTTTCTCACAAACGCATGAAAGTTCTTTAAACCACTGAACATTGCGAATAGGTTAATGGACAGAATAGGTTAATGGACATAAGCCTGCATGACTGACCACAATAACACAAGCTCGACATCTGGCCTCTACAAAAGGAAATATGAAAAAGGCCACATCAAGTCTCGCTAAAGCTTTGCCGAAAAGAAAATTTCAGTGTCAAATTGAATGTTTTGGCATAGTGTTATTGTCTAAACCCAATACATCTTTCCAACTAGAGAACCCCATGCCCACGGCAAATCAGGGTGGTGGCAACATTCTGTTGTGGGGTGTTTTCCACTAGGGACTGGACCACTTGCCGGGATGAAATAGAGGCAAATGGACAGAGCAAAAAACAGATCATTGACTTAAACCTGCAGCCCTTTGGCAGGAAATTGAAAATGGTTCAGGTTTCATCATGACAATGACCCAGAGCACACCGTCAAAGCAAAAGTACAGTTGATTAAGGACAAAAGGGTAAATGTCTTTGAGTGGCCTATTCACAGTCCCAAATTCAATCCCATGGAGAATCTTTTAAATTACTTGAAAAGGGCAGTCCATAAGTGGAATGCAATTTGACTGAGCTTGAACAGTTCTGCAAATATGGCACTATCTAGGTGTGCAAAGTTAGTAGAGACGTATTCAAAGAGACACATGGCCAACTATGGCACTGTCTAGGTGTGCAAAGTTAGTAGAGACATATTCAAAGACACACATGGCTGTTATTGATGCAAAAGTTCGTTCAACCAGGTATTCATTGGGGTGATTAGGTAATTGTACATAATTGTATGTTTTTTAATCTCCACTAATGTCAGAAGCCACGCCTCCATCATCATTTTAATGAGAGTAAAGTCATGCTGTATAAAAAAAGACCACTAAAAGTGTGATTGAAACAGAAAATGTCTAACATATATAAAAGTCAAGAATTAATTTGTTCATTTGACATATTAAGATCTTTTTATGCCTTTAATTTAATTGTTTTATGCAAGACATCACGAAGAAAATGCCGTTATATATCAGCATTAGTAGAAGAGGAGTTTGTAAATTGTAGCGCAGTGGTAGAGTACATGCTTTGTATGTATGATGTCCTGGGTTTGATCCCCAGCTTCACAATGAGAATTTATTCACAAATGGCCCACCTGGTTAAATAAAACCAAAAGAAAGTTGAAATTAAATAATTACGGGCATTACTACTTTCCTAGTAGTGCTGCTTTTTCATAAATTTCTTGATTCTATACTCCCAATAAATACTGACAGTTTTATTCCGGTGACTCGACGATTGATTTTCATCGTTTGACAATTAAAAACAGTCCTGTTCATATCCATAGCTATCTTATCATACAGGAGAGCTTACCTACCGAAAACCAAACATCTGCATGGAAACACATCCAACTGTATATTTTTATTCGGTACATGTAAAGGGAAAAGCACCTTTATGTGCCCCACATTATCACACACTGCTTTTTATGCAGAACAAATCGGTTTGGTGAAAACACTGCTAGTGCGAAAATGTGCATATAGTTGCATGAAAACCTATTGAGGATCTGGAGGGACATATTTACATGTCGTATGCAGCTCATAACATACCAGTAGAGATCATGCCTGGTGTGTTGCATTACGATGTGAGAAAAGAAATGTAAGCAGATTTTTTGTGGAATTTTCTTAGAAATGGGAAGATGCTTGCGACTGTGTCCTGTCCATAGAACTTCTTTCCAGTTTTTTCCAAATGTGCAATTTTGTAGTTCTTCTGTCATTGTTATATATATATATATATATATATATATATACACACACATATATATTATGTACATATACATACTTACACCTAATAAAATGCATTATGTAGTCTTGGTTGTGCTCTTTGAGTTGTGTAGATAACAGGTATGAGTAATTGACAAATGTGTTGATCAAATTAGTGCAACTTTTACCAAAACACATTCAGAGACAGTGGCATCGTTGAGAATCTTGGGGAAAGGAAACGATAAAGGACCGGTTCGTCTGTTCAGGTCATGTTCTCATTATAACACAAAACTTATGTGATGAGTGATGACACACAACTTGCCCAGTTGCATGGTTTTGACCTGAGCAGATGTCATCTGTCTCTGATTTGAAGAGTAATTCATCGCCCTAACACCTTACCCGGTGGAATGGTAAACCCAGGAGGCAGCTGAATAGTCGTCTGAGCTGGTTGGGGGGCTCTAACCATCAACTGGGGGGCTACAATCCTCTGAGCCACAGGGGGTCCCGGTCGAAATTGCAGCGGGGCCAACGCCAATGACACTGACCTGGCACTGCCAACAGAAGAAGCTGCAGTTTGTCCCACAACATTGACAGCCGGCTTTGCCATGACAGGGCAGGCAACAGATGTGGTTGGAACCCTAACAGCAGATGTGATGGGTCCTATCGCGCCCTGTTTCACCAACGCCGAGACCCTGGTCCCATTCCCTCCATTCCTCGCGATACTTGCTACTATGTGACGTGGTAGTCTATGCAAAGCAATGGTAGGGGTCCCTTTATCTAGGGGAATCGCGGATTTAGTTGAGATTCCGGAACTGGATAACGTGAACGTGGCTGTGTTTACAATCCGACTCGAGTCCCCTGTGGTGTTTATCAACGTCTCAGACCCCTTGCCAGGAGGGCTATTCCTTGACGTTACCACTCCTCCGGTACCGTTCAGACTCCGCATTCCCGCGGATGCACTCCTCAGCGATGCAGTTATGCGTCTTCTGGGATGATCGACGGAATCAGTTGCTGATGTTTGACCTGAAGCCAGAGCGGAACCTCGGCTGGTTGTGGTGCTGATGCCGCTGACACAAGACGTTGCTACACCACCAGATGCAGCATCGCTCAGTGTTGTTGTGATGGATGATGATGGTCCATGTGATTGCAAACCGCTCGTGGTGGTGTTTGCCACCGTCCCTACAGTGGTGGAGGCTTCCTCAAAAGGCGCACTGGAACTTAAACGCGTTTTCTCGGGGCTATTTTCTTTAGAGTTCGTCTCCTGGTGCATACCACCACCAGCTTTATGCTGTCCCTGTTGTTGCTGTTCTACTGTAGAGCCCAGTTGGGCAGCTAACGGTTTCCCTAAGTGGTGGTTTGCCGTAACAGACGAGCCAGCACTTCGGTTTTCCACGCGGGTATCTTCGGGATCTCTTTGACTCACGAGTTGTGACTCCAAGGAACCAACTAAGTCGCTCACAGCTTTTTCATCCACCTCAGAAAATAGCATATCTTCCAGTGGGTCGGTAGCGCCCGCCATCTTTGATTACAGATCGCCCGTCTAAAACTGTAATTAACGCAGTGCGCATGCGTGTTACTAGGCATTGTGGGAGTGCATCTGTGTCGTTTCAGTGTGGATCACGTGGTCACATAGAGCAGGAGCAAACGGCCAAGTCGCCTTGGAGTGCTGCTGAGTCAAAGGTAGTGACATGACCCTCTTGGGTAGATAAGAACTGATCAGAGACCTGGATGAGGGTTATGGTAAGATTAGTTTACATAATGCTTCTAGTGTAAATATGGGCAAGTGTATTCTCTGCCTTGTCAGAATGGATGTATTCAGAGAACTAGATACAGTGTTCGGCGGGAAGCCCCGTGCATTCCAATCAGAGTTCTCAAAAGCGCATAGAGCAAACATGGAGCTTGGATCTTTCGCGTTGGTTGCAAGCAAGCCCCTAGGAAGGACGCCATTTTTAAAAGCCACCATTGGCTTAGTGGATAAGGGTGATACTGCACCCCATGGCCCAGAAATACTTTTCACATAGACTTTTCATGGCGAAAGAAACTTCTATATTTCAGCGGATATTTTTTTTTTTGGGGGGGGTACATCAACTTACCAGCCTGAACACTTAAAGGGTCTTGTTTAAAACAAAATGTTTTTAACATTTACCAGTAGCCGAATCCAGAGTTATTAAACTATGCATGACGAACGCGCAGACTGGCGGGACTGCGCCCGTCCATGTTGCCCCTGCGCATGCTCATATGACACTTCTACCGAGGTCCTGTAGCCGTGATAATCTTGGATATAGCTAATGGTTGTAATTCACCATTTGTTCTATTAATACACCCATGGTATTATCTTATGATACATCCGAGGGATGGATGTACTGTATGTACTCCGTAAAGCCTGTTACGTGGATGTAACGTCATTCGTTCCCCAAACTGCCTGGGCTATCGACTAGCAGCTAACATCTGCGGTAGCTAGCACGGGTGTATTAAAGAGAACGGTAACAGAGCTAGCTATATGCCTACATAACTTTATATACAATAACGTTATATCTATGTCCTAGTGTCTAATAAAGTTAAACGTTATGTATGGTGGCACTTATTTCACCTCCTGGTAATAATAATAAAAGCATTTAATTTATTAATATGAGACAAGACTGTACAACATCAACAATGATAGAAGGGTTTATTAGAAAAAGCTAAACGTGTAACGTTACATATAAGTAACATATATTTATATATTAGCTACATTAGGCAATATGAAAGTGTGTCATATTTTATATACCAGAAAACGGATCAAAAAACAAATAACATTTTGCACGGTTAACATTTTAAACTAGTTTTTTAATCATCTTTGGGTCAAATAAAGAGTCAAGTAAGTAATATGATCAGGAAAACATATCGTTTAACGTAAGTTAATATTTTAGAAAATAAAACGATTAGTTCGCTACGTGTACGGTGAATTTAAGAGACACGAGAGAGAAGCTCATGAACGCGCATGTTGCTATCGGTTGCTAAGACAACATAAACAAATTATTGCTATTGCGCATGTCCATCATGACTTCATGGGCCAGTCAACGCGGAAGATCTCAGCTCCATGTTTGCTTTTTGCGCTTTTGAGCACTCTCATTGGAATGTACGGGTCTTCCCGCCGAACACGGTATCCAGTTCGCTTAATACATCCATACACGGTACACGATGTGTTTTCGTTGTTCTTGATCGTTTACATGCCTAGCTATATAAACGATGGATGTATTTAGACAACCAAGGAGATGTAATTATTATGTTGTGGTACTAGCTAGTAATATTCAGTTGAGTTAACTAGCACTCAGACAACTTATGTATGTGTTTTCCTATAATACATATCCTGCCAGGTCCATCAATTTGTGTATCATCTTCATGAAAGGATTATGGAAATATAATATATGCATGTTGTTTACCTTGTCCAAATACCGCCGGGACCCCAATGTCCTTGGGCTCAGTCCACATATCTAAAGAAAGTAAAAACATGTATGTTCTCCTCTATCCAAAACACAATGTGTGTGTCTTCCAATGACAGAGAAAAGAGTGACTGAGAGCACATGGATGTTAACGTTACAGTACTGTTTTCTTAAGCCCTACAAAAAGTGCTCTAAAAGTGCTCTAAGTTCAAAACATTCGCCCTTGCTTGAATGTATAATTTATAATGTCAGATATTTTGTTCATGCTAAAAGACTAACATTCAACCAAAGGCCAAACATTAGCTCAAATCTAATACTGTACATATTTAAAACAGCCTTACCTTAATTCAGCCAAAACTTCTTCCTTCTGTTGTATTTGATGGCGGTAAAGGCAACGTTGTATTCGTGTGAAGTTCAGCGCGGGCTGATCGCTTATCATTTCTTTCCAGCGACTGTGCCGGTAAATCTTTTTCTTTGTCTTTACAGCCAGCAAGAAAATCAAAAATTCTTCAAAATGCCATCTTGTGTTGCCTACAACTGCGTGAATCGTTCAGATGGTAGTCCCAAGGTTACTCTGTTCAGGTATGTTGAAATGATTACAGTTGCAATATACTTTTTATTTTATAGTTTCTTTATTAATTTAATTAAGCTAATGTTAGCAAGCTTAATAACTAGCTTAAATGGCTTAAACTTATTAGCATTACATTTGTCAATGTGTTATTGTTATATATTGTATATATGTTGTGAATCTCATAATGGATAAGGATCACATTCTCTTAATTTATCCAGGATCAACTCAATTTGTCAACATTGATAAACAATTAAGAAAATACTCTCAAGTGATTTTTACACTTTTGTAAAGTAATGTTAACTCTTCAATTTTTTTATTTACTTTAATGGACTGTGGTGTGACTAATTTAAGTAAGGTATAGATCATACTTTCTAATAGGATTTTCTGCATTGAGAGGTTTTATTTCAAATGATTACACTAAATATTTTACAGTTTTCCTGCCCTTGATAAAAAAAGGATGCGTCAGTGGGTCAGAAACATTAACCGCAAGAATTGGACGCCATCCCGCCACTCCCGCATATGCGCTCACCATTTCACAACGGAGTGTTTCCTAACTGGCAGTGCGAGAAAGAAACTAAATTCAACTGCTGTACCTACAATCTTCGACAACACCAGTGACAACAAAACAGCTAAGCTACGGGTGGTAAGTATGCAGACAGAGGTAAGTACTGTGTACTTAGATCACCCGTACATGGCTGTAGGTGTTACTTCTGCCTCTGGAGAAGTCACAACTTGTAAGCCAGAGATTGAAGTGACATTACCAGAGTCAGGAAATGTTCAAGATAGCATTACTCAGCCAGACACTGATGACCACCGTTATATCGGAGTATCTCCCGAAACATTCAAGCATCAAATGGGACTTAAATTGACCACCTGCCGCAAAAAGCTGAAATTGGAAAAACAGAGGACAAAACTTTTGCAAATGAAGATTTCCCGTTTAACTGAGGTCATCAGTGTGCTGAAGCAGAAACTGCTGATATCAACAGGCTGTGCAGAGATGCTGGAAGCCTCCTTTGGTGGTGTGCCAAAAGCGCTACTCACACGAATCAATAATCAATAATTATGTGATGACCCTCTTGGGGTCATCAGATAATTGTCCTATCTCTAACTGTATTGTTCTAGCAACCCAACACATGGTTCTCTCAACAGTGGACCGACATATGTGAATGTGAACTGCAGCATCCCAAGCTTTATTCAAGCCAGTGTTAGTTTTGTGGTTTCTTTCTTAATGCAGTGGCTGACAGTTATAGTTGGTGCATATAGTGTTCAACATACTACTTGGAGTACGTTTACCGCGCACAAGTCTGTATAATGCATCAGAAAATTTTAATCCGATGACAAATTCTTGTTTCAATTTAGCGCTAATATTGGAGAAGGAGAGTGCTTGCCAAGAAAAAAAATAGATAGATTTAGCTAATTAGATGTAAAAAATGGAAGGGGCGTGACATTGTGTCAGGAAATTGATGTCTTAATTAAGAACTACAAGAATAACGATAGATCCCAGAAACGTGAGAAGAAGCGAGAGAGAGAGGTGATTAAGATGTTCCTGGAGGAGGGGAAAGGTCAACATGCCAGTATAGCCAAAGCGAGAAGTTTGCTGCAGAAAGGTGAAGAGGCAGGATTGTGGAGAAGGTAGGAGGGGCTGATTGGCCCTCCGCCAGACCACAGGACACAGTGTCCAGTGGTAACAGGTGTGGTGGAAATAAAAGATTAGAGGAGAAGGAGAGACCAGTAGGGAGAAGAAGGAAAGAGACGGACCATGACTGAGAGTAGGGGAGTGGATTAGGGTGTTAAACATGGGGAAAATACTGGCGGTGGGGGACCTGGGGGTTTGCTGGTTAGAGTGATGGGTACGACTGAAATGGAGGTAGTGTTGCGAGATGGTAGCCTGACGCAGATGATAGGGACTGTTGAAGGGGATGGACTGACCTTTGACCCATACAGACAGCGATTATGGGGGACCTTAAGGCCATAATAGACTCTGATGTCCTGAAAGGAGCCCCACTGGGAGAGACGGATGATTTAGTATCCTTCATGTTCAGGAAAGCGCTGGAGGGATCGCTGCCAACTCCTGTAAAGAATAAGCTGGAGGGTGAAGTGGGATGAAATCCAAGCCACACAACCATTTCATTCATGCTGTGGAGATATTCAGGCAGAAAACCGGCTAAACAGAGGAAGGAGGAAGAAAGCTCACCCAGTCACAACTAGATGAGCTCACGAAAAAGAGAAAGACACCGGCCCCAGTAGCCACAGTGACTGTCTCTGAGGAGGGCTCCATGGCACCTGTCCTCCAGGGAGGTCAACGGCCACCACGACAACCACAGGCCACTCAGTTACCCACCTCACCAGTAGGGATAGCTAAAGCTTTAGGTCGGGGGAAATAAACAGACAATCCACTTATCCCCTGCTCTCCGGAAAATGATCTGATGAAAGGTCTGTGTTTTGCAGAAATGGTTGGGGAATTGCGGGAGGTGGACATCACTACAGGTCAGCAGATGCAGATAGGGGTTGTTGAAGACAGACAAAGTAGGTTGAGGAAGGAAATGGAATAAGTAGTTCCTAAGCAAGTCAGGTCGCAGCATGGCACGAATGTAATAAAGTGATAAAGTTTCTGACAAGGGAAGTGATGCCTAGGTTTGGCATCCCTACAGAGATCAGTTCTGACAATGGGTCAGCATTTGTTGAGAGAAAGCTGAAACAGGTTGTTCAGCATCTTAGGATCAAGCAGAGGCTGGGATGTGTCTAACATCCTCACTCTCAGGGGATGGTTGAAAGGGTAAACGGCACTTTGAAAGCAAAAAATGTATAACAAAATATGTGCTAGCACAAAACTAAATTGGGTTGATGCTTTGCCACTAGCACTAATGAGCTACCGCATGCAGGCTAACATACTTACACATCTAACACTGCATGAAATGCTTACCGGTCAACCCATGCCTGTGCCTGTGCTCAGAGGACCTTATGAAGGGCCGCCTCTAGAACAATTACAATTGGAACTCAGAGAGTATATCAGACAACTAACTGCCATACATGAGGTTATATATCAACAGGATAGTGCACGAGTACCAGAACCAGAGGACAACCAGCCCCGAGCAGTGGTGCCAGGTGACCAGGTCTACATCAGGGTCTTCAGGGTGGTCCAAGCTACATCGTGAGCGGTACAAGTAGAGGGCAGCAACACCTGGTACCACCTCAACCACTGCACCAAGGTCCCATGAGGCGCAGAGCGGGGGCCACATGAGGAAGAAGAAGCAGGAATACCACTGGGGGAGGCCGAGGAACAGGAGTCTCCTGGAGATGGGACGTCCAGCAGAGGTGTGCTGACTGATGACAATCAGTCTGCTGTTGATGACAGTACGACGACCCCTACTGACATGAATGACTTAGACACTGATTTAGAAAATCCATTTTGACTAGGACAGTAGCTTCCCAAATGCCCCTATTAGCCATAGGACTGGACTCACTTGGCAATTTGCAGGTTACTCCACGTACTGGTTATCCTGGCCAATATGTGGACAGAAATGGACGCCCATGTAGTATCAAGGGGGGGCCCCTGGACTGTCCCTATGGAAACCCAGAATGTGAATGGTCAGTTAAGCCAGGCGCTCGACTATCAACGGAAGACTGCAGGAGTTAATGTGGCAACACCACTACAGGAAATGGACACAGTTAATATATTGAAATGGACGTAAATGTGAACATGGACAGTAATAATATGGGCGGTACGGAGACGGAAAGCGCTCAAGCGGACAGTAGCCCTCCGGCCCTAGGGATGTGTGAGGGTAATTACGATCAGGTGGTGCGTAAGCACTACCGTTGTCCCTATAAGATGTCTTATTGCGAATACTGCAGCAAAGGACTTCACAGAGAGGTCGCTGGACAGCTATTCACTGATGGACATGATCATCATCCAGAACCTTATGCTTGTCATCCAGAACCTTATGCTTGTCATCCAGAACCTTATGCTTGTGCCAGAGGGGGGACTGTCGTTTGTGTGCTGACTTGGATTGTTCTCCATTGGTAGTGAAGGTTTCGGTCCCTAGGTGGCTGGTAGCCAACCTAGCACAGGTATTGCTTGGAGAAATGTGTGGGTTTATTATTGTACTCCTATTCACATATTCTTTGACTGTAGTGATTATCATTCGAATGATGTATGACTTATTGTCTACGCAATTTATACTCACTGTATTATCATTTATACAACTTTTGTATGTTATCATTTGAAACAACATACTTTACAGGGCTCGGAAAGAACATCTGCACACGCGCTTACACACACACACATTTGATTGGTTAGGCAGGAGGTCTTTTACTTCCTCCCAGTCAAATGGGGAGGAAGAGGTTTGGCTTCCAGCCTCTGGCATGGTGTGTGACAAAGGAGACTGTTTTAAGTGATTGGGTTGATTTCAACCCGTTTATGGAAGACTTGAGTTCTCTTTCTCACCTATCATGTTCAGGACTAGATTATGGGACTATTAAATCCCAGAGGGGGGATGTATTGTAGATGTTTGCATATATACTCATGTGATCAATTAATATCAATATGTTAATCACACTCATACATTAATCTGTATAATCACCAATATACAGTGTGTGTGTTCCCTACATTTTAGCACCGTTAACTGTGCTGACCTTGAGGGCCAAGCCAGGCCCCGATATTTCTGTTGAGTTTTCAAGGCCGGCACCATCATTACAATTCCTGAATGATAGGGAGTGATGGTGGCGGCCGGTACCACCGTTGTTTATGGCCCGGTACCACCGTTGTTTATGGCCCGGTACCACCGTTGTTTATGGCCCGGTACCACCGTTGTTTATGGCCCGGTACCACCGTTGTTTATGGCCCGGTACCACCGTTGTTTATGGCCCAGTACCACCGTTGTTTATGGCCCAGTACCACCGTTGTTTATGGCCCGGTACCACTGTTGTTTATGGCCCAGTACCACCGTTGTTTATGGCCCGGTACCACCGTTGTTTATGGCCCAGTACCACCGTTGTTTATGGCCCGGTACCACCGTTGTTTATGGCCCAGTACCACCGTTGTTTATGGCCCAGTACCACCGTTGTTTATGGCCCAGTACCACCGTTGTTTATGGCCCAGTACCACCGTTGTTTATGGCCCGGTACCACCGTTGTTTATGGCCCGGTACCACCGTTGTTTATGGCCCGGTACCACCGTTGTTTATGGCCCAGTACCACCGTTGTTTATGGCCCGGTACCACCGTTGTTTATGGCCCGGTACCACCGTTGTTTATGGCCCGGTACCACCGTTGTTTATGGCCCGGTACCACCGTTGTTTTATAATTATGGTGGCGGATCGAAGAAGATCCGCCCAAATTCCAGAATGATAAGAGGAGATGATGGCAGATCAAAAAAGATCTGCCCAAAAGTACTGTATATATATATATTTGAGGAAATTGTTCTCAATTGGCCTACCTGGTTAAATAAATTACAAAAATTAGAGACAACTCAGCTTTTTTTAATCTTCATTAAAGTCTATTTTTGGATTCACAAGTTCCAGAGTCTTTGCATCTTTTTTTGACTGAGATCTGAAGTTCTCCACGACACTAACTCACTGGAAGTGTATATAGTTAATAGTTTGGTCTGTGCTTTCTATTGCGACTAACAATATCTTGTTGTTCAAAAGAGAGCCTTTTTCAACATGATTAAAAAAACATCAAATAAAAAGCGAACAAAAAAATGTAACCATTGTTTCGGTTTAGATATTAAATATATTCCCACATTGTTTGCATTCAGTTTACGTGTTTAAACTAAGTTCCTTATACGTTCAGCTAATTTTCATGGTAAGGACAGATGAATTAATGTTTGACTTAATGCCTAAGTAACAACAAGAATAATTAATGTGGTACTACATGAACTATCAGGAATGTACAAGAACTAATGGTATCTATTTCAGTGTTAGGAGCACTTTAATTAAACAATAACTCAGAATTAATTAAGAACTAAGAAATCTTAATGATTGAGATACCTTAGTTGTTGCATTTATTAATATATTGTTTTTTTGGCATTTGCTCATGCATGATATTAGTTATTGCACATATTGATACTCAAAGATGACGTCTTCAGTAATACTTACCTCATATTTCCCTCCGGTCTTATCCTACTTGCCTGAGTGAACAGTACATGTGTCTCTTGGTTTGTTTATAGTAAAACCATGGTCAGTATGTTATAAAAATAATAGTTCCCAAGACATGCTGTATTATTCTAGCCAGAATGCCAAATAGTTTAGCTGTTATCTAGTTAACTCATATCTACTGAACATAGATAGCTCTTTATACCACAGATAGGATAGGCATTAACCTGCACTACCCTGTCCCAGATTACCTACAATGCCTGGGTGATCAGTATAGGGTGGTCCATGTCCTGCCCATGGTGGAATGCTAACTGCCATACCTTTTTACCACTTATTCCATGTAGTAAGTGTTCTGTCATTTGTTAAATAATACAAATACTGACTTTATGACAACATCATTGCAAGGCTGTGTCTGGTTTACAAAAGCATTGGACTACAATCAACACCATCACCAGCCAGCTGTGCTCAACTCGGAAGGCAATTAGATGTATGACTCTGTGTCCATTTTTGTGGTCCTAGCAAAGCTGTTCACAAGCTGCTAATAAGAGACCATGCTTGTCAACCCACACAAGTGCCAATATCCCTGGTCAGATGTTATACACTACGTTTGATGCTGCAGTCTACATAGTATGGATGTGATTCAAGAAAGAGGATATTGGTGACAGGAATTGGATGGATCGTTATACTATGAATTGCCACACTACCTAAATTATTAGCTGTTTGTGTGTTTATTGCCATTTATTATTTATCTTTTGACAACAACAGTCACTGATCATTTCAAAGCTTATAGATACTGTCGATTGTATTAAAGTTTTTTCAGAAGTTGGAGGACTACCTCTACCTGACCAGACATTTTGGGGAAACTGTTGAGATCAAACAAGGGGATGCCAAAGAGGAGAGTCCTCCAACATCAGGACCAATTACTGAAGTATCACCTTGTCCCATATGACCATTTCAAGAGTTTAGTTGCTATTTCGTAGCAGAAGAACATTTATTTCAGAGACATTTTCTGCCCTTCTCTCATCTTGCTGTCCTTTCTTCAAGCCACTGCACCACTCTGTGCTCCCTGCCATCAGGCAAAAACACCAACATTAATAAAAACACTCCCAGAATGCACAGATCCTCACGGTTTTCACTTTGAAACACCAGGCTGCCACCAAATATACACACTTTATCTTTTTCTAACATTTGATACTTATAATTATCCCAAGATCATGTTGACCTATATACAGTATATTGGTGTCCTGTGAGAATGTCTGGAGATATCTGGAATGACAGAAAACAAAGCTTTGTTGACGTGATGTTCAGTCAATGTAAAAAATATTCTGTACTTGGTCCTAGGTTTAATGGAAGGAATTGTGGATTCCCAGCATCTACACCAGTCACGAGCCAGTTTGACAGCCTCATGCCAGTAACTCCTGGTGGAGAATGACAGCAAATTTGTTTTGAAGAACTACATAGCCAAAATGGTTTGACACTCTCTAGAATGGGAGTCTGCATTAGAACACTACATCACCCTCAAAAACTTGGCTGATCTTTAATGTAGCCTATTTGTAAGTTCAGATTCCTAAGTGCATGAAACAAACCCTTTATCATGACTTTAAATGTAAACAAATAATATGGTATAGTCATCAGTGTTTTCAACAACATAAATGGGACTTCGACACTGTGTTCCAAACATTTAACTGATATTGTTATCTTTTTCCCAGTTTGGGTCAATCAACTGACAGTTAAGAGCTGGTTAGGTGCATCCAGAACCTGGGGAAGTTCATACTGGCTTTAAAGTTGTCGTAGCAATCCTGGAGAGGCAGCTTTAAAGTGTTGGCACATGTATTTGCCAGAGGGAGTTTTGAACTGGTAATGAATTGAAGGTGTGGCTGAGGTTCCATGCCAGCAGGAGGCATGCATGGCATACCTGCGCCAAACATAATGACCTTCACCAGGGTTACTTCACTGTCATTCTCTGAAAGTTGAATACATTGACTAAAAACAGCAATTGGGTATTTCATAATAATTAGAAGACTCTCCAACACCACCACTGGTACTGCCTCCTTGTAATGTTTTAGAGAGAAGGCAGTTTCTGTACCTGGTATATTCATCTTAGTACCATCAGAATAGAGCAGAAGGTAGGGATCACTTTTTACATTTTTGTTAACATCCTTCATTTTTTGTTAGGCAGCTTTCTGTAATTGCTCTGCATTTAACACTGGTAGCACTACAGGAGGTTGTGCCATTTTTCTGACATGTGTCAGAACTCCGTCTACCATCTGCATAAATGCCTATTATTCTTTTAGATTTTTTTGTATTATTATTATTATTACTTTTTTATTTACTTTTTCTTGTTTGTCTATTAAGCACTGTTCCTTTATTTGCTTAGTATGTTGCCATGTCTCCAGGTAAAATGTAGGTCCTGGTGATGATGACAGAAATGGTGTATGAATTCATGTGGTCAAAAGATCACACGAGCACAATGATAGCCGTATGTTATTCAACAGAACATGTTTCATTTATCTGACAGCGACCAACCCTGCGGATGGGGATGTTTCGTCCAATTGAATTTGGAGCCAAAAAGATTGTCCAATGCCGAACCCCTGTCCTTGGTAGGGGTTCGGCCCTGGTAGCTCACTCTTTGGAGAAAATAACGGCAAGAACATCCTATAGAAATGTATTAGCAGTTAACCCCAGTCTTAATTAGCAAAATATAGGCCCTTTCTTCACAATTAAAAACAATCCAATACAGTATTTATTGTTCAAGGTGTCTCTTGCTGCCACAACTTGGGAGAATTGTTACAGGGGCATTAGCATTTATTTCATATGATGGAAACGGCCACATCGAGGTCTTCTCTTAATTCATTGTGGTTCAATGAGTGAAGTTTGTTCATATTACAGGTATATGCAGTTCACTAAGTGCGAGTTAAAGGTGCCAAAACAATTGTACGATTATTATATAATTTATTTGTAGTATAAGCGAAGACTAAGAAATTCAAGCGTAGATACCCGAAAATTATGAAATATAAAGGTTTTGTAGGGGAAATTGTGCACTATTTGAATAAAGTGCAAGGTTAATTTAAGCCACAACTATATTTTATGTACTGAGTTTTTTATGTTCAATTAAAATAAACAATTGCCACGTATCATTGGTTGATGCCACAGCAGGTCTCGTCGTATTCCTGTGAAGTCTCGCGATACGTCGTTTGCGTTACAGAAATTATTTCCCACCATTCTCTGCGAATTGGCAAATAATATGAAATCGGCCATGTCGTGGTGCTAGCAAGTTGGTGGAAGAACAAACGGCACATACGCTTTTGTTAGGAGTCTAAACAGGACGAATATTTTACTTTTATAGTAGCCAGATACATCTAACCTATAATAACTTTTTTTTTTGCATACAATCCAACGTAAAAGGAAGGCAGCATGAGTGGTGGGACGCCCTACATCGGCAGTAAAATTAGCCTGATCTCCAAGGCCGAGATTCGCTATGAGGGAATTTTATACACCATTGACACAGAAAACTCGACTGTTGCTCTCGCTAAAGGTACGAGGAAAACGTTTTACCTCGGGTTAAATAGGTAGCAAGTGAAAACGTACCCCTTTTACGCTAGTTATAACGGTAATCCCGTGGATAATTTAGTCTGTCACTGTCAAATTGATCACAATGCCCGCTAGTTAGTTAGCGTGGCTAGCACATGTAGCATGTAACATGATAATTTTCGTGTAGCATCTAGTTTGCTAATATTCATGTAACATCTAACATGCTAATATTCATGTAGCATATAGCATGCTAATGTTCATGTAGAATTTAGCATGCTAATATTCATGTAGCATTTAGCATGCTAATATTCATGTAGCATTTAGCATGCTAATATTCCTGTAGCATTTAGCATGCTAATATTCCTGTAGCATCTAGCATGCTAATATTCCTGTAGCATCTAGCATGCTAATATTCCTGTAGCATCTAGCATGCTAATATTCATGTAGCATCTAGAATGCTAATATTCATGTCTAATGCTTAATCACGCTTGTCAGGCTAGCTACATGGATATCACTCTAGCTAACTGGTTAAGAGAAAAGCAAGTGTATGCCTCATCGTCCATGGTTTGTTGTTTTAGGTAGCGTGTTGTAACTTTAGTCAACGTATGTATGTGTTTGAGCAACGCAGCTAGGGAGCTAGTCGGTTGTGTTATTTTGTAGCTTAGCTTGTAGCATACGGACGTTGGGGTTTGTGTAAATATTAGAGTAGGTGCTGCTGTACTTGCATTATGGGGATTGTCAACGGTTAATATTTTAGTGGAGGTTACTGAGATGATTAAACCTCTGAACTAAAAGCCCTAAGAATGACTAATTATTGGTATAAAAGTGTAATGAAAGTGCTAGCCGGTTAGCAACCTTGTCCTATTGTCTTTTTGCCTGGCATCTCACTCCGTGTTCATGTCGGACTGACCATCATATTGAACAATTAATTCACCTGGTTCACAGGAATTACTTAGGAACTTTACTATCAGTGTCTCTCTGAAGTAAAACAAAAACGTAGTTATAAATACTAACGTTAGTCAACTTTTAATTGGCAATCAACGCAAATGTTCTAGACTTCAATTTAGTTCGGTTATGAGATTCTCAAAATCCGTATCCAGGTCGATGCCATGTGACGTGTGTTGCTATTCCAATCTTACGGGAGATTAGTTTACTATGTGGCGGAGAGAGTTGTCTTATTGTTTTAAAATGTTCTTGTTAACGGTAGAAGCACGATTCTAAACAGTTTACCTTGCATATTTAACCAGAGTTGGGCAACTCCATGGTAAAATCTCTGCTCTCAAGGGTACAAGTTGCCTACCACTCTACTGCACCTCTATTTCATGTGCGATCTATTATGTGGAAACTTAGTCTGTCGGGCACATTGTTGTAATTTGCTTCTGTCTTGTATTTACCTCAACAGTCCGCTCGTTTGGCACTGAAGATCGCCCCACTGACAGGCCAATTCCACCACGAGATGAAATCTTTGAGTACATCATCTTCAGAGGGAGTGACATCAAGGACCTAACAGTATGTGAGCCACCTAAGGCCACCAGCTCCCTGCCTCAGGACCCTGCCATTGTTCAGGTATGCAGGCCATTGTTTAGGCCCCATCAGAATCCGGTTTAAGACATTAGTTTTCTTATTTTTTCCATGAATGACCGTTTCAACTTTTTTAGGGTCGGCCAATGCTGTGGTCTTTAAACCCTTTTGGAATATTACATAATTTTGAATGCTCTTCTGAAAGTACAAATCAATTATTGTAATGTGAATTGGTTGGATTGAAATATTTTGTTTGTAAAAGTAATCTAGGATGGATATTGCTGTAACATCTGCTTGACTCTGCGGCACAATTTCAAAATTGCAATGAACAAGTGTTGTCCTACAAACGTGGAAAATCTACCTAATAGAGATTAAAATCAGAGTAAAAATCGGGAAAATGCTTACTTTCCTCCAAATTATTAAAACACTTATTGCAGTTTGGTGTGCTGAATACTATGCCTGCAACATCTGTATCTGTAATTTTTTAAACAAATATTTTATGACAAAGCCGATGTCACAGTACAATTGCATATTTGTTTCAAATCGAATTTAACAAATGTATATTTATAATTCAATAATGAGGTGGTTGGTTCGATGTCTATGCTTTTTGGAATGGTATGGTATGTCAATGATAAATTATATTTATTTTATTCCACAGTCTTCTCTTGGATCCACCAATGCCCCACCACAAGCATTCCAGTCAGTGGGGTCCTATGCCTCCTTCAGCAGGGCACCTGGTCCTCCCTACAGCCAATTCAATCCCAGTCCTCTGGTGCCACAGCAGTTTGGAGCTGTTGGTGGAGGTCTGTATATGCATCTATATGATGCATCAATCTGTCCTCTCGCTTAAAGAGCAATCAAAATATCTTGGATTGAAAGAATGTGCCTCTTGCTTTGTTAAGCATATCTGACTTTCAATGTCAGTACATTTTGTTTTGCATTTGGTTTGATTAGATGGTTGCAAATCTTGCGTATGCCTTGGGGACATCTAGATTCACTTACATTGTCGATAAAGGATTTATTTATTTTTAAATTCCTATAAGAGGCGTTAGCGGTGTGCACATAGTGGTCAATTTGCAAGAATAACACAATGTATTATTTAAAACTACTTACAGCTGAACACACTGACCTGGGGTGGTCCAGCGTTCTGCTGCCGCCTACGGGAAGCATACATGCAGTGAAGGGAGAAATAATTTGGTCCCCTGCTGATTTTGTACATTTGCCCACTGACAAAGACATGATCAGGCTATACTTTTAATGGCTGGTTTATTTGAACAGTGAGAGACAGAACAACAAAAATCCCGAATTATTTAAAGCAAGTTATACATTGATTTGTATTTTACTCAGTGAAATAAGTATATGATGGAAGAAACATACAGTGACTGTTACTCTCCCTCGGTCTGGGGCTCCATGAAAGTACTCACCTCAAGGAGTTTCATTGATCATGAGAACAGTGAGGAATCAGCCCTGAACTACGTGGGAGGATCTTGTCAATGATCTCAAGGCAGCTGGGACCATAGTCACCAAAGAAATGGTTGGTAACTAAACCCTGCAGCGCCCTTAAAGGTCCCCCTGTTCAAGAAAGCACATGTCCAGGCTGTCTGAATCATTCAGATGTTCATTGGCAAACTTCAGAGGTCAGTGTTGTGGTCAGATGAGACAAATCTAGCTATTTGGAATCAACTCAACTTTCCGTGTTTGGAGAAGGAAGAATGCTGCCTATGACCCCAAGAACACCATCCCCACTGTCAAACATAGAGGTGGAAACATTATGCTTTGGGGCTGTTTTTCTGCTAAGTGGACAGGACAACTTAACCAACAAAGGGATGACAGGTGGGGCCATGTACGTTAAATATTTGGTGAGAACCTCCTTTCCTCAGTCAGGGCATTGAAAATGGGTCATGGATGGGTATTCCATCATGACAATGAACCAAAACACACGGCCAAGGCAACAAAGGAGTGGCTAAAGAAGAAGCACATTAAGGTCCTGGAGTGTCCTAGCCGGTCTCCAAGTTCATTATCCCATAGAAAATCTGTGGAGGGAGCTGGAGGTGCAAAGAGGAATTGGACAACATCCCTCCTGAGGTGTGTGCCAACCTGGCGGCCAATTACTAGAAATGTCTTACTTTTGTGATTGCCAGCAAGGGTTTTGCCATGAAGTACTAAGTTGTGTTTTGCAAAGTGGTCGAATACAGTAAAATGGAAGTCAATTTATAGTTCTGAAATGCTTTTTTCAGGATTTTTATTTGTTATTCTGCCTCTCACTGTTCAAATACAGCTACGGTTAGTTAGTGGGCAAATGTACGAAGTCAGCAGCGGATGAAATTGTGTCTTCCTTCGCTGTACCTCTTCCGCTTGTGTTAGATTCAGACCTACCCCCTTTGTCACATAATAAAGCATAAATATGCCGGAAGAATTTTTTTCAAAATACGATTGAACCACACATTTGACTTTGTATTGGCATTTCGATGGCTTTTTAGCACAGCCAATAAATGATCATGCAGTCCCATTGCCCAGCCATGTTCTTGATGTTTTTGTCACGTCTGCTTTACCATTATAGGTCGTACTAGTCCCCAACTGGACCCTTTGAGAAAGAGCCCCTCTTTGGATCAGGCAGTACAGACTGCCCCCACTCCTGCCCATGCTCCACCTGCACAAGTGGGACAAAGGAGCTCAGCTGGCCCACCAGCCAGGCCCATCACCACCCAGAAGCCTTCAGATGTCTTAGAACAGAGGAGGGGTGAGGTTACCAGAGCTGGCGGTGGGTTGTGGCCAGGCTTGGCCAGCACATTAATACACATATTTCACCCACTTTCCTTGTTTAGGTGCATTTCTAACTTAGACCCCTAATTGATGAAAATAATTGACCATTTTGCTCTTTTGCTTTTTAGTCCCAGATGTTCAGAAAATTCCCAGACAGGAGTCTGAGCAAGGTGGTGTTGACAATCGGAATACCCGACAAGTTGGTGAGTTGGTTCTGACAAAACTACTTATGTGCAGTCATAGCCATAGTCATATTAAATGAAAGTTGTATCATATCAAATATCACTGTAATACAATGACCTGTGTTCCAGATTGCTAATAGATGGTATGATAATGCTTTCATACAATCCATGTATTGCTCTGACGATCCTTTCTGTCCAGCCGGCGGTCCTCCTCCTCCTCAGCGGCGTGGTCGTGGAGGTGGTCATCGAGGTAGAGGTCGCTTTAACCCGCACAGGGATGGCCCCATGAAGTTTGATCAAGACTTTGACTTTGAGACTGCCAATGCTCAGTTCAACAAGGAGGAGATTGATAAAGAGTTCCAGAACAAACTCAAACTGAAAGGTATAGCTCATTATCATCACAAATTCCTTGCTGTAGTTAAGTCGTGGATATGCTTTGCTTCATTGTGTAAAAGAGCCATCGATTGTGACTGATAAATTGAAAAATTACGTACTATTGGGGCGATAATCCGTTTTGATCGTCAAAGATCAGTTTGCCCGTTAGCGAGAGTTTGGGGTACCTCGAAGTGGAGTTAGTCTCACGATCCTTTTGCTTAAACAAAGTGCCTAATGTCCAAGTGAAAAATAGAATCCACATATTTTTCTAAAATGATTATAAAGCTGAATTTCGATTTTACAGTACTATATTTTTGCCCGCTCCGTACAGAACTATGCCAATTGAGTGCAATATAAGGGGCGTCTGGCATGTACTTCCTGCATCAGGATTTTAATTGATATTCACTGGGCCATTTCACCTGATGACACATGCTAATTGTCTCATGTAGAAGATAAGCCTGACAAACAAGAGAAGAATCTTAACGGCGACGAGAAAGCTGATTGTGGGGTTGAGACCCAGGGCAGTGAAGTCCCTGCTGAGGAAGAGGAACCTGCGGTGGTCAACGTTTACTATGACAAGACCAAGTCCTTTTTTGACAACATCTCTTCAGATGATTCAAGGTAATCTAAAAGCATTTCAACTAGATTTGTTTATGCTTTGGCACTAAATGTCTCATTCTATCTCTACAGGAAAGCGGCTGAGCGGTCCGGAGGTTTAGGTTTCCCCAGGAGGCAGACCTGGGCCGAGGAGAGGAGGATGAATTCTGAGACCTTTGGCATCCCCCTGAGGCACAACCGGGGACGCGGAGGCTTCAGAGGAGGCCGTGGTGGCATGGGATTCCGTGGTGGCCGTGGGCGTGCCATGAGCCGAGGTTCCTTTGGACCTCCCCATGGAGCCCCTCCTGGCTTTAGGGGAGGATTCAGAGGAAACAGCAGAGGTGGTCGGGAGTTTGCTGAATATGAATACAGGGTAAGTTATTCTGTGCCATGTGGTTAATCCGATTCCCTGACTTATCCTCTCGAATGATGTCTAACTTCTGACAACACTACCACTCAGATGTTTAGGACCACTTAGAAATGTCTCTGTTTTCTGTAAGAACATGCATAGAACATTTGTTTGAACAGGAGATGTAGCGAACTTTGTCTTTGATGAGGTTAGAAATAATGATTTTTAGTTGTAATGATAATTTTGTCTTTTGAAGCTTTGCTTCTGGCAAGCAATTCTCCATTTGCCATAATTACAGTGTTGCAGTCCTTGGGCATTCTAGTTGCCCATTTGTTGGGGGGATTTCTCACTTCTTGCATACTTTACTGTCAAGCTGCTCCCACAACCGGTCAATTGGGTTGTGCTGGCAACTCCATTATAGACAGAATACCTGCCGACTGGTTTGGAGCTGAGCGTTCATTGTCCTGTTGTAGGAGGAGATTGCTTGACAATTGGCAATAAACACCCCTCCAATCTTTTTTTTGTTCCCAACAAAATATTTATATTTTATTGTCCAGTATGCGATATGGCTCCGGGTTTGCAACTCTGTGGGTACTATTTTATGAAGCTGCCGTTGCGGAGGCATTGTTTCATAAACCAGACACTGTATTTGTCCTCTTGGTTAGTTGGGCAACGGTGCTGCCAGTTTGTGCTGTTTGAGGTGTTCATTTATTGTGGCAATTTCTCACATGGCATTATTTTCTTCTCAGACAATTCTAAGTGAACCCAAACTTTTGAACGGTAGTGTACATCCAACAATATCTGCTGCTTTAGGGGATTATAATGAATACATTTTGATATGCTATAATATTTAATTGCATTATGTATTTTTTCTAGTCTTTCTAATAGTCGAAATGCATGGCAACTGCAAATTGCTTCCGCTGTTAGCCTCTAACCTAGGCACAGCCGTTTAGATGTTAGTTGTACATCAAGTGACTGGTTAAGGCTTGGAGAGACAACTGGCACGTGTTTGTCAACAATGTCAAACAATTGCTCTTCATGGCGCTTGTCGCTCTGCAACACACTGATTTTCATGGGGAGAGGAAGCCAGCGAAAGCAATTTGCAGTTGTCATGCATTACTCCCTTTGATTGGTTGGTGTCCCAAGCTTATGTGCTGTGTGCAATAACTGTCGGACAAGGTTACAGCATATGTACACTGTTTAGCTATTGGTATTTAATTTAAGAGTTATTTGTACATGTGCACAACCGTAAAGAGGAAATCACTTCAACATGCAACTTGTAGCCTAATGTAATGCAAGATGTTTGTGCAGGAGTCTAAACACATTTTGCTTTCTTCCAGAAGGATAACAAAGTGGCTGCGTAGTGTACCAGAGGGATGGATCCCCAAGGATTGTAGTTCTTCATGACCCAGAAAATTAATTTTGGTCCAAACTTCTGACAGAAAGAATGACTAAATCTGTAAATGTGTCACCAGCACTGGGGTAGGCTGCTCGATTTTGGAAAGGTGTAAATGCAGCTTCTTTACCCATTTTTTTCTTAAAAAATACATTTTTTTTGGAAAATTCAAGTGTTTGATATTTTACAGTAGTTAGCGATAAGAACCTGTGTGTAAATACATTATTCAGTATTTTTTTGCATCGAGCTGATTTCATTTCTTACTAAAACTGTATTTGATAATGTTCTTTTGTGTAAAGATGTATGCAGAAGCCCGCTGATACTGTGATAAGATCACTGAAAATAGCTTTATTTTTTGGGATATATGCTCTTAACTACCTTACAGAGCACTATAATCATTTCATCTTAGGGCAGTCTTTCTTTATCTATGTGTACATATATTATCAGTCAAGTTT
The DNA here is from genome assembly GCA_029465975.1 of Dallia pectoralis. Taxonomy (NCBI): domain Eukaryota; kingdom Metazoa; phylum Chordata; class Actinopteri; order Esociformes; family Umbridae; genus Dallia; species Dallia pectoralis. Next base: position 11,934,475 of record CM055749.1, on the reverse strand, counting down.
GAAAACACCTACTCATTTAAGGGTATTTTTAATTAAATATTTTTGACATTGTAGAATAATAGTGAACACTTCAAAGCCATGGAATAACTGTAAATATGTAGTAACCAAAACTATGTTGAACAAATCAAAAATAATTTTATATTCTTCAAAGGGTCCTCCCTTTGTTGATGACACTCAGAACCATAGGCAATTGGAATGCTTTCCCGACAGTATTGAAGGACTTACAACATGTGCCGAGAACTTCTGTTTTTTTCTTCACTTTTTGCTCCAAGTCCAACCATCTCAATTGGGTTGATGTGTGATAAAGCACCATGTCTCCACTTCTTGGTGAATTAGTCATTGTCCTGGTTAAAGACACAAATAGTCCCAACAATAGCAAACCAGATTGTGCCTTTATTTCTAAATATATCACAGACAGTGTCAACCAGCAAAGCACCCCCTCAACATTACGCTTATGCTTCTCATTTGTTCGCTCACTCTGCATCTTATAAAAACATGACGGTGTAAACCAAAAATCATAAATTTGGACTCAACAGAATTCCACCAGTCTAATGTCAATGTTTAATGGTCCACGCATGCATCTTATCTGTGTGCTTTTGTGGTGTTTTTTTTGCCGCAATTGACCATGAAGCCCTGATTCATGCAGTTGAGTGGTGTTTGTGTTATGTGATGCACATTTTTCGGCTGCAATCTGAGTTCTCTTACCCGTTGCATCAGAGGTAACGCTGGGTCTTTTTCTTCTGTGGCGGTCCTTATGGGAGCCAGTTAGATCATATTGAATGCACTTAGAAACTCTCCATGTTCTTAAAATGTTCCTTATTGACTGACCTTAATTTCTTTAAGTAACAAGGGCTGAGTCTCTTTTCTTATTTGAGAGGTTATTGAGGTAAGACATCCATACAGGCATAATGATTGTCTTCTGCATACCCACCCTGACACTTGGGGAGAACGATTTAGTTCAGCATTGGTCATTTTAACAAGGCACACCTGCCTGCAATGTATATCAGGTTGCTGGTTAATACAGCTGGTTAAGACAATGCGAAATAGTGCATATTTGTTATCGAGCCGAAGGGTTGCTACTTTGAAGAATTACAATACGAAATGTTGACCAGTTAATTATTAGTTGCAGCGTAATTCCATATGTTCTATATCATAGTATTGATGTTGTTGCCGTTTTGCTACAATTTGGAAAATCAAAAGAAATACCCTTGAACGTGTTGGTGTGCTTGTACTTTTGGTTGGTTCTGTATAAGCATATATATATATTCTCTCCTAGTCTACATATTTTGGTAGCCATGTATTTTGACATTGATCTATCTATTTTTTTTTGTCAAACTATCCTTTTAGTGTTCTTTAGGTACATCAAGGTGTGGTTTACATCATAGGCTCACTTAGATTTTTGGGTTCTGTGGAGGTCCCGTTTTCCAGTGAAGGTGATCGAATGAACCTTTAACAAAAGCGTCAAGATTCTGAGTAGGTCAGACATCCAGTAAACACTGGATTATGTTTTTTTTCAGTAGTTTGATTGCTGTTTATAGTCTTACTGAATATTGAAAGAATGTATATAAAGTGGATCACTTACCCCCCCAAAGATGTTAATCTGCTGCCACCTAGTTTTAAGACAATTGTAATAACGTAATTCAGAGCTGTTGAGCTTTGGACATTTCTATAAATGACTAATGTTGCTTTCCCAAACCCACTAATACTAGTGACCTGATATCGGTCTGTTGAGAAGGACTACACACTGTGTGATGATGTGTTGCTTGTATCGTTATGCATATTTTGTTTTAACGTTGTTCGTGACACTTCCTTTCAGTGTATGTCATCACTTAGAGTCCATAGTGACATTTCTGCAATCATGGCTAAATTTGAAGCATCGTAGTCATTTGGAAATGACTCTAGCTTTGTCCATCTATTCAGAGCCTGATTATTGTTTTTGCATAATGGTCATAGATTAACCAACCGTTAACTGTGGGTTAAGAACATTCAAATAATTTTGGCCCTCAAATAAAATGCTGTTATGGCTGGCTCTGGCTTAGGTTGCTTTGTTAGTGGGTTGTGGGACTAGAAGCATTGGGAAAGCTTGGCATTTTGAACCGATATATCCTGTTTTCAAAACGTTGCATTTTTTTCCCTTGCCTTCTGGTGTCTATTTGACTGCTTGCTCTTGTATGGTTTTACTTATGAAACATGACGATAAAAGAAAAATCTGATATTCACAACTAAACAGAGCAATGTTAAGGCATTTTGTTTGTTCCATTTGTCACCCTTCAGTTAATGTTATTCACTTGCTGTATTTGCAACATGTTGATTCCAGAAGCGATTGTCATGAAGGCGTTTCTGAAACCATGTGTACTGCAACTGTCAGCAGTGATAATATTCATGGTTTATTTATTAATGTTCAACCAGCAACATTACATTAGGTTGAAGGAACTTTAAGAAAATCTGTTGTTGGAAGATGTTTGATTTAAAATAATTGGTGTGACTCCAGGCCTTAAAACCCATCTACTAATCTTATGGATTTATTATTTGTACCATCAAATGTGTAATACAACCCATGTAAGCTAGCCATGTTTGCTGCACTTCCCATACTTGGGACAGTCTTTGCAATGTGTTGTCCAGCATTAGCGGTTCGTACTATTGCCCATTATTGCGCCTCTTGGTGTGATTCAGGTTTTATGTGGTATGTTTATTTTTTTCTACTTGGAAGGTTAATGGAGTAAAGGGATGTAAATTCGATGTTGGAGCCCGCACTGGTTTGGGTTGAGTTTATTCAGTTGTTACTGGTCAGTATGTTGGAATGCCAAAAGGAGGGGTGCAGTATACAGTGAGATTCACTGTGTTTGGGCAGTGACAATTGTTTTAAATTGGTCAAAAAGTCATTGTCGCAATACTTTAAAAATCCACTATGCTTACAGCTAATTTCTAATTTACCTATGATGACAATATGTAAGTAATATGTACTATTTGAAAACATGTCCAAATAAAGCTGATCAAATTATACAAAGTTGTGGCAGCTATTAAAATGAACTGATCCATCCCATAGTTAATGTTCAGTTTGGCAGGATTGTTGTGACAGACTGACGATGCATGGCATTCTTGCCTTGATATAAAACACAACGGTGGCTGTTTGAGGATTAGTGGCCTGGGCAGTTGCAATGGGTCTAGAAGTCATTTGAAATTTCAAACAGTACCGGTACATGCTACCCAGTAAAATAAATGTTGTATACATTTGGTACTCCTTAAGTGTCTGACCGCATGATGTATTTTAAGTGGACCGCCCTCATTAGACCGTTTTTATTCGATGAAAATAAACAATTGTTCAATAGCTATGTTGTCATGCTTTTTATTATATTAACAGAGTTTCTTTCATGTGACCACTGCCAGTAATTTAACACATGTTGTCCACCTCATTTACTCACTTCTCCACTTTGTTGCCCTGCAAGCCTTTCCCCCTCAGCTCAAGTCACCACTTTTGTTGTATCTAAGTGTATAATAGGTCAAGCTGACTTAAGTCCACATTATATTTTGTCTATTGCTGGCAATGCATCCTATTTAATTTCCCTAATAGTTCATTATTTATTAGTTTCAATGCCAAGATAATGAAATGTATCTGGTATTCATTGTGCAAATAGTGTTTCTTTGTTTTCGGGCACTGGAGCTCATCGTGCTTACTGCATCTGCTGTTAATGTTTTAAATGTAATATTTCATTTGAAAATGGGTTTAGGGCAGCTTTTGAAATGCCTAATTTCAGCATTCTCACTGGCCCCTTGGTGTCCTTTAAATTTGCTTTGGCTGCACAATACAATATATATATATATATATATATATATATATATATATATATATATATATGCTGATCGGCATATATATATATATATATATATATATGCTGATCGGCATATATATATATATATGCTGATCGGCTCAAATTAGTTTGTACTCTACAACGAACTAAGAATGCATAATTTACTCTGAAATTACTTAAAACGGACAAAAGTAATTTGCATCGACCATTGTTCACACCATGTTTAACAGAAACCATACTGCTTTTTATTTTGTTAACAAAAAAGAGGTAAAAATGGCATGTACTCAATTGGGACTCGCAACCTAATATTTAGTTCTCTCTTAATGAGACCTCGGCACTTGTTAACAGGTTTGGCCGACCCTTCCTGCGCTAACTGCTCCAGCTGTCTAAGGTGAGATGGGTGCCTTCTCCAGACTGCAAGTTTCAACCCTGTCCATACGCGATAGGATTCAGAAGCAATGTTTTGTTTTTATCTTTTTTTGGAAGGGGGTGGTTATCCTGTTGGGAGAACCCTAGATCTTCCACAGAGAGCTTTCTAAATCTAGGCAGAATGTTTCGCTCCAGAATGTATTGAGTCTTGATGTTATTGTGCCTTGATCAGCAAAGCAGCCAAGTAAACATAACCAAGCCTACTCATGTAAGATTATTTGCTCTCATCTGTAAACACTGAGCTGATGTGACTTTCCAAAAAGCTCCTGGTTTGACAGATGTGTCCAAAGGACATTCTCCTAGAAGGATTTTGGCTTGATATTTTAGCAAATTCCTAAATTTTATGTTTTTCTTTCAAAAGGGGAGTCCTGGCTCTTCCATTGTTCAAAAATCAAACAGATAGCGCCATCAAGAACTGATTTAGAATCTGAACAGCAAGGTGATATCTTTTTTCTCAATGCTTCTGTTCAATCTAGGGTTAATCTCCCTCTTGCAGCTTCGCACAGAAAGGGGGGCTACAGTTTTTATGGACCCTGAGCTTCTTAATGATATTTCCAACTGTTGCCACAGGAACATTAACCTGATATGGAGGTGGTCGTGTAGCCTTAACCTTTACCATGTATCTGTATTTCTTTTTCTTAATTTTTGAATGACTGATTACAAGAGAGATGTGTGCTATTAATTAAACAAACATGACCAATATCGTGCCCCAGGCAAGTTGTTAGCTGTAGCCCCCCTTGAAACGCAGCCAATTAGTAATTTCACTCGTTTGGCCCCCCTATGGATGAACTGAAGGGTGCCAACAACTGTGTCCAGTACATTTGAAAATATCTTTGTAGAATGAGCAAATATAATTTTTGCTTGTTCACAGCTTCTTTGCTTTATTCCAGGACATACCAAAAATATGCATCTATTGTCACAAAATGTGTGTTGTTCTTACTGACGCTTTGTTATTACGTTTGACAAATAAAATGACTTTGTAATTTATTAGGCAATCTTTAGGCTTGGCAGTACGTAGAGAGTAATTTGAGTTTCTTTTCAGTTATTATTATATAACAACTTTCTATTACTGCTTAGCATTATATATTAGAAATGCGGAATGTTCCAATTGTTTTTTTTATAATTGTTTTACATTATGGGGTTTTATTTTGAAGGCGAAAATTGGGGACGCTGCGACAATTGTGTCTCGCTTTATATACGTCATCGTTAGCGCGACAGCTGTTTTAAGATGGTTTATGGTGTAAGTTGTTCGGCACTATTTGTGTATTCTTCTGAGTAGTGACTCTTAATTCGCTTCCAGTGTATACATAACTGCGTAGCTCAAAATGTCAGTTGTCTTTGTACCGAAAAGGCAAAGAGGAAAGGCTCAGATTAACCAGGAAACCATTCAAAGAGTGAGTATCATGCTAGCATTAGCAAACATGGTTTGTTATGCTAGTATCGAGCAGCGTCATGTAACGTTTGCGTTTAGCCAACCTGATACAATGGCAACTCGTTGTTAGTTTCTTTATCCCTGGCATGAACACAAGACATACGACTCGGATTACATCCATACGCCACCCCAGCAAGTCGGTCAAACAGACCTTGCAGGGTCGACATTAGATTACTGCACTCTAATGCTGGGTCCATTTCAAAAACACTTAATGTTTGTTGTGCTTAATTATTTAGCAGTGCTGCAGGTCAAACTCAAAATGTTAACTAATTAACCCATCTGTATAACATTAGTATTATTCAAAACACAACTAAGCAATTTCTCAACACCAGAACCGATTTTAATAGCTTCAGAGCATAGTATATCAAATCATCAGCACATTCAACCGTAATGATTAATTCTTTATAGAAGCGTGGTAACTATTTCAGTCGCAGTCTGATTCATGGGAACATGCATTTAAGTTTGGAAAAAATATTAGTGACAACGCACGTTTGTACAAAAGAACATGGCCTCGACGTGGCTGCACACTTGCAACCTTTGGATGCAGTCAGTTGCTCTGACAACTGAGCTAATCAGCTGCTTAATGTTGGCGGTGAATTTTCTATAACATTTTGCAAGCACATGCGTTAATGGACATTTGGGGATTCTGCATGTGACAATCAACATAATTTAGAAAAAGCCCTTTCATGCAGTATTGTCAAAGCATTACATGGAAGGGCCAGAGACATTTCCTCTATTACACATGTATACAAACAGAAAGAACATGTTACACTGCCCCCCTTTTACGTTCTTGGGTGGGGAACAATGATAGAAGAGTCAAGTACCAGGTAGGGGTGTGCGATATATATCGTTTGCGATAATATCGTCATTGTTGTTTAAACGATATGCAAAATCATATTATCGAGTATGGCACTCATTTTCAGAAACCAATCAAAACGCTGCATCAATATTGTTTGCGAATTGACTGCGCGCATAGGGTGCACATGTGACACGCGCATTCAGAGTATGCGGTGCTGACAAGTTAAAATGAGCAAAGAAACTGTGACAGAAGATATTTAAACACCAGCAAACAATCCACGGTAGATTACATTTCTAGACGTGGGTCGTCATCACTAGCATGGAGGAGGTTTTTGGTTTCGATTATGAGTCCGATCTTTTTGATCATCTTCGAACTACCCACCGCACTGAATATGAGGATTATGAAAAGCTTCGCGAGTGATATATATATAATAAAATATATATGCCGTGATATATATAATATAATATATATGCCGAACACGACGCGCCTGCAGCTGACATGGTCAAATAAAAAACACACGTTACAAACTTTGGCCGATTCCTTTACCAAGAAAGTACCTTACGACAGACAAATCGACAGACGGCAAGATCTAATAAACGCTGTCACCAATTACGTTGCCAGAGACATGGTGCCAATTCAAGCGGTTGAGATGGTTTTAAACAGTTTTTAAAGACGTTACACCCAAGATACACACTGCCTGGACGGAAATACTTTAGTAAAACAGCGTGCCTAAATAGTATGAATCATGTCGCTAAAATCTTGGCATGAAGTGCAGAAGGTTTTACATTTTGCCACAACAACCGATTTGTGGTCAAGCAGAACGTCAGAGCCAAGTTAGTAAATTGAGAATACTATGGGCTAGTTTTTTGTATTTTTGACTATAGAACCTTTTACAGGGAGTAATTTGTTTACTAAGGTTTTCTAGTGCTGTTTTTGACAGAAGTTTGCATTTAGATACTATTATTATAATGTCATATTTGTTAGTATACTGCACAGTTCACCTTAGAGCAGAGCAGTGATTTGTGTTGTTTCTACATGCATGCTTAAGTTTTAAATAATAAATACCCATTCCAACAATATGTTTCAACTAGTAATATATTAATATTCTATTGACATTGTAAAACGGAGCTAGTAGAATATAAGACATTTACAAACACATTTTTGAATAATACTAAATATCGTCAGATTATCGTTATCGGCAAAATCCCAAAAAATATCGAGATATAATTTTTTGTCAATATCGCACACCCCTAGTACCAGGATGTCAGGAAGTTTCTTTTTTTTCGTGATTGCATGGAGGGTCTGTAGCTAATAACGTTTTTTATTTTTTATTTTAGTTGCTGGATGAAAATGACCAGCTGGTAAGATGCATAATGGAGTACATGCAAAAAGGAAGAGCGGTGGAATGTGTACAGTAAGTTCAAACTAATCAAAACAGAATGTAAAAGCCGTGTTTCCCCTAGAGCGGTGGTGTTTTGTTGAAAACTGTTATTATGGGACTGGACATTCTGGTAGGTCACTCGTTATTGTTAAGCAGAACCAAACACTGGAACTACCTGACATAAACTGTCATAAAGTGTAATGCTCATCCAACTCTTTATTTTAGAATGGAATTACACCAGTGGACACATTCTGGTTGAGCTAGCAGTGTGATAAGTCTTAAGGCCTCATTATGCTTCTGCGTCAACTCCACGGCGTAGCTACGCCGTCACTCCTACGGCGTCGTGGCCGTTTTATGGTTCTGCGTCGGGTTGCGTTGCATTTCACATCCAGATGTATAATCTGACCAATCACAGCCCTTGTGGTCTGCATCGTCTCAATGCGTAGTTAAATTTTTTTGGAGGTGCACGTCGAGCTACGGCGTAGGGGTCGGAGAGGGGTTCGCGTCGACGCAGAGGGGTCGGAGAGGGTACGCCGTCGATTTGACGCAGAAGCATAAAACAGGCTTCAGAGTGGCTTTGGCAAGATGTGTTTCGAGGAAATAACCTTGCTATGGAGTTTTTGTGTCAGGCAATGCCCATTGTTGGAGATTCATTGGATATGGCAAATCTTAAGAACAACAAAATACATATTATGGGCGGGCTGGATGTGGATCCTGCCAAGAGCCTCCTGCCATAGTCGGACATGACATGACATGACATGACATTAGGGATGGGAATTGATAAGAATTTAACGATTCCGATTCCATTATCGATATTGCTTATCGATCCGATTCCTTATCGATTCTCTTATCGATTCTCATTGGGTGAGGAAATAATTACAAATTTGTTTGTTTGTATTAACACGCTTTAATATATGATAAGAACACCTCACATACTAAGAGTATACACAAATTATGTGTAGCAACCTCAGAACAAACCTAAAAGTAAAGTCCAGGGACCTATAGATTTTTTCACATTCATTGGTCCAGCCAAAAAAATAAATAAAACTGACACTTAAGTGCCATAAAAACAAAAAAACACAGACGGTAAACAGTCAAGGAAGAGCTTGTTCCTTTGGGAATATTCAACCTGAAACTAAATTCAACTCAACTGACATACAATATAGAAAGAAGTCTTCTGTAAAGACCACAACTATCAACTTGGGCAAATGATTGACAATAGAGATTATTATCCGTATAGTAAAAGTTTACACAATGAAATGGCGCTCACATTAACTAAATAGACAAGTTACCTGTGGCATTAATAGCAGATGCCGTCTCATTAGCTCCGCTGCTGCTTGACTCACTTGTTGTTGTTGGGTCGCTGAGTAGTAGAGAATCAAACACGCGACAGTCCTGCAAACGGATTGCGTGCTGTGTGGCCAAATGCTTCTGCATATTGGAGGTAGTTCCCCCCATTGCCGAAATTAAACTTTTACAACTGTTGCAAATGACTGCATTGGCGTCTTTTCGAGTGAAATATAACCACACTTTAGATCGCTTCTGCGTAACCAAAATGCGCAGCGCGTGTGTGACGGTCATGATGACACATTTGCAACGAGCCGAACCGTTAAGCGGAATCGTTAAGCAGGTACACTAACGGTTCAAAGGAATCGATTCACTGGGAACCGGTTCGAAAGAAGAACCGGTTCTCGATTCCCATCCCTACATGACATGATGCTAAAATTATTGTTTTTTTCCTCAGATATCAACAGATTCTTCACCGCAACATTGTTTACCTGGGAACCATAGCTGATGCCAGCCCAAACTTGGCTCTACACACAAATGTATGTTTTGTTTCTCATTCAGTTGCGCGGTAATGCATGAGTTAATCGATTCAATGTTAATCTAAATAGTTGTTAGAGGGTCTGATGTGCTGTCGCCAGGTATCCTGCCCTATTTCATTTGTCAGGAGGTATTTATACAGTGGATATAAAATGTCTACACACCCCTGGTAAAATGCCAGGTTTTTGTGTTGTAAAAAATTCTTAACTAAATTCATAACTTTTTCAAGTTTAATGTGATCCATAATGGGAACAATTCAATTGAAAAACAAACTAAAAAATTAAACTTACAATAACCTGGTTGCATTAGTGTGTACACCCTTAAACTAGTACCTCAACAAAGTATTCGTTTAGGGGTGTGCACACTTATGCAACCAGGTTATTGTAATTTATTATTATTATATTTCCTCAAAGATTTCAGTTTGTTTTTCAATTGAATTGTTCACGTTATAGGTCACATTAAAGGTGGAAATAAAAAACTATTTTTTTTTACAACACAAACCTGGCATTTTGATGGGGTGTGTAGACTTTCTACATCCACTGTATGCTATAAATATTGGTAAAAAAGAATGGTACATGGCTTACCGGAGAGTGATAACTTCTATAGCTGGACTGATGAGGTCTTGGTAATTGATATTAGGGTCTCGTGAAAAAAACGGTATACTTCAGCAGTATCATCAGCACTATCATCAGCACTATCATTAGCACTATCATCAGCACTATCATCAGCACTATCATCAGCGTTATCATCAGCACTATCATCCGCGTTATCATCCGCGTTATCATCCGCGTTATCATCAGCACTATCATCAGCACTATCATCAGCACTATCATCAGCACTATCATCAGCACTATCATCAGCGTTATCATCCGCACTATCATCCGCGTTATCATCCGCGTTATCATCAGCGTTATCATCAGCACTATCATCAGCACTATCATCAGCAGTATCATTAGCAGTATCATTAGCAGTAGCAGCCAATTCACTCAGAATTCTATTTTTCAGACCCCCATTGGAGAGGCACCAACCCTGATGACCCAGAATGGACATAAAGACATCACACAAAATGGCCAATAATTTTATTTAAATGTACACTTCTCTTTGATTCTATTTCCAATTACAAAATACAGTTAGCTATTTTTCTACCCTGGAGTTTTCCTGAATTACTTTGGACTGCTGTAAGGCTAGCAGCATTTAGAGCTTCATCACTCCTTCTGAAGTGTTACGGATGGTGGAATTTTTAAAAGTTTCTTGTCTTTCTACATTTTGATAGATGCATGTATTGAAACTGTGTACTGAAACTAAATGCGTACCTCAACAGATATTTACTGTAAATTAATGTCCTATTTATATTCCATAATTTAAAATGCTGCCTGAACACTGTATATAAAAGTATGTCTTGGTTTACATTTTGTGTATTCTGTTCCTATATGTTGTCTAGCACTAGCAGCCATATTACAAGTCAGCCATGTAGAACTACAAATACCTTACTATATGCTTGTGTTTATATTATGATAAACAGTCTATTCATGGTACTTTTGAAAAGCCCTAGTTTGTAACATTTTGTCACCAAAACCCACATAAGCAGTGCTCTGGTTTGGGTACCCCCATCTAGTGTAAGGTAAGACACCTTGTTCACATCAATGGACAGATTTCTGCTAAACCAAACATGCCACTAGAGGAAGCAGATGAACCTGCCAAGTACCCCTAAAAAAAGACTCAAGTGTAGGTGAAAAATTAATGTCACACAATAAAACACGTTCAATTGCTAGCTAGTAATTTTATTATATTTTTTTGCATTGCTGGTACACTTGGAAAGATTCAGTTGCCAGCTCAAAAGAACAATAAGCCAAGCCCCGTATATTCTGTCAGGGTAACATTATCTTTTTCTGTAGAAGCCACTAGTAAACCATTTCAACAAAAAAAAATGCAAACAGTTACAGTCCAAGGTCTTTTAAGATGTCTAAAAAAGGCTGCAACAGTTTGGTAATTAACACAGACAAAGCAACACACCCAATGTTTTGATTGTGCAAAGCACAGAACTATAAAAAGATATATATATTTATATGTATATACAGCAAACGATTCTGTAAACATGGTAACTATGTTAGTTTTCAGAAAACATCGTGTCATGTCATAAATACAGGCAACATTGGCATCAGCAAACATCACAAAGTTAACATTCAGGGCAATTAAACACAGCCCGTAGCCATAGGAACTGAAGAAACATGGGTGGAGAAATACCCTACTCACACAATGTTTTAGTGTTTATAATGGCATATTTGGTAACCTTTAGATATACGGTATATGGTGTAGGTAAACTCTAGTAAAGAAATGTGCTTTTCACATCATGGGAATTTTTTAAATGTAATAATACGCCTATATTATACTAACATACAGAAATGGGTATAACGTAAGAAAATACAAAAATAAGATTAATACTGTCAATATTTGTTCAAGAAAATATTGTATTTTAAAGAAACAAACGATAGGTGTATGAGTTAGTGTAATTCTGTAGCAAACTGCCAATGAGGGAAAGACACGTAGATTTATCCCCTAACACACTAGGGCTGTTTTCATTTGTGACCGATACAATGTCATACTCCTCATTTATCTCTTCAGCACCATTCACCTTCTGAACAACGCTTTGGTTGGAAAATAATATTCTGGAAGTGCTATTAATACCAACATGGCACATAGTTGCTGCTTTTTATTCTATATATTTATTTTTTTACTCTGTCAGTTGTTGAAAAAGTAGTGTATTTCTTTCAAATTACACCTCCTGCAATTACTATATTGATGCTGAGCCTGCTCAAAGCCTCTTAATAAAAAGAAGTAAATTATAATTTATATTTATTTTTAATTTACAAGCTATGGAACAGAAGATGTTAGCTGTATTTGGCAGTTACAGCTATGTAGACACAGTATAATTAGGAGGAACCGGAGTGTCTCGTTTAAAGCCTTCCCCCTGTCTCCTTAAGTCCTCTCTGTAACATATTGTCTGCCCCAAAAGCAGTGGATGATGGCAGCATGTGTCGAGCTCTTGTCTGAAGAAACACACTCAGCGTATCAACTTTAACGCAACCACTGGACTAACTGCTGCCAGCATGACGCATGCATTGCTCACAGCTTTTACATGGCAAACTCTTTACATTTGGGGCTTTGAAAATGGAAAAATACATAGAAAATGTTAGGCCAGTGTGAACAATGCTATGTTGCCTTAAATACACACTTAGAGTGACTTGTTTTCAATTGACTGGTTATTCCAAAAGGGCAACATAATTAATGGTCTCAGCTGAACTTGCTTCTATAATAAAGCCACAGTAGTTCTATTATGCCAAGAGACTATTTTAGTTTGGTTTGGTTCAGTATTGGTGTAGGTAGGAGGGCCTGTGCTCATGTTTGATTGGAAAGGATTTAAAGCCCTTGCTGATTGGTTTGTGCTGCTGCTGCTGTTGCTGCTGTTGCTGGGTGTAGGGAGAGAAGCCAGAGGAAATCCCGGTAGAAGGAGAGCAGTCGCTGGCCGTGGACCATACAGGAGACTGCAGCATCTGCATCGAGTCGCTCCATTGGCTGGAGGGGATGTTCATCTGGTATAAGGAAGAGCTTGGATTGGGCATGGTGTTGTGTTGAGTGTGAGCAGAATGCTGCCACGGGGCCTTCGGTGGCCATGTTTTAGTTTTGCTATCCTGTGGAGTAGAGAAGAGATATTCACTCAATATATTCAATGACTCTAATTCACCAATCACAATGACGATACTGTGAAAACACACCTAAGAAACCGTACCTGATTATTATCATCTGCCAGGTGATGGAGGGGTGGGGAGGGCAGGGTACACACCTCCTGCTCACCACAGCTGTGTTTTCTACAGGCAGAAGAAGAGACATGAAGCTCTACAACTACTGGTGAAGAGCTCACAGTCATCTACCACAGTTACTGGAAAACCTATTTACACAAGACTATTATTGGTAATGTGATTATTAGCCCAGAATGTCGGTAATGTGATTATTAGCCCAGAATGTCGGTAATGTGATTATTAGCCCAGAATGTCGGTAATGTGATTATTAGCCCAGAATGTCGGTAATGTGATTATTATCCCAGAATGTCGGTAATGTGATTATTATCCCAGAATGTCGGTAATGTGATTATTAGCCCAGAATGTCGGTAATGTGATTATTAGCCCAGAATGTCGGTAATGTGATTATTAGCCCAGAATGTCGGTAATGTGATTATTAGCCCAGAATGTCGGTAATGTGATTATTAGCCCAGAATGTCGGTGAGGTGATTATTATCCCAGAATGTCGGTGAGGTGATTATTATCCCAGAATGTCGGTGAGGTGATTATTATCCCAGAATGTCGGTGAGGTGATTATTATCCCAGAATGTCGGTGAGGTGATTATTATCCCAGAATGTCGGTAATGTGATTATTATCCCAGAATGTCGGTAATGTGATTATTATCCCAGAATGTCGGTAATGTGATTATTATCCCAGAATGTCGGTAATGTGATTATTATCCCAGAATGTCGGTAATGTGATTATTATCCCAGAATGTCGGTAATGTGATTATTATCCCAGAATGTCGGTAATGTAATAATTAGCCCAGAATGTCGGTAATGTAATTATTAGCCCAGAATGTCGGAAATGTAATTATTAGCCCAGAATGTCGGTAATGTAATTATTAGCCCAGAATGTCGGTAATGTAATTATTAGCCCAGAATGTCGGTAATGTAATTATTAGCTCAGAATGTTGGTAAAGTAATTATTAGCCCAGAATGTCGGTAATGTAATTATTAGCTCAGAATATACATTATTGTAACGAACGATTTAGACTGAATACAGCTTTTCCTAAGCTGCCTCCTGTAATTATTTTCCAGTAGTTTTTACAAAAAGCTAATCATAACGCTGTCTGCTTGTATACATTGGTTTGTACAGTTTGAATTGTTGTTGCAAGTTAATATTTAACAGATATGGTTTTATTGAGGGTTTGAAATGATTGTGATATGTGGTTGTTTAACTAAACTGTTGAAAGCACTAACGGCAAGTTGCTCTGGATTTTATCATGTGAGGCCAGACATTCAAATGTTGCCATGCCTCCTATGAGTGAGTAGTCCAAGAGTCTATTCTAGATCCACTTAATGTCAACATTTACATTTCCCCGTCTTTGCAGCTCATCAAGGTGTCTGACTGGGGTATACTGTCCATACTGCTGGTGCATACTGCTGGAGTATACTGTCCATACTGCTGGTGCATACCGCTGGGGCATACTGCTGGAGAATCCTGTCCATAATGCTGGAGAATACTGCTGGTGCATACTGCTGGTGCATACCGCTGGGGCATACTGCTGGAGAATCCTGTCCATAATGCTGGAGAATACTGCTGGTGCATACTGCTGGTGCATACCGCTGGAGAATCCTGTCCATAATGCTGGAGAATACTGCTGGTGCACACTGCTGGTGCATACTGCTGGGACATACTGCTGGGACATACTGCTGGGACATACTGCTGGGACATACTGCTGGGACATACTGCTGGGACATACTGCTGGAAAATACTGTCCATACTGATGGTGCATATTGCTGGTGCATACTGTCCATACTGCTGGTGCAAACTGCTGGAGAATACTGTCCATACTGCTGGTGCAAACTGCTGGAGAATACTGTGCATACTGCTGGTGCATTCTGCTGGTGCATACTGCTGGTGCATACTGCTGGTGCATACTGCCGGTGCATACTTTCCATACTGCTGGTGCATACTGCTGGTGCATACTGCTGGTGCATACTGTCCATACTGCTGGTGCATACTGCTGGTGCATACTGTCCATACTGCTGGTGCATACTGCTGGTGCATACTTTCCATACTGCTGGTGCATACTGCTGGTGCATACTGCTGGTGCATACTGCTGGTGCATACTGCTGGTGCATACTGCTGGTGCATACTGTCCATACTGCTGGTGCATACTGCTGGTGCATACTGCTGGTGCATACTGTCCATACTGCTGGTGCATACTGCTGGTGCATACTGTCCATACTGCTGGTGCATACTGCTGGTGCATACTGCTGGTGCATACTGCTGGTGCATACTGCTGGTGCATACTGTCCATACGGATGGGGCATACTGCTGGTGCATACTGCTGGTGCATACTGTCCATACTGCTGGTGCATACTGCTGGTGCATACTGCTGGGGCATACTGTCCATACTGCTGGAGAATACTGTCCATACTGCTGGAGAATACTGTCCATACTGTCCATACTTTCCATACTGCTGGTGCATACTGCTGGTGCATACTGCTGGTGCATACTGCTGGTGCATACTGCTGGTGCATACTGTCCATATTGCTGGTGCATACTGCTAGTGCATACTGCTGGTGCATACTGCTGGTGCATACTGTCCATACTGATGGTGCATACTGCTGGTGCATACTTTCCATACTGCTGGTGCATACTGCTGGTGCATACTGCTGGTGCATACTGTCCATACTGCTGGTGCATACTGCTGGTGCATACTGCTGGTGCATACTGTCCATACTGATGGGGCATACTGCTGGTGCATACTTTCCATACTGCTGGTGCATACTGTCCATACTGCTGGTGCATACTGCTGGTGCATACTGTCCATACTGCTGGTGCATACTGCTGGTGCATACTTTCCATACTGCTGGTGCATACTGCTGGTGCATACTGCTGGTGCATACTGCTGGTGCATACTGCTGGTGCATACTGCTGGTGCATACTGTCCATACTGCTGGTGCATACTGCTGGTGCATACTGCTGGTGCATACTGTCCATACTGCTGGTGCATACTGCTGGTGCATACTGTCCATACTGCTGGTGCATACTGCTGGTGCATACTGCTGGTGCATACTGCTGGTGCATACTGCTGGTGCATACTGTCCATACGGATGGGGCATACTGCTGGTGCATACTGCTGGTGCATACTGTCCATACTGCTGGTGCATACTGCTGGTGCATACTGCTGGGGCATACTGTCCATACTGCTGGAGAATACTGTCCATACTGCTGGAGAATACTGTCCATACTGATGGTGCATACTGCTGGTGCATACTTTCCATACTGCTGGTGCATACTGCTGGTGCATACTGCTGGTGCATACTGCTGGTGCATACTGCTGGTGCATACTGTCCATATTGCTGGTGCATACTGCTAGTGCATACTGCTGGTGCATACTGCTGGTGCATACTGTCCATACTGATGGGGCATACTGCTGGTGCATACTTTCCATACTGCTGGTGCATACTGCTGGTGCATACTGCTGGTGCATACTGTCCATACTGCTGGTGCATACTGCTGGTGCATACTGCTGGTGCATACTGTCCATACTGATGGGGCATACTGCTGGTGCATACTTTCCATACTGCTGGTGCATACTGTCCATACTGCTGGTGCATACTGCTGGTGCATACTGTCCATACTGCTGGTGCATACTGCTGGTGCATACTGTCCATACTGCTGGTGCATACTGCTGGTGCATACTGTCCATACTGATGGGGCATGCTGCTGGTGCATACTGCTGGTGCATACTGTCCATACTGCTGGTGCATACTGTCCATACTGATGGGGCATACTGCTGGTGCATACTGCTGGTGCATACTGTCCATACTGCTGGTGCATACTGTCCATACTGCTGGTGCATACTGCTGGTGAATACGGTCCATACATTTGAAACCACCAACAGTAAAGCTGGCTGCCCGGTCAAACTGAGCAATCAGGGGAAAAGGGACTGGGTCAGGGAGATGACCAGAACCCAAAGGCCATTCTGATTCTAGATATTCTTTCTTCTAGATCTACATGCCAACAGTTTTGAAATCTCAATTAACGCGAGGTTGAAGTATACATTCTTGTTTGTTATTTGAAGGGAATTTGTGTAGATATTGGTTAGACCTTTTAAAAATGACAACTGGGTTGTACCTTCTTTGTTTGACAGCTGCAACAAGGTCAGGCCCAGAGAACATGGAGAACAAGCTGTCCCCATTGGCTGATGAAGTCTCGTCACTGGAGCTTGCAGAGTCTCCCTGATTGGCCGACCAGCTGCTGTTCACCGCCTCCCTGTTGCACATTCTCAGTCAGAACATAAATACTTGAAACAATATGATCATATTCTTTCATACTTTACAACTTCAACTACACAAGTATGATTTATTGTGTACTTTATAGATACATGTCAAAACACAAAGTAAGTGCGCATGAACTACACAACTAGTACTTTATAGATACGTGAAATAGTGGCTCATAGAGCCAGTGAAATGTATGAACAGTATGCTGATTGTGATTGGATGACGTGATTTTGAATGAACGTATCCCTCCATATAGTACTACAATATGAATGTGCTGTACGGAGTTGATTGTGATTGGATAACCAAGTTTGATAACGCACCCCTCGCTGTAGTACTCTGGGTGGGACCAGGTTCTGTGCTGCTCATCAGGGACGGGCCAGTTGCCGCGGGTGTTGCTGGGGCGACGGATGTGCTGCACCTGCCGTTTCTGCTGCATCGCCTGACTGACCCCAGCAACGTACCGTGCAAACTCTGGGTCAGAGCCAACTGCATATGAAAGGGAGAAAACCCTCAGTTCAGTTTCTGACATCCTCAGCATTTCTCAGTGTGTCACGGGCCCAGAACTCAATCCCTTTAGCCAGACTGTCTATAATAGCATTGAATAAACACAATAACCATAATCCATCTGAAAAGAACAGCCTCAAAAAAAAATCTAAAAGTCTGGTACACTTTTAAAATACACAATCTAAATTCAGTGCAAAATATAAAATAACATTCACGAAAGCTGGAGGAAAACAGCTGCTAACAGCCCTACAACAAACTAAGTTGCCAGTGAATTTGGAGAAAGTGAAATCATGAAGTTGTGACTTAAAAAAAAAAACATTTGTATATGACTGACAAGTCAAGACCATGGAGTTGTTTTACTGTCTCCTTGGGATGCACTGGACATTTACTGCTATTTGTTCAAAAAACTAACAATAAAACTAGATCAATAAATGACTGCACCGGTAGCTCTTTTCCTATCACAATATCACCACCCCAAATTAATTTAATAGTTAGAGAGAATATAAGTACATATGACAGCACATCTCAGAACTCAACCCCTTTTAAAAAGAGAAAGCACTCTTGTCTTTAAGCATAATGAATACCTTACTAATGACTGCAGTGCTAAACAGGAAACAGAACTGTCTCCTTCTTCCCTTTAAGTCCTTTGTAATGAAATAGCCCAGTCAGCACAGCGCCAGACTGCACTGCTGACACAGTTCTCTCCTTGCATTGAATCCCAGGAGGCTGTGAGCTGACTGCCTGAGTCTCTGTTATACCACCACATGGTTATACTGATGATGCAAATTAAGGGGGAATTATCCTGTCCTAGAGGTGGCCTCTTCGTCTTATAATGTACTGGATGCCAGTCTGACAAATAAGTTATAACTTTCACCATCAATGTGTTGGAAGCACTGCAATTATATTGAGCGTTTCTAGTTTACGGCCTTCATCAAAATCCCCAAATCCAACAACCACCTGAGTAGTCCCAAGTAACCTTCCTATTTGTTTCAAAAGCTTTACTCCCAACAGAGCACAACCCACAGCCAGGAGAAGCCTGAAGTATTAACTGGGTTTGTGGATGTGAGGGAGAAATATAACTTACCTGCCGGGTCAAAGGGCAAGGTGTCTCCCAGAACCCCAAACACCCCCTCAGTTTGGTCCCGGTTAGGCCACGTGTTGTTACGGGGACCCTGTGGCTTCTGACCCAGCATTTCCGACATGACGCTGTCCATGTAGGTGCTAACGAGACCCAGGCTGTACAGGTCCGAGCTCAGGTCTGGGAGGCCAGGTGAGCCCCACTGGCCGATGGGCCCCAGGGGAGAGAGCCCTGCCTGGGCAGGAGGCTGCTGCTGGTTGGAGCCACTCAGCCACTTGCTTGGCACTCTCTGCTGGGAGAGAACCTGGGATGGAGGCTGTTGGGAGGGCAGCTGAGGTGGAGCATGCTGCTGCTGACCAATTGGCTGGAGGAGGTGTTGGTAGTACTGCAATGCCTGCTGGGAAGGCTGATGTGGTGGTGGCTGTTGCTGTAGTTGTGGTGGTGGCTGCTGGGGCATGCTCTGGGAGGAGGACTGCAGTGAACTGTGAGACACTGCCTGGGAGGTCGCGGTTCGTTCGCTGGCTCCGCTCTGGGGCTTCAGCTCGGCAGTGTTGGCAGACGCCACAGAGTTCCTCCTCTTGACCAGAGGGGAGGCCTGCTGGGACTTGCCCATGTTGAAACCTGAGAGAAAGTCAATGACGTCCTGCATCTCCTGGTCAGTGGGGAGGTTCATGCCCTGGTCGTCACACACGGCACCGTTCTGGGGCTGGGTCGGGTCTGGGGGACAGGAGATGCTGCCCAGCTGTAAAATGCTCTGCAGTCTCCCGTCTACAGCGTGGCCCAGGCTCTTAAAGTGCTTGTCTTCAGGGCCGCTGCTGGATGAGAGCATGCTACGAGACGGGGTGCTGGGGATGGAGTAGCTGCCCCCACCGCCACTGGACACAGAGCTGGACACAGAGGCCTTTTTGGTGAACTTGGAAGTGAGCTTGGAGATGGATTTGGGCAGGCCGCTGGAGGCTTTGGTGCCGTTTCCAGGTGGCAGGTCTGGCTGCATGCCATAATCAGGACTCTCCCTCTGTAACTGCATTTGAATGGTGGGCAAGGCTTGTTCTCTGTGAAGGAAGAAGATGCACACATTCACGTGACGTTTAAATAATATATCATAAAGCAAGTGAGGTGGTAGGCAGTATATAAATGTTAAGCCAATATACTGCCCTTCTACTCTATTCAATGATAATGGCCGTGCCACATCACAGCAACAGCCTGGTATTACGGAAGACATGAACAACCACGAGGCGTTGCATGACATGGGGAGTCAAACCTAATCCATCACCAACCCTCACTGGTTCTGATCCGTAACACAGGAACACGCAGGCACCTTCAGTGTGCTACCACTACCATACTGAGATCTTATTGGAGCAATTTCCCTGTCAAGCTGTAGACGTTTGCCCAAAGAGCTTTACATTTGTCTGCCATGGAGCAGAGAAAACTACATAGTTTTAAGCAAATTTCATCCAATACTATGCATTTATAATGGCAAAGTCTGTCGTTTCACTCAAACACAATTACAAAAACCTGCAACTTAAATTGCACTGTCAATTCTCGGTGTGTGAAACACTAACATAAGGGTATCAAACAAACTACTTCATTGAAGAAGTAATGTTGTTGTTTTAAATAGCGGCCAATTAATAAAACATCTACTTTCTGAGGGAACTCTAATGAAGATACAAGTCAAAGGAAATGACATATCCCACAGACCTTTTCTCAATGACAAATTACAGACACACTGGCAGTCCAGTAGCACACTGGACGACTCATCTAAATGAGGAACAGCCAGCAGACCATTTGACTGTGACTCACACCACCACCACTGGTTCTTTTCATAAACAGCAATGTTGTCTGTAAGTCCGTGAACCATTGACCAGGATGTCATTCAATATTGCTAGTGGAAACATACAATTATTTTGCCTAGTGTTTGTTATGTAAGCCTAGACTAGGTGGGCAGGAACCTGAAACAGTGAATATGATCATATGAATTTGCTAGAACGTAATGCTTGTCAGTCAGTCGTGACGCATGTCAGTCAGTCGTGACGCATGTCAGTCAGTCGTGACGCATGTCAGTCAGTCGTGACGCATGTCAGTCAGTCGTGACGCATGTCAGTCAGTCGTGACGCATGTCAGTCAGTCGTGACGCATGTCAGTCAGTCGTGACGCATGTCAGTCAGTCGTGACGCATGTCAGTCAGTCGTGACGCATGTCAGTCAGTCGTGACGCATGTCAGTCAGTCGTGACGCATGTCAGTCAGTCGTGACGCATGTCAGTCAGTCGTGACGCATGTCAGTCAGTCGTGACGCATGTCAGTCAGTCGTGACGCATGTCAGTCAGTCGTGACGCATGTCAGTCAGTCGTGACGCATGTCAGTCAGTCGTGACGCATGTCAGTCAGTCGTGACGCATGGCAGTCAGTCGTGACGCATGTCAGTCAGTCGTGACGCATGGCAGTCAGTCGTGACACATGGCAGTCAGTCGTGACACATGGCAGTCAGTCGTGACACATGGCAGTCAGTCGTGACACATGGCAGTCAGTCGTGACACATGGCAGTCAGTCGTGACACATGGCAGTCAGTCGTGACACATGGCAGTCAGTCGTGACACATGGCAGTCAGTCGTGACACATGGCAGTCAGTCGTGACATATGTCAGTACACTGGTGTAGGTAGTGGTCTAAATGTAACTAGACATGTAACCCTATAACCATTTATGTTGACACCCATCAGTTCGCAAATAGTAATTTTCATCTCTAATATAAATCAAGTTCTCAATAAGATACAGAATTAGTTAATTGTTTCTGGGGAAAAAAAAATGTGCAGCATATGACGCAAATGGATACTTAAATTTGAGAATGTTTCCCTGTATTCTGTGCTGAATCAGCGACCGTTTATTGTGATGTGAAAGTGCATTAGATAATCCCCATCTACTCACTTGCCCTCCTTCCACCTGCTGATGTCAAACATGGCTGTGTAGAGCACATCCACCAGGCCCAGGGTCTTCTCTGGGTCCAGACTCCGCTGCAGCAGTGACATGGTGGCTGGGTCCTCCTTCAGGCACCTACACACAGACAGACAGAACATGACTAGCACGTCAACTTGAAAAATGTTTAAACGCATCACTCTGAAAAGTTATAGTGATGTGAATAAAACAAGTAAAAAGCAGGCCGATAGAGCCAATTGCGTTATTGTACCTTTTAGTTTCTTATACTTAAAACTGCCTTGCTGCGATTAAGAAAACACATGTACCGTCGATGGCACATTTTCTTTTATTGAATCGACTTGTAAATCGAACAGAAACAATGTTTCCATAAAGGACAATCTAATCCTACTCACCATGTGGAGGGCACTTGTACCACCACCCTGGAGCCCTCCAGAGTGATCTGTGGAGCGTAGGCTTCCTTGTTCTCAATCTGAGCGGTGTCAACAACCACCTGTCAACAAGCGCACACACAGTCATTCAGGCAGCTGCGTCAGCTCAGCTCTTAATAGAATGCATTCGCCCAGTCAGCTATGCCTGAGAGAGCATCTCTACTTTCTGACTGCAAGCAAAGCAGCCACAGGACCTATTTCTTTGCACAGTAACAGATCTTCAGATATAAAGGCAGTGGTTATCATAATCATAAGATGACGTCAGCCCCGATGAGCGTGTGGGTGAAGGCAATGGAAGACAACTAATAATGGCTGCAGCAACAACATATGATCGGTTGTTCTAGGAACAGGGCTACACCTTCTAAACAAATGGAAACGGACCCTGGGAGGGAGAACCCTTCCTGTCTCACAGGAAGTCAGCCGTTTGTTATTTTTAGAGCAGGTGTTTCCTCGGGACCATGGGTCTGTCAGATGGTGGAGTCTCGTCCTGTGAGAGACACACACATACAGCCCCGCCCCCCCCGCCCACACCCCATGTCCCTGACTCACAACAAGGTCACAGGCGGTGAACGAAACGAGTGGAGTAAACCTTGGTAAAAGGTTTGAGAGGGAGAAGAGCGGACAACAACAAATACAGCGTTGAAAGTACTAGGTTATTTTCCCTGCCTGGCAGATGTGCTCTGATCCACTGAGCAATTAAAGGCAGCTCTTCATATGGGCTGCTGTAGAGAATCTCAGTCAGTGTTCTTCAGAGTTTGTTTTACACTCAGCACTGTTGCTGGGTGCATGTGAACAATCTCCAGACCTGACATGCAAAATATTACAGATCACACAGCTGAAATAAACACTGGGGGAATAAATACACTAGAGTAATGTGGGACTGCTGCCTTCTCTAGCTGTGCATGATCAGAGCTGTCTTGTTATGTTTGCACATCCACACAGAACATCCCACACTGAACCCAGATGCAGCAAGAATGTTGGCTTCACTGTCTGCAATCGGGTGGTTGACTCCCTATCATTTCCAATTCACACTTCCCAAACAATGGAGCGGAAGTTACAATACAGACAACCACCACCCTAAGCCCTGAGCTATGAAGTACCTGCATAAGTAAGCAGAGGACAGTTAGTACAACTGAATCTGGCCAAGGCAGGGATGTCTATCCAATGGGTCGGCTGACCTCAATGACATCGAAAGCAATGCAGATATTTGTAGAGTTCACCGGCCCAGTGATGTGTACTTACCAGTCCTGCCTGAGCAAACAGTAACTGAACGGCGGTCTTGCACGCCATTCTCCAGCTGGAAGGGCAGACCTGGTTGAGGACCTCAGTGACCGGAGAATCATCCCGAGGGCTCACACCGTTCTGCCCCACGGCTTCTTTAATGAGCTGTAACATGGTGTGCTGAGAAGACAGGACGGGGTGACTGGTGTGAAAAGACAAGCTGCTGAGGCGAGACACTAACGTCGGTCACGACACACAAAACCCAAAGATTTATTTTGCAGAGAGAGTATGTTGGGGGCATATGTGTCATATTCACCCCGTAAAGACACACACCTACACCTGAAAAGAACTGCAGAACTAAATAATCCAGGGAGTCGATCTTTAAAAATGTTTAAATATACTTTTTTAACCCGACAAGGCAAATGTTTGATGGCCATTGTCAACTGAAAAACGATCCCGGTGTTGTTGCGATGCTTTGTCAACAATTAAGATATTCTTCCATCCAAATCCAATCCTTAATTTTTCACCAAATGTAAAATCGTTAATCGACTCACCAGCACATGATCTTTAACATCGACCCATTTTATGAGGAGACTACACGGCCAATTACACTTTGTTTTTGTTTAAAGCCACAGAGGATTGCAAGTGGGAACACATGCATGTTGGAACTGTAGAAATGTTTCTACGCAGAGAGCATGAATATTACTTGACAGCCGCAACCCTGCGTGGTATGTTTTGAATTAACGCTATGGAGATGGTTATGCAAACAAAGATAAGTCTATCAAGTGTTTTATTCTCTCTATCATAATGTAAACAAGCCCGTACACGGCATCTGGATTGGCAGACTCTCTTTAGTAAGGTTCAAATGTGCGATCGCTTCTACCGAACATTGATTTGGCCCCGGGCGTGCAATTATAATGTTGCAGATAGGAATGTAATAAAACAGATATGACCCCTGATTCCACATTATATATTTATGCACATGAACATTCCATAACAAACCCTAGAGCTTACAGTTTTAAGCTTGAGGTTGTCAGCTGCCGACTCATTGAAGGACACTCCTTTGAGAAAGTGTGATCCAATCTGTACTGGGATGGTGGGCAGCTCACACTGAATGGGCTGGGAGATGATCTGCATCCTGCCAGCCTGCTGGGCCTCAGCATCACTGCAACAACCCTACAGAAGACGCACACACAGGATGTAGAATAGGTGAGAAAATAAATGAAAGGGAATGTCTCATCACAGCCACTATAATCCAAGGCTTTCAAGTTTGTAATGACCTGGAATATAACCTGAGCTGAGCATAGTAAACATACCTGTAAAGCTGCCTCCACAGATTTGGGATTAAGGTGAAAGCCAGCCTTTAGTGCATATTCACTGTGGCCCATACTTTCTAGCGCTGCTTTATAAGCCTGGCAAGACAAGGGAAGAAAAAAATAGAATGACTTGCCATTCCAAGCAAATACTTAATGTAATTCTTAGAGCCATGGACACATTGATAAAAGCAAAAGCCCAGGTTCTGGGAGAAACTATTGAGACATGTTGAAATAAGTGTATAGTATTAACTATTAAGTAAAGTAGACAACAGATAAAGGCAACAGATGAATCAATCAATTATACACAACAGAAAAAACGTAGTCAAATAAACATATACCCAAAAGTCAAATAAATATATACTTTAAACTGCATATTTTGTTTAATTTGGCATGAAGTTAGATCTACTGCACCAAAACCAAAAAATAAATATATATAAATATTTGTTCGCATTTACTCTGAAATGCTGATCAGCTGAGCGGAGCTCATGGAAACAAGTCGTGTGTGTGTGTGTGTGTGTGTGTGTGTGTGTGTGTGTGTGTGTGTGTGTGTGGCACAGCTACCTGTAAGGCATTGTCAATCTTCACGTTAAGCTCCTTCAGATGGTGATCAGGGATATTAGGGTTGTTGGAGCAGAAGAGCTGCTGCACCTGGATGCCTGCCAGACAGCCGTCACGACCCCTCTCCCTCAGACGTCCCGTGGCCTGGAGCACAACACACAATCTCAGGTAACCAAGATAGCTCGTCACGCCATTATGGCAACGTATAGAGCATGTATGACCAAATCTGCCTGTGTATAGAGGGTGATGGCAGTTAGTATTACATTTATCTTGACAATGCTAAGACCTAACCACCGGGCCAATGTTAGACAAGGCCCACTGCTCCTCTACAGGGAGCCTGACCGCCTCAACCTAGAAAAACTATCCAACGGGGAGGTGAGGCCAGGCCATACCGCAGCAGCACATTCCTGCAGGATATCCAGCATTGTTCCCTCCAGGGCTAACAGTCTACATGCCAGGGCTCAACAGATCAATCAGGCCACTATTGTCCATTCTGGCCCCACTGTATAGAACAAAGCTCCAAACGTGCCAGCGGGTTTGTGATTAGCTATGGGATTAGCCAGATAAGCGCCACTCACAAAATGGAAACCAGTTCTAAAGGAATTCGGTTGGCCGATGTGGAAGCCTAGTTAACAGCGGAGAAGGGAAAACTCGCAATACAGGCTCCGAACCCCTTAAATGGGAAAAAGGAAAATATGACTGCATTTAATTTTGCAGTAATGTAGAACAGACAGCTTGTCACATTTTAAACACAGAAGCCATGCCAAGTTCAGACTCAATCAGACCAGGAGGTTCCCCAGAAATTATCGTATCATGCCCTGGCTTCCATCTGCACATACCTCTGCCGCACACTTCCACGATCTGGAGGCCTCCTCCAGCTCAGAGAGGGGACCAGGGCAGGAGCTCTGGGAGCGAGCATTACTGCGCCGTTCCTGCGCCTGGGCAAGGGCCTCCGCCAAGCAGGACTGGGCCACCGGCTGTACCTTTTGCAGGGCCTGGGACAGGAATTGGAAGTGCACCTGCATCACTGTCAGGAAGCACCGACCCAATACCTGGAGAAAAGACAACATGATTCAGGGTTGTGACAGGACACCATTAACCTGTTCTTTGTATGCATGAGCAATGGCTGAAGAGCAAGAATTCCTTATAACACCTCGAAAAATTGACCACACAAAATTTGAGCAAAAATCTAGGAAAGATAATGATACTGATTAAAGATAAAGAATGTTTCCACAAGCACAGCCTTTTCCTAGAGCTGGCCATCCGGCCAAACTAAGTAAACGACAAACAAGGCTTTGGTCAGAGAGGTGACCATGAAGCCAAGTGCCACGGTTTTCATCACTTAGACTTTAATTTTATCAGGGCAGGTCATGCAGACGCCAAAGTTCCCTTTAGCAGATGAGCCGTGCATCAACATGAAGGGTAAACAATAGAAAGTATATCTATGGAATTCTGTAGCATCTGAAAGAAACACCTGGAATTCCCTTCACACTGTTGCTGTGTAGTACAGTTTCAGACAATAATATACTGTACATCTGAATATTGCCCCAGTAACACCAGAAACCTGCTCCTCATGCAAGCCCTCATGCACCAGGAAACTGTCGAAATTCTAACAGAGCTGCAGAGTTCAGGAAGTAAGAGAACGTGCCAGAAGGACAACCAACCCTACATTAATCAGACATTTATTGCCAAGTGGCTAGATGGTAGCCACCTTTGAGGCATAACAAACGCCACTTGAATTTGCCAAACAGCACTTAATCGACTGAGAGCATGAGGTCCGATGACAAAACTGGTCAGATGACACAAAAAAGGAAGTATTATTCTTTAATGCCAGGCACAAAGTCTGTTGAAAACGAGGCCTCGCACAGCACCTGGCTAATACCATCGCAACTGTGGAACATGGTAGAAAGACCAACATGCTATGGTAATACTTCGAAGTGGCAGAAACTGTGGAAAGTTTCAGGTTTGAGGGAAGAATTTGAGCAAATGCCCTTGGTGCTTGAAAAAACCCTTAATCAACCAGGCACATAGAAATAGTAATAATTAGGTCGTGGCAAATAATTTAGCCTGTCTACAGTTTTATATGCGTATACATATCAAATAAGCTAAGCTTATGTTTTTATAGGAAAACACTTCTTTAGGCATGAGTTTGGGTGTGCTGAACACTGGAGCGTGGGCAGAAGTGTAGGATTTAAATCCCGTGATTGATACGGAAAGGGTTGAAAAAAGGAAGTAACCTAAAGTTAGCATTGCTGTAACATCTCAAGTGACTGATAAATGCAAATCCTCACCAGACCCAACAAACAGAACAGAGATATTGGATACGTAGCAAACGTTCAACCAAACAGAACATTTCTTTAAAATCACTAATGGGTTACGAGATGACAAGGTGAATTAGGTGTGTTACATTAACAGCAGGTGATTGGCATTAGAAAACCAATAATGTAGAGTAATGTAGTCTGAATAGTTTTGTGCATGAGAAATGAATGTTTTTCATTTTCAATAAATTGGCAAAAGTGTAAAAATAATATTACAACATTCATTTTTATTATGGGGTATTGTGTGTAAATAGAAATCATTATAAGTTATGTCTTTAACGCAACAAAACGTGAACAAGGTGAAAGGGTCGAAATACATAGAATACTTGGGTTCTTCAGGTTATGTTGGTAAGATGGCCGTAAACAACCCTCATCAAGGTTTTCTAGCCATTGTTTGCACAAGCATTACAGGTCTCCGTGTTAAAAAAAAGCACACACTTGCAATTGATATTATAAAACCAATATAAAACACATTTTTTCTGACAGAATGACGCTTCGGCAGTTCACTGGCCGGTGTGTAAACCTGTGTTTTTGTTCATCCACTCAGTAGACTCCCTCCAAATGAACCATGACATTTTCATGCATATTTGGCAGCTGATACACATCAAGCAGCCAGGAGAGCAAAGCTTTGATAAAAGCACAAGCCTTGTTTTCCATTCGGACTGGACTTACGGCATTTGTAGGGAAAGGAGTAAAACACACGGCTGGGGATCAGGCTAAGTTTAAACATTGCACAGTTCTTGAAACTCAAAATATGTCTCTTTCATAAAAGATCCAATGCTATCTTTTACATACGACTGCCATGAAATTGTTTCAATTAGTCGGTCATAGCCAACTTAGGGTTAATGTAATGAATAATAGCCAGCTAGCTAGTGGGGTCTGGTGTAGAGGTAAGATCATGGCACTTGGTAAGCCAGGGTTGTGCGTGCGATTCCCAAGAAGGTACAGAACAAAAAGTATCACAATGTAAGTACTCACTGAAGTCAATTTGTATACCAGCGTCTACTGAAAGTAATCAGGTAAATGTTTTAGAAACTTACTGGAGGAGACTAAGGGCAGTAAAAAAGGCAGTCGCTGTACAAAATTAAAAATCTGTAAAGACTGTAAACCACTTTGGGAACAGTGCGTGAGAAGCTTTATTCTCAAGAAACTGACCAGATAGTTGGCCTGCTTGTGAATGGAAAATTACTTTAAAGAAAGGTAAAAACAAAGGTTTCTAGTTTCTGAGCTCTATCTTGAGGGAATAAAATAACCAGGAGGTGGTTACCAAGGAAATCTGCAGTAACATGAACAATATTCAGGTGCTAATCAAGGAAAAATTAATGATATAAAAGATGTGAACTAGTAATCTGTGAAATGTGTTGAATCTCCACGGTGAAGTAAAAAAAAACACAGTCTCCCTTACTAGCACATGACCATTTGTTTTTTGTCTTGTCTGAAAATACCCGTGGAAGTTTTGATAATATTCAAAATAATTATTCTCAGTTGTCAGAAATGTGTTATTCGTTCTTCAATTCATGCCCATGGGTAGGACTGAGAACAGTTCATTTTTCACAGATGCTTGTTGAAGCCAGAGCGAGTCAGTCAGTACGCCTGCCAGACAAACTAAACCTTCACTGAGTTGGCCTTTCTCTGCTTTAATAGTCATCTGTGCACATCCACAGACCACAGACTTACACATTGTGGTGCAATTGTCTTTCCCTCTATGGGCAAACCCACATCCATTGGGACACAGCAGTTCTCCAAATACACTGGCCTTACCATTCAGCTAATTTACTCACTGTCTGCTGCAGACATTGGGCATCGGGTTCACATTTCAGATCAATCAAGTAGTAAGTATTGTGACATTTCACCTACATAACTTAATAGCAGTCTTACTAAAAAAAAGTAACACGTCCTAAAAAAAGGAGGTAAATCCAGTGATGTAGTTGAGTCATCTGTGCTTGAGGTGAAGCCCATGTAAATGTCTTTATCTAATGAAATATAGACCCAATAGGAATCGTCTGTAAACGGTTTGCTATCCCAGTTCCTTTCTTGCTGTGCCAATTGTTTTTATATATTGCTACTGGCAGTGGTTAAGTTAACATAACCTTATAAGGATGTCAAAAAGGACTGGGGATAAACTACCTTCATATGCCTAATATAAACTCCACTGCAACTAAAACCTTTTGCTGGGATGAAGGAAGATAGTAAAAATAAAAGGCAAACATAGATTGTATTTAACAATTGAAATCAATGCTATTGGTATTCATTTCATATGTTTCTTTAAAAAGCAAAGCGTAACTAATTAGATGACAGGTGACTGGTAAGTTACTGCTTGAGCATTGGGTCGCTCAATTTTCATTCTGTTTATCATAATATTATAGCAAATCTAAGTACAAATCCCCAACAAATCCCCCACGAGTCCCCAATCGGCAAGTCCAAGTTGAATCACCAGTCGTGAAAATTGTAAAAAAAAATACGGCACCGGTGTCATGCGGGCTACGGCACCGGTGTCATGCGGGCTACGGCACCGGTGTCATGCGGGCTACGGCACCGGTGTCATGCGGGCTACTGCACCGGTGTCATGCGGGTTACGGCACCGGTGTCATGCGGGTTACGGCACCGGTGTCATGCGGGTTACGGCACTGGTCTAGTGGTATTATAAACATGTCCTATTGACAGGAAATGGCAAAGACTAATTCTACAGGAAGACCTAATGTCAGTTTAATGTTATGACTATGACAGCTGTTCGGCATGTGCGTTTGGGAACCCCTTACCTCCACATCCTGCAGGCTGAAGTCATTCTGGTCTTTGAAGTTGGCGGCCCCGGCGCTCAACTCCATCAGCATCTTGGCAATCTCTGGTTTTATTGCTGCAGTTAGCCGGCTGGCCGCCTCCATGACGTGTTCCTGCACGTCCTTCAGTTGCATAGCTGCTTTTGAGTAGTGAGAGTTCCTGAACACGCTACTGAACAAGTCTGTGAGGAAGGCGCTGGCCCGGCAGAACACGTTCAGCGCATCCAGGTACTTGGAGATGCCCTGCTGGATGTCCGCGACTGCGGTGGTGGCACTGGATTGAGCGGGGTGGCAGCTGCCAGGCATGCCCGCCCCGGTGGAGACGCTCATGGGGGAGGTGGGGGAGCAGGCAGAGCCCAGGGGTGCGCTGAGGGTCCGGCTCAACTCGGGTAACTGGAACTGCTGGTGCTGCTGCACTTTCTGCTTGGACCCGCCGAGCAAAAAGCGCCGCTTGTAGTCCATTTTACTTTCCTGCACACTACAACAATACATATGTGTCCGACAGAATCTGGAAGCTCCGGGTTTCAGCCAGCCAGATGCTCGCTCGATCTTTCACAAACAACAACAACCCTATACCAACCAAACAGCGCTCGAATGGTTTGGAACTTATGTAAAAAGATGACTTAAGGGTTCCATCGGCCAGAGGCTCATCTCAACACACAACTGTAACAGAGAGATAGAAGGGGTGAAGACCTGCAGAGTCTGCTGACAATGTCAATGGGCAGTCCTGCTGCAGCACACAGTGGACACAAGTAAGCAAAGGCTACTGGCACAAATGCACCTTTCAACTCTTTCAGACTTAAAAAGTCAATGGTTTATGAGGACACAGTGAATAAACTGGACAATGTTCTAGTTCAATGCTATTCCAAGACACAATTCAGTCCAGATCACCCTTCATTCAAATGGACAGAGGAAAATCTCCTGTTCGTATAACATATGTATAGATGTATTATTCTGGATAGATCTCTAATAAAAATAGAAAATCTTTAAAAGCTGTAAGCAAAGAGAAACTGATGACTTTGGAAAAATGGCACACTGGTCAACAGCTCGGAGTGGGTAAATAAACAGACACAAATACAGTCTTTCCACTATAGGACAATGATGCCCTGTCACGTCCTCTCTCCGATGGCTGCCGTTGTGCCTCGTGTTAGGAGCAGAGTAACTGAGGGCAGACAGAACCAGTCCGTCAGAGATCCTCTTCACATATTCTATATGTGTGGCTTGTGGGGCGTCAGGCAGAAGCCAGCTGATAAGGACTTGCTATTGGAAAATGTGCTGTCCTCCGCAGAGTTTCCGTTGTTTCCGTCGGTTAGCTGAGGTAGTTATTACTCAACGCGGAAACTGTGAAAATGTGTTTCCAGACCTTCGCTGCTTCTCATTCACAGAGTGCAGATTAGAGATGTGACAAATGCGCACATGTATCTGGAAGGCCTCTATGTCATTTCCTATGGGAAAAAAGGGAAAAACACAAGAATGTTAGCGTGATAGCAGAAGGATGATCTTTTAAACAATGAGAGAAAAACAACTTCCCAATAAAACATGAATGCGGAGGCAGTAATTTGGACGCATTTTGATTGGATTTGTGAATGTAAGCAAAAGGTCTAACAAATCAGCAATAGCATTCATTACAAAATTGACTGACTAAAACAGCATACTATTACCCAACTTATTTAGCAGCAATACAAAAAGACAGTTTGACTGAAATATATGAGCTTCTGTGTCCAGTACAAAACACATTTCGATAACCTTAAAATTCAGTATATTGTAAAAACGCTAGCACTGCAGAGCCCTGCATACACAACCAACACTTCTAGACTGTGACAAATGCTTTACCTGGCGAAGCAATCCTAAGTAAAATAAACCAGCAATGAAGTAGCGTCAGCAAAAGAAAATCTGTACATGATTCAATTTGCATCGCTAAGAGAATAAAATGCTAGCGCTCATTGTTAAGAACATGGTGAACACGAGTCACACAACCAGCTGAAGTTGCCAATGTTGATGCCAGATTCAGACAAATACTGCCAAACTAAATCATTTGCGAGCCTTCTCATCTGGGATGAGATTACTGTTTTGTTGATATTTTTTTTAATCGCCAGATGAGATCACACCCTAGACAGGAAACAAAATGTCAACATGCAGTATCAAACTAATGAGACTAAATATGACTACAGATCACACAGTGGACCCTGTCATTTACGCTGCGAGTTAACACCCAGTCCCAATGCCTCCAGCTATGTTCTGGGATGAGGGAGAAGCCAGTGGAAAGAAAACAAGGCGCAGCTTTCCCTCAGGATAACGCCAGAGACAGCCATGTCATTGTGGGCTGCTCAAACAGCCCGTGCATTGTACATGGCCTTTATCATCCACATAAACATTCCACTCGCACAGTCCAGCTTATCTCGAACGTTCCACTGACCTTCAAACTTCACTTTTTTAACAGCCGCGTGCATATAGACCCAGTACCAAACGAACAGGCCCTGTCTTGGTAATAAGGCCATCATATATAGAGATGGATGCCAATAGCACGATCGTGTCATGGAAATGCATAGGGTAAACATGTGCAAATCTGTTGTTGCACGTTACCTTCCAATACAACATGTGAGACTTCCGCCAGCCCACTGAACACTGCAATGTGAATATATCGCCTCACCTAATGTGTATTGTAGTCATGTGAGCGGTGGCATACAAGACGCTTCGGCCCTATGGATAAACAAACAGACATTCACCAAAGAGATTGGTTAACTAGTTGTGCGAGCACGCCGTTTCTAAACACCGTAGCGTGTTTGTGGCTTTTAAATAGTGCACAATTATCAGCACCAGTTTGAAAGAGCAACATTTAGGATGAGAATTAAATAAACTACTCAGAGCATTCATATGCATTTCAGTGCACATTATGGTTGGGCTATGGGATGTTCCCACAATGTCAATTAGAGTTTGTTTATACATGAGATTTTAACCTAATTTGCGACACCAAGTCTGTCAGTGCACAAATGTGCAGTCAAGCGCATGAGACAGCAACATGCCAATGGCCTATTAACTATAACCTACATGTTCAACATGCTAATTAGTTGGCCGATTTATTTGAAGCAAGAGGACAATGCTGAACCAAAGAAGAGAGCACCAAGCAGGGCCAAATCCAAATACGGCATTACCATTTTTCTCTTTCCTGATCAACAATCAAAAATGAATGCGTGCCGAATTTCCAAAAGTTGTTGACAAAATGCAAGTGGGTTCAGAGAGGAGAGCAGTCTACTTTAAACACAGAGCTCAGAGATACATAGTGTTAACTAGTGAGGGTATCGCCTGTCTCTAAATCCTGCCTCTAAAGACCATGGATTAAACAGAGACCAGCCTGTCAAATACCCCACACTGCTTGCTGCTTAACCCTGGAGCAAAATTAAAGATACAAAGGGTGGACAGGAAACAGGAGTCTGACTAGTAAATGCCAAAATGGTGAGTGTATTATAAGACTTAGGAAAATACCAGGAAATACTAAATAAATTTGTCTAAAACAATAGAGGTACAGTCGATCAGGTGTTGTGATGAATAAACAAAGGCAAGATTGCCTCTGGTATTTTTATTTAAACCACGAAGTTTGAGCAGTCAGGATTTTGTTCTGTCAAAGTAAAGCCCTGGTGTCTGGCTGAGTTGATCTGCTGTCTAAGCATTACGTTGTAGCCTCCCTGGTGTCAATGGGCTATGTAAAACAGTGCTACCTGGCTGGCCTCAGGCCTGGCCAAGATAATGCATTAATATTGATGTGACCCATGATACCCATCTCATTGTCCTCTCTCTGTTGGCATCCAAGCTTCTTGTTCCGGGTGCAGAACATATCAGATCTTGCACCCAAACAAACATGTAATAGGAGGGTCCCCAGTTTGTGATGCTGGCTCTGCGCCAGACAGCCGGGTTTAATGTCTTTCCTTCAGCAGGGTGCACTCAGGGCTAATGTTAGCTCAGCCTCCATCACTCACAGTGCATCTCAACTGCTGCTACTAGAGGAGGAAAGGGGTTTAGGGTTTCCTGGAGCAAGCGTTCTGTCCTCAGTAAAAAAAATGACCTAAATATAATTTAGCTGTGCAATATACCCCAAGGGATTTTCAATAGAAAACAACAAATTGTAAAAGAATGTTACAGACAGCAATACGTACCGATACCACTTTCAGACAGAGCATGAGTCCTTGCCAATACAGAGTACTTAATATGGCAGTATTTGTCGTAAAAAAAAAGGAAATTCAACTTAGTGGGATTAGCAAAGCAGCTACTTCCTGGTTTGTTTTTTAGAACAGTAAATCACAGAGACTTGTGGCTGGTCTCATTTTAACAGAGAAATCAGCCAGAATATAGCAAGCTTTGAATGGTGAACATCTGATACTCTGTGAATGTGAAATGTCTATATGTTTTGTAAGATTGTGAAGATGATCGCCGCACAGACTTGCGGCTGGTATCATTTTAAATGTAAGGTCAGCGGGACTATAACCAGCTTTGAGCCGCGAAAATCAGATACCCCAAGGCGGAGCAACAACCCAGTGAAATTTATGAGAAAAAATCTAAACCTTTTATTTTATTTTATAATAATAATGCCCATCAATGATAAAAACAAAATAAATGATTATTGTTCCGCATTCAGTTTTGTCTTTTTAAAACCGTGCCATTTTTCTTCACAACTGTGCCCTAGCGCTCCTCCCTAAAACACAAAACTCACTCTCCCCGTGCTGTTTTCCTCTTGTTCACAGGAAATGTTTGTGAAATATAGGTACTAAATAATTGAGGGAAAATGTAATTTTGAAGACAGCT
This sequence comes from Dallia pectoralis, assembly GCA_029465975.1. Lineage (NCBI taxonomy): Eukaryota > Metazoa > Chordata > Actinopteri > Esociformes > Umbridae > Dallia > Dallia pectoralis. The sequence continues at coordinate 11,898,800 of CM055749.1, read as the reverse complement.
GCAAATCTTTTATCCACGTAGCTCATAACTGGAGTTAAGTGCATTACCTTTGTCTGTAGGCTACAATACACCAAAGTATGAAATTACAACAATAAACATAATTAAACCAGAGGCATTTTTAGTTGTCGATCACATGATCACACTTCAGTGCTCTGCTTCTAACATGCTCCCGATGGACTATGACACTGTGTGGAGGATGGAACAAACCCGCCTCGGAGCAGTAAATAAATTCATGGTGTTTCCAAAGTCAATTAGCAATCGTGACCTCAATTATGACCAAAATAATTTTGATTATGAATTTTGCCATAATCGAGAAGCCCTATGGAGCAGTATCCCTGGGAACGAGCGTGGCATACTCTTTTTAACGGGTACGTTTAAAAATAACAATTATAATCCTGCATTAGAACAGCGCAACCATCAAGCTTCACCTAATGGTGCCATGAGGTGGTAGCGGGGCATGGTATCGGCACATTTCCACCAGCAGGAGAACAAGTACATTAGCACAGTATCGGGCTGATACCGGATACTGGTATCGGTGCATCCCTACAAAATGGTATGACTTTTGAAAAGCAAAGACAAAAGGAAAGCCTTACGGCAGAATAAGGCAGCTGTTCCCCATGCTGACAGCTCTTTATCCACCTACTATTGTAAGGCACCAGGCCCACTGTCTGCTAGGTACAACCACAGGCCCTCCATAAGAATACCCCTCTCAGACTCCTCTCGTGAGCTCTATTTCAGCCACACAGGTCAAACAGCTGCCCCACGCTCCCAAGCGCCATACTGTTTTTAGCACTCAAAAAGTTCAGCTCAAAGGAAATGTCCTCTACATCTGTTGCCAATGAAGCAATGGAATGCATTTCTCCAGAAGGTTCATATGGAGTCAAACAAGAGCACTTAAAATGTCCAGAAATGATTTCAAAATAAGAACAAGGTATGCGTTGGGGCAAGTAAATAATAATATTCTCTAGGCATGAGCACCCTGACCTTTTTTCTAAGTTGAGAGTTATTTAACGTGTTGCGAGCGAAACAAAATCTATTTTCAAAATAGCACATTCAGTCTTTACAATGTGTTCAATGAAAATGGCTGCAAATTCTTTTTTTCAATATAACTTCAAATAATGGATATTAAACAACTCCAAGACAGCTCCAATCAAACATCATGGAAATTGCATGATACATTACCAAATAAAGCTACAATATACTTTTTTGTTTTACTTACTTTAACATACTTAGTTTTACTTTACATTAACATACATTTTGTATACAATTATTTCTGTTCTAGTAGAGAGCTAAACATTTGAGTGCAATACAAACCTTCTATACTAAGCCAAGAGAAATGTGTGGCTCCAACAATGGTTGCATATTCCCGTTGCCTTTTCATTGGATGAAACTTATTTTTACTCTTTTGTCTTTCTAGGCTGGGTATTTGTATAGGCACTTTAAGACAAAAGAAGAACAGCAAAATACTAAGAGAAAAAATATAAGTTAAGGTATAGTAATGATATACTAATGCTTGGTAAGTCTACTTAGCAACAGAAAAAAATTGACTGAGAAAAAAGGTAACAATTTTTATTATTGACCAGACCATGCTATAGTGGATGAAAGATAAGCTAAGTATTTTAGTGTAATTCAGTGAAAAACATTTTGTTAAACGACATCAATGTTTCCTTTATTATTAAATATTTAACAAAAAGATGTGGCACTTTTCAACCTTAAAGCAAATATTGCTATAGACTCTTATTAAAACCACTTTAGTTTCATTAAAAAATGCTGTTTACAAAAACTGCTATGTTGTTTTAAAAGGACAGAAAATAAAGAAAAACATTAAAGTGACCTTGAACGATTCAGAAGTAAAGATAATTAAATGTACATTACATTTTATTGCCTTAATAAGGGTGGGATTATGTTTATGTTGGATTTATTAGAGAGTAGCGGAAAAGGTCAATATTAAATAAAGAGTTTTGCCAACTTTGCACACATTAAATCTGAGGTTTTGTTTAATAAACCACTTTTCGCACAAACACATACGTTTTGTTTGTGTCCTTTATTAGGAATGTCATATGAACTGGGAAAGGATTTAGAGTTTACTTTAATATTTTATGCAAAGCTTAACATACAGATGGAAACTGAATACAGCAACAAAATATAACCCAAATCGATTGCGGAAGAATGTATGTAACCAGATGATCATGATCACACCGAATTAGAAAGTTGCGGGCATAGAGAGAAAATCCAAACTTTACTTCAAGCGACTTATAAACAAATCTTAGGTATTCATAGTTGTTCCACTTTAAGAAAACAAAATAAGAGCGACCTCTAATAGTAGCCTACTAAAAACATTGCATCCTAATTCCCAAACAACCTCCTGCATACGTGAATCATATTTTCATTGCTAATGGTTGTAGGACTGAGAGATTTAGAGTAGTTTTAGACAAGGTCAGATTCCTCACAAAGTGAAAGCCATGGTTCTGGGCAGAGTGTGGCAATTTCAATGGGTTGATCACGTGCCCAGTGTGCACCTTCATTGTACTTGGTATTGCTCAAAGAATATGGGGCTATGCTAGACGTCCCGAGGCAGTAGTGAGGATAATGTCAAGTTGCAGTACAAGTGCTGCAAACAACTGTGCGACATGAGCCGAGCCTGGCTCTGGCTGGCCGCCTTACAGCCTGCCCAGAGAACATAAGGGGGGCATTGTAGCAGGGCACCAGCCTCCTCCATACCACCAAACTGGGAAAAAAAAACTGAAAAAAATACCCAGCCAGCTGCAGAAGGATTCTAAAAAATAAACACACTTAAAATCTGTGATCTTTTTAAACATTGGTAAGCGATTATATATGCAATATATGGGGAAAAGGTGCATTCAGAAATTAGGTGCGCTAACTGGCTATATGCTAGTAGGTCTATATATTAAAAGCAGTGATTTCATAGCACCCATTATAAGAAGCTTATGTCTGTGTAAAAATAGCAGGGTGGCTGCTAAAAGAATAGGCCCTTATTAAATATGCAGTATGGACAACAGACAACCACAAAATTACAACATTAAAATAATAAATGTGCCAAGTAAAATTTCCCATTTAAATAATGTAGCCTTACCTGTCAGAATAATATGAAAGCTATTTTCATGAATCCATTTGGGTATTTGTTTTCCACACGCTACTCTCACAAGCGCTATACAAATACACACATTTACACAAGTGTCATACAAGTGTGAACAGTGTCTGCCTAGAAGGAGTGCAATTTAACAAACATTGTGAAATCAGTACCACATAAGACATTCAAATGAGAAGTCTCTTTACAGTCCACAAGTCCAGAACAGAAGCTGGGAGGCGCTCAACACTAAAGAGCCATGACCACATTCTGGAATACTGCCATGGATACTCACACTAGCAATTAAAGGGGCTGATAAGAATCATGGAAATACTACTCCAAATAAAAACATTTCTGATTTAAGCATTCTGGCCTGCTAGGAACGACACATTTCTTTATTGTATATTACATTTTCAAACATATGACAATTTTTAAAAGTCATTTTGAGGAAAACAATCTTAATCGGATGAGAATTGGGATTACCAACAAGTGGATGATTTTTTTTCTTCTTTTTTTTACATCAGAAATGGCAAATATTGACAATGGAGAAAATGATTTCATAGATTATCCAAAGTGTCAGGTTTCTCTGTGCAACCAGACAACAAGAATCCCCTAAAGTTTTGTATAACACAACATAACTTCTGTTAAAGATTTACAATGTTGACAAACTGGTAAAGGTAGCGTGAGTAACTAGACCCAAGACAAAAAGCAAACCTGAATGTACCAGTGTTTTGCAGAAAAACAATTTAACTCTTTAGAAGAGGTTAACCCCTTAGAACTTGAGAAATGTAAAAAAAAAAACTATTACAAATATTACAAAGGATTGATTGAAAAAGATATATGAGCAGCAAATCATACACAAACCCCATCTTAGTGATTACATAAATGTCAGTCCCTGGGAAATCTAATCCACTAATTGACCAATTCAGACAATATGCATTGGCTGATGTTTGTTGCTATTGTTGTTTTTAGGTAGCCCATTGATTCAAGGGAAAAAGCTTTGAAGGAAAACAAGTTGATCATTAAATTAAAATGAAGACAGATACTTCACCCACAGAATTCCATGGTCAATCGCATGAAGGCCAGCTAAGAATGCTTCATGTACCAAGCCTATATTAGCATTAACATGGAAGGTTTCCCTACCCACTAACCAACAAAGATTCCATTCTCACATCCGAAACTGTAATGAGTCATTGGAAGCATTGCGGCAAAAACAACCCTGGAATGTTTTGTTGAAGAGAATAATCAGTCAGATTCGTTCATCAAGTTACTAAATATGGACAAAGACATAAGGCATAAAAAGCCATCGGGCGACTCCTGCACAAAATTAAAAACTAACCTCTTGATCAATAAAATCAGCATTCCAACGACAAAAAATAAACTGGTTGAAGGTCAGGACTAGTAATGCGTTGGGAGCGGTTATGATACAAAGAGAAAGGAAACCTGCAAAAGCATGCATTTGTTTCCATATCCAATATTGTAATTTATACATTAATTTAAAACATATACATACATGAACAGACAAGTATCCATCCTTTGGCATTTTATGAATAAAAAGGTTCAATAACCTGAATACAATTACATTTGTTTTTTTTGTGAATGCAACACGTTGTTTGAAAAATACTGTCAGGACTAGAACAATCTGAGACACTGGAACTTTCGGAATGTCTTGTTTCATTTGTCTAACAGTCAGTCAACCTAGTATAATGCAGAAAACATGGGATAACAGAAACAACCAAAACTGATCTAGAGCTAAAAGGAATGATGGACATAAAACAAACAACAAAACTAGTGATCGAGTAAGGGAACTTGTGAAAGGAAATAGATTGTAATAGGCAGCGGGAAAAAAGTGTCGCACTGAGCTTCAAGAACTGAACCAAATAAATGGTGGTTAATACTGGTGCAAACAACTATACTTCTACATTTGAGGATAAGAAATGTATCACTTTCTTCTTTTTTCCCCAAACTGCAACAACCCAAACAGGAAATACATTCCACATGACCTCAGAAGGCAGAAAGAAGCAGCCTTGAAGCCGCAATCAAGACTACTAAGAAACTCCTTTACTCTGAAACGTGTTGTTTCATACGAAAGTCTTCTGTATCAATAAACGAGGGTTACTCCCGTTCTCAACCCTGTCTACAATTATCGATAAACGAGGGTTACTCCCGTTCTCAACCCTGTCTACAATTATCGATAAACGAGGGTTACTCCCATTCTCAACCCTGTCTACGGTTATCGATAAACGAGGGTTACTCCCATTCTCAACCCTGTCTACAATTATCGATAAACGAGGGTTACTCCCGTTCTCAACCCCGTCTACGGTTATCGATAAACCAGGGTTACTCCCCTTCTCAACCCTGTCTACGGTTATCGATAAACCAGGGTTACTCCCATTCTCAACCCTGTCTACGGTTATCGATAAACGAGGGTTACTCCCATTCTCAACCCTGTCTACGGTTATCGATAAACGAGGGTTACTCCCGTTCTCAACCCTGTCTACGGTTATCGATAAACCAGGGTTACTCCCATTCTCAACCCTGTCTACAATTATCGATAAACGAGGGTTACTCCCATTCTCAACCCTGTCTACGGTTATCGATAAACGAGGGTTACTCCCGTTCTCAACCCTGTCTACGGTTATCGATAAACGAGGGTTACTCAAGTTCTCAACCCTGTCTACGGTTATCAATAAACGAGGGTTACTCCCATTCTCAACCCTGTCTACGGTTATCAATAAACGAGGGTTACTCCCATTCTCAACCCTGTCTACGGTTATCAATAAACGAGGGTTACTCCCATTCTCAACCCTGTCTACGGTTATCAATAAACAAGGGTTACTCCCGTTCTCAACCCTGTCTACGGTTATCGATAAACGAGGGTTACTCAAGTTCTCAACCCTGTCTACGGTTATCAATAAACAAGGGTTACTCCCGTTCTCAACCCTGTCTACGGTTATCGATAAACGAGGGTTACTCAAGTTCTCAACCCTGTCTACGGTTATCGATAAACGAGGGTTACTCAAGTTCTCAACCCTGTCTACGGTTATCGATAAACGAGGGTTACTCCCGTTCTCAACCCTGTCTACGGTTATCGATAAACGAGGGTTACTCAAGTTCTCAACCCTGTCTACGGTTATCGATAAACGAGGGTTACTCAAGTTCTCAACCCTGTCTACGGTTATCAATAAACAAGGGTTACTCCCGTTCTCAACCCTGTCTACGGTTATCGATAAACGAGGGTTACTCCCGTTCTCAACCCTGTCTACGGTTATCAATAAACGAGGGTTACTCCCATTCTCAACCCTGTCTACGGTTATCAATAAACAAGGGTTACTCCCGTTCTCAACCCTGTCTACGGTTATCGATAAACGAGGGTTACTCAAGTTCTCAACCCTGTCTACGGTTATCGATAAACGAGGGTTACTCAAGTTCTCAACCCTGTCTACGGTTGTCGATAAACTGGGGTTACTCCCGTTCTAAGGATGCAGCAAACTAGCAACTGCCACTGGTTATATAGTCGCCTGCACACACAGGTACATGTTTATAAAAGCAAGACCTAATAAACCCAAAATATCACAGATAAATAACGACATAAGACAAGTGTAAAGTTTGTGAATAACAACATACATGGTTGAGACCAGCAGCAGTAAGATACGTTGATGCTTCTAGCTAGCAAGTCGCAAAAATACCACACTACTACTCACTATTTGCGTTTCAAAACAAAATACGACAAAATAAACTGTACCTACTATAATTCGCTAATCGTCTTTCAAATCCGACCACCTTGCTAATAGCAGTTGTGTGGTCAGTCCCAGTGAGCCGACATTGTCAGATCTGTGGCATAGAAACTGCACAGACGAGGCTAGATAGCTAGCAAGTAGGAGGCTAGTATTTAGGAATCTGCTGCTCACTATTTAGCAGGAAGACGCAATGGAATCCCCGCATGCGCAGTACGCGGGTTTCACCGAAACTCAAGCAGACAACACCAGGGCACTATGTTGCAAGTTATTAATAAGAGCAACGTTATTTCAACGCCCTAAAACTAAAGCAAATTTTGCCGATTTCGTGCTCCTTCGGTCCAACTCAGTTCGGCAACATAAAATGGCAACATAAAACAACTCCACGAATCGGCATGGGGAAATATTACTGTAACAAACACTTAAAACGTTCGGTATTTGCTCGGTTTGGTAAATGAACGTTTATAGCCACAAACAAACGATCTGACCTCAATGTTTGCAGCCAAATCTTAGGCTGTAGGTTTGTAGAATAACATATCACATACAGTACACACACACACACACACACACACACACACACACATAATGTAGTTAGTGAAGGGTACTTAGTAATGTTAACAAGTGACCCCTCCCTCCAGAGAAGATAATCTAACCAACGTTTGCTAGAACTACACTGTAAATAGTTTATTAACATTATTATTGCACAGTAGAGCACCCTGCCAGCAGATATTACCTAGTGTACCTGCAAATACTAAAACACATATTTCAAGAGAACCTCCAAAACCAATAAGAACAAACTATATATAGTTAGGAATATCTAGCTGAAAATACCAGATAGAAGCTGGTTTACAAACGTTACTACACACTTGTAGTTGGAAAAAGTAATACAAGTGGGTTGGCACTGGCAGATAGCAAGTTCTCGCTAAATTGTAATCGTATATGGTAAATAAATAGGTAGATATGCAAAGCCACTGAACACAGACAGCCACATAACACATTACATTAGCTGGGCTATGAACTACTTATACATAAGAAAAAGCGTCTCTGCGACACGGGATTTCAGTAATCTCGGTGCGCACACACAAAAACAACTGGGAATGTCGATACTGACTTTGTTTGCTATAACATGGGTCATACGTGACACAAGCTGAGGAGTTAGCAGTAAAACAAACCATTAGTATTAAACTATACTGCAGTAGAGGTGATAAGCGCATCACTTACCAGCTAAGTTTAGCGAGCTAGGCATCCACCCAAAGTCAGACACCCTTGTTTTTTGACAGCAAATCAAGAGCGCATACAGCGGATGTGACGTTGTCCCTAGTACACATCAGAGGCATATGCCGCCTGAGGGAGTAGCGCACTCGACTGGTAAAGCCTGGTAACCCCCACACGTATCTTCGGTCAATCAAAAGTCGTATCGGGGAGTGGGGGCTTCTTCTTAACAACATACATTTTCTAGGTTGAACTGTAGGAATTTTTTTGTCTTTATTATCCATATCCAAACAGAGTGTTATAGATATGATCAAGAAGAAATTAAATGCAGTGAAGAAAGAGGTGTACTTTTTCTTACTTTTTCTTTTGAGTGGCCGTATTCTTTGGTGTGAACCAGCAAACTTTTGCCACCAATGTTTCCCGAGGTGGCTTGGAATCATAACAACAGACAACTGACACCTGAGAGGCCAAATGTTCATTGCAGAGAGGAATTAGCATATGGGATGTCCAGTCAATGTTGATTAATCCCAAGTTGCCCTAACATGGCAGTATAGGTTGTCTATTTCATTGAATCCAAAAACTTCTGGTCACTAGGAAAATTAGTTATTTCCATGACAGACAGTGTATGATAATACAAATACCTTCTAGTAGGACAAACTGACAACAGTCACCCATAATGCATAGTTTCCATTGCCCCAGAAAAGCCATGATGCTTTGGAGACACCCAGCATTTTTTTGCAATGGCTACACACAGTATATCAATTCATACACACATATCTAGCTACACACGACATGCTACAACTATCAAAGATTGACACCTGATAACTCACCATAATAGTCCAGTAATACTCCCCCCCAGCTCCATCATGCAGACTTGCTGCTTCCCACTGAAGAGCATGTTTCAATATTGGTCCCCACCTGATGCCTCTGTCTTCTTATAACCTGTCTCCATATGATTCCCACTGTCAATAAACCTTACATAAAAGCAGTAAAAATAAAGAGAGTGAGTGTCTTACCATTTAAACACAAGTGCACTCGTATATTTTCTTGTCTTCCATCTCATTTGAACCTGCGTATACAGCAGAGATTCCATAAGAGTTAACAACTAAAACCCAGTCATTGATAAAAACAAACTTATCAAAGATTTCTCTACATTCAATTTCAATACCAGGCACATTGATGGTCATGCTTGGTAAATTCATAAACTTTTACCATGGTGTATCTGGTGAGAAATAGCTAGCCAGGTAACCAGAGAAGCAATGGTATTTAATAGCTGAAAGTTATCAATGTGTTCACTGGGCTTCTGGTTCACACCCTGGTGCATTCATAGTAAGCTGAAGCCAATACATTGCGTTAATGATTACTATAGGTACGTTGCCAAAAATAAATGTAAAAGGTAATGCAATTACATGCATAAAATACACGGCACTCTGAAACTTGCAGCATTCATTGTTGACGAATATGAACCTGGTGAACATGAAAAGTAGACCAGACAGACAGCGACATCCAGAAACACTAGTTAGCCTCAAAAACGCATTGCCTATCTTAACCAAAGCGAAGAACCTGGAAGACCAAAAATGAACAGTGGATGACCAAAAAAAACTGATTAGGACAAGTGACAAATCCTGGACTGCAGAGCTATACAGAAACACTAGTACGTCAGCATGGCCAAAAAAGAGCTTGCAGATTTCTGAGAAAAGGTGGCAAAGGAATGTGGAGAAGAAAAGGAACTGGCTTAATGTGTTACTTGTGAGATATAGCGAATTGTATAACATCAAACACACTTGTCTACTTCATTCATAATGTAACAGCTTAGATACAACCAAATGCCTGTAAACTCATTGGGTGGAACTCAATCGTGCAGCAGGACAATGACCCAAATTAAAACACTATAGCTTCCAAATAATTTAATTGGGTCATTAGGTTGAAGGTTCCTGACTGGCCCAAGTCAATCAATTGATGGGATTCCAAATAATCATGTGTTTACATGCTATAAACCAGACTGAAACAACAAGGCCCTAAAACAAACATGAGTTTAAAATCATAAACATAAATAAAATGTGACTCAAATGTTTCTATGACTATGCTAAATGAGTGTGTTAGTATTTTCTGAACTGCTAGTATTTATACTAAGAACGAAAGTACACCATTCCAGCTCTTTTTTGGCCTTTTAGCTTGAGGGTTGTTTACGGTTAGCAATTGAATTGGTGAAGATCATGTCATCTACTCAAACCTCCAGATAATTATATTGAGGGGTGATTGCTCCACCTGACTTTGACATTTCAGCACCATGGAGAGAGGACAGCTGGAGTGAGTTATGTATCCTGAGCACGAAGTGAATGTGTCAGGAGAACTCAGGAGGAAAAAGAAGAATCTTCAAGAGGTGACAGGGAGGTCCTGCCCCACATCTGCACACCTGCCTCTCATTGAGGCCCATCAAGGGGCTATAAAGGGAGTTGCAAAAGTCTCTACGTGGAGGAGAAACAATCCCCCTCTTGTCTTAGCTATATATAACATGTTGTAGGCCTATGTGTTGATCTTGATGAGATATTGATATTATCATAGACAATTAAAGCATTGTAGTTCGAGTGTTATCTATTCATTCTGAAATTGCACTGGGGCACTTTATATATTGATATTGCAATATTATTAATGTCCTTCCATGTCTTCATATGTGCTACAGGTTACCAAGCTGCTCTATAGACTGTTCAATTTAGTTTTACCCACCATTCGACTGGCCTAGACCACGATAGGAAAACAATATATACATTTATCCATTCACCTAATCAGTTTACCGTGGCAGAATTACTCCCAATGAATGGCAAAACTTTATAAACGTGCGTCCAATTGCGTGGTATCAAAGTTGTCTTAATGAGTTAATTCATCAATCTGTCACTAGTGGCGCTGTGAACGCATTACCAAGAGACTGGGACTGCAGACGAGCTCGCAGCTGATCTGAAATCTGCTCGTTCATAAATCGTTCTAGATAACAGTGCAAATAGACATAATACATTATAATATTAATAAATATTATTATGTCTATGGTAGCACATGCATCGCATGTAAAATAAATCACAGATCTACGGGTCACGCTGGCGACCAAACATCTGTATTTGCGGTTCTACGTGCTTCGTTTATATGACTTGTCATAGGCACACAGAAACCCGATTGTTGTTTAGCTAATTTCACAGTGCCAACAGCATTCGTGTTATTTTTATCATGGGAATGGTAGTTCGAAGAAATAAAATAGGTCTAGTAAACACAGACATGTAAAGAGAAACAAACCACTTTGTAGGTAGCGTTTCTTTGCTGGTCGAGTTTTGGAAACGATATCAATGGTATAACATGCAATAATAATGCCAATTTAAGGTGATTAAGAAGACAAACGCAAGTTGACAGAAAAGCTGGCCCTCGATCGGATAGACTATCGCTTCATTTTCGAAGTCTTTGACTTTATCACTTATTTTCTCATTTTCTCTCTCATAACATGTTTTCATAATGCGATAATAACAACAATAATTTTATAATTCGTGCGTCTGAAGAATGTCTAAACGTTTATTGGCACTTGCATCGCGTTTGTAGCCCAGGGCCATTTCCAACATGTGAATCAGGCTGGTGAACCTACAGGATCGTGTTTATTACAGGAGGGGCGAGTGTAGAAGGTTAGTAGTGGTCTTCACAAATCTCTCCCCATTGCTCCTAAAGTCATCCTGCCAGGACAGTCACACTAAAAGAAACGCTTCACGACACCATGGGACTCAGAAATGACCCCAACTTTCAGAAACTGGAGAAATTTTACCAGGAACACGCTTCACACCTTAACATGAGGGATATGTTTGAGGAAGACAAGGACAGATTCCACAAATTCAGGTATCTTTATTCCTGACTTTCATGTCTGACATTTTATGTATTCATTCATATTCAATACTTAATTGCTGTCTATTAGATATAGACATGATAAATGCAAATATATGATATCCAATTTAAAAATTATGTCTGTCAAAAAAGGGTACAAGAGATTGAGATTTTTGCACTTGCGTGGTTTTAGCTTAAAAACGAATTCAGGTGCAAATGTGTCTTATTTCCAGAAAATATTAAGTATAGTTCCTACACGACCTTAAAATAGCTTATGGGCTCTCACACCATTAAAAACTAACAACATTATATCTTAGCTATCTACAAGGTTTTATTCTATTGTTACGGCGGTCAGTATTGTTAAAGAAATGCATTGGTTTGTGCATTCCATACAAAAATAAAGGAGTTTGTGGCTTGCCTTGTAAATAGGAAACGTTTGTGGTCAATAGTCTGTTTCCCATTGATTTCTAGCTATTTAATGGTAGAGTGGTGTTGAATGTTACACACAGACAAAAGGTATTTAAGTTATTGCGTCCATCCAAAATCATAGCATTAAACATTGCCACTAAACCTTTCAAACTGTCTGTCTAAACAGCACAACACTGAAGACGGATCATGGAGACATTCTGCTTGATTACTCTAAGAATCTTATCACTGAGGATGTCATGAAGATGTTGTTTGAACTGGTACATTTCTGCTTCTATATCATGATTGAAATGACTCACATTGACGCACAATTTACAGTATGCAAAGACAAACCCAGTTAGCATTTACTACCATTTGAATAATGTTGCTGAATAGGCTAAGACAGTGTTGTATGTCATTTATATGCGGACAGGCACCAATGACCTTATCTTAAGTTGTACAGTGAGGTTCAAACATCAACCATACGGATGCTAAAAATAAATATCTCTCACATAGTTATGTAACAGCTTTCTCCACTGTCCCACTGCCCCATATAGGGCACAAACCAATAGCACTCTGAATAGACTGACAACAGCCATTCAAAACAACAATTTGTTAATGTCATTGCAACTTTTCAGTTTCTTTTTGGGGTGTACTAAACAATTACCAATCATTAACACATACTTAACTTTAATATCTTAAGTTATCTGCTGATACCGATCCAATACATTTGAATTTTGTTAGTGGCCTAGACCACTGGCCCACCCCAGGCCATGTGTCACAGCTGCCCCCGAAGCCAGTCTACCGCCACCTGCGGGCAGGCTTCGGCGTTCGTGTTCACCAGTCTTCTAGCTCCACCGGTCCTCCAATCACATCATTGTCTGGTCTTGTCATCACTCACACCTGGTGCCCATCCCCTCATTAGTAGGGTATATAGCTTCCCTGTGTTTGGTCATGTCTTTGTGTGGAATTGTTCTATGTTACGTGTTGTGTTGTGTGAGCTGTTATGATCTTCCGTATTTCCTTCCTTTGTGAAGTGAGTGTGATTATTCTGTTGTTTGTTATTTTGCAAAAGCACTTAGTACCTGTGAGTACTATTTGTAAGGCTTTTGCCTGAAGGTTGTGGATCCATTAAAAACCCACAAATGTTATTTGTTCCTGCGCATGGCTTCGTCCTTCCAAACCTACAAACCTCACTCATCCCTGACACCAATGCAATTGCATGCATCCAGGCCATGTGAATTTTTGAGTGACGGTACTGTCTTTCATACAACTGTCTTAATATAAACCTAATAATTCAATTGGAATTTACACACAATTTTAACAACACCAGATATATGTTCAAATACATTCCATGGTCAATTCAAGTTTTAAATAGGTCTTTTCTTATCAGTTTTTGGTTAAAATCATAACATTTTATTGGATAGCCATTTCACACAACTTCAGCTCACCAACCCTTCACAGCTATCCAGAGTAATTTACCACTAGTTGGTAAATGGCATTTATGTTCTACCTTCTAGCTGCCCTCGTGTAGTGGTGGGACAGCCAAGAGACCAGAGGTGGCTGGCAAAAGGGAGACATTTTAAGTTTAAACATCAGACTAGTTGATGTGTTCTGGATATGTTGCAGGGCTTTGATAGCACAAGCAGAGAGCTCTAACAACAGTGAGTTGCAGTAGTGATGTTGCAGATTGGAATACGACCAGCGTGCACACTAACTAACTAGACATTTCACACCTGTTTAATTTGCAGTATGCTTAGATAAAAAGACATGTTTTAATGTTGTGCAACAATAAATACGTATTCTTATTTTCTAGGGCAAGTCGAGGGGTATCGAGACCGCCAGGGACAAGATGTTCAGTGGAGAAAAAATCAACTTCACTGAGGTGCATATGTCTGAGCTCTACTTTGAACCCCCAATTAATGTAACACTGCTTTGTGGTTTACATACATTCAAGTCGTTGACCTTTTGAAACATACAATTTTATCATCAATAAATTTTCATTAGATTTTTTTATTATAGATACAATTAAAAATAATTATTTATAAAAACAAACATTTAGGGTTGTTGTAATTCCTATATCAGTGTGTGGCTTTAGGGTACAATCCTGTCTTTTGTGTGGTTAGGGCCGTGCTGTACTCCATCTGGCTCTGAGGAACCGTTCCAACAATCCTATCATGGTTGATGGACAAGATGTGATGCCTGAGGTCAATAAGGTCCTGGAGAAGATGAAGGGCTTCTGCCATGTGAGTAGGATCTGACCGAAAAGGTCACATTTATTTCATAATATCAATTTCTATGAGATCAATGATTTTTCAACTGTAATGGCTCAGCTATACCAGATACCTTCCTGTGATACTCGCAGTGTGAAATATTCAGCTAAACTCTAAATGAACACGATTTAGGTACACATCTAATTACTTTCCTGTTTGGGAATTTGTGTCTGGTACAGAAAGTTCGCAGTGGTGAGTGGAAGGGCTGGACTGGAAAGTCCATCACAGATGTTGTCAACGTTGGCATTGGTGGATCTGACCTGGTAAATAAAATAACGTGATAATCGTTTACAGTGAATCGCAAAGCAATCTGGATGTATTATTAATGTGTTATAATTAATGTGTTAATTCTTACTGTGTTGTTATTTGCCAGGGCCCTCTGATGGTGACTGAGGCACTGCAGAACTATTCCAAGGGAGGACCCCGTGTGCACTTCGTATCCAACATTGATGGCACACACATTGCCAAAACCCTTGCTGGGCTCAATGCGGAGACCACCCTCTTTATTGTGGCTTCCAAGGTATCTTTTTTCAAAAGTCTTTACCATACGGGCCACTGTCTGTGTAGACAGTAGAAACATTCTTCTTCAATAATAGAAATTTTTCTTCAAAAACTGCAGCTTCAGATTCCAGGGTTATACATAAAACATGATACATTACATAATAGAAAACATGACTATACATGTAATGTACAACATTTTTGAATATATCATATAGTATAACTGTCTCTTACATGCCAGTGTAGCATTTCATTACAACTTTAGAAGTTGCAAAACGGAGAAGCAAAGAAATAACTTCCTATAGTCTTCTCTGAGCTTGCCCGTATATTTCTTATTTCATTCGAGTGAGTCCTAGTGGGTCTGAGTGAGTCCTAGTGAGTCCTAGTGAGTCCAAGTGGGTCTGAGTGAGTCCTAGTGGGTCTGAGTGAGTCCTAGTGAGTCTCAGCGAGTCCCAGTGAGTCCTAGTGAGTCCTAGTGAGTCCAAGTGGGTCTGAGTGAGTCCTAGTGGGTCTGAGTGAGTCCTAGTGAGTCTCAGCGAGTCCCAGTGAGTCCTAGTGAGTCACACAGTGAATCCCACCATTTCACAGAGTATAACAACCGTGCATGCCCACTGTGGCGTAGATACATTTGCATTTGACAGAATTGTCATTTTTTTGTGTTACCAAGTGATCTGTGTGTCCCTTATTCAGACTTTCACCACCCAAGAGACCATCACCAATGCCACATCAGCCAAGGAATGGTTCCTCGAGCACGCTAAAGATGTGGGTAGACTTTTCAGAAACATACAAACACGTCGAATAGTATAATTATCAACTGTATAATAATGCACTGTTGTATTCAATATTGTTTGTCCTTTACAGAATTCTGCTGTTGCAAAGCACTTTGTGGCTCTCTCAACTGCCGGCGTAGGTTCCAAACAGATTTTTCATAAATCCAACTAAATATTTCTGTATATGTTGCAATAAAATCTCATTGTCTCATTTTATCTCCTCCCTCCTGCAGCCTTTAGTAAAAGCTTTCGGCATTGACCCTGACAACATGTTTGGCTTCTGGGATGTGAGTATTTGTTATATGAAGTGCAGTGCACTGTGGAAGGTTAGTCTGTGCTCCCCCTGTATCTACTGGCGTTTGCAGGGTCGGACAGTTATAAATAGTGTATAGTTTGACCTGTTAGGTAGATGTCTGGGCTCACAGGCCGGCAGCTGCGGGGTAATCAGACGCTGCCTTCTCTAGCCATGCCCTCAAATCATATGGTATAATTGGTAGCAACCTTCTCCCCTTGAGAGGTTACTGTAAAGGCTACATCAAAGGTCAGGAAGCTACATTTAGTTATATTGTTGGTATTTAAAGATGAGTTGCTCCAATGTGCCATGCTCTTTCATGTCAAATCATAGATGCTTGTTCTCAGACCACTTCTACAATGTATGTGTGTAAAGTGTGTAAAATATTGCATTTAAATTATATATAATTGTCAGCGGCGTACATTCTGGGCAGCATGTGTTGCATTTTTGGAGGCTTTGGGATGTCCTGCAAAGGTTCATAATCTTCTGAGGCTTAAGTAATCGCTTGTGACACAAAGACAGGGAACCAAAACTCGCAACTAAGAGGTCCCCTACTTCCAGTCTAAATATAAACATATTGTTTTCAAATTAATTTGTCATTAACCCATATCACCATATCTGAGGTAAAACATTTTGCTCTTCACAGAGAAGAACCTTGTTGTTTTCTGTTTTTCAGTGGGTTGGTGGACGTTATTCCTTGTGGTCTTGTATTGGCTTGTCCATTGCTCTGCACATTGGTAGGTACATTGTGATATGTTTTAGAGCTGCAACTAACTATTTTGATTCAATTCATCTGTCGACTACTACCTCAAATAAATAGATAGAAAAAAGGCATGCATTCCAGAAGTAAATGCAAATGCTTTATTACAATATGCAGTAGTAATAAAACAAATACAAACATGCAAAAACAGTCACTTTCAAGTGTTGTCATGCAGCTGGTTGAGAGACCAGAATGATTGATGGATTGATACAATTAATGTAAATAGAATTATAACGACATTAAATGCCCTAACGTTTCTGTAGTGGTGAAAGAAAAAGAACACACCACTAATGGGTTAATAAATCAATAACAAGGTAAATGGTTCACCACCCAGAGCTGCTCAACGAAACACAAACTCCACGTGTTCAGGTACATCACAGTAGATTGTGTGCAAAAAATAATGTTTCTCTAGAATCAGCCATGCATTCAAGATTAGCTATTTTTCAATTCAAAACATAACTCCAAGAATACAAACGAGAATGAATTAATTTGTATTATATTAACTTACCATGCTAATCTTCTGTCATCACGGAACGTGTTTTCTCGTCATATGCTCATGCATTACTGTAGTTCTACCATGCCATGAGATATCTGCTTGGCAAATTTTGGAACAAATTGTTTTAGTTAAATTCTTAAACGTAAAGTGGTCCCAACCTTTTTTAAGCTCATACACGACTTCCGTCCGATGTAGCCTCCCAACATAATTTTGACCAATAGTTGTTGCAGCCCTAATAGGTTAATTGTCCTACTTTGGACATATACCGTAGCTTCCTGTCATTAGCATATTTTAGCGCTACGCAGGATCATCTAGTGTAACGTTTAGTGATTTCTTATTGAGATTTTAAAAGTATAACACCAATGATCTTGTATTTTTTTTTCTCAGGCTATGACAACTTTGAGAAGCTTCTTGAAGGCGCTCACTGGATGGTAAAGTCAAATGTTCCTAAATGTCAAAGACCCTGTTTATTACCTAGCCTATATTCTGTTCATGGTATTATATAGTGGCACAAGTATCAGCAAGACATTAAACGTTTGTATAACCCTTTGCAAATATGAGCCAAAGGGGCTGTGTATTTTTATCCTCTTGATCTTAGATTCAAAATCCTAATTTAACATTTAATTAAAGTGAAGAAATTAATAGAAAAAAATCTAAGTCAAATATTTTTCACTTGAAATTCTTCAATTGAATGAGTCCGATGTACAAATGTTGCACTGCAAGTGGAAGCAACTAGAAACACATCCTATGAAATACGGTGGAGGTATTTTAGCTTGGGAACTATAGTAATATATAATATAATAATATAATTACTAATGGCTGCTAACTTGTCTTCATTTAAATTGACGCAGTGATTTTAAGCAAAGTATACACAAATAAAATAATAAAAACATAACATACATGCTGAATTTCTTTATTTCTTCATTAAAATATTCTGTTCAACTGTTCTATAACCGTAAATTTGCAGGACTAAATATTGTAGAAGAAATTGTAACAAACCAGGAGTTTGTGGATTCAATAAAATATATTTTATCATAAAGCCGAGATCTACAGATCATCCCAACCTCTTAAACCGTATCATGTTTCATTACATTGTTCGGCCATCCTATTGTACTAATTCCTTGGTGGTTTCGTCTCCCATTCTCCATTAATGTCTCACAACCCCCTGCGATCGACCTCTTTCCTGATCTTCGTTATGTCTCACAAGCCACCTAAGGAAATATTGTTGGCAAAATTTGCTCAATTATCCAAACAATTGCCATTCCATTGCATACCATTGTAACAAACACAATAGTAAGAAACAAATAGTACTTATAAATTACAAATAGTAAGAATCTGTACATTATCAATCGTCGTCATGCAATTGAGAAAAAAATGCCTCGCCACCCCACTAATTTCAGAGGGCACTGTATATGATCCAGATTGGGTAAGATAGAAGTAATCTCTCTTCTTTCTGTAGGACAACCACTTTATGACGGCACCTGTGGAGAAAAACGCTCCCATTCTCCTAGCACTGCTGGGGATTTGGTACATCAACTTCTTTCAGGCTGAAACCCATGCCCTGCTTCCTTATGACCAGTACATGCACCGCTTCGCTGCCTACTTCCAACAGGTCAGCCCACTATCAGCCCACTATCAGCCCACTATCAGCCCACTATCAGGTCGAGACTCAGGGACACAGTCAGAGGAAAACACGGAAGAACGGATCAACTTTCTCAAATTACCGTGCTTTTCTGATCCTAAAGTCCTATATTTTCTTAATTGTACTGATCCAAAAAGTTAGAGGTACGTTTTATCTGCGTTCTGACTGAGACGAGCGTAGATATCAAAGTGATTGTGTATAAAAGTGTAAAACTACAATGTAACCACAAGTTCCCATGGGCTGTGTTAAATCATTTGTATTTCTGTAGGGTGACATGGAGTCTAATGGGAAGTACATTACCGTACATGGTAAGCGTGTGGACTACCACACGGGCCCCATTGTGTGGGGAGAACCTGGCACAAATGGACAGCACGCCTTCTACCAACTCATCCACCAAGGTACTGGCTGATGCCAGGGCTCGCTAACTGTTGTCATGACGATGACGCAGGGTCTCTTTAATGTGTTCACCTGTGATGAGATTGTGTTTGGCTGATGACGCATGTGATTGACCTCCACAGGTACACGGATGGTCCCAGCTGACTTTCTCATTCCTGTCCAGACACAGCACCCAATCAGGGATGGTCTACACCACAAGGTATACATGGAAGACATACAGAATCAATAATATCCTTTAGAAAGAAAGAAATACTGTACAGGTTAATGTTAAACGGGCACTTCAGATTTTTCAAGTGTGACATTGACATATTACAAAGCAGGTGTGCATTTACCAGTGTGCTGTAACATACCTGCATGGACAGGATGAGCCAAACAAATGGCACCTGTACCACGCTTAATGCAAAACGCAGTACAACCCAATACTTGATGTATCTGAGTAATGTCTAGTTCTCAATTAGCTTCAGCAATTGCATATCATACATGCAGGAATAATGCAAAGTTCGAGTTCTCTGTGTCTGTCTGTAGATTCTTATGGCAAACTTCCTAGCCCAGACCGAGGCTCTGATGAAGGGAAAGACGTCCGAGGAGGCTCGTAAGGAGCTGGAGGCCGGCGGCCTGACAGGAGATGCTTTAGAAACCATTCTGCCGCACAAAGTGAGTTGTTGTAGCACATCAATCATGCAGCTAGTTTACTGCAGCTCCGGTCCAGCCGAAATTCTGTTAGGGTTCTAAGCCCTGGTGTTGTTCTTGGATGAAACGATACTGCACTATTTATCGTGAATACGTCTTAACAGTCTTCCTCTGGTTCTAATGTAAGGTATTCCAAGGAAACAAGCCAACCAACTCTATCGTCTTCAAGAAGCTGAACCCATTCACACTTGGAGCACTTATTGGTAATAGCTGAATAGTGAACCAACAACTGAGAAAATGTTGCCTATTTGCTTTGCTCCCGATAGCTGCTCCTGATATTCTGATGTCATTGTTTGTTTCACAGCTATGTACGAACACAAGATCTTTATCCAGGGTGTTATGTGGGAGATCAATAGTTTTGACCAGTGGGGGTAAGTGTTGCAAAACACATTATAATGTGTTATCTATGACATTACTGACTGAGCCTACAGTACGTCCTATTTAATTGTAATTAACAACGTGTTAATTATGTATTATTTTCTCTCTCTTTTCCACCATCCCTCCCTCTCTCTGCTTTAGCGTCGAGCTGGGTAAGGCACTGTGTAAGAGAATTGAGCCTGAGCTGCAGGGCACAGATGAGGTTCACTCACATGACTCTTCCACCAATGGACTCATAAACTTCATCAAAAAGAACCACGCCTAATGGGAACATCCTCACGGCACCATCGCCCCGCCTCCTGTCCCGCCCAGTCCCAATTATCTGCCTTCTGATTGGGCTGAACGGTAGTAATAGTAGACCACAAAGAAGAGAGCAGATGCACTTTGTCATATCCGATATTATGTCTGTCTATTGTGTCATTTGACTTTCCAAATACGTCGGAATGTTTTGGAATAATACCACTCACTACAAAGGGGAAAGCTACTCTAAAGAGATCCAGTGGAATATAAAAATAAATGGAGTAATGGCGAATTCAGATTTTGTCAATAAGTGATTCTAACCATTCGGTTCATAAGTCTGCAGAGATATTGACAAGCCTACAGGAAATCAATGGGTGGGTCTATGAGTCTCGTTATCTTATCGAATAAAGTATGAAAACGTATAAATAACGTGCCCCCCAAACATCTATTAAACTCACCATGGGTTTTATAAACGTGTTGACTATGTAGCCGTGATTTATCTGGTTTCCAGAGGGTAACAATAATCAGATCTCAGTGACACAGTTGCTAGATATAAGATCTGTATGAGACGGATCAATTACAAAGATGCCAGTTACAGCGTTAATTTGTCTAATCAACGTTTATTAATAAATATATGTAACTGAATAAATGAATGTAACTGTTACGTCATGTTCACGTCACTAGGTGGCACTGAAGGACCTTAAATCAATCCCAGTGTAAACTAAACCAGCCTCCCAGCAAATCACTGCTGTAATTATTCTCTGGAACACGGGGGCAGAGGTCAGCCTAACTCCTCTCTTTTCCTTACCCATAAATCCTCAGACTCCACAGACATAAGTAGCATTCTTAACCAGAGACAACAAACAACAGGCAGAAATACATCTGGGAAAAAATATTGTATATTAATCATAATTATGTTCACTGATGTTCAGCTAAAACCCCATTAAAAATTACTATTCTGAAATTTAAAAACGGTCTCATTATAATTTCCACTTAATATTAAAAGATTAGAAAATACATTTCATAGTGCATTTTCTTTGCAATGCCTTTTTATTCGACTGTATTTAAAAAGAAAGAATGTTGTTCCTTTACACCAAACTATAAGTACTTTCTTTCTCTGAACTGCTCCTGGTTATAAGTTGCTGAGTGCCTAAGAGCACAACGAGAAAAAACTAGGGACCCTAGACACCAGTGATGGGCTACGCAGTCCTGTTGCTTGGCAACAACTCTATATTTCAAACATAACTTAGCTTTAGTTATTTCAGGCGTAGTAGCACAGAACATAGAGTTTGGATAATATTCTGAAAAGAAAAGTGAAAGCTTATTGATTTACATTTGGTCAGGGACAAGAGTAATGAAGGAAATAGACAGTCAAGTAGATACCGATCAAACCAATCTAGGATTCATTGCTGACTCAGGGTGGTTTTATGAAGCAGAATGTGAGCTTGTGAGATCTAAATGGTTCTAACAGGCAGCAGATGTTTGAAGAGAATCTGCAGTACAGCATCATAATAGGATACATCCTCCACAGGAACTTCGTCCTCCATCGTCCTCAAACATCGCCCCTTGCTTGGTCAAGTATGAGCACTCCCCTCGTCAATCGTGAGCTTGTGGGATGACTGGTGAAAGGGGAGGGCTGATGATTGACAAGGGGAGAGCTGCGGGTTGACAAGGGGAGGGCTGATGATTGACAAGTGGAGAGCTGAGTGTTGACATGGGGATGGTTGTTGATTGACAAGTGGAGAGCTGATGATTGACATGGGGTTGGTTGATGATTGACAAGTGGAGACCTGGTGATTGACACAGGGAGGGCTGATGATTGACAAGGAAAGAGCTTATGATTGATGAGGGAAGGACTGAAGATGAGAAATTACTTTTTACACCTATGGTTTTGTTTTTGTACATCCCTAATCAATACAGAATATGAATAACTACAAATAACCCTGATTCTGATCACTTAAGGATTAGAATTCTTCATTTTCTCCTCTGTGCTTTACAGTAAAGAATTCAAGGCATCGCTTAGGGACTATAGTTTAGATAGCCATGGCAAAGACTGCTGATCAGAGAGATGTTAGCTTATGCTGAGAACTGTCGATTCAATTTAATTGCTGGTTTAGCTATATACACTGTGGCGTTCAAGCAAGGATTACATAAGACCCAAACCATTACACCACCACCCTGACCACAGGCAGGATAGGTCCAAAGACAAATTGTGTTTTTCCAAATCCTGACTGCCATCAAAAGGATCCTACAAGAACCAGACTTCATCTGGCAAGCAACATGTTTGTACTCCTGCAGTATTCATTGTTCTTCTGGTTTAAAGGGCATTGCTCACTGATTGTCTGCTGCTATCGCTTATCCAATAAAGACAAGCACTGACGCGGTTCGGCACACGACTTGTTTAAGGCTTGCATGTAGCTTCCACTATTCCTACTATTCATTGATTCAAACGTTAACGTAGATCCGTTACGCCCGCAGTACTGGCATGGATATTTAGTTGTTGTCGGTCTCACCATTATTGGTAAACCCGAGATATTGTGATACGTGATAAGCACAGGCATCTGTTTCTTGGATACGGAATATCAATTTGGTCACTTGATTTGCTTAGTCTAATGTTCAGTAGAGAATATGCATGTTTTTTTATAGCAAGCCACGGCACGTAACGTAATTGCCCAGCTATCCACTAAGAGTGATTATTATACTGTGGGACTGGAGGCCTGGAGCTTTGAGGGGTCGAATGCTTTGTAGATTCCAAGCTGCCTCCCTCCCGTCTGCCAGTAAAATTGTCAGTCAAATCTCTACAACATTCAGGCCAGACTTTTCTGAATCGCACGACAATCAACTAGCCTATCGGACTTGACAGCTGGGTTTTTTTAGTCTCATGGTCTGCTGACATCCGCATCTTTCGTGTTCAGTCCATGTGATTTTGGAGGGATACGTATTTCGTTCTTAGAATTTAGTTGTCGTTTCTTCTCTTTCCGCACTGTGACGTGATTTCTAGCATGATATTAAGGTTAATATTGATATGATACAATATACAGTCATTTCCGTTTTAATGGAACTTCATTTCAGGGCCGCAACTTTAAATGTTAAAAGAATAACAATATCAGCCTAGTCTGTGACGCGATAAGTAAATCAACCGGAGCTTTCCGTTGGTGAGCCATCTGCCCAATCAGCGACGCTTCCAGCATAGTGACGTTGTTGGTGGTCAAAGAGCACAGTTACGCGCATTGATAAAGTTGAAGTAGTTAAATACATATATTTAACTTTACAACATTTAAGTTCTGTGAATTGGCAGACTAAGACACTATACAACATCATTGTCTCTAACCAAATAATCATGTCGGAGAATAAACGGTAATTCTGTTAAATGCATATTTTAGCACAATCGCCTGGCAGTGGGGGTGAGCTCTGTGCTCTGGACGGAAGGCTTTCCTTTGTGTGGTGTAATGGAGCTTACCTATAGCGCTGGGTGCTTGGGGCTCCAGCCACACTGCACACACACAGAGCTCCCTGAGTCACTGGGCGGTACCCTGACACACACATAAAGGGCGCTTTGTGCCCCAACTCTTGGAGCTGACAACCAACACCAGTGTTCCACATACTAAACATGACTGTTCAGGTGCTCAGGTTGAACGGGCTGAGTTGGGGACAAACACTGCTGCCGGATACTCCTACGCATATTCACCAGACATTTCTACTGAATCATACCCAAACAGGTCCCAGCTAGTCATAACAGATTGCGATACAATTTAACGAGATTTGTCTGAATGCCTGTTGGTGTATTTTAGGATGCTCTGTAAAAGCTTCACACATCTTTCTCTGTTTGACCCAGGATGAGTTCCTCAGTATACACATTTTACCAGTAAAACCGTCCAGTGTTCACTCACATACCTCTATAGGTTGACAGAGGGTACTTATGCCTAAAATGAAATATTTTCAGCGCCCGCAGTCATTCCCAATACAATACATATCCATTATCCGTACATAACAACAGTAGTACGTTTTGAGAATATTCAAAATATCACTGAAAGAGATTCACATCGCATCAGTACACTTGTCAATTTCTGTACACTCCTGTATAGACATCTAATAATGAGAATATAAGGTTTGTTTTTTATTCATTAGTTCACTGCATGGAGGAGTTGGTGTAACTCAGTGGTAGAGTGCATGTAGGAGTTGGTGTAGCTCAGTGGTAGAGTGCATGTAGGAGTTGGTGTAGCTCAGTGGTAGAGTGCATGTAGGAGTTGGTGTAGCTCAGTGGTAGAGTGCATGTAGGAGTTGGTGTAGCTCAGTGGTAGAGTGCATGCTTTGTATGTATGATGTCTTGGGATCAGTCCCCAGCATCTCCCCAGGTCGCCGTTGCAAGTGAGAAGTTGTTCTCAATCGGTCTGCCTGGTTAAATAAAGGTTAAATAAAAATATAAAAACACTAAATACACTGAGTCAAAACATTATGACAACCTATATCTTGCAAGTCTAATATGTTGTTAGTCTTCAGTGTGCCGCAAAAACAGTTGACCCGCAGAGGCATGGACTCTACAAGACCCCTGAAAGTGCTTGGTGGTATCTGGCACCAAGACATTAGCAGCAGATCCTGTCCTGTACGTTGCTAGGTGGACTTGTTGTTCCAGCACATCCCACAGATGCTCAATCGGATTCAGGTCCTGGGAATTTGGAGGCCGGGGAAACACCTTGAACTCTTCATCATGTTCCTCAAACGATTCCCGAACAATGTGATCAGTGTGGCAGTGGTGTGGAATACAATTGCCATAAAGGGTGTACCTGGTCTGCAACAATGTTTGTGTAGGTGGCATTGGTCAAACGGATGTCCACATAAATGCCCAGACACAGGGTTTCCCAGGACATTACCCAGAAGCATCAAACTCCCTCCACCGGCTGGCGGTTTGTCCCTCCTGAGACCACTGTTGGTAGGTACTCACCACTGCTGACTGGGAGCACTCATTTATACCATAATGGCTAGTCAACAGAAAAAATATCTACACGCAAAAAAAACATCTAAAATACTACAGTAGTAAAATCTATTTGGCAGATAGAATGTCACCACGTTGAACAAGCTCTGAGAACCAGGTTACCCTGACAACCTACCAGTAGTTCTGCTTTCCTGAAGCAAGCAGGTAGATGTGGGACGAGAGGAGAAAACTGATTTGCCCAAAGGTAGAAACCGGGCTGTATTCAGTATGCTAAACAAAATGCTTTGGTTGCAAAATATTTCCTTGTGGACAAACTCAACAAGGGCTCCCCTTATTTTCTTATCCCTGCATCTGTTAAACAAAAAAGGTTTTGCAGAGAATACACTCAATTTGTGTGCATGTAATTGGCTTAAAAGCAATATATTCATTTAGAACAATTTATAGATTTTATTTATTCACTTATATGGGATTATATACTTCTTTGTATTGATTAGTGGAGAAAATGGCTGATAAGTGTTTTCTAATTTCATAGACACGCAATAATGTGGAAAAGTCAAAGGGCGTGAATACTTTTGAGAGAGTTTTTAAAACTAGACAGTAACTGTTAAGAATACTTCCAGCGGTGAGTATGCCTTCTGGAGCACTATACATTAACCGTCCAAGAATAAACGTAATGATGTTTGCCTTTCATCAAAATGAATAGGCTGACATTATAAAGTAGAGATCCTAGATCAGCACTTAAAGTCCGAGATGCTTGATACATTTCAGTAATGGCCTGTTTACCTCCCGAGTCAACAATACTACAGTAATGTCTCTGTCAGGAACACAGCTATCAGTCAGAAGATCAGGGCAGAGTGAAGGTCTGCTCTATGAGGAATCCTCAATCACATAACTGGCGGGAGAGACTTGCGTGCAGGCATTTAATTACACACCAGCAATTAGACCAGCTCTGATCGTCCGAAGATGATATCATTCCAGAACAAACATCTCTGACTACACTGCTGAACCAGGAAGGCATTCGACAACAACATATGCCTTTTATCCAGAGACCAGGGCTGAGCCCGTTCTCCCTGTGTGTGGATCTTGCTGTATATTCCTCCCAAACATAGCACACATATTTACTATTTCATTATCATGTTTACTGTATTTAATTGTTTTAATGTCGAATGGCAAAGTTCTACAGCAATGAATGAGTAAACCGATGATGAATAAATGTACATTTGGTAGCCCAGAACATAGAAACACAAATGGGGTAAAAATTATCAAATCAAATAAAAACACATTTGGTTTAAGTTAGCTACAAAACCACTTTATTGAAAAAGCAGATTATATCATCTACAGTTAAATGATACGTCCCAATTTTTAATACATTAAATAACTTTAGACCTTTTCATGTTTAGATAAATAATCTAGTTTCCTTTTTTATGAACCATCTAGATAATTAAACACTAAGCGATACAAACGTGACGCGACATGTGTCATATGTGCTTTATTGAAAACTACCGCTAGGAGAAAATTCATCACTTTCAGGGAAATTTCTGAAAGAGGGTAGAAAAGCTAGCCTCCTTATGTACAGACATGGGGAACGTAGCGCAGCTATACAATAGAAACAAAATTGATATTTGTTTTAAGAGATTAAGACATCAATAGGGATCAACTCTTGTCATGTTAATGAAAAATGATTCGAGATTTATTTGGATGAGGAGGTCTGTGCTATTCAAACTACAGTTCAGAAAATGCCATTGCCTCAGTCCATAAGTAGATTACACATTCCTTGACTAGGAGTCTCTTCATACAATGCTGAGATAAAAAAGATCTATCATCAAAGGGAATTTCCCCACGAAAATATATACTCTAGGCATACATAGTCATGTTTGCTTTTGCAAATGCATCACCGGGAAAAGAGAAATAAAATTTGCCAAACATACACTAATAATTACTGTACATTCGAAATAATCTCATCAGCGATTAAATCAGAATGCACTTGATCCCTGTGGTGACCTCATCTCTCTGCAATCTCTATATCAGCACCCTTTAGTGTACGGTTCAGTAGTATAAGGTCAGCTCCTCTGACTGGGCTACTGTGATAAGGTACTGGCTCGGCCTGAGCCACATGATGGAGAGATAGAAAGTAAGAACCGTTTGGTGGAGATGGATGGACGTCATCCAGCTCACTCAACAGGGTGAATGAAAAATGGCCCTGCCACTGGAGCACAGGCATTCTCACACACACCCACAGGCACTTCAACACACATATTTCTACATATAAGTATATTCCGTGTGTAAGTGTAAGTGTGTGCATATTTAGAATCAACGGCTGCACAACCAGTGAGGAGAAATACGTGGGTAGGATTCCCTTGAGACACGGGTAGGACCAGCAACTCCGGGTTATCAGGGATCTCCTCCCATTATCGACCAGGCACTCTGATTGGCCAGCGTGACACATTCACTTATTCTGTGCATAATGAGGTCATAATGAGGTCATGATGAGATCATAATGAGATCATGTGTTGTGTCTTGAGGGTCACCCACTCAGTGCTACCGAACGTGAACAAAATAAAAACCCAGTGTGTGAAACCGTACATGTTAATTAAGAGCAATAAGTCGATATGTGGATCGTATGACCCTGCATACAGACAACATAGAGGCCTGTAGGACCTGTGTCCTTGAGGAAAAATGAAACAGTGGACCAACACACCTCAAAGGATCATGAAGACTCTTACAGCTTGACCGGCCTCCGATTCCATTTCCAAGTGATAATGCAGCAAAAAAAAAACGATACTTCAAGAATCGTACGTGGAAAATTTCTGCAAAATATATAGTCATACACAGTATAAAAGACCATCTGTGTGCTTCTAACTTGTTTGTGTTATAATAATGGAGACACGGCTTGTGAATCTCTTAAGGTGCCTTCTTCTAAAACTAAGTGGAATGAGAGCCCGCCCAGCCAGTGCTGTGGCTATGGACAGCGGATGTGGTGCCACCGTACCAAGAAGCACTGAAGCAAAAGATTGGCACAGGGAAGTGTGTGTTTCACACATTCACACGGAGGCGCTCAGTTGTTGTCGTCACAGCAAAAAGGAGCTGTAGGTATCTGGACTGTGGCCCTGTCACTGTGGCCCTGTCACTGTGGCCCTGTCACTGGCACTGTGCCGTGAGGTTTCTCAGTAGTCGGCCACTCTGAAGGCACAGCATGTCTTGTCCTCTGGCACCGCCAGACATTCTGGAATGTTATGTGGCGGCCTGTTTCACAGCCGACCAGCCTTCTGGAATACACGATGTGCAGCCCTCCCTTTATGTGGCGGCCTGTTTCACAGCCGACCAGCCTTCTGGAATACACGATGTGCAGCCCTCCCTTTATGTGGCGGCCTGTTTCACAGCCGACCAGCCTTCTGGAATACACGATGTGCAGCCCTCCCTTTCTGACAGAGGAGCAGACAATCCATTATGGCCCACGGCCTTCAGCATAAAAGAATGACAGAAAGACAGAGAGGACAGCCAATCCCAGTCAGGCAGTCCCAGTCAGCCAATCGTAGTCTGCCAGTCCCGGTCAGCCAGTCCCGGCCAGCCAGTCCCAGTCAGCCAATCGTAGTCTGCCAGTCCCGGTCAGCCAGTCCCGGCCAGCCAGTCCAGGCCTCACTCTGTGATAAATATGCAGGGGTCACGGAGCTGACGTCAGCAGGGGCCTCTGGGTGGGCTGGGGCCTCGGCCCTCTTTACTGTTCACAGACTAAAGGGAAGCAACAGGGAGAAGAAATGATGGAAGAGAGGAGGATGTGGACTTTTTCCCAGCGCAGTCCTGGGACTTATAATGGGCTTGTGGTTGTGAGCTGTCATGTATGAAGTCCACGGACTCTATCTCATCTCCCCAGGGCAGGTCCGGGTAGGGTCGGGTCGGGCAGGTCAGTAGAGGCCGAGGTCCCCCGGTTGTGCAAACACAGATTCTGGATTCTCGTGGGTGGGAATTCCTCGTCTTCTGCTGCGTTCTCAGGTCACCTGGAAGGCCGGTCGGTGGTGGGTTGGGTTTGGCCTTCCCTCCCTCTCACAGCTCTGTGACGTGTAGAGGGTAGCTGGGAGGTGGGTGGGCGGGCACTGGGACCTTGAGCTTGTGGATGTGGCAGCCATGGCAGAGCAAGTGTCCCTCTAGGGGGTAACAGCGGTGGCCCTCCTCATCATTTAGCTGGAGACCACAGTCCTACGACGAAGAGGATCAGAAATAGACTCAGAGAAACGGCACGGCAGATCTATAAACTCATCTATACCGGCATGGATCTTTCAAAACACACCAGCGTTCAAGACATGTCCTGTACTTTTACCGTTTATACCTAAAAGCTCTTAATGCAATGCATTTATCATCTTCTGCCATCTATCCCAAAGACCATGTACAATGATTCTCGAATGTTAACTTAACATCTTTATCCTTCAGCAGGATCATTCTGAGCTATACTTT
Organism: Dallia pectoralis; assembly: GCA_029465975.1. NCBI lineage: Eukaryota > Metazoa > Chordata > Actinopteri > Esociformes > Umbridae > Dallia > Dallia pectoralis. The sequence goes on along the minus strand of CM055749.1, from coordinate 11,868,686 downwards.
GAAATGTGCGGGAAAATAACTCAATCGGCATATCAACATTAAACATGAAATCTAGATCTACCTTGACCTTTTCCCAAAGCCCTGGTTGAAAGTACTCACATTTGGCCCTGCGATCATTTAAATGTTTAGTTAATGATTGCATGGTCAGGAATTCAACTTATAGGACTGGTTATATTGTGGTTTGTAAAGGATGTGGTGTAATATCGTTTGTCCCTGAATGACTCAGTGGTCTTAGAGGTTCCAGATGTCCAGCAGAGCCCAGTGCTCTCAGCCTAATGATCTGCACTCACATCTCCCAGAGAACCAACCTGGAATGTGGCTACATCAGATTAGCACTTTCCTGAAAAGTATGTGTTTGTCATGCACACATACATTACAGATTTTTTTAAATCGTCTGTTAGAGATGCACTTTTCCATGCACTTCTACGTTTAACTGGTGCATCCAAATGTGCTTCACCACATTCAAACGTCCACATGATACATTTAAATCTGTCAACCCACCCGCAACAGATGCCGGTCGATTGTGAGGATGGCTTGGCACTGATATTAACATATCAGATTGGAAGGATAGCTAGGAATATATACATAACTGTTGATCATTAATTTATTAATGAACACACAGTTAGAGTATCAATAGATATCACGCGAAGCCCCCGAAAAATGCTATATAAAAATGCAACTACTCTAATGGTGAGAAAGCATAAGTAATGCACTGTTAAAAGAAACATACATTTGAATCCCTTTTTTCATGCAATATTAACAATGCAAAACGTGTTCGACTTTAACTTGGGACTGTAATCAAGGCCGACACAGAAACACCAAATGAGCTAGTCTCACCTCGCAATGATAGCACTCCACATGGTAGTCCTTGTCCATGGATACCACCCGTATGGTTTCTTCAGAACCCTGTCAGGAAACACACACACACACAGTACGTCTGACTCTGCAGCCTCCACTACTCCACTGGGTAACACATATTTTAGTGATGAGAGATAAGAGGTGGATACAAGCAGTGAACGTCTCATCGTTACCTGGGCAGGGAGGATAGGCTGGTTACATGAGGCACATTTGGGGGCAAAGACTCTGTGTGAAAGACAAAGTTAAAATCTCGGCAAATGCTATTTAATTAATACCAAATATAGCAGACGTTACGACTTAAATGGCAGTGTGGAATGAAGAAACTCCTGCCCGCTGTAGTATGTTGACTAATACGTTGACATTAATTAGGGATCCGTGTCCTTACGTGTGATAGTCGTTGACACAGTAGATGTTGTTATCCACATCCACAGTGAAAGGCACTCCGTCTAAACCCTCTTTACAGACCACACAACGGAAGCAGCCAGGGTGGTAAGACTTGCCCAGTGCCTGCAGAATCTACACACACACACACACACACACACACACACACACACAGTAAGGCAAGAGAATACCGCTCCTCAGTAAGCACATACAGAAAACAAAAGAACATACAACATTTTCTTGAGCCTGTGTGCTCATCAATAAAACAAACCATCTGTTCCCGAAAGTATTACCATTTCCATGATGAGGTGACCGCACACAAAGCACTTCTCTGCCGTCTGCTGGAAGCCAGAGTACTGTGGAAGATACAAAACAGATTAATCCTTGAGCTTGTTGTGTTTCTCACATGAAAGAATTCAAAACTATTCCCAACATCAACGGAGATAGTGTTTACAGGTGAGAACGGTCAATAATAATGGCGTGATGTATTTGCCCCTCTGTTTATGGCTGACATGTCAATGGGCTGTCTCCCCAAGCACGTCCAATAGAGGGTGCTGCTGCTCTCTGTTTGGTCGTGCAAAAGGAGATCGGAGCTTTTCCTTTGTCTCCTCTTGGCTGAGATTCATAAGCAACCTGTGTCATCTACTTTGACAATTCCAGTCAAACTATTCTTTCATCAGGGAACTAAACAGGTTGAAGGAATTCAGAAAACACCCTCAGTCGTCTTTATGGTCTCCTAATGTTTAGATCTGCGTTTCCCAATCCTGGTCATGAGGACCCAAAGTGGTGCACAGGTTGAGTGGACATATCTGAATATAAGGTAAGGCATGACTAGTGGACATATCTGAGCATAAGGTAAGGCATGTCTAGTGGACATATCTGAACATAAGGTAAGGCATGTCTAGTGGACATATCTGAACATAAGGTAAGGCATGTTGAGTGGACATATCTTTGAAGTAATAATGCATATATTTCCATAGTGACCATCTGCAAAGCATGCTGCTGCGATGGGGTCATAACCTGATGAGAGCTGGGTAATGGGGGCAGACGCAGCAGGTTGGAGATGGGGCAGTGAGTGGAGCCCTGCAGGACACGCTGTGACCAGGGTTCCCCTTTAACCCCCCTGACAGACCATCTGCCAACCTTCCCCCCTCTTCTCTGATGACAGGGCTGGTGGTCAATACTCAGATGAAGCTAGCTTTGTCAGATCCAGTATGAGAAGACCCACTACAACTCCTCCTCTGAGTCATATCGTTTTTTCAACGGGTCAATGGCATATCGTACATAGTGTACTTATTTACATTGAGTAAGTTAATGACAATTGGGTACTTTTATAACCGAATCCAACAGTTATAAAGATAATCAATGTCTATAACAGCGTCAATAAAAAACCTGCTTGCCATCTGGTTATTTAGTCGATTTACTGACCTTCTACTGGAGATCAATACATGGTAATGTTCTTGTGTCGGTTTTCTATTGTGTCCAAACCGGCCAGATGCACATATTATACAGGAGCCCACTGCAGCCCAAAGCCCCCCCCCCCCTAATAGTAAGGGTGTGGAAGTAATTGGACGGTCCTAGTCGGGAAATAGTTTTCCTTGGGGAAATTCAGAGAAAAATGTGGGGCTGGTTAACTTTAATTGCAGCACCAGAACGTCTGTTTTCTCCGAAGGGGGTTTAATGTGCCAACCCTCAACCTCTGAAACATCATCAGAGAGCATTTAAACATGTGACCATTTGTGTCAGGATGTAATGCCAAAACAACTGATATGATTACTCACGAGGAAATCCTCTTCGCAGTAAACCTTGCCGTTGACGTTGTAGAAAGCTTTTCCTCTTAGTCTCCTTCCTGAAAAAGAATAAAATATGTGTGAGATGAAAATAAATGTTTTACAGCATTTTAAAAAAAACATCACATTTCATAGTCATAGGAATGGATGAGCGTTTCATTAAAAGTGCAATTGTAAAGTGGCTTCTAAAAACAGATGAAAAAGGAATAAATCTGTCTGATCTTAGGCAGCGATCTTCCACAGCTTCAAACAAAGCTCCAGAGAAGTAATAGTGACAGTCAGATTGAGATCAGGCGTACAGGTCACAGAGCTCTTCTTAAGGCACCCTGTCATATCTTTAACATGAACAGCTCCTCCATTAGAGCCCAGGCAACTGACTTCAATGACGTCAAAGCTGCAGTAACACGACCACTCTTAGGCAGTAGTTTGGGCTACCTGAGTTTGGGCAACCTTTATTTAACCGTGTAGGCCGATTGAGAACAGATTCTCATGTGCAACAGTGACATTGCCAAGATAAGGCAAAAAAAAATTGCAAGACAACATACATCTACGGATGAATATCAGTGGGCAATACAGGATCGAGTGGAGAGGCAATGTACACATAATACAGGATGAGGTATAAGCAGGTCAGTTGAGCGGCATTGGTATGGAAATAACAACTATATAAAATTCAAATTTCAAGCGTCTATATACAGAATGTAAAAAAGGTTTAAGTGTACCTAGAAGGTAGGTCATTAGTGTGCACAAATGACCGTGGTTTTGGGAGGAAGAGATATAAGCATGCCTAAGCAAATACAATAGTTCAAGAATGCAAACAGGTATGACAGCAGTGCAGGTGAGAAAGATCCACTGTTTCAGAAATGGGCCTGGCAAAAGTGAGAAGTGGGTGAAAAGCCAGGAGACAGTAAACACGTACAGTGATCGAACAAGAGTTCAGACAGAAGTAGCTTGAAGGCAATGGGTGAGATAAGGGTTTCAAGTTTTAGAGTTTCTTGTAATTCGTTCCAGTCGTTGGCGGCTGAAAACTGGAAGGATTGGTGACCAAATGTTGTGCAGGCTTTCGGGGTGACTAAGGCAATGTACCTGCTTGAGCGTAGACAGCAGGTGGGTAGAGCTATGGTAACTAGATAACTTAGCTACAGTGGGACTTTGCCTAGCAGAGTCACTTGTAAATGAGTTAGTTTCGGTGAGTTTAACGGCGGGTGTTTAACGATGGCCAGACGATTAATGAGTTAAGGTTGAAGTGGTGGGTGTTGTGTGGGGCACTGGTAAAATAACGTATGACACTATGGTAAACCGCATACATGTGGAGTGAGTTTGAGGCAGTTCCATAAATGACATCACCAAAGTCATTGAGTTTGTTTATGTCAGGCTGGAAGAGAGAGAGCTGTCTTTCAAGACATTGAGGTATTTGTATGTATCCACATATTCTAGTTCAGACCCATCTAGCGTGGCGATGCTAATTAGACGGGCAGGTGTGGGCAGTGATCGGTTGAAAAGCATGCACTTAGTTTTATCAGAGTTTAGTTGTAACTGTAGGTTTTGGGAATGAATGCTGAATGGCATTAAAACTCTCCTGGAGATTAGAAAGCACAGTATCTAATGAAGGTCCGGATGTACACAGAATGATATCATCTGAGAATACCCAACTGCAAGAGCCACATCGTTAATGTAGAGAGAAAATAGAGTCCCTGTGGCACCCCCATGAAGACAACCATTGAGACAGCCATAGAGACAGCCATAGAGACAGCCATAGAGACAGCCATAGAGACACCCATAGAGACAGCCATAGAGACAGCCATAGAGACACCCATAGAGACAGCCATAGAGACAGCCATAGAGACACACATAGAGACAGCCATAGAGACACCCATAGAGACAGCCATAGAGACAGCCATAGAGACACCCATAGAGACAGCCATAGAGACAGCCATAGAGACAGCCATAGAGACAGCCATAGAGACACCCATAGAGACAGCCATAGAGACAGCCATAGAGACAGCCATAGAGACAGCCATAGAGACAGCCATAGAGACAGCCATAGAGACAGCCATAGAGACAGCCATAGAGACACCCATAGAGACACCCATAGAGACAGCCATAGAGACAGCCATAGAGACAGCCATAGAGACAGCCATAGAGACATGACCAGCATGAAAACCAGATTGCATAGCGGAATGGATAAAATGGGATTTTAGATGACTGACAAAGGTTGTTTTCAAAAACTTTGGAAAGACAGGGCAGGATGGATATTGATCTGTAGCAGCTAGGGTCGAGGATGATGATTAATGAATCAAGAATTCACAATTTTCTCAACAATGTCTGCCCGAAGGTTTCTACTAATAATATTATGCATTGGACACAAATATATTGCTATTGTATTATATGTTGAGGATAAGCCTTAATAATATGGGACTTTATAGCCAAGCCACTGGTTTTCATGGCTCTTTATTCCATTAATCCCATACCGACCACAGAAATAATCAGGAAATACCAGTGATAAGAGCAGATGATATGAAGCATCAGAATGTAGTATACACATTTTATGCAACCATACCAATTAAATACTCTGGCTGGACATGCAATGTTCCACACAAAACTCTTTACACTCACAACCAGGTACAGTGGATATAAAAAGTCTACACACCCCTAAAGTGCCAGGTTTTTGTGATGTGAATAAATGAGATAAATCATGTCAGAACTTTTTCCACCTTTAATGTGACCTACAACGTGAACAATTCAATTTAAAAAACAAGTGAGACTTATACAGAGGTCTTTCACCACTTTTTCATTCACAACAATACTCCAATAATGGAATGGTGGTTGTGGTTAAAAGTGGAAAATGCTGCTTTCCTCAACCCATTGGTTTCTGGGACCCAATCAGAAGATCTAAATGCTTTCGTGGGGAATTTAGTTACGGAATAGTAAAAATAAATAAACGTTTGTGGGCATTTGGCCAAAGCAATGAGTCTGGGTAGCCAGGCAAGCAAACAATCAATACAGCGCTATCATCCAGACCCAGCCCACAGTGGTGCTTTACAAAGTCCCTCTGCTTTCACTCTTAAGGGCTCCCCTGCCATTGTGTACAGCTCAAACACACACACACACTCACACACACACACACGCACACACGCACACACGCACACTCGCACACACGCACACTCGCACACACGCACACTCGCACACACACACTCACACACACACTCACACACTCTCACACACACACACACACACATACACTCACACACTCACACACACACAACCCAACAATAAGAGCCTGGGCAGAGGATGTTCCTATATCTGGTACAGCCACAGCCATGCTAACAGGACCTTTGTCCCAAAAGTTACCATTTTGGATGAACGCAGAACAACCACATTCCACAGGATGAGCTTCTCTCATTGGTCAGGGAGTCTTGAGTACTATTTAAGTCTGGTCCTCACTCCATTCCAACAACCCCTGGCCTTTGCACCCCCTGTGAGGCTTCCCTTAATGCGTGCCCATTGAAATTCACTAAATGGCAGCAGTAGTTTCTTCTCTCTTCTCTCTGGCAGTGCAGTGACTTCACCCCAGCCCAACCCAGCCTGGCAGACAGAGCACATATAGCTCATAAATCTGTAGGATTAGTCAGATTTAATTGCCATCCTGAGCAGCCACTGGTTTTATGGGTGTCCAAGCATGGGAAAAGCATGTCCCCCCCCGTTCTTACACCCAAATGTATGCAATCACTGTATTTCCCACTGTCACAATGCTGGCAGAAAGCATGACATTAACAACCACATAGATGGCTTAAGAGGCAGCCGAATCCTTCTGTCCGAAGTTTAAGGCTGAGAACATGAAACAAACACTGTGTTGCATCAACTAACGAGCATTATATCTTTATAGCATTCTATCATATTATCATTCCATCAAGCTCTTATCCGGAGACGTTCCCATCTCAAATGTGAACAGGAGAGTGTTTCTAAATATCTTCTACATTTTAGCACTGTTGTCCAGATGATTCCCGTTGACGTGAATAGGGCCCTTAGTCGGCGGGTGAGAAGAAAACGTATTTCCCGTTGACTGGGGACCAGGGTATGTGAGATCCCCTTAATTCAGACTGACTAAACTTGTACAACCATTACATTCAAATGAACAAGACAAGAGTGAGCTAGGGCTGGGGCAAGTTGCTGTGTGCTTGTCTGGCGGCCTTTGCTCTGGCAAGTGGGCCTGGAAGGTGAAACACAAAGCCCTGTGCGTTCGCTGACTGTGGAGCACACTGCCGGGGGAGCGGGCCGCCTGAGCAAACTGGGACATTCTTTCTGCCTGAGGTCACTAGCTGGTCCTATTCACCCCCATATCCCCCCCCCCACGCACACTCCCCTCATAGGGAGGGGAGAGTTCCCCTCCTCCCTCTCCGGTCTTTGTCACAGAGGAGACGGGTGCTGGTTCGGTTGCAGCGGGCTGGAGATCAGGGGGCGCACCTCCTCTCGTCCCAAACGCACTGCCCATGAACATGACATGGGATGTAGCGTTGTTCATGGAGTCCATAGCCAAACTGCTCCCGGATCAGGTCTTCACAATCAATAAACGTTCAATACGTTTTTAAGGCTCTAACATTCGTTTCCCATGACTTACAGTGTTAAATAGACATCGGCCTACACAGTCATGAAGGGGCATCTGGAATCACTCAGCTGGATGTATTAACCTTCAGAAATCATTAAGAAAGACCACAATCGGCTGCAGGGTTGAGATCATAGATAATTCTCTGAGAAAAATAAAGTATGAAGTGAGTCATACAGCAACAATCAAAGTCTTGGGATCGCTGTGATTGTCTGTGGACCCGACCAGCCACGGATGCTTGGTGGAGATACTGTGGTACTGCTAATTATACTTGTGCTGCCAACTAGCCTCAGTATTGAGCGCATGCCATTAGATCAGTGTCATCTTCCCCACACCGTTGAAACAACAACCTCCCATGACAATGAGCCAATATTAACGTGAGTTAGAGATGACATTCCTTCAGCAACTACAACGTGATGCAGACTGGGTTAAGTATGGTCTCATGTGAGGCACTTCTTATGGGTGGCTCTTCCATTTATAAGGCGTGTCATTGTGCCTTAGGAGGCGTAGAGTCGGCAAAAGGACATTAGATATGTTTCACATTAAATCAGATGCCAGCCACTGTTGTGCAATGTAAGGTTGTGAACTGACTTGGTCATGATAGGATACTTCCTCTAATACATTGACATTTAGTGGTCTGGCCTTAAAAACACATTGGAAATACAGATTTTACTTATATGTAAATCATTTTCCTCTCTTTAAACAAAATTGTATCCAATATTCAGTGTCCACATATTTCACATGTTATATCCAATATTCAGTGTCCACATATTTCACATGTTGTATCCAATATTCAGTGTCCACATATTTCACATGTTGTATCCAATATTCAGTGTCCACATATTTCACATGTTATATCGAATATTCAGTGTCCACATATTTCACATGTTGTATCCAATATTCAGTGTCCACATATTTCACATGTTGTATCCAATATTCAGTGTCCACATATTTCACATGTTGTATCCAATATTCAGTGTCCACATATTTCACATGCTATATCCAATATTCAGTGTCCACATATTTCACATGTTGTATCCAATATTCAGTTTCCACATATTTCACATGTTGTATCCAATATTCAGTGTCCACATATTTCACATGTTGTATCCAATATTCAGTGTCCACATATTTCACATGTTGTATCCAATATTCAGTGTCCACATATTTCACATGTTATATCGAATATTCAGTGTCCACATATTTCACATGTTGTATCCAATATTCAGTGTCCACATATTTCACATGTTGTATCCAATATTCAGTGTCCACATATTTCACATGTTGTATCCAATATTCAGTGTCCACATATTTCACATGCTATATCCAATATTCAGTGTCCACATATTTCACATGTTGTATCCAATATTCAGTTTCCACATATTTCACATGTTGTATCCAATATTCAGTGTCCACATATTTCACATATTGTATCCAATATTCAGTGTCCACATATTTCACATGCTATATCCAATATTCAGTGTCCACATATTTCACATGTTGTATCCAATATTCAGTTTCCACATATTTCACATGTTGTATCCAATATTCAGTGTCCACATATTTCACATATTGTATTCAATATTCAATGTACACATATTTCACATGTTGTATCCAATATTCAGTGTCCACATATTTCACATGTTGTATCCAATATTCAGTGTCTACATATTTCACATGTTGTATTTAATATTAAGTGTCCACATATTTCACATGTTGTATCCAATATTTAGTGTCCACATATTTCACATGTTGTATTTAATATTAATTGTCCACATATTTCACATTTTGTATCCAATATTCAGTGTCCACATATTTCACATGTTGTATCCAATATTCAGTGTCCACATATTTCACATGTTGTATCCAATATTCAGTGTCCACATATTTCACATGTTATATCCAATATTCAGCGTCCACATATTTCACATGTTGTATCCAATATTCAGTTTCCACATATTTCACATGTTGTATCCAATATTCAGTGTCCACATATTTCACATGTTGTATCCAATATTCAGTGTCCACATATTTCACATGTTGTATCCAATATTCAGTGTCCACATATTTCACATGCTATATCCAATATTCAGTGTCCACATATTTCACATGTTGTATCCAATATTCAGTTTCCACATATTTCACATGTTGTATCCAATATTCAGTGTCCACATATTTCACATATTGTATCCAATATTCAATGTACACATATTTCACATGTTGTATCCAATATTCAGTGTCCACATATTTCACATGTTGTATCCAATATTCAGTGTCTACATATTTCACATGTTGTATTTAATATTAAGTGTCCACATATTTCACATGTTGTATCCAATATTTAGTGTCCACATATTTCACATGTTGTATTTAATATTAATTGTCCACATATTTCACATTTTGTATCCAATATTCAGTGTCCACATATTTCACATGTTGTATCCAATATTCAGTGTCCACATATTTCACATGTTGTATCCAATATTTAGTGTCCACATATTTCACATGTTGTATCCAATATTTAGTGTCCACATATTTCACATGTTGTATTTAATATTAATTGTCCACATATTTCACATGTTGTATCCAATATTCAGTGTCCACATATTTCTCCAGTAGGGGACACACATCAAGGATGCTGCACTCTCAGGTTTCCCCCAACACACTCCCCCTCAAACCACTCTACTCCCTTAACCACACATCTTAATACAAGTGAGCCTTTATCACCTGCAGGCAGGCAGTCTGGTGGTAATCTGAGAGGAAGCTACAGAGAGATACAACCAGAGAGGGGGAGGCAGAGTGTGAGGGCATGGGCATGGCTGTGGGGTGAGGCTCAGAAGGGGAGGCAGAGTGGGAGGACATGGGCATGGCTGTGGGGTGAGGCTCAGAAGGTGAGGCAGAGTGGGAGGGCATGGGCATGGCTGTGGGGTGAGGCTCAGAAGGTGAGGCAGAGTGGGAGGACATGGGCATGGCTGTGGGGTGAGGCTCAGAAGGTGAGGCAGAGTGGGAGGGCATGGGCATGGCTGTGGGGTGAGGCTCAGAAGGTGAGGCAGAGTGGGAGGGCACAGGCATGGCTGTGGGGTGAGGCTCAGAAGGTGAGGCAGAGTGGGAGGGCATGGGCATGGCTGTGGGGTGAGGCTCAGAAGGTGAGGCTCAGAAGGTGAGGCAGAGTGGGGGGGCATGGGCATGGCTGTGATGGCACTGATAAGTTAACATGTACATGCAACAAATTGAAGCCACCGGCACACTCCAAACCAACAACAACCCAAACAACAACACCAACAACAGCCCAAACAACAGCCCAAACAACAACACAAACAACAGCCCAAACAACAGCCCAAACAACAGCCCAAACAACAACCCAAACAACAGCCCAAACAACAGCCCAAACAACAACACCAACAACAGCCCAAACAACAACCCAAACAACAACCCAAACAACAGCCCAAACAACAACCCAAACAACAACCCAAACAACAGCCCAAACAACAGCCCAAACAACAGCCCAAACAACAGCCCAAACAACAGCCCAAACAACAGCCCAAACAACAGCCAAAACAACAATCCAAACAACAGCCCAAACAACAGCCCAAACAACAGCCCAAACAACAACCCAAACAACAACCCAAATAACAGCCCAAACATTGATTGAAACTTTGATATATTGTGAAATAGTGGAATGAGGATGTACAGCACCCTGCAAACAGATGGCAGGATATTAGTCATACAGAGACGTCCAGGGTTCCCAGTTCCCACTTAATCACAAATGCACGTAAACAGCAAAAGGTACAGCAATAAAAAAAATATATAATCTGCAGTTGCAGGAAATAAGACTACAGTATCCCGCGCAAGTGTAAATATCTGATTATATCTATTAATGTGACAACACTGAATAAATAACACGTCGCTACAATGTTGAGTTGTGAGCGTACAGCTTGTATAACAGTGTATATTTGCTGTCCCCTCAAAATAAACTCGAACACACAGCCAATAATGTCTGAACCGCTGGCAACAAAAGTGAGTACACTCCTAAGTGAAAATGTCCAAATTAGGCCCAATTAGACTTTTTCCCTCCACGTTATCGCTCTCACACTCATACTGGTCACTGGAAGTTCAACATGGCACCTCATGGCAAAGAACTCGCTGAAGATTGGAAAAAATTATTGTTGCTCCACATAAAGATGGCCTAGGCTATAAGAAGATTGCTAAGTCCCTGAAACTGAGCTGCAGCATGGTGGCCAAGACCTTAAAGCGGTTTAACAGGACAGGTTCCACTCAGAACAGGCCTCGCCATGGTCGACCAAAGAAATTGAGTGCAAGTGCTCAGTGTCATATCCAGATGTTGTCTTTGGAAAATAGACGTATGAGTGCTGCCAGCATTACTGCAGAGGTTGAAGGGGCGGGCAGTGTTGGGAAAGTTCACTTTCTACATGAACTAGTTCAAAGTTCAGTTCACACATTTTAAAATGAACTAGTTCAGTTCATAGTTCATAGTTCAAATTTTGAACTAGTTCATTTATAGTTCTTTTTTCCATATTATTTCCAGAGCCCATATAGCATATAGAACCACAGACATGAAGAACAAGAAATGTTAACGTGATTATCATGGCAAAAATGATCACAGTAATATCTATTAAAGCAATTGTGAGCTGAGGCAATCAATGAAATAATTTGACAACATGTTTATATTGAAAACCAAAAGCTGCAGGTCTCCGACAATATACTGCACCACCAGGTTGTCCAGCTGCGGCTGGGAGATGACAACGGAGCCGCTATACTGTAGGCAGTTATCGGGATCTGGGTTGATTGGGTCGCGGATCTGTCCTTGGTTTTTGTCGTTGATTGTACTTTAATTCAATATGCCGTTTCAGGTTTGCTTTGGATGATATTGATGTGCGGATTTTATGTTTAAAACCCGGCGGGCAAAGTTTTGCACAAAAACGTCTGATTTTGCCCATCCTCACCGACCTTGTCATAAAACTCATTAAAAGTACAATTCGACGCCTCCTTGCTCCTTTGTCGCTCATAGATACTTTTGGTTTTTATTTTAATGATGACGCGGCGATGCGACACTAGTGGCTGATGTTGCCAGATTGGGTGTTTTTTCCGATACATATTAATATATATTGTAGCCGGGTTTGCGCAAGGAAGTCACTATAGAAATCTGGCATCCTATTAAACGAGGGTAAACTAAGAGAACGTGCCGTTCAAAGACACCAGAATGAACGAGTTCACAGGAACGTTCATCAGCCAGTAAAGCAGTACGTTCAGTTCCCGTTCGCCCAAAATATGAACGCGTTCATGAACTATCGTTCAATGAACGCGTTCAGGCACAACACTGGGGGCGGGTGGTCACCCTGTCAGTGCTCGGACCATACGCCGCACACTGCATCAAATTGGTCTGCATGGCTGTCATCCCAGAAGTAAGGCTCTTCTAAAAATGACTTCTAAAGATCACTGGAACCATGTCCTGTGGTCTGATGAGATCAAGATAAACGTATTTTGTTCAGATGGTGTCAAGTGTGTGTGGCGGCAACCAGGTGAGAAGTACAAAGACAAGTGTGTCATGGTGGTGGGAGTGTCATGGTCTGGGGCTGCATGAGTGCTGTGGATGAATGCCAACATGTACAGTGACATACCGAAGCAGGGCATGATCCCCTCCCTTCGGAGACTGGGCCCCAGGGCAGTATTCCAACATGATAATGGCCACAAACACACCTCCAAGACGACCACTGCCTTGCTAAAGAAGCTGAGGGTAAAGGTGATGGACTGGCCAAGCATGTCTCCAGACCGAAACCCTTTTGAGTGGGGCATCCTCAAACGGAAAGTGGAGGAGCGCAAGGTCTCTAACATCCACCAGATCTGTGATGTCATCATGGACATCTGTGATGTCATCAAAATCTCAGCATTTATGGAGGAGTGTAAGAGGACTCCAGTGGCAACCTGCGAAGCTCTGGTGAACTCCATGTCCAATAGGGTTAAGGCAGTGCTGGGAAATAATGGGGGCCACACAAAATATTGACACTTTGGGCCCAATTTGGACAATTTCACTTAGTGGTGTACAACCTGTCAACCGTACGACTGGTCACCTCTTACAGTCTGGATCCTCACTAGGTTTTTTACTAAATCCGAGTTATTCTTAGCCACTGTGCGTCAACCTGTTAATACATGCTTTTTGAGGTTTGAGGATGCTTAGGTACTGATGGCAGAACAGAAGGGAACCTATAGAACTCGCAGTGTGGAGAAGAAGAATGTCACTGTATCTAATTGAGAAGTGATATCTGTGATATCATAATATCAGTGCACAGGATACAAATGTATCTTTTACCACACTGAGTTCGTTTAAAATTGTTATGCCACTTGTCACCAAAATACTGTGCAATATCTCCAACCCTGGTACATTAGAGAACAATGTGAACACTCGATTTACCCACTGGAATGTGGTGTGCCGGTCTCTAGCTATGCAGAACAGCATCATCTCCCTGGAATGAAACATCCAAACCAACGCAAACTTGTGCTAAAGGTCTTCAACACAACCGAGGGCTGGCTGTCCAGAAACAACCACTGTCCTCTGACCCTTACATACCTGGATAGGAGTCAAGAATAACAACACCAATCCTTCAAGTGAGAATATGAGGAAGCTCTCAGTGTATCAACACCCTTCTATCCTTGGCAGATCTTTACATGCATCTAGACTCTGTGTTGTTTCTACACAAGCCATGGGTATTATATCACCTACTTAAATACAACAATGTTAATGACATTATACTTATACCTACTTTCAATATCGGCTGCCTTGCAACCGCAGGAGTATTGACAAATAAATGACCAATTCCTGACCAATACATGACGAATACATGACCAATACATGACGAATACATGACCAATTCCTGACCAATACATGACCAATACATGACCAATAAATGACGAATACATGACCAATACCTGACCAATACCTGACCAATACATGACCAATACATGACCAATACATGTCCAATACCTGACCAATACCTGACCAATTCCTGACCAATACATGACGATTACATGACCAATACATGTCCAATACCTGACCAATTCCTGACCAATACATGACGAATACATGACCAATTCCTGACCAATACATGACCAATACCTGACCAATTCCTGACCAATACATGACCAATACATGACCAATACCTGACCAATTCCTGACCAATACATGACGATTACATGACCAATACATGTCCAATACATGACCAATAAGTGGTCAGGTCATCTGACTAGTGTCCATGAAGTCCTTAGTTCTAAAAACTCTATAAAGTTAAGTAATTTTATTTCTGAGCATAACAGCCAAATATAGCTCCTCCTCTGGTGTCACATTTCCCTCAGATCACAGCTGTAAGTTCATCAACTAGCCTGGTTACATAGTGGTAAAAGGAATAGGGGTATTTAGTTGAGGCACCTTTGTCAGTAATTACATCCATGCGTCCAAGTCTTCTGCACTAAGCAATATTTGCCAATTCAATATCTCTCAATCTTTGTGATGAAGGTGGACGTAACACCTTAGGTGAACATCAATATTCACTTAAGGACATTGCATTGAATTGTCCCCCGTCTCTGTCAATCCACAGGACTGGAACATCGATGTCCGATTGGAATGAGTCGGTTGTAACGGATGCTGACACTGACATCAGTCTGTAATGTGTATTGTGAAGGTTGGTGTCAGACCCACCAGCACACTCCTGTACGTTTTATTCCAGGATAATTCCACACTTTACTGCGCCCATTTTTGCCCTGTATGATTACTGGTGGGAATTGTGTTGTCAGGATGATGTGCCGAGCTAGGCTTACATGAAACACAGCGCTTAGTGTTTAGGCCAACAAGCTTTATATAAAATGATTCCACTTTTTCTAAAAAGACTCTCCCTCTCACACGCCATCTAGCAAACACAAGCTGAGATTCAATGTAAGTTGTTTTCTGTTGTTTATTGTTTTTGCCAATCTCCCAAAAGAGGCACTCAGCTATTGTTGCAGATTGCATTGTCCAGATTTGCTTGATATGTTCCTTTGGCCTCACACTTTAGTTTTGGTAATAATTGTACTAAGCATTTGTAGATTTGTAGGTCCCAGAGACATGTTTTCTTACCCAGAAATCATGTAAAACACCTAGATGCACACAGGTGAACTCCATTCAACTAATTACATGACTAAAAACAATTGCAAGCACCACATATTACATCTTATTCAGGTGTGTTTTAGCAAAGTGGGTGAGTATTTATGCTATTATTTATTTTCTGTTATGTATTTGTAATTAATTTGTAACAATTTAGCTGTTTTTATTTTTTACCTGAATACTTATTTTTTTGTTGATAGGTGGTAATAGTTAATGATTTGCATTTATTATGAACGTGTGTGAAATGATAAATTCTTAACATTTTATGCTGCCCGTTCAATTCATCACATCACGGTACAATCCTTTCACATAACAATTAAAGGTTTGTGTAACAAATACTTGTAAGTCTCACAATGAGAGGTTGTTATAAAAAGCATAGTGAGATAAATTCGTTATATGTACAGTACACTTCTGTTTAAAGGTCAAGGGTCATTTTGAAATGTCCTTCCTTTTGCACATAAACATACATGAAATGAGTTTGAATAGGAAATATACAATACTGAATAGGAAATATACAATACTGAATAGGTCATTTTAACCCTTGACAAGCTAAAAAAAATACTTTTTATTGAAATAACTGCGTCCTTCAAACTTTGCTTTTGTCAAAGAATCCTCCATTTGGAGCAATTACAGCCCTGCAGGCCTTGGCATTTAAATTGTCAATTTGTTGAGGTAATCTTCAGAGATTTTACTCAATGCTTCCTGAAGCACCTCCCATAAATTGGATTGTCTTGATGGGCACTTCTCACATACCCTACAGTCAAGCTGCTCCCACAACAGCTCAATAGAGATCCAGTGACTGTGCTGGCCACTCAATTATAGACAGAATACCAGCTCACTGATTCCTCCCTAAAACATTATTGCGTATTTTGGATGCTTTCTGTTTTTGTCCTCTAGTAGGTGGAAATTGACTCCAATCAAGTGATGTCCTAAGGGAATGGCGTGGCATGGAGTTATAGTCTTCCTTCTTCAGTATCCTTATCCCCTGTACAAATCTCCCTTCTGACAACCACCAAAGCGTCCCCCAGGCTATTAGATTCCCTCCACCATGCTTGACAGATGGCCTCTCTCTTCTAGCGGTTTTTATTTGCGCTGTGTTCGTTGTAATCCGAACAACCTAAAACTTTGTCGGCCCATTTTTTTAAATCTTTCTCTGTCCGGTGTATGCATTTCCCCGTCTTAATCATTTCTTTTTATTGGCCGGTCAGGGATATTGCTTATTCTTTGCAACTCTGCCTAGACGGCCAGCCTCCCAAAATCTAACCAAAAATTGTTTCAGCTTCAGATTTTCAACAAGTCTAAAGAACAACATTTATTTTGCTTCTTTAATTAACAAAACAGTTTTTCAGCTGTGCTAACATGAATGTAAACAGGTTTTTTAATGATAAATTAGCCTTTTCACATTCAAATTGTATGTTTGCTGACAATGGACCTCTGTATGCCTATGTAGATATTCCATCGAAAATATGCCGTTTAAAGCTACAATTGTCATTTACAACATTAAACATGTCTACACTGTATAACGGATCAATTTAATTAATTATTTAAAACCGCAAAAAGCCTGCTTTTTTTTCTAAATCAATTACATTTCTAAGTGACACAAACCTTTTCAACAGTAGTGTAGATATTCTTTGTTGATTTATCAGTGGAATAAAGGCCAATAGAAAATATGTCTGTCAAACGTATAAATATAGCTAAATGTGATTGAGGACTGCTTTCAATACTAATTCATTTTCTCAGGCTGACAGAATTTGCAGCGTTTCAAAGAAAGTAACTTATTATGTTAGAGCAGAGCCAAACTGTACACTTTTTTCCATAGTAGTAGCAAGGGCATGTGAGGGCAGGACAACATGTGAGGGCAGGACAACCTGTGAGGGCAGGACAACATGTGAGGGCAGGCCAACCTGTGAGGGCAGGACAACTGTGAGGCCAGGACAACATGTGAGGGCAGGACAACTGTGAGGCCAGGACAACATGTGTGGGCAGGACACCTGTGAGCTCCGCGCATCAAATCAAGCCTGTTAAGTGTGTGTTTTATGACAGTATAGCTAGGACCCGTAAAGTAATTCCTTTGTTGCTTTATATGTGACAGGATACATTGTAATGAGTGGGCTGTAATGGATGTTGAAAGCGTATTGTGACAGCTCCACCACAGGGGGAAAGGTAACTCCCAGCAGCAGCCCGTCTGACACGTGAGTACGGGGCATTCAGACATGACCAGGGAACGCCTGTGGTGATAATCACTGTTATCGGGTCCACTATATAATAGGACCTGCATCTACATGTTGTACAGACTCATTACGTGTGTGTGTACATATTATCTGTGTCTGTGAAATATTCCTTAACATTCTTGAGTCAGAAGAGTCTGGACTGATGTTGACAATTATGCATTTTCTGGCAGGCCTAATAAGGCGAATGTTGTTCTGGGGCGAAGGCCAGAGGGGGGTACTAATTTCGGACCGAGATGCCGTTTCAACTGTTGCACGGGGCAGACATTAAGACAAGTTCCTTATGGACCAGTGGGTTACATAACATCTAGACAGCCTTGGTTACTGATGAAGTTCTTGGCCAGGCACAAAGGCTAACTGCACATGACCTCCAGTTTGGAGACATGCCTGAAACCAAAGCAAGCCAGGTGGCTAGGTTTGGGTCTGTCCTTTATCTGTGTGTGCCTTTCTGTGTACGTTGTGTGTGATTATCTTTTGTACATGATGTGTATGTATGTGTGTGTGCTGTTTGCTTAGAGCCCACGCGAGGTCAGCCCCCTCAGATAGCAGCCCCGGTACACTTTGTGACTGTCTGATTATGGTCCTTATGGGAAGGCTGGCTGAAGTGGATGGGGGTAGTTTGCATTCCTGGCCATTTCATGAAAAAAGGGTGCGACCATGGAAGCAAGCCAAGAGGAGGGCTCAATTATGCATGGCTAAACAAAGCCCAAGGCTACCAGCGAGCCATGTCTCAGTGAACTGAACTCTCATTTGCTTTCTCTCTGCTATGGAACTCCTGACTCTCACTGAATAATGGCGAATTCGGCGCATCTTGGTTGAAAAGACGAAACAAACAGTTTGGCCGGGAACCAATAACTTAGTCTAAACGAATCATTGGCCGTGTTGTGACATTTGCGGGGCACTTTCAAAATAAACTTCTCAATGGGTTAAAAAACACTCTGCTTCAAAAACAAACATTCTTATTCATTAGAGACGAACAAAACATCACAGACTTCATGATAGAAAGAAATTACCTTAATAGCCAATGTGGTATTGTTGTGCAATTACCTACTCACAGAGACTGAAGAAAATGTTAGGGAACTTACTTAGATTTTACCAAATGTTACGATTTTCCCCAGTGGGAATAGAAGATGTGTAGAGTAACAGGTAATTTTCCCAATTTTCAAACATAGTTTGTAACGTCCGGCCAATTTAAACAGATCAACAGTACGCTAGTCTGGTCTGCTTTTCATAGCATGTCGGTACAGAAACCTTCAGGGACGCTGCCCCGCATTATTCAACCACACAATACACCTGAAAGTATGCCTTCAATTACCTGTGAATTCAATACGTTTCCCCGGTATCGGTACCCATGTGCATCACAGACATTAATGACTGCAACCGTGCTCCGAGCTCACTTTAACCCTTTAGACCCCACAGCGGCAGTCAACGGCCTTCCGTTATAGCAGTGTAGCAGCCGCGAACGGCTGTGATTGTATAACAGTTATGTTTGTATAATTGCTGGAAAATTAACTCACGAAAAACCTGTTGTTGTATTAACGCAGATGTTGTTGTCAACAAAAAATTGGAAAGCGGGTGAGCTGCGATTTGACTTTTGAAACGTTTTCTTGAGTTTTCTTCACCTAATTGTAAAAATGACAACGCCAACGTGACCACAATCGCTTACATTGGAAGACTGCTTCTATTTTTCGACACAACGGTGGATCCGTCCTTTCACTTCAAAAAGCAACACTGATGTTGAGGTGAGAATAAAAAACAACAGATATGTTTGGTGTGGTCAGTGTTTGATCCTTTGGAAAAATATTTCTCTCAGATTAGCATAAACAACTCTGTCATAGAATAGAATAACACTTTATTGATCCAGGACAGGAGGGGACATTTGTGTGTAACAGCAGCAATACAAATTAAATAATACAACAGTACAATTAATAAATAGTAAAATAGGAAGATCGGCCAATGTACAGATCAATTGTAACTTCAACTATAAGAATCACGTCATTGAGACAAGCACACCAGCTGCGCAAGATAGTGCAGCCATATCATATGCTGGATCAGTGTTAAGGCGTGACTTAAGGCGCAATATTGTCGTTTCTACCGATGTATTTTTTATGGAAACGTCCCCAGCTGCTTACAGTATATCTAGCTATTTATCGAATTTGTCTGAATACGTTTTTTGATCAGGAGTGAAACAACTACTGCATTGCTCTGTGTCACATGAATGTGTTGACAAATTAAAATGCTCGTTAAAAACAAAGTAGTCTTAACTTGCAATTGTAATTTACAGCTATGTCTGTTTGTTAGAAATGTGTTAAGAAATAAGGAAATATGATTTATTTGCAGAATTCTCAGTTATCAACAGCAGCATTTTTTAATGTTTGGGGGGGGGGTTAAAGGGTCCATTTTTATCCTTGTCTAAACTTCAAATAAAAAAGGAATTGGAGACAGGGCAGCCCTACAAGCAGACATCCACAAGCTTGAAAGCATGAAAGGTGGTTTATTTCAGTTTCAACATATTTACAACCTGCTCTTCCATCGTATTATACATGTCCCTGTCTTGTCAAATACAGACAAACGGAGAAGCAGGCAGACAACAACAGGGCTTTCCGGCAACCAACATCAATGTCTTGTTTCAGACATCTGAGATGATGTGATGTAGCCACTAGCCAGTTACCCAGATGAGTAGGGTTGAGTCGGGGGTAGTGGGCTGAAGGCTAAACATACTATATAAACACACTATATATACACACTATATAAGCACACTACATATACACACTATAAAAACACACACACACACACACACACACACACACACACACACACACACACACACACACACACACACACACACACACACACACACACACACACACACACACACACACACACACACACACACACACACACACACTTACCACAGGAGCAGCAGGTGAAACAGTTGGTATGGTACAGATTCCCCATGGCCTGACAGGCTTGGCTGGCTCCATACACACCCTTCCCACACTTGATGCAGATACCTGGAGAAGGTGACACTGAATTAGGACACAATACTAATAATCAGAGTTCTCACTAACATCAACATTGACATTACCGTTTGGTTTCAGATTCATACTGTATACAAGAAAAGTACAATACAGTGTCATAAACCGTTCTACATCCACCGTTTTAAAGGGGGTTCTCATGCTGTTTAAAAAAATAGGTGTGTTGAAAATGTGTTTGACATGGTGGAGCCATTTTGTGCCTGTAAAATGAACTATGTAGGCAAAAGATGCTCTTATTCAAAAATGTTAATAGTACAACCAACATATTGAAACAAATCAGTCAGACAATACATGATGTTGTTCTTTCACTACCAATTAAACAGCAAGCAGGATTTTAAAGGGGTAATCCACCCCAAACCACAAATCACCATTGTATATGTACATAGTTAAGTAATGCAAATATGACTACATTATTTATCTGGCCTATGCAGAAAAGGTAGACCGCTGGTACTTCACTTTGTGTTTTTTTTTTTTACAGGTGGTTGAACAAGTTACCTGTGCTGTTGTTCTGCGCAGACACAATTATAAAGCACCAATATCGCTTAACATCACTTAATTCCAAAATACAAACGACAGATAATGATCTGTTTAGAGGGGCTCTCCACCTCCCACCACAGGGATTGGCTAGAGCGCAACGAGGCCACAACATCCCTGCTGGTGATGCCCTGATTCGGGGCAACGCTAAACTATTTGCATTGCCGTTGGTGCCTACCAGCCATTCTTCAGCTAGCAGCACTGTTAGAACACACTGTGGATGTCAGCTTGGTGCTACAAAGAAGTGCCTTAGTCAGCAGTGCTTCCTGGGAGTCCCCAGCTCAGGGGATATTTTTAATATAGTGCTTCCAGTAATTTCAGCTCTAAATAAATTATTATTTTTACAATTCCCCAAAAGTTTAATTGATTTTAATTTGCTTTTTTATACCTGGGACAATTAATGATGAGAGAGCATATTAAACGCTATATTGACTTATTTTGGTCGGTATAATGATTTCCATAGCACCAGCATGTTTTAGACGTACATGAATTGTGTCTGTCAATCACGAGAAATGGGCATGTGCACAGCTCTAACTCTTTACAAAATTATCTGCGGGGTCGCTATCAAAAGGTGGCACACGCTTCCGCAGAAGGTGACATCTAGAGCTATCAATATTTGTATTTTTTACAACAAAATAATTATTTAGCGTCTTGCGTCTTCTTCAATACGTCTATAAAATGTTGCATAGTGTAAAGAAAACAAAGTAGTCATGTCTAGTCCACAGTCTTTGATGATTCATCAAGCAAACCCAGGTCTCTTCAAATATATTCACAGACTAGTTCCAGTAACTGTAAAACTACTGGAAACCTGTATTGATCAAAAAAACAAACAGACGACTAAATGGTTCTATCGACCTGTTTAGTAAGATTACCTGTTCTGACCTTGTGACAATCTCGGCTTGTCTCTCTTTTAAATCGATGTAAAACAAGGCCCATTTCATGCTTACAACACTTATTGTATAAAGTGGTGGCTTATCCGAGATCAGTCTTTATTTATTACATATTATTAATATGTTCTTTAATAATAAAAATCCCTTCTGCTTTTAAAAAATATGAAGCTCTTTCCCAAGATGTTTTGGAAATAATGTAAATGTCTTGACAGCTCCATATACCATTAATTTGTTTTTAAACACTGTCAAAAAAACTAATATTCCTAATCAAGAAATCAAAGTTTTTCCAAAGAAAATGCTATTACTGACATCAACAGGAATTCTTATGAACTAAATCAAATAGAAATGTCTTCCCACTGATAGATATTTTTCAACTGAGGTGACAACAGAGCAAAAGTTGATATTCATAAAATAGGCAATGGCTACATGGATGACATTTCCTAAGAATTAAAGTGGAGGAGAATTGCAGAAGTTGGCTGAATTTTGTGTCCCCGAGTCTCCCAAAATACAATTAAACTTCACCTGACTACCGATAAACTAGTTGGATCCCTCTCTTCAATACAAGATATCTGATCAGCGAACCTGGTTCCAATCAAAGCATCTTATCAGGCAGAACACATTTTCTTCAGCAAGTCATAAAATAATTCCTTCTTGCAGATGATCACTGCTGTGTTTGACAGGAAAACTTAAATGGAAAACGTGCAACCTTGCCAAGGTTGTTGGTTCCATTCCCACAGGAGGGCATGCACCCTCTATAAGCTGCTCTGGAATAGTGTCAGCAAAGTTACTTCTAAAACATTTTCACTGTTTCAGGTTAGTTTTAGTTCTATATTGACCCTTACATAGTACAGTAAAAAAAGAAAGCCAGCCACTGAAAATTATTTGGACACTGCATTAGACAAATCATTTCCCTGTTATCCTTTCAAACTCAAGATGGCCTCCGCCAGGGTCACATTCCAGTCCGAGTGTAGGGTCAAAGCCTAGGCAGAGAGTCCAGGGTCCAGACCGAGTGTAGGGTCAAAGCCTAGGCAGAGAGTCCAGGGTCACATTCCAGACCGAGTGTAGGATCAAAGCCTGGGCGGAGAGAGTCCAGGATCACATTCCAGACCACGTGTAGAGTCAAAGCCTAGGCGGAGAGAGTCCAGGATTACATTCCAGACCGCGTATGGGGTCAAAGCCCGGGCGGAGAGAGTCCAGGATCACATTCCAGACCGAGTGTAGGGTCAAAGCCTGGGCGGAGAGAGTCCAGGGTCACATTCCAGACCGAGTGTAGAGTGAGAGTTTCCAGGGTCACATTCCAGACCGAGTGTAGGAACACATTCCAGAACAAGTGTAGGGTCAAAGCCCAGCAGAGAGAGTCCAGGATCACATTCCAGAATCCAGACCGAGTGTAGGGTCAAAGCCTGGGCGGAGAGAGTCCAGGATCACATTCCAGACCACGTGTAGAGTCAAAGCCTGGGCGGAGAGAGTCCAGGATCACAACGCCTAGAGGACAACATCCCAACTGGGACTGACTAAACCTGCCACTCCGATAATGACAGTAATCTGGAAAGACAGTATTCCTAGGCAATAACACTACCTTTTGCAAGCTCGGACCAGTTTACATAAGTGTTGAACGACCCATTTTTCACAAGTAAATCATTCTTATTCACAAAATAAATTGCTAGAACATTTAGCTTTTACCAAGAAATGTTTATATATAAATAAGAGCACTGCCAGCTAGATTGCCTATTCCTGTTCAGATTTATTTTAAGGAAAGGCCCAGTAAAATGTCTGAACGTTTTGGAATCACATCTTAAGAGCATCTGAACAGGGTCAAATTGGGACAGAATGAGCATCTTAATAAACATCAGAGGGAGATGCAGACAGCATCTCAAAAGTCTTTCCAAAAAATCAAATACACTACAGGAGGCAATATCAACATAGACCGCATGCTCTTACAAAAGGGCATCTGACGGCACTACCTGATTTCAAAGGTAAAAACTGGATGTAGGATTGGGTACTGAGTGTGGAAAATAGGTCCTCACTCCGGGGTGTTTTTGGTTGGCCACCTTTTAGTTCCGGTTTGGTTTGTAATCACGCACACCAGATTTCGGTGAGTAATCAAGTGGGCTATTTAAGTTGTTGGTGTGTAGTGTGCTTCTCATTAATTTGAGTCACAGGGAAAAGTTGGTTGAATGTTTTTGGTGTTTGCAGTTTGCACTGTTTTGAGGTATTTAATAAGCCGCTGTTTAGCCCACTTTTATTTCATTAACCGTGTCTAGATTTTATGTTTGTTGTATGTGTTTGTTTTCCTGTTTTTAAATAAATACCACAAGAGTTGATTCCGGCTTCTGCATTGTCTTTTTCCCTATATAAAATGTAATTGTATTTATACGGCATGTCGTACAGTATCTGCGGGTACTTGGAGTCCAATGATACCAAGAAAGTTCAGGGCTTGCAAAAAAAGCGCCCACCACATCCACAGCCATCTGTGTGGCTATGTTTCTGTCTACGCCACACCCAGTCAAACCCCTGTGATAGTGGAAATGGGCCCACAGACCAAGAACACCAAATGTTGGTGTCAAATGCTCCAATGAACTTCACAATTTCTAGGTCATGGGTATGTCAATGTAGCCAATGATCATGAAATGTTACTTCATTGTACCAAAACTTAAAGGACCATTTTACATTTATTTTGGAGCATGTGTTAACTGTTCATAATTGGCTTCAAACATATACATGAATCGTTTATGGATAAACCGTTGGCTACTGTACAATTTCAAATACACTACTCGACGGTGATAATGGAATGTCTCGAAAATGTTTTGACACATTGATTACACAATCTCATCAGAACATCAGTACACTGTGCGCTGCTTTGAAAATATGTCTGTTCCATGTAAATGCAGGCTGAAGATATGAGAGGCTACAGCAACACTGATAGCCTCCAGAGGGTTTCCTAGGCAAAGGTCCCAGGTCTAGGATTGCTACTGAGTAGAGTCGGTGTGTGTTATAGTTGAGGTGAGGAGGGGGCTGGTTCAGAGTCTGCCCGCCAGGAGGGCCGACATTTGGATGGATCTAGACTCCCACCGCCTCACAGAAAACATACTGTGCATTCTTTAGACAAAGGTCTCCTCCAGCTATCTCCATTACATTCTGCTGCATTCCAGACATATGCACTTGTCTACTACGGTATCTGACATTCAAGACGGATAGCGGTGCTGCTTGCCGAGGAGTATGCTGACAATGACGAGTGGTAGAGCAGCATTCTTCAGAGCCACTGTTGAATATACAGTGTATATAAATATATACAAGGTAGGGTAGGTTACAATTGTAATCAGTAATGTAGCTTTTGGGTAACTCAAACTCTGTAAAGTAATCAGATTCATTTTACATTACTTTTATATAAAGAGACATTCGAAGACTATTTTAGCCAATTGAACAACCGCCTTTCATTGGATCAATCAGCTTTTGAATTGACATGCCTGAACGTCATTGTACATAACCACCAAGATTTTAAATAAATTCGGATTAACACCTGCAATCTTATTTAAAGTCGATGTCATCAGCAGAGAATGTTACCAATGATCTCACTTTTCTGAGTCCCAGAACAAGCAGAATCACATCTCCTGCCTTTACGCAGTGAACGTGGTTGGCATCAATTGGAATTCATGTCTGCTTTCCCTTGCCAGAGTGCTTGTCAACACACCCTCAAATACCATGCTAAATGTTACAACTATATGTAGCCAAAAAGTCGCCTACTCCCATAAACAAGTCCTTTCTGAAATCTGAAAAAGCTAAAATACCAGGTAAATCCTATTATTGTTTTCTAAAATATGCGTCAGTAGTATATTAATATACCACATTTTCTCTGGTTAGGCTAATATTAAAGTACACATACTCATACTTTTAACCAACTATAACCAGATATAATGTAGTGGTCCTGTCAGTAATCGCACATGCATGGGCCCCCTTTTGCCGGTATGTCGATCACACACACAACTGAGACGCACAACTTCGGGTGTGATTAACAAAGTTTTAAAGACATCTACCTCGATGGAGGCCTTACCTGTGGATGAAAAGTTTGACAGGAAAAACTGAACAGAAAAAATAGAAAAGTTGATAAGATCAGAAGTTTGTTGATAACATAATGCAGGTATTCTGCATGTGACTTACTGCTGCTCATTACAAAAACATCTGGGAGGCGTCGTGGTTTAAAAGATACGGACGTCTGTCCCCAGTGACACAGCATAGCATAAGTATTGCTTTCTTAAAAAAGACAGAAAGTACCCCAAGACTACTTTTCAAAACATTTACATGTTGTGATGATTTTGGCAATCCTAAAAGGTCCTTTCACACAAATGTGGTCTGTGTTTTATACGACCGAGGAGACCATTGAGGGAAGATTAGGAGTGGGGAAGGGGTTGAACAAGAAACGTTTAATTTTCCCTCATTTAAACAAGACCCACAAGTCCCTGTCGTCTCCATTGTGAGTTCATACACACCAGTATGATCACCACAGGGCCTCACCACTAAACACACATTAGAGACAAAATAGGGCCCTACATCAGGAGTACACATTAGTAGCACACTCATTGATGCCACCCATGACACAGAGCGGTCTCTACCCCCCCCCCCCCCGCTATCGCTCCCTGTCTATAGACGAACGACAGAATAACAAACAATTAGGCTGCATGAGCAGGCACGGAATGAATCAGAACAGTCTGTGTATTTCAAACCGTTAAGTGGACGACGACGTACAGCGCTACGCTGCTTACAGTGTTTGCCCAAACCCTCGTCGTTCAAGAAACTCCAAGAAACAGGATCTGGGCCAGACAATCTCTCTCTCACGATATGTCGGTGATTATGTTGTGTTCTGTGGTTCATTCAGGCATGCCAGGGGACAGTGTGTTTACTCTAGTCAGAGGCTAGTCTTGCAAGGGTAATAGCAGGACTTTAAACGTTTCCTGTTAGCGATAAGACGCATTAAAGATACTTATATTTCACTCTAATGACAGCGGGTTTGTGACAAAGCAAACGCATCACGAGCTTGTAATCATTTTGTGCATCAAGTGACCGATTTCATACACACACGAGTGTAACAGTTATTGAACAATTTGCTGTCGTTTCGTGTCTTGTGTCCTCAGACGTGCTTTTTTCACATTCCATCGCCTCAGACACAGAGGCTGCGCTCAGAGTTGTTCCGGCATCTGGCACCAACCGACACAGAACTTACAAACCAAACCGTAAGTCTCTCTGTGTCAACAAGCAGCATTACTATACTGTCATTATTATTCCGAGCAGGTGATCAGACTTGACCCCCACCAGCCATGTCTGGCCCGTGAGCCAAGACCGTGTGCCAAGTGTCTGGTGCTGCCCGACTCCCCACTGACTGGTTAATGAAGGGCTTTGCGGGGGAATCTGGCGGGGGGGGGGGGTTGGGGGCGGGGCCCTGTCCCAGGCCAGCTGTTGATTCACAGCTCCTTTGCCACCACAACAAACAGAGACCTGCCGCAAGGCAGAGCAGAGCAACGCTGTGTGATAACACAGGCGTTCAATTTCTCTACTGTCGCCAAGGAAACAGTGCAGTGTGTGTGTGTGTGTGTGTACGGCTCTCAGCCCAACCCATTTCGAGGGGCTTCGGTCTGCTGCAGTTTACAGCTCCAATCTCACCTGCTTCTCTGTCACAAATTAACCTCCGTCTCCATGTCACTCTGAGACAGCCAGCGCACTGGAGAAAACCAAAATCAAATCAGGTACTATTTGGCTTTCAGAGTAGATCCATTTGTCCATTCCTGACGGTGGGTTCATTATCCTTTTTCCTCAGGGAGAAAGATTTTGCCCACTTCATAAACAATGATCGCAACTTTCAGGGAGGGAAAATTTTGCAAAAACATCCAAACTCCAAATGCACAAGGGAAAAAATGCCAATAGAAAAAAAAATGCCTCTGGAAGAGATAAGTCAACCAGTCTGCCTGCTGCAGTGGCCGACTGACCAGACTTTTCACAAAGCAGCCTGACCACTGAGAGGTACCTGCTCCCTGAAGATAGAACAGAAGGTTTCATTCAGACCACTCAACGCTGGGTAAATGTTAGCTCTGCCAAAACAGAAATTAGTATTTCCATGCAAAAACCACTGTTATCGGCCACAGAGGGAGTCGTTGTTGGTATTATCGAATACACATGTTATTGTTAAGGTTTCAACAAGCAACTAGATGAGACGACAAAGCTCAGGGACTGAAGCTTGGCTCGTGTCCTAACTAACCCTGAAAGTACTCCAGTTTATTTTGGGAGGGGCTTTTAAATGAAAAAAAAACACTCAAGGAAACCCTAATTCTTCTTCTTTCTACACACTAACAGACCATTTAAACAGTCTGAAAAATGAAAAAAAAGAATTAAACACAATAACATGAATCTTATGTCAAGAAGCGTGATTCAATTCATGATGTATATGACATTATTGAAGCAGTGAAAACAAAGTACTCAAAATCTATTCCGTTGCCTTAAACCCACATTTGATATCACATGGGGTTGAAATACAATTTAAAAAATGACACACGCCTTAACTAGATTCTAAGCCTGTATTCTAAATGTCAAATATAAACATACTGCATATTTCATGGTTTAAGTCCAAAACGTGATGCCTACATATGATACTAATGCATTGTGGTATCAGATCTTGATGTGCACGTGTGTCTGCAAGCCAGACCTGATGCCTGGTCAAGATTAGGGGGTGTAACAATCCATCAATACGTATCAATGCACTGAGTTACTGATTCTGTCTGGTGCTTTCTGGCTTGTTTACATTACGTTAAAAAAAATCTGAGAGTTATTGAAGAAGACTTGAGATGCTATTTGCTGTTTGAAGTTGCAAAAATAATCGCTTGCAATACTATGTTCCAAGGTAGCGTGCCCCACATCTTCTGTAGAGCCCCCTTCTGAGTTTGAGTATCCGACGTTTCTGGGGAATTGTGTTCGCATATTGCACAGTTTTTTATCAGTGATAGAAAGCCTCAATCCTGCGTGGTACACCTCGAATATCCTGGTGTAAATTAAAGTGCTGCAGAAATAATTATGCTTATCTAGCATCGTAGGTTTATCTAGCACTTTATTCTCTCATTATGTAAACAAGCCTTTAACTTTTGGGATTAAGTTGAAAAGTGTGTGTGTGGGAGAGGGGGGGGTGTTAACCTGGCTCCTGGTAGACATGTGTGTGTGTGTGTGTCTAATAACCATAGGATTTTTATTAGTAATTTTCATTTACTGCCATAATAGCATTGTGCCAAACTTATATATACTCTAACAGCGTGCAGTAAAATCCCATGTGATATAATGAGTATAGGGGAGTATCAGGACAGGTTTTTTGTGTTGCGGACTGTACTGTTTTGCAGCACCATTATGGGAAAAATAATAATTGAATTATTGCCCAGTGTATCAATACATTCTTATGTTGCAGTCATGTTTAAGGTTAACACCCCCCTTTCAAGGAACTTTTGGTTCTATATAAACAAATTGCTGCTCTAAACCAGCCTAAAGTGATATGATGGACTAGGTAAGCGCCACTTTGTGTTGTTCTGTGAAGGGAGTAGTACATAGCAACGTACAGATCTGCAATTGCTCTGCCATTTTTTGCATGAATAGACTTTATTTTTCAGATAATAGACAAAAGAGTTTCAGAAGTTCTTTGTTTCAGACCATTTTGAGCCTGTATTAGAAACCAGAAAAAATGATGCTCCATATGTACCCTGAACTTTGGAACAGTAGTGTATATAATTATTACTGCCTGACTGAAGAAACCTTAGCGTAACAAGAATAAAAAACAGAACCACTTGACAATGCTATACCGCTCCCATATGTTGTACAAACATTTCGGAAACATACAGATTGCGTCGACACTTATCCAAAAGTTCTATGAAACACCTGACTTTTTAATTAAAAAATAAGCCAAAAAGATTTAAACAAAACGGACAGTCATCAAAATGACTATCACGGCCCCATAACTACTAGACAAACTCTCCCAGTTGAATACGTACAGCTCCACCTTTTAGCACATCACAGATGATTTAACAAACTGGATACAACACCTTAAGAGCTAGGGATATGCAGCTTCCTGACTTATTAACCAATTAGCAAAGTAGCATTTCAAGAATGCAAGGACGACCCAATGCTACTCACTCTACACCAACCCACAATACACCTGTCAAGCTACTCAAACATCACCATCCTGGTGGTCTTATCACTAACATACATGAGTCCATGTATCGTAGAGAGGTCAAATTCCTGTCCCCAAAACCTGGAACGCAACACAGACAAAAACGTGGAGGTGGTGGTTGACTTGGGGAAATGTCCACACACAACTGCTACACTGGCCTGGCTGAATAGTAATATATGAGATGATGACATCACAGCAATAAGGCAAAAGTACCACTTGAGGCGGCTAATTTGAGTAGTAGATTCTAGTGCCGGTTTGTGCACGCAAGAGTGGATAAATGTGAATAGCCTGGTGGCTCCCTGACAACAATGGGTCAGTCACAAGCAGTCTTAGAGCTTGAAGATAATATCAATGTCTTTTCATTTGTCATTTGTTATTAACCATCTACCAATGTCTGTGCTTTATAGGCGTCTTTGGTTTTTGTAATTGAATGTGACATTAAAATTCCATACCCAATTGAATTAACTTACATATTACATTGTTTATTAGTTAGTGGACAAAAATATATATGGGCATTCACTTTGACATTATAGAATATTCTTTGTAACTCAAGAGCAAAAAAAAAGCATAGTATCATATATTTTCTGCAATCCTGTTTTTCTTTATTCCCATAGTGCTTCATTGATTAAACATACATTATTTAGTACTATAGTAAATTGGCAGACAGTTCTAGAACACATATTGTGTAGGAGTAACACTTACCAAAGTATTCTTTTTTCATGTGCATCTCTAACTCCTTCTCAAGCTCCAGGGTCAGTGCTTCCAGCCTCCTTTCAGCCTGGCTTGGGCCATTCTCTCGACATGGGGTCACCTGGTAAGGCAGTTTAAACCGTTGCCCAGACACTGAGGTTTTCGTGGGGAGCCCATAACATACAGATGGCGGTGAACCGGCAGGCACCTCTGTATTAACCCCGGGCTGGGGCTCTGGCAATCCCGAGAGCGACTGGAGATGAATACGGGTTTGGACACCATTGGTATCTCCAACGTCTTGATTCAGCGTGTCCTCCTGTAAACCAGTCCCGAGCATTGAAGACCTGGGCGAGGGGAGTTGGTAATCCGGGTAAGTGCTCAATGAGCCCCTGGAGCTCCGGGAACTTCTGGAGCTGTGGCTGGAGATGCTGGAGCGGGGACTGACCACGCAGTTGGACGTGGTCCCGGGTCTGGCGCAGCCGTCCTGGCTGCAGACGCTTGACCGTGGACTCGCCACGGGCATTACTCCATGCGCGCCTGACCCCTCCGGATCATGGGCTCCCGTCGGCATGTATCGGGAATCCGAGTAGCTGGAGCGCGGGCTGGTGGTGCACGAGTTCTGGCTCGCTGTGCTGGACCTGGGGCTGACGTGCCTCTGGTCGTATCCCATGCTGATGCCACTGGTGCGGTTACTGCTGGGCTTACTGCAGCAGTCATAGCTGTTCAGACTGGCCCGCGGGCTGGAGTGCTTGCTCGTGTCGCTGGCCGTGCTCGCATAGCTGGACCGGGGGCTGAGGAGGAGGACACTGCTCCCCCCATCACAGTGTAGCAGACTGGACCGGGGACTCGCGTACTTGTCCTGCCCGTGCACCACTAGACTTGTGCGCGGACTGCTGACGCTCGACCTCGGGCTCGCGTGTTTGCCCTGCTCCTGGGAGGACAAGGAGTACGCCGAACTGGACCTCGGACTGGTTGCATTGCATCTGCCGTGGTTGGTACTGCTGCTGGTGGTGCTGGTCACACATATACTGTTGCATCTGTTGCCAGGCGCGGCGGGTACTGGCTTGTGCAGAGCCACACCGTCGTACGCGCTGCCGGTGCTATACCTGTGCCCCTGGACCTCCAGCGAGTACCTCCTGTGGCGCTCGGACGCGCCGCTATAACAAGGCAAGGCGACTTCAGATTTGGTGCAATAGCCACCTTCATTCGGGTCACCCATATCTCTCTGAGGAGTGCAATAATCCACAGGAACCATGGCCCTGTTGCCATGCACGGGTCGCACGGGAGCCGCCGTGTACACTTTATTCCCACACAGGTAATTCTCCACCGTGTGCGGCTGCTGGTGAGGAGGCGCCGAGGTCCCATTCATTGTCACGCTTTTCTGCTCCGGAGCCGAAAAATCCAAATCGGGGCTGATGACCATCATATCCCTCCGTTGACTGTACATCCCGTGCGTGTACTCTTCGTATAGTGACAGATTCTCCATTAACTGACTCGCCCGTAGTCCCAGATCTTCCTCATAGTGGTCCATGGTTTTTGCTCCGGAGGTGTGTGGAACAGGTTCAGAGGGAGAGCCAGCGGACCACTGGGTGCGACTGCAGTAATTGCATTTCACATGGAAATCAGAACCAAACGCAGGCTGAAGAAGCCAGACAGCCGGTTCGCTGACCGCGCAGGGTGCTCGCAGTTCTTTCCGCAGTGCATGATCCTCTCTGAAAATATCGTAACCTCCCGGAAAAAGTTTTAACCACCGGATACGTTTGTCAACTTCAGTTTTCGTTCAGTCGAAAGGTCTTTTTTTACAGTCAATGGCGCGCTGCTGCGCGGAGGAATTTCCCGTGTTAGTTTTTCATCCGATTTTCCGAAACTGTCTAAAATGCGATTATTTCGCGGAAAAAATGTTCACCGCAAAATGTGCACCCGTGCTTAACATTTGGAAATGAACAGCAAACCCCGAAATACGAGTAAAACCCAATTTAGAGTGAGGGACTCGTTTGTGGCGAAGGAATGCGTGGATGTGGACCGGGTGCGCTCCGCCTCTGGAATGTGGTTAATGTTGGAACGGAACAATGATTGCGACCAACTCAGCAGGGGGGTCATAAGGGGGGTGCCGGAGTTGGGAAAGAATAGTCTGAGCCTAAAATTGACTCAAAGGACGTGTCTCACCTGGCCACGTTATATTTCAGGACAAAAACTAGGCTATATCCAGAATGTAACTTAACGTGGACCATCCTTCATACAAGGTTAATGATGAATGCATTGTGTCAAACATAAACAGATGCATCATAAGTAAAGGCTGCTTTCCTGTATATTACAGAAGGTAGATCCTAGACCTAATTTCCAAAGTCCTACACTATCCGATAACCTTGACCGTTGAGAGTATTTTAATCACACAACCTTTTGTTTACTAATTTAATTTTGTACATCATAAACATGGTCATTAACCATTGACAAACTTTTTCAGGTTTCATTTTATTTAAGAACTTTGTAAAAGTATCCCCCAAAATCAATCAAATTAAAACATATTACATATCCAACAATTCAAGACACTTCAATTATGATTTGGTCACTAAACAAACCAGAACGTTGAGGAAGGCAAAAAATATGGATCTTGTCAGACATTATACAGTTTATGAACAGTATATTTTAACTATAATCGTCAGTCACGTTTCATATTGCCAACCTCATTGGCGATGTAAACACATTCATTTAGTCTTTAAACTGCCTTGTGTGTAATAGATAACTAAGATTATGCTGTGTTATTATTACAAATGACCAATTCTTTTATCAATAAAAAAATCTGATATCATTAAATCACATGTTTCATATATCACATGTTTTATTTGAATCAATCGATCTAATGTTATCACATTACTTCTGCCCAACTGCCAGCCACAGGGAGGTATGACAGGACAAGAGCAGCTACCGCTGCTAGCACAAGAACACCCATGATCCATCGCTGTAGACAAGAACCATTCATCTTCCTCCCGTGACCTCTACTCTTGAACCACTCCACAACCTCCTCTAAGCTGTACTCCCGGGGCACATAACCAAGCTCCGCCTTCGCTTTCGCCATGCTGAAGTAATGCGTCACGCCCGTCTTATACACCTCTGTGCGTGTGAGCAGAGGCTGGAAGTTATAGATGGGCCCCACGACATGGTGAATCATCTCGGTGATGAACGCAACAAAATAAACGAGCGAGACGGGCAGACGTAGTTTGGGGAACGAGTAGCCCAAACCTTCCACCAGAGGTCTGAAGAATTCAAAGTTGTTGACGGGTCTTCCGTCTGAGATGAAGTACACCTGTCCAGCAGAGCGGTGCTGGTGCTTGGACATCAGCGCATCTGCAGCCAGTTCGTGTGCCAGCACCAGGTTATCTACGTGGACAAACTCCACTAAACTCCTCGGATCTCCATACACAAACCTGAAAATACCCCTCTCTATGTACCCAACTATCCTGGGCAGGTGCCTTTTCTCACCGGGTCCATAAATACCCGCGGGTCGCAGAGCACAGGTCCTCAACCGACCAGTCCCATTTATCAGCTCGGTACCGCTCGCTTTAATCACGGCCATCTCGGCTATCGACTTGGTCCTGGAGTAGTGATCAGGGTGGAGGTGCAGTGGTAGGTAGGGCAGGCTTTCGTCACCACCCTCAATAACTTGGCCCCCGAAGACGACATTAAAGGTGCTGGTGTAGACGAGCCTGGAGACATCAGCCTCCACACAGGCTCTGATGACATGCTCTGTTCCCTGGATATTCACCTCCTCAATCATCTTTCTGTTTAGCTGCTCTCTGCCAGACATGCCATAGGAGGCACTGTGGATAACACAGTCAACACCAGTGACTGCCTTCTTGACCTGAGCATAATCACAAATATCTCCCTTTAAAAACGCAATGCCCTCTGGAACATCAAGGTCGGGTTGGCTCATGTCAAACAGGATGACTTTAGCTCCTTTTCTTTGTAGGGAGCAGGCAAGGCTGTGAGAAATGAAGAATACAGTGATCCTGTTAATTCAACCACTTCTACATAGAGCAGAATCAACAGTGTCATCTCGTAACAAAATCTTGTGTAATACCGCCACCTAGTGGAGCTCAGAACTTCAGCAAGGCAACATCATTTTTTTGCACATTGACTTCTAATGTAGGCTACAAAATTACATGATTAATGTATATGGTTAGATAATGTGAAAATGGTTTGGCTTACCGGAAACCAAAGTATCCACTGCCACCAGTAATCAGGAATGTGAATACTTGCACCTTTTCCATTTCACTGAAAATAAAATGTGAATATCAATGTGCATAAAATATAATTCTAGCCAGTTATACAGTTGTAGAGACATATAGTAAGGAGTCAGTACACTGAACAAGTAAGGCACACATTTTTAAAGAATGAGGAATATAAGTGATAAGTACTTTATAATTTACATGATCAAAGACATAGCTAAGAAAGGTCATGTTTCCAAGATTTTTGGAATACTACACAACGACTCATTTCAAATTACTGTCAGTGTAAGTCAGAAAATAAACATGGTTAATGAAGAGACATTTCAATTATTTATATTATATTCAATAATTGTATATTCTCCCACCTAGGCTTCCACCAGAACAACTAGACTTTAGGGCTGCAACTAAGTACAATTACTATTTGGAAAATCGATTAATCTGTCTACTACTTCAAATCATTAATTGGATTGAAAAAATACACGACTTCCTAAATTAAATGCAAGTGTTAATTTCAAATACAGAAAACTTTTCTGTGTTCTTCCTTATTCTTCCTCAAAGCCTTCATTAACTACTGTAGATAGTAGATATGAAACAAATACAAATATGTGCAAGAAAATTACAATCATAATTTAATTTCCAAATGTGTTGGAAAAGCAATCCAGGGTAATATCTCATGAAGATGATTGAGAGACTTTTGCCTGAGAAAATATTAATGCAAATTGTAATACAATTAAATACTTCAACGTTTCTATTGTTTGTTAATGGTTTGAAGCAACCCTTCTTGGACCTTACTCCAAAATCCAGAAGGCTAATGGACCGCATCAGAAAAGGTGATCACCCATTTTTATGTATTTTTGGCAAACGCCTGCGCAAGTCGGACTCTCCCATGCCATGTACATAATGCTTTTGTCCCCTAGAACGATACAATAACTGAAATGTGAGTATTGATAAGTCAACGGTTGTTATATATCTTTGGTAATAGATTTGATACCATAGTATTGGGGTTTTAAATATCTGTTTCCAACTGTCATGAACTTTAAATGGCAGAGCTGTCCATTCCCTTCACCCTCCGTTAAAAACATACATTTCCCATTTCACATCAATACCTCTTATCCCTCTCGTGGCAAACTATTTCCTTCAAGTCTCTGCGACAGAGCAGTAATAAGTTGATTATCATTTTGTAAGGAACACACCATCATTATATACACAGCACTCAACCATATCATTATGACAGGTGATGTGAATAACACTGGGTGGGATATATATGGCAGGAAATATGACCAAGCGTAAGGATCTGAGCGACTTTGACATGGGCCAAATTGTGATGGCTAGACAACTAGGTCAGATCATCTCCAAAACTGCAGCTCTTGTGGAGTGTTCCCAGTCTGTAGTTGTCAGCACCTATCAAAAGTGGTCCAAATAACGAAAATGGGTGAACCGGCAACAGAGTCATGGGACGGCAAAAGCTCATTGATGCACGTGGCGAGTGAAGGCTGGCCTATGTGGTCATATCCAGCAGACACAGATTCAGATATAAATGTGTCAGAACACACAGCCGCAGGCCTGTCAGGGTGCCCTAGCTGACACCTGTCCACTACCAAAAGCACCTAGAACAGGCACGTGAGAATCAGAACTGTCCACTGCCTGGTCTGATGAATCACATTTTCTTTTACATCGGGTGATGTGCTTACCTGGAGAGCACATGGCACCAGGATGCACTATGCAAAGAAAGCAAGCCAATGTTCTGCAATGGGTCAATGTTCTGCTGCAGGGTCCTTGGGTCTTGCCATTCATGTGGATGTTACTTTTAAACGTACCACCAACAAAAATATTGTTGTAGACCATGTACACCCCATCATGCTAACGGTATTCTCTGATGGCTTTCAAATTGAGGACCATGATGAAGAGTACAAAGTGTTGACTTGATCGCAATCCAATCGAGCATCTGTTGGGTTGTTCTGGAGAAAACAGGTCTGATCCACAGGGGCCCCACGGCCCCCACCTCAAAACAAACAGGACTTCAAGGATCAGCTGCTGATTAGGTCATGCCTTGAAGGGTCACTGCTGTTTTGGAGGCAAGGTGGTCATAATGTGATTGCTGATCAGTGAGCTGTTTGTGTTTATTCTCCTTTATTAGTACTAGGTAGGTCTGATTTTTTCTTAATCTACTGGAAAACCAGTTTGGATGTTCGGGCTAAGACGTAAGAACGCATTTATTCTAGACTGCAACATTTCCGGTCCAAACGCATATCTATTCCCTATATCGAGATCTATGAGTATGTGAGCAGGTGTCCCCAGGCAAATAGTAAACCGGACTAATCAGCACTCAGATTGTAAGGCTAGTTTCCTTTACAACGTAAAATCGAGTATACTGTAAAAATTGACCGTATATTTAGATTTAGACATTACGGTTCTACTGTAGATAAACGTGGGCTAAATTATTAAAATGTGAATGTAGTAGGCTGATGTATAATCAAACATTTGATATACTCTGTTGTTCCGCCGTGTATAGAGGCAGATATTAACACAAATGTAACGTTGAACTTACCAGAAGGATTGATCACGCTGCTCTGGTGTGATAGGCTGTCTATTTTATAAACTATAACTTGGGCGGAACTAAGGACATTCTTAAAAGAAACTACGAACTGTTTCGTACGCAGACCTCCTACATTACACTTTTGACGTACAAGGTAAGTCTTCCTCTTGACTGACAGAGTGGGTTTCATATCCGAACAGTATTGTCTCTATTGTATTAATGGATACATTGTGTCTGACAGATAACGAGGATTCGAGTCTTCAGGTCGGTTTGATTCTCTTGAATTCGCCACTTTAATTTCATTAAATTCTACATCCTAGACAAGAATAAGACTGCAGCAAACGTGGCTTGGTGAAATATTATCTGATCATGCGAGTAAGCAATTTTGTCTATCTACATTAGTATCACCGTAATTTAATATAGAGCTAGGCGTTTAGCTCAGTGTAAAAATACTATTTGGTTAATGGACTGGGTTTCATACCTGCTTAGTCATGCAAAAAAAAAATAATGTACGGTGACTTGAATATCCAGTGACATATACAACTATTCCCATATAGGCTACACATCAATAATAGTGCTTTTAATGGATGATCCGTTAGTTAATGCTAGTTTCGGTTTTACAGTTCATAAGTCATAGTCGAAGCGGCTCTTAAAGGGGCATACTTCTGTAACCGCCTTGATAATACCGGTCATTAGTTATCTAATCCCTTTAGGGCGTAGACATTGATATGTTCCTATTGTTTTTTTTTGCGTTCCTTGCCACAATACAACTCTATGAATTGTAGACTTTACGGTTCCAAATAAGGATTGTCCCTTTACGTTTTTTCATCTTCTGGATGTGACGCAGGGACGTTTATGGTTAACTTGACTTATCTGCATGTTTCACTCAAACTCCAACCATTACTTCGAGGAGCTACTTTGTCACTGTTCTTGAAAGTAAGTAATCTTCAAATAATGAAAAACACATTATGTTTGGGTAGTTGTTTAGTGCCTATTTGTATTTCTACTTTGTATCAGAATAATATTTCGAATCAACTCTTAAACTCTCTGTAAATTGTGTTTTATTAAACTTTATGTGAAAAAGTACATTTGTGAAAGAGACATATTTCAGTTTTGTA
Organism: Dallia pectoralis; assembly: GCA_029465975.1. Lineage (NCBI taxonomy): Eukaryota > Metazoa > Chordata > Actinopteri > Esociformes > Umbridae > Dallia > Dallia pectoralis. The sequence continues at coordinate 11,829,451 of CM055749.1, read as the reverse complement.
TGTATACTGATGTATAGTTCATGTTTGTTTTTTAGCTTAGGAAAAAATGAATCTGGAAGAGTACTTCAAGAGGATTGGTTTCCTTGGCCAGTTTTCTAAACCAGACCTTGAAACCCTAAACCGGGTCCATAAACACCATGTAATGTCAATCCCATTTGAAAACCTCAGCATACACTGTGGTGAAAAGATCACTATGGATGTTGATTTTATTTTCAATAAGATTGTGAGGAGCAACCGTGGAGGTTGGTGTTGTGAGAATAACCTCCTCTTTAATTGGGTGCTAAAAGAGTTGGGTTTTAATCCAGTGATGTTGGGTTCAAAAGTCTACAACAACACCACAAACCAGTTCAATCCCTTAGACTCTCACCTTATCAACAAAGTAGTCATTAATGGGACTGCTTACATTGCAGATGTAAGCTTTGGAGTATCCAGCCAAATATGGTACCCTCTTGAGCTTGTCTCTGGGAAGGACCAGCCACAACCCCCTGGTGTCTTTCGTCTGATACAAGATGGAGACCTGTGGACTTTGGAGAAGTCGTCTCGAAAGCAACTGGTTCTTAATGATGCTTTTGCCAACTCGTCTCTGGTAGACAAGTGCCCAAAGAAGAAGATCTATGGCTTCACTTTACTTCCCCGTGGGGTTGATCATTTTTTAGAGACATCCCACTACCTTCAGACAGATCCAAATTCTCTGTTCACAAACAAGTCCATCTGCTCACTTCAGACGGCGACAGGATTCAAAGCCCTTATTGGCTGGACGTTCACTGAGTTCACCTACAACAACCAGGATGGTGTTGATGTCTTGGATATGAAAAACATATCTAATGATGATGTGGATGAGGTGCTGAGAGAAACATTTAACTTGTTGTTGCCAAACCAGCTAGTTCTTAAAAACAACAATGCTAATTACACTGTTTAAGAAATTCTATTTCTTTTTTTACTTGCATGCAATGTAGCCTTGGAGGTGTCTTTTTTACAGTCAAGGCTAAGTCTTAATGCAAACATTGCATACCTCCTGATTTCAAGATTGTGTCATAAAATGCAATGTTAATGATTAAAAGATGCTTAAAGATTGTCTATGAGAGAGAATACAACGCTAGATAGATTTATCTTAGTTTGCATAATCAGTTTAATAGCAATTGAATGCACACTGCCATGTTCTAGACATGCCACACGTGATTGTGAAGGATAATCAAGACAAGAGGAAGTTGAAACTGAAGGTTGTGTCTTACGTGCCTTGCTATAGTACACTCCTTAGATTTCTTTATATTGTATTGATTTACAGAGTGGAATTAAAATGTTTGGATTTGTATTTTCCTTCAACAATATGCAATAAATACTCAGTGATTTCATAGTCCAATATGTTTTTATTATCAATATACACTACCGTTCAACGGTTTTGGGTCACTTAGAAATTACCATTGTTTTTTTAAAGAAAAGCACATGAAATGTATCAGAAATACACTGTAGACCTTGTTAATGTTGTAAATTAATATTGTAGCTAGAAACTTTAGTGACATTTTAGTTTCTCGCAATTCATTTCACTTTTTAAATAGCCTACATATATTGGAATTAAATTCTATGTATTCTTCAGAGGGAATATTTTTTCAATTCATGTATATGATGTCATTTGTTTAAAATTGAATATCTTTCTGATCACAAATTGTAAACGTTTAAGTATTTGTATACCGTATTGTAGGTTCTTAACTGGAAAACGAAATGTTTCGTACTTCTACAGATACAGTTAGTGTGGCTCTCTGTCCTGAGGATTATGCCACACTAGCCATCGACTGTTTCTCTGCGGTTACCTTTAAGCAGTCACTTGACAAAAAACAATTATACCCCCAATTACAAACAACATTGCAAGTCCGAAGTCCACTGCACCTTGTGTCTATTGCAATGCACAACTAGCAGTTGCACTTCATCAGGCTTCACTGCTACTCCGTGGAACGTGACAACGCTATCATCTATATCTTTTCTCAGAATTCTGGTTTGTCGGACCACTGTCTTATCACATTTACTGTCACAACAGGTGACGCTTTCCACGGCCATCTAGGGATATTTAAGACCTGTTGTATAAACTCTACGACTACTAATAGATTTCTTGATGCACTCCCAGGCTTGCTCGGCCTGTTCAATGATGGTAGAGTTAATACATCTTTACATAATCTGATAAAGGATTTAAATTAAACATTGCGTAAGACTTTAGAAACTGTGGCACCGCTAAAAACAAAAGCAATACGCAACAAGAAATTTGCTCCCTGGTACACAGACACTACTGGAGCACTTAAGCAAGAATCCATAAAAATGAAGTGAAAGTGGCACTCCACTAAGTTGGAAGTACTTAGACAAGCCTGGATTGATAGTACTGTGCTATACCGGAAAGCACTTATATATGTACGATGAGCCTATTTCTCCAAATTGTTCGTGGCAAACAAAAATAATCAATGAGACAGTTGCAAAACTAACTAAATAGCAATGTTCAACCAATGAAATGGGTCTTAACTTTAGCTGTGATGAATACATGAACTACTTTGATGAAAAAATTATCACCATTAGAAATCAAATATCAAACTGTATTTTAAATTGCAACAGTCCTCTAAAGCGTCGTTCTGAGAGCTCACAGAGTTGCCCTGACCTAGGGCCAATGGCGACCCTTGAAACTATTGCACCTGTGTCTCTTGAAACATTTACAAAATGAATAATGAGTTCAAAGTCAACGAACTGTCAGCTAGACCCAATTCCAACTGAATTACTTAGAGTTACTACCTGTGCTTGGTCCAGCAATGTTGAACATAATAAAGTATTCCCTATTCTCCGGATCTGTACCAACCTCACTAAAAGTTTCAGAAATTAAGCCTCTGTTAAAAAAATCCAACCTTGTTCCAGATATATTAAAGAATTACCGACCAATATCGAATAGACTCTTTTCGCTTAAAAAAAGATTGGAGACCCATGTTGGGCTATGAGGACATGTTCTCGACTGGTTTAGATCTTATTTATCAGACTTCAGTTCATTTGTGTGGACGGCCTATCTTTGGACAAATCAAAGGTATGCTTTGGTGTTCCTCAAGGCTCTGTTTTATTACCACTTTTGTTCTCACTATATTGCTGCCTCTGGGTCATGTCATCTGTAATGTCATCTGTAAATTAAAAAAGCCTTTTAAGGTGAATCCGGAGGAAAGAAGAGAACCTCTGCTTGCACAATTAACAGTATTTATAAATTTACTTGCAAGGAGAATACCATACACTGAAGCCTCAACAACATTGCAATAAAATTCTTAAGTCTTTGCACAAAACCTCAACATATAAATACACTCTTGTTGGTATTAAAGGGAGGAGTTAAGTTTCCACACATTAACCCGGCTAACCTTATAATGACACACCTTATCTACTACTAACACATACACAAAAGACATGCAACCTGGTCCCCCACCCCTTTCTCCCCTTCCTGCTGAGGGCCATATAGTAAGGCCCCCTTTAACCTAGAAGATTACAATCTTGCAGAAAACCCCTCAATCAGCAGTTGCAAACCTTCTTTTGACTGAAAGATTAACACAATGTCTAGAATCAACATTCCGCATCTCTGTCTGGTTTTATGACCGTCCCGTCACTGTAATGCTGAAGACACGCAGCTGTGAATTTCATTGAAACATGAAGAAGCCCCTAGGTTAGCTAGTGATTATAGGATGGTGGGAGCAAGGCGTTTACCTCAGTATAAAAATAATATATTATTGGTTAATATGGACTGGGTTTCATACCTGCATAGTCACGCAAAAGCAAATCTTAGATGGCTTATAATGTTTTTACAAAAAGGTTTGGTGGACTTGAATATAATGAAGTGTACAACTCTACAACATGGAAGCAACACCGTAATGCTCGTGTTTTTAATGGAAGATCCGGTTGTAACGCAACTTTCAATACAGTTGCTGTTCTTAAAGAGGCACACTGCTGTAACTGGTGTGTTTATACAGGTCATTGGTTACCTAATCCCTTTAGGGCGCAGAAATAATCTGTTTGGCCTCAAAACCAAATCTATTATTGTGATATAATTGATGTGCGTATCATCAACACAACTCTATGAATTGTAGAATTTATGATTTTAATTAAGATTAGGAACTTAATTAACTTGACTTATCTACAATTTCACCCAAACTCCCAACCATCACTACTACTACTACTACTACTACTTTTTCACAGTTTTTGAAATTAAGTAATCTTGAAATGGAAACGATAAACACATTAGGTTTGGTGATGTGGTTGAGTGCCTATTAGTATTTCTTCTTTGTATCAGAGTTGTTTTTCTAATCAACTATTTTACCCTGGGTATTTTAGTAAAATGACTGTGCCGACTTTTGTGTTTTTTAATGTGAAAAAGCATATTGTTATGGAGACAGATATCAGTTTTCTATGTGTACTGAAGTTCTGATAATTTCTTCTTTTTTTTTAGGGAAAATGAATCTGGAAGAGTACTTCAAGAGGATTGGATTCCTTGGCCAGTTTTCTAAACCAGACCTTGAAACCCTAAACCAGGTCCATAAACACCATGTAATGTCAATCCCATTTGAAAACCTCAGCATACACTGTGGTGAAAAGATCACTATGGATGTTGATTTTATTTTCAATAAGATTGTGAGGAGCAACCGTGGAGGTTGGTGTTGTGAGAATAACCTCCTCTTTAATTGGGTACTAAAAGAGTTGGGTTTTAATCCAGTGATGTTGGGTTCTAAAGTCTACAACAACACCACAAACCAGTTCAATCCCTTAGACTCTCACCTTATCAACAAAGTAGTCATTAATGGGACTGCTTACATTGCAGATGTAAGCTTTGGAGTATCCAGCCAAATATGGTACCCTCTTGAGCTTGTCTCTGGGAAGGACCAGCCACAACCCCCTGGTGTCTTCCGTCTGATACAAGATGGACCCCTGTGGACTTTGGAGAAGTCGTCTCGAAAGCAACTGGTTCTTAATGATGCTTTTGCCAACTCGTCTCTGGTAGACAAGTGCCCAAAGAAGAAGATCTATGGCTTCACTTTACTTCCCCGTGGGGTTGATCATTTTTTAGAGACATCCCACTACCTTCAGACAGATCCAAATTCTCTGTTCACAAACAAGTCCATCTGCTCACTTCAGACGGCGACAGGATTCAAAGGCCTTATTGGCTGGACGTTCATTGAGTTCACCTACAACAACCAGGATGGTGTTGATGTTTTGGATATGAAAAACATATCTGATGATGATGTGGATAAAGTGCTGAAAGAAACATTTAACTTGTTGTTGCCGAACAAGCTAGTTCTTAAAAACAACAAAGCTAATTACACTTTTTAAGAAATTATTTCCTTTTTTTACTTTCATGCATTGTAGCCTTGGAGGTGTCCTTTACAGTCAAGGCCAAGTCTTAATGCAAACTGCAGTGCATATCTCCTGATTATTAGTGTGTGTCATAAGGTGCAATGTACATTTTTCAAAGATTGCTAATAGCTTATATACATTACGAGAGAGAGAGAATAAAATGCTACATAGAGTTATCTTAGTTTGCATAGTAATGGCGTGTTCTAGAGGTACCAGACATTATAGTGGAAGATAATCAAGAGAAAGTTAAAACTGTGAAGCATGTGCCTTTCGAAGGTTGTGTCTCAAGTGCCCTGCTTAAGTATTCAGGCTCCTTTGATTTATTTATATTTTATCGTTTTACAAAGTGGGTTATATACTCTATACTCACTTTTTTTTAAAGATATACACAATATTATACACTACCGTTCCAGAGTTTGGGGTCACATCAAATTGATCAGAAATACATTGTAGACTTTGTTAATGTTGTAAATTACTATTGTAGCTAGAAACGGATGATTATCTACATTTAGGTGTACAGAGGTCAATTCAGCAACCATCACTCCTGTGTTTTGGCGTGTTGTATATGCTAAATCGAGTTTATAATTTTACTGCCCTGCATAGTATTGTTGCACTGCTCTTTTGCACTTTATGGTTGGATGCAAACTGCATTTTGTTGTACTTTACTTGTACTGTTCAATGACAATAAAGTTGAATCTAATCTAATCTTATCATTTTAAAATGCTAATTGATCATTAGTAAACCTGATTGCAATTTGCACCGCTGAAAACAGTTCTGCGGATTAATACTGTTGTTCTTTAGACTAACTCTGGAACTAGTCTAGTATCTCGAGCAATCAGCATTTGTGGGTTAAATTACAGGTGTTCAAGAAGACGAGCTGTTGGTTATTTGGTGAGGCCGCGGTGCAATCAATGGTTCTCACCTCCCAAATGAACCGGACTAATGATGGAAATACTCCAGGGTTCAATTCAACCGAGAGGAAAAAGGCCAAATGTAAAAGAAATCTCCCAAGATCTTGCTAAGATCTGGAAAATGCTACAAGGAGGGTTTTTGAGACAGTGTTTGGTGAAGGGACTGCTTAGGGCTCTGTGGATAAATCCAGTGAGTCTAGAAAATCGATGATCATGTAACGGTGAGCTTAACGTTAACGTCCCTGCCTACACGCCCGTATACTAGGTGGCGCTAATGAGCTTTGAGAGCAGGATATCAATCGCCAGTAAAACCTACGAAAGAAATTGCCTCATCCGGGGTTGTGCGGGGATTCCCCCGAGGAGATTTACTGAGTTCAGTGGCTAGGCACGCATTCACTTTGCCAATTTGTAATTGAGCAGAGGGGCAAACCGAGTGTCTTTAGATCAGTTTAGATTAAGCACCGTACATTTATCTACATCCACTATTCTTCGACGTGGATGTTTTCGCCTGGCACCCATGGCCAACACGGCGTACTAGCACAACCAACCACGACCAGAGCTATGAATTCTTTGGAGCAGGCCGAAGGTAGTCAACATGGCAAGCAAATTAATTTATTATGACAACTGTGCAATTCATGTTATTATAAATGCAATGCGTTACTACTCGCATATTATGTCAAACGTGCATTTGCAACTACTCGTTTGCTGGACAACTGTTATGAGCCAGCCACGGCTTCCTGTTTTCTTAACCTTTTTCTTCGATTGTTAGTTGGTAAAAGCTTTCTTAACCTACTCAATGTAGTGTCCCATGTTTGATGATGTCCGTCATCTTCGATTCCACATTATCATGTTTGCAAATAAGACTTCTTAACCAGTTATTAGTTTACCCTATCGTATTACGGTGGCAATGTAGAATATATGTATGAATATAAAATCTGTACAAAACTGCAAAAGTCATGTTTTCTCCATATTCTATGAACGCTTATATTCATACTGTGAGTGTAGTATAAAAAGGCAGTAGCTGTCTGATTATTAGATACTGAAAATCAACACTGAATTATTCAGTGGGAAGTGACACAGCCTTTGGGTTGTCCAGTTAAGCACTTGTATCACGATTTTCTAACACCAATTTAACTTTGGTTTGGTTTTCCAAGATAGTAAATCATTAATAACAATTCTGGTATATGATGTAATTTGTTTAAAGTTAGATATTTCTCTGATCACAAACTGTAGACGTTTAAGTATTTCTAATCTGTGTTGTAGGTCCTTAACTGGAAAACCAAATGTTTCGTACTTCTACAGATACAGTTAGTGTGGCTCCTCACTAGTTGGTGAACTCAGTCAAAAACATCATCATGATTACTCTCTGTCCTGAGAATTATTCAACAAAGGCTATGGACTGTTTCTCTGCTGTTACCTTTAAGCAGACACTTGACAAAAAACAATTATACCCCCAATTAAAAACAACATTGCAAGTCCTAAGTCCACTGCACCTTGTGGCTATTGCAATGCCCATGAGAATTTATGTTTGGAAATTGAACAAACCGTTCCACAGAATCAGGCTTATGCTGCCCTGTGGAACGTGACAATGCAATCATCTGTGAGGAAATCTAAGTCCCCTGTTCCACTGCTTAGTTTCTGCTTATCTATTGTAAAATAAATATATTTGTCATGTCTCTATGATTTATAATATATGATTTATAATGTATTATAATAAAACTTTGACAATGTCTCATTAGGAGCTACACTGGATTACGGGGTGGGTTGGTTTGGGTTTTGCTTTTGTAAATGAACATGTCTTGCATAATAACAATGTTATGCTGATTATACATTGAAAACAATGACCAGAAACTGTATGCATTTTCTGAGGACTGATATAGTGCATTTCCGATTGACAAGACAAAGGTAAATATAACTTTTCATCAAGTAGTTAGGATGTAGTGAGCTACATCCTAAATACTGACTTTAGTTAACGATGTTTTTCTAAAGATAGCTATATTTTCACTTCAATCAGAGTAATCTTATTGTTCATTTGGTAAACTGTCTTTTGAAAGAGCATTTCTTTTTATTGTTTAAGTCCCTTTTAAGTGTTCGGGATTAGTTAAACCTGGGGTGAAATTTGGGTTAACCTGGCTGCCATGCTAACCAACATACATAACCATTGATTTATTCTCACCTTGAAGTTCAGGGGTTCATTCGGGGGTTCATTCTAACAAACTTTGGTTTGAAATCATCTAGAGGAATAAAACAATTAATGACCTTGTCACTTTTAGAGTGTGTGCAGCTGTGCAATTTACCCTGGCAATTGCGCCTTTGAGACTTCAAGCACACACATTACATTCTGTTCCTCTACAAGATTTTGATCAAAAACATTTGCAGAAGTGTTGAATGCCCTGAAATGCTCTCTGTTTCTGCAGACCTAAAAGCCTTTGAGAGGAGGTTGACCGAATATGTCTCCTGTTTGCAGCCTGCAACTGGGAGGTGGCGAAGTACGTATGAATGAAAAAATTAGTCCCGGCTGGAATATTTCATCTTTCTTGGGAAGAAGTGAGGATTTGAGTTAATTATCTCTCATCTTCTCCAGTGATTCTTATAGTTGTCTCTGTCTGTATGGCGACTGGGGCTTGGAACTGGTTGATTGACCCAGACACACAGAAGGTCAGTATTTCAGTGATATCTACTTGGTTGGCTATAACCTTTCTCACAGATGATTAGTTGCCATTTTTTAATCTGACCGCTGTAGGAACATACTGTGTACTAATATTTTGAGTATATGCTAATCCATAATAAGAATATGTATTTTTTAATGCTGTGCAGTCATGCTTGTTCCCTGACATTTCGACATTATTTTTGTAGCTTTTCTGATTCAGCGGCTGTGAAATGCCGATAGTGGATTATTCCCAGAATTGTGTGCTGTGACTACTTCCAGAATAAGATATGACATTACTAACATATGTGGGCATTTTAAGTGTAGTTTAATTTTGGAGTTACGCATAGTAAAATACAAACAAAAAACTGCATACAACACAGCTATCTATATTTTCAAGCCATATTGGTGCCTGGTATTCATTCCCTGTCATTCTGATATTGATTTTATCTTGGTTTCTTTGCCTTTCTAATCTCTGGTTGGTTTTCTTTCTCAGGTGTCTTTCTTTTCGTCATTGTGGAACCATCCATTCTTCACTATCAGCTGCATCACTTTGATTGCCCTATTCTTTGCTGGTATTCACAAACGAGTCGTCGCCCCGTCAATGTATCCTTGCTTAAATATGCTGTTGGTTTTCTGTGTCTGGGCTAAACAGTGGCTCAGGTCTTTATGTGCACAATGCCTGCTCACTGGTGCTACAAAGAGGTAGCTCACATACATTTTGTGACAGTGAGCGGTTAAAATCTTCCAGCGGCAGCAATTTGAGAGTTCACAAATGTTTAATTGACAGCAAGGCGGTGATGTGTCGACTTGTTACTCAATGTTCAAAGTTATTCTCTTCAACTGTCATGTACTATCTCGCTACCTTAACCCGCTCTTTCAGTATTGCAGCTCGCTGTCGAATGGTTTTAGCAGAATACAACATGTCATGTGATGACGTAAGATTCGTTTGTCTTTACACAATTCTTTGTTGATGTTTTCTGCATAAATCCCTTGACAAATTAGTCATGTTTTTTGTAAATTAGTTACTTCAAATGTATATGATTTGGAGTTGCTTTGGTATGTGTTCTGTATTGCATTAAATTTGTATTTCTTGTTTACAGACGGGGAAGTTGATTCTCAAACCTCGGCCACACATCCAATAATCATAAACGTATTTGAATGCAAGTGGGGTGAAGCTCAATAGTGTTCATTAAAATCATTATCTTGCTTGCCACTGAATGAAAGAACAGACACAAGGACCCAAATCTTGTTTGGTGAGGTTCTAAAATAACCTAACAGAGGGTTTGGACAAAAGAGATTTGGGAAACACTGAGGTGGCAATGATTTCAATGTGATCCGTTAAGAATAAATGAAGAATTCTAGGAGAAGACGGCAAGCAACTTTTTAACATCATCTCAGTGTTTGTCTCCTTTAAAGCTGCTTGTGGGGGGCTTACAAACCCTTTGATATGTTTTACTCATTTGTCTTGAGAACAGATTTATTTCTATGACTATATGTACTTGTTTTAGATAAAGGTTATTTTTTAAATAAATTGTCATACATAATGAATTATTTATTGTCAAGAACTTATTTGTGATTTTCTGTAGTATTTGATTACAACCTATAGACTAGCTATGCAAATACAAGAGATTAGGATGGTGTAGTTGTTTTAAACTTTGAACTGTTTCTCATTTGGATGAAGATGCTTAGCATGTTGGTGCACTTATTGCCAGCAATATCAATAACAAAGGGAATTGCTTAGTTGATTACATGTCTTCTTAATATAACGATGTAGAGATTTCATAGGTCACTGGAATTAAAAAGAAATATGTGTATGTGTTTTAGCAGCATAAATGGCGATGTTAAATTATTGACGCCCTAGTTAAATGTACACAAGAAGATGCTAGGCAAAATGTAACTATTGTTCGATTCTATTGTCACTTTTATGTAGATTTAATAGAAATACATGTTTCAGGACCATTATCACTTGTTGATTACATGGTCAAGCAGAGCATATACCACAGGTTAATGAGGTAATGCTTGTATTTATTTTCCCACAGTTGTTTGTATGTGTCCTACATAACTCGGTTAACTCATAACAACCAGTATTATGAACATTCTATTCCTTCAATTAAGCCAATTAGCATCTGAACTCAATATTTGCATTATGTAGCGCACATTCAACACAACTATGTGACTTCAAAATAATTTTACTACTATATTAACTGAATTAAAATTTTGTTATAGGCCTACATGTTATTATAAAATCCCATTGGACACAAAATCTAGAAATGGCCTATGTCTCCTTTTAGAATAATTAAGGAGTGGCAAGAAGAAATTGCAAAAGTGTATTTTTTTTCATTCAAACCGTTTTATTTGAGTATTCATACGTATTCGATTATTTGGTTAGATCGATAAGTATTATTTAAAAGAAGGTATTATTAAGTGAAACTATTTTTGCGACAATACGGGTACGACACCCTTTCTACTTTCCGGTAGTAAACACCCCTTTACGACACATGACGATTCTCCACATGTCTTCATTTGAAACGTGAAACGTCTACACATGAGATCATTATCGTATCGCTATCGATTTTTTGATTCGCCCTAAATCTAAATAAAATATGGGTAAAAGTAAAAATAACAGATTTAGACGCCCCCAGTTCAACGGAGAGGGACTGTCGGTAAATGCTGTGAAGGAAGTCGACGGGGACCACGATGAAGTCTGTGATGGAATTGATTCTCCAGCTGGGGAGTTACTGGAGAAAGTAAGATCCCCGAAGTTCTGCTTAATGCATTGTTAAAAAAACATAATTGCATGGTGTTATGTTTGCTAGTTATAGGGTCGTGAAAAAACGTCCCTTACCAATGTTTACATTCTAGTATGGACCATGTCGAAGATGCATGATGGTAGATACTGTATAGGTGTAAACAGGGAGTTTTTTCATACTTTATTATAATACTTAAATGTACACCACAACGCCATGCTTATACACAATTCACAGACATTCATGGTTAAGTGTATTTTAGTGCCACAAATATGTTTTTCACATAAAGAAAAAACCGACAGATTTAATAAGTGATGGTCTGAAAATGTATTCTAATATTCTCTGTATTTATGGGTTTAGTTGCAGAATCCCAGTGCAGACATGCGTGAGTTTGCTTGTGCCAGCATATCACGTGTGGTGCAACAGAACCAGACAATCCCAGGCTTCCTCCAGCAGGATGCGGTGAGGCGTCTGGGGCCTTTAATGCTGGACCGAAGTCTGGCTGTCAGGGAGACAGCCACAGGGGCGCTTAGGTGAGCATCCAGTAAGAATGTCCTCCTCCCAGTGCTAGCCAATCAACAGCCAACCTAGGAAATTTAAGGCATGGTGTGGAGTGGAGGTCTTTCTGGGTCCAACAGGCACAATATCCCGAGATCCGACCCTGGACGGGAGCCGGTCTGGGTCCAATATTTTTCTTGGATCTAGGCCGGTCTGACATTACTATTATAGCTACGTGTTTCTCACTTGAATGTTAAACCTGTAGTCTAACAATATAATGCTTTTTTATGTTTTATCTATAAATGATGAAATTATTGCCTCTTACTGTATTATCATTTAGCAGATGAGTATGTATACCAAGCTTGGACAACCTAATGTAGGAAATAGATTTTCTATATAGTTTATTTAAGTTTTCTGAAAAAAGAACTGAATAATGCTTTTATGCAACATGCTATGATATTTCAGAAAATTAACTGCATCAGTCTTTTTGTAAGATAATCCAAATTAGCCATTAGTGATATTTTACTAGACTCATATAAATGGACACATATAAAACCATGAATATAACAGTTGGTTATTTCCCATTTTTGAGAAATAGACACAGCCAGATTGACAAATATAGCACCATCCCAAGACAATAATGTGAGCTGTTCATCCTTCTACCTAATTTGCTGGTAATATTCGTACGTATGCTTCTAAATGTACAGTGACAATGGTGCCTTTAGTGTTATTATGCATAAAAGCAGTTTTTACACAATGTTGTCAAATTTGTCAATTTCTTTACATACTGTGCTCACTTTTACCATTGTAGATCAGCCTTCTAGAGCAAAACCAAAATTACCTCCATGTTCTAGAGAACAGGTTAGGGTTAGAATGATGGTTCCGGACCAATTTGGCTATTTTAAAGAGCCTGAGTGGAAGGTGCCGATGCCCAGCGCTTTTCCATTAACTCTCCCCTTTTAATTGATGTGTACAACGCGTTTGTGTCACAAACCGCTGGATATTTACAGACGTCTTAGGTACATCTGTCTCGTTTGGGCACCCCTCTTCCGCAAAAAGACAGCAAATGACCCATTCTGCTACCTCATTTACCGTCATTAATTATATTGCCTGGTTCGAAAGATTCTGCTGAACACATTAAAAGAAAAATGGTGTGGCTAGCACAAATAAAGCACAATTTGGTGAAATAATTCCATAACCAAATTGAAACACGCGATGATAGGGCAATTTAATCAATATGAGTTTGATTGTCCTTTCCTTAGCATCGCCTTATTACTATTTTTTATTTTTTTGCCTTATTACTAGTCAAGTGAACAAAAATAAAACAAGATGAAAATATGGCAGCATGCATTTAACGTGTTGCACAATACAGTATACTTATGAATGAAGCAACGTTGTCTAAGAACTTATAGATGGTGCTCCTTAATGTCTAATAACTTATAAATGGTGCTACTTAATGTCTGAGGACTTATAAATGGTGCTACTTAATGTCTGAGGACTTATAAATGGTGCTACTTAATGTCTGAGGACTTATTAATGGTGCTACTTAATGTCTCAGGTCTGAAGAAAGACCTTGAATTTAGCGAGGATGAAAACCTGTACTTCCTGGTTGAGCGAGGAATATGTGCAGAAGCAGAACTGCTTTTTACAACATTGTAAAATAAATGTGATTTATTGAGCTACGTGCATAGGACTCTTCCAAACCTGCCTGGTAGTTGCTGCAGTGAGTCCAGGCTTGAGTTGTAAGAGTAGAGTAGAGCATGTTTTAAAAAAATCTTAATTGACTGATTCATTGATTTTCAGATCAAATGAAAGCACATGATCAAGAGTCCTGTTGACTTAGATCTGATGTGAAAGTTATCATTTAAATATTGATATGAAATATGTGTTGTTCTTCTGTCAGGAACTTAAGTGCGTGTGGTGGTCATGAGGTGTGTGAAGACATGGTGAAACAGGATGTCATGACTCCTCTGACGGCTCTTCTCCGAGAGGTGAGGCTTTCCCTAGTAAATCATTCCTGTTATAAGCCGGTGCTTAACCTGAAATAAATCGAAGTCTGGTACTCAATTTATTTGTTCATAATATAGCTGCAGAAGCTGTAATACTGTAATACAATATTGTATAGAATAGTAGTTGCCATTACTCACTGACTCCTGGTGCTACTTGAAAATGTATTTTGGGCTTGTTTTTACATTTGCACCAGTTTCTTTTTAATTTAAATAATGATAGTATGCATGTATGCAAAGGGACGTTCCAATTGACATCCACCTGTTGATGATGAGTCAAATAAACAGTGCTGTGATTTCAAAGTGTCTGAATCCCAGTGCTGCTGCTTCTCCACAGTGCTGCGCTGGGTTCGAGACCAACCCTGCCCTCTCATTAAAAGAGCAGAAAAACCCAGTGGAAGATGTAGCCAATGAAGCTGTTAACTTGCTGTGGAACCTCTGGTAAGAAAAACATGATGGTGAAAGTGGTAGTAATACCAACATCGGATCATAGACCAACCTGTGTGTCTGCAGCTTCCCCATAGAGATCCTCTGCTTAGCAGTGTTTGTGTGGTCAAATACTGTCTGTTGTGTCTTCCTTTCTGTCAGTGAGAGCAGTACCCAGGCGCTGTCTGTGTTTAACAAAGCAGGCCTTTTGGATGTGATTCTCCAGTGTCTGGAGAAACACACTCACAACATCCAGTTGGCTCTGTCGGCAGGTAAGTGTCACTATCAAATATGTACGCCAAACATGAACTAGCTTTTACATCAATAATTGGTAATTGCACCCATGACTACGTATTTGGTTTTTAGTCCATGCTCACCTTTCTTTCTAGCCCACTGTTTGCACACAGTGACTGAGGACAATGCAGAGCTGCTGTGCAATACGAACAACGCTGTATTAGGAAGTCTGGAGAGTGTGCTGCTCTCCTCAGAGACTGCCATGGCACACGTACTGCTCAGGACGCTGGCTGCAGGCATGGCTACACTGTCTTTGTTGTGTCACTATTTTACAGATTATACAGATTATGGTCAGATGTCTGTTTCCTCACAGCGGTAACCGTTCATCTGCGGCACAAATGAGTATTGCTGAAATGTAATCTGTGCTGTGCACGTACAGGGTCACTGTGGAACCTGAAGAGTAGCCTGCCAACGGCCCGCCAGGCCCAGACCCTCAGCGCCTTAGTAGCCACCCTGTCCCACTGCTTGGAGCTGGACAGTGGCACGCTGATTCCACAACTCCACCAGGCTGACGTGTCCTCTAATGCCACTGCCTCTGAGCCTGGGGAGATGGAGATTCACCAGGAAGCTGCAGAGGAGATGGAGGAGGAGGAGGATGGGGGTGGTGAGGAGGAGGGTCGACCGAAGAGAAATGAAAAGTCAACAAAGACGGATTCAGATTTCTCAGATCTACTGCCTGTAAGTATTGGCCCTGTTCCCTCTAAAGGTAACCTGTGGAACTAGGTTACTTTTAGACACGGTGCACATTCCAAACACGAAGTTGTCAGTCAGCCCTCTGCTCTACTCGCTGAGCCCTTGAATTACATTCTACATTGTGACAACCAAGTGTACTCGCCAGTGTACTTGCCTAAGCTTGGGAGAGTGATGATTGGGACTTGGCTAGCGTCAAAGCTAATTCTTTAAATGTTTTAATGGGATTGGTTAAATCTGAGACTGTGGCCACTGGCAATGTTACACATGTTTTTGCAGTTTGCATTGAATGCAGGGTGTTAACAAACCAGAAAGGCCACAACATTGTTTTAGGCATTTGGACAAGCTCTTACATTATATGATCCTGCTTCTTACCTACAAGGCCCTCCATGGCCTTGCCCCTTTCGACCTCATTCACTTACAAACCTCATCTCGTAGTTTTCGCTCCTTCAACTCTGGACTGCTTAAGGTCCCAAAAACTAGACTTTGTACCATGGGTGATTGGGCGTTTAGTGCTGCTGCCCCAAAACGGCAACACGCAACTCCAACTCAATTATAAATATAAACACAGTCTCCAGACTGATTTGTTCATGTTAGCATTTCCCACATCTTAGCCTTGTCTTTTGGTTGAATTATTTTAGTTCAGTGTCCTTGGCTGTCCTGAGAGGTGCTCAAAATGTCATGTATTATTATTATGATGATGGCAGTCAAAGTGCATCTGGTGTCCACAGGATTTCCCTCATAAGAAAGTGGCTAGGGCGAGGGTTTAGAGAGTAACAACTATGTAATTGGACTGCAGTAATGGTAATAACCTTTATGGGCAGAGTACACAGTTAGTGGCCTTATCAGAAAAAAACTGCTTTGTTAAAGCAGGGAAACAAGTAGGTAGAGGGTAAGGAACACAGCGGTATGGTTAATTTAGTGTTTCTTTCCTACTGCAAGTTATTAGTCTGTTTTTTATTTCCAGAGAGGCAAGGAGGAGCTGAGGGAGGCGACAGCTTTGCTGACAGCCCAGCAGACGTCCTTGGAGATCATTGTCAACATGTGTTGCTCTGATGGTGAGTGCTTAGGGCAGCAGAGTCTGGACAGCAGAGCATTGCTGACCTGGAGGGATTGCTCTGTCTAGGACATGAAATGACATGATAGTGTTATCTTGCAAAAAGCAGTTATAGCAGAATATTTCAGATGGGCTTTTGTAGTTTTCAGGAAAGTTTTTTCATTTTTTGTGGGCCTGTTTGTGGCTGACTGTTCCTGTCTGTCTGTCTGTCGGTCTGTCTGTGTCGGCCTGTCTATTTGTATGTGTCTGTCTGTGCCTGTGGGTCTGTCTGTCTGTGTAGATCCCTCAGATGATGAGTGGGAGGAAGCTTCGAGCAGTGATGAGAGTGAGATGTGTCCTGACAGCCTCTCTGAGGGGAACACCAGTCTCCTGTCTCCACTATGTCTGTCTGCTGAGGTCCATTGGGCCTTGATCAACCACAACATCCCGGAGAAGGTGTGGGATTTGTTTTCTCCTTGCATAATTTGGTCACTTGTGATTTTTTATCAATTTGTTTTATGCTCAATTAACATGTTGTAACTGACTGTAATACACACGAGTGAATGTAGTGTAACTGTGTTTCTGCTAATGTTGAAGGTTCTCAAGAAGACCCAGTTCCCTAGCAGGGATGCCATGAATTTATGTCAGCAAAATCCCACCTGGAAAATCTTAATAAAAAAGTAATTATTGATCTGGCATGTTGGAATAAATGTACAATTGAACACTGATTTTATTTAGTACTTTTCATCTGACTCCATTGTCCTAGCAACAGAGAACCAATTGGTATCCTTTTGTATTTATTGTATCCTGCAATTTGAAAACATTCTTTTAGAAGTTAACCAAAGTACATTTTCTCCCAGAATGCATCGGGTACAGTATCGGGCCCTGACTTGCCTTCATAACATGCTGTCTACCATGGATGCTGAGTCCCTGGGAGGGGCTGCAGCTCTACAGGCTGTTGCACAACACCTGTCCACACTGGTCTTCAGTGCCTCAGGTTTGTGAAAGACAAATTCTTTAGATAATTTGGATGAAGGTTACTTTCCATATTGGTATTTGCTGAAGTTTGGTCAATTTTTCCGCAACCTTAGAGATCCTCAAGGAGGAGGAATTCCTGGAAGCAGTCACGAGTGCCATGCGATCCCTTTTGCAAATCACAGCCCCCATGAAAATCCCAGAGGTAAGATGGCTGCCTCTGGCAGAGGAATGAGTACAATTCACCTGTCCTTGTCATGTTGGTTTATTTAATACCTCAGAATTTCCTTTTTTGTCTATCTTGAATGACGTGTGTGTGTGTGTGTGTGTGTGCAGTGTTTTACTCCCCAGCAGCTGATTAGCTTAAGTGAGGCAGCAACCCGCTGTGACATGGTCAGTGTGCGGGTGAATGCTCTTGCCATACTAGGTATCACCGGCAGCACATTGGCCAAAGAAAAGGGGACGGCTGAAACTATAAAGGTACTATGTTTTTACCATTCCTTATTTCACATTGTTTAATGTGTGCTGCTAAATGGAGTTCAATTAGATCCCCATGATGTGGACAATCAAATTGCAGGCATTTTAATTTACATTTACTTTACATTTACATTTACTGCATGGTCAAGTTAATGATTATCTTCCCCCACAGTTTCTTGTCATGATTGGTTTAATCGGCTTTGATTACTAATCAATAAAATAGCATTAAAGGTTTGTAGAAAAGCAGAGTGTTCGGCGTGGCTCAGATGTCTCTAGATACAGCATGGATTCAGGGTATAGCAAGGAAGGGTGTGTTTCAAGAAAAAATATATATAATGTGATTCAAAAGGATTTTTTGGTGTTACAAGTTACTGACTTAGGCTAGACTATGTGTAATCGAAGTGTTTACATCTAGAAATCTCAGAAATACTACTTCATTTGCAGACACACTTGAGTTTTCATTAGCTAAAATCCAAAGATGACATTGAATGATACAGTCACACTTTAAAGGACAATTTCTAATGATTATTGTTCTAGGTGAATATGTGCAGTGCGCACTAACCTGGGGATGTGGTTAGCTGATGATGTAATAACACAATGATGTAATAACACATGTACTTTCTCCCCCATTTTTCGTAAGGTATATTTACAGTGTCAAAATATTTCTTTGAAGTGACTGATGTATATATTATTATCATAGTTAATACCATTTTTCTAAATGTTGTACAGTATATTGAAGATTATTATTTTTTCATTAATAAAAGCAAAGTTTTGGAAAAAGGGACTCAGACCGTGGTAGAGATATTCAGGGTTTAATTCCAGAAAAGACGTTTTAGAGTAAAGCCAACATGGCTTATTTAAAGTACATAGCAACTGCCAAACATGGTTGCTGCAGCATTGTGCTATTAGACTTTTCTCTTTAGTGGAGGCAGGCTCTGGTCACCATGGCAGGGATGATTTATAGCTTGAAATATCACATTTTTGCTCTAATCCTAAAAACCGAGGTTGTGCTGACCTAAAGAGTGCTGTGCACACAAGATCCTCTTAGAATTACACTCTTATGCAAAAGAATGTGCGATAAAATTGCAAAATCGTTTAAGACCTATCCATGATATATACATGTATAACACTTAAACTAACCCTGGCATAGGCTAAAACCAAATCATGCAAATATACCACCATATACACCTCTGCAGAGGTGTAAAAAAGGTAAATAAAAAGGACAATGTGTTTTGTTGCCACTTCCAGACCATTGTCAACCAGCCCTATTTAAATAATACTATGCACTTTTTACAGATGATTGGCAATGCCTTACTTCAGGTTGCCACAAAGGAGGCCAACCTTGTGGTATGTGGAGAGGCTCTGGATGCTCTATTTGATGTTTTTGCTGATGGAGATGAGGCAGAGAGTGCTGCTAAAAACCTCAACTTACTGTCTGCACTAAAGGCACTTCAACCTGTATTCAAGGCAAAGGTACCAGAGATTATGAATTGAAATATACTTCCACAACATCTTATATTGGCAGACACAATGCGGTGGCAATTTGTTAAATTACTGCTTCTGTCAAATTTTCCCTCCTAAAGATTCACAAAGAAGGGAAAGGAAAGTACAGCCCTGAGCAGATGTGTGTGCTGGACAACATTAAAGTGAACCTGAGACGGTTTATTGGATACCTGGAGACTGTGGTTAAGAAGCGTTAAATTAATAACCCAACGATATAATACAAACTCTTGACATGCTGATACAAGATGTCTTAGAATAAACATTTTAATTTGACACAGCATTTCCAGAATCTTGGGATGGAAGAGGGAATTGGATGAAGTGGAATCTCTCAGTCTACATTAGAGGGACAGTTGACCCAAATTACTTTATTTAAAATTCAAATATGGCAGATGTTCATGTTTTATTTTAAAATATCAAGCCCTTTACAACTTAATGTTTTCTACTGATGGTTTGAAATTGTGTGTGCAAAAAGGCTAGCTATTAAATATGATTGTTAAATACAACAGTTTTGAAAATGTACAATATATACAATATAAAAATATTGTTTTTGACTGAAGAAAAAATGTGATTGATTCTATGTATTTTCATCAACCAACTCACAAAACACACTGTTCATATCCTCTCATATTGTTTCATTTTGCTCTTGTGGAGAAAAGCCACAACTGTTGGACAGGCATTGGTTTCAAAAAGTGAATATTTTGGAAATCCGGTGCACTGTTGCTGATTTTACTATATTGAACGTTGTCGGTAGACGTCTGTTTAATTAATTTTATTCCAGAGCGCCAAAATAAAGCCATTCACCTACCACTACCTATCACTATTACTCATTCACAGGAATACCCAATAGGCCTATTGCATTTTTTTTTTTGCAAATTGTGTTATTAGTTGAACAGTAAGTCATGATGGGGTTGTGGAATAATGCTGATATCCCTCAGCTTGTGAGGGAAATGTGTGATTAAATATAATTTCGGCTATCGTTCAATCAGACTTCAACCCACCCGGTTTATAGTTAACCAAACACCATGTACTTAATAGGAGTAAGTTGCATTTACATACAGACTGCCCGCCCTGCTCTAATGGAGCTCTAGATTAGTTAATTGGTCGCCTAGTGATGCTTGAATCTAAGAACATTTAAATGCAATATGGAATTGGCAGTAGCTTGGATCGTAGTTACTAATTATACGTGTTTCCCTTGTTGCAGTAAACTACCACATGTCTTGATATTTGACTTGTTATCAAGGCTGTTCAGTCAAATATAGACCATACATGTTTGGATAGCCCAGAACTGACACAATAGATAAAAATCTAGCTAGCTACTAGCGCAGCCAGACGAAGGTGCTATAAAGTCTGTCTAATCCATGTGAGTATATGATGTATTTTAATAAAAAATTGTTGGTGTTCCTAGTGGTTTTAAAACGTGTTGGATTAAGGTTAGAGTTGTAATGAATGTAAAATGTAGGCATTAGGTTAAGGTTTAGGAAGTTAGTTTAGGTTTCACGTTAAACTGAGTTTTAGGGGTTCGTTAAAATATCGTATTAATAGTAATAAAATGCCGAACCTTACCATTGATTAAAAAAAATGTGAAAACACCGTTGCCGAAATTAAATAGCTAACCTTGTCTTGATTTTTGGGAGGATATTGATGCAATGGACACAAAATAGGGTGTAGCATATAGACAATTAAAAAAAATACTTGAAACCAAGTTGTTCCTAGGCAGGACATCCTACTATGCCTCGCGCCTGAATTATTAATTATCAGGGAGGCCATATTTCAGCTACACTTTCATATTTCGCAATCATAGACACTCTACTACTTATTTTGGTGTATTTTTATCCAAACATAATGACGTAATTGTTTTTTGTTACGCAATAGCACGGCGTATAATTACGTAACAACTATCTCCGCCCTTCTAGCTGTGCGCGTCTACGCATGCGCAGTGTCCGCCATTCAGGACCCTACAGAGTCAGGAGGAAAGTGAGGCGCTGGGCTTCTACTGGAAACGGTTGCACGTTTTATGCATTCTTCAATCCAAACATTGCCAACATACTGTTGTTGTTTTTTAAACACTTTCTGGATGTTTTTAATTGATAGATGTGGGATCAACATATTGTATCGTAATTTGAAATAACTTTTGTACTACTAGCTAGCTAGTCCGACGCTGCTAGTTACCTGGCTAGCTTTAAGCTACACGGACTGAGCCCTGCTCGGGTTGCTGACTGACTGCCCGCCTGCAGTGTTGTTTGATGGATCCTAGAATTGCTTGGTTTCAGCCAGAACAACTTGGACCAGCTAACGCCTTGTGGATGAGGATCTGGGAAACAACTCAAGGCCTGGACAATCTGTACTTTAATAACAACTGTAGTACTAGTAGTACACCGAGCTCACCGTTGAAATACAACGCACACTTTGCATTGGAGAACTCGAGTAGGAACGGAGACATCTGCCACTTTGAAACTGGGAATCTGGGAATGTCTAACTCAACCAAGGACAGAGATGTGGTTGAACAGCGAGATTTTATTCCTTTGGAAGGGAATAACAACCACAACAACCGAGGTGGTGGTGGGTTGTATGAGTGTGTCCGGGTTCCTGGGGTCACAGGACACCCCAACAAGAGGAAGAGGGGCAACAAGGCGAGTACCTATGGGTTCAATAGTAGCCTGGAGATCAGCGGTGGGGAATACAAGGGAACACCGTGGAAAGTCAAGAATTATGAAGGAATCCTGGGGTAAGAAATACATTACACGTTTTATTACTGGTACAAAATGACTGCTGTAGTTTATAAGAGTCCTTCTAGATATGTAAGGGATATGTATATGTTTTTATTGCATGTGTTTACTGTGTGGGACAATGCAATTGCAGTTGTTGCATACTTACTAAGCTGCTCATGTTAGATGACAGACTAGTAACTAACATAGACTGTCACATTCCTTGTGACTGACGTTTGTTAGGCTGTTGAAGGAGTGGTGAAATTACAAATAAATACCACGGCAAATTGGCACGCCAAATATGGTGATGATGATGATGATGCCTAACCATAGCTGGCGCCATACCTATATACGTTTAAAATGTATGACCTTCATAGTTAGCCAGCTACCTCGTGGTTGATCATGTGCTGGTTGTGTTCCCTATGATACGTGATTTAAGAGTTGAGCAGGAATTCCTCTTATTTGACGTCACTGTGGAGCTCTACTGTAGGTAGCCATCTCTGGTTTAATTTTTGTGTTAAGTTAAAGAAGGTGGCTCAGTATGTATAACATATATGTATTCCTAAACTATATGACATAAGGGATGTTCTCATTCAGCAATTTTTTTATACACCACAATGTAATAAATGATACTGGGTTTTACGCCAAGCCTGGCTTTCGAGGATAGTCCAGGTACGTTGATAACAAGGGTTGTGACGATATTTAGCTCACGGGACGAGACGATACGCAATATTGCGATCAAGAAATCGAGACAATATTTCAATGACGAAATTTATGACTGGAAAAATGGTACTTAATTCTACTGAAAGTCACAAAAT
This sequence comes from Dallia pectoralis, assembly GCA_029465975.1. Classification (NCBI taxonomy): domain Eukaryota; kingdom Metazoa; phylum Chordata; class Actinopteri; order Esociformes; family Umbridae; genus Dallia; species Dallia pectoralis. Next base: position 11,806,363 of record CM055749.1, on the reverse strand, counting down.
TCTAAACAATGCAGGTGCGTGCTTTCTCGGTGGGACTAATCCTTTGCAGTAAAAGACAGAACATTATGAAAGCATTGTAAAAGGATTTTCCACAAACTCAACTGACTGGCTTCTCTCCTGTATGATTTCACATATGTACTCACTTTTGTTTCCAGCAGTTCACACATTAATGGCTGTGTTATTTTGAGGGGACAGCAAATTTACACTGTTATACAAGCTGAACACTCACTACTTTACATTGGAGCAAAGTGTCATTTCTTCAGTGTTGTCACATTAAAAGATATCCTTTTCAGCTCGTTCAATATCGTGATATCTCGTGGCGCCCCTATTGATAACTCTATGGGTGACTGAATAAGAGAGTCACTTAGAATTGTGGTGCAGGAAGTCACTGTCTGGTTTTGGCACCCACTGTGTAATATATCAGGTCTCACCCAAAACAAACCCAGCCTTTGCATTGGTTTGCCTCCAAGCTGTCCTGCCAAAGGCTGGGTCGGCCTGACTTACTATTGAGTCCAAAGTAATGGCAAGCAATCCATTTTTATTTCAAGGACGACAACATGTATTTATTTGCATTTCCTTATCCGACTGTTTAATTTGGCCTCATGCAAGTGAAATGGCATGCTGTGCAATTATTGCACCAGTGTAGGTGAAAAGGCCTGTATGACTAACAACACAGGGGATATGAATATACGTTTTTATCAGAGGTGTACGCTTGTTATTAGTGTTGTGGCTTAAAGATCTATGTGAGTCGTTATTGTCAGCATGTCTCTCACATCCCTTTATTATTACATGTTTTCAAAAGTTAGTGAGTGCTGTTGGCAGTTAGCCTAAAAAGTGTCAGGTACATTTTTAACCAGGCAAACAACAACACGCCTTAGGTAAAGAAGACTGTTTATGTAGTAATGACACTGCTATTTTACTTTATTTGCACCAACAATTTTTATTAAGTCATGTAATTAGATTTCCATAAATGTATTTTGTAGCTTGTTACAAGCAAATTCCTTATTGTTGTGTAACTGGTCTGACGTTACCCAACGTGAAAAACTGATCATGTTTGTTAAGATACGGATAACGTTTTACTTTGTATTTATAGAAATCAACCACTACTTTTAATTCACTAACAAAACAGTTCTGTTCAGGGACCATGAATAATATAGGTAACAAGTGTTTATTTTCAGAGTACGCTCTGCACAATAGTGTGGGGGAGAGAGTCCTTATGATATTCCTAGTTCTGGTGAATTTAATGCACTAGGTTAAAACTTCCCAGACCAGGTTAATACGATCCTGTCAGCGAGGTGCCACTAAAAGTTGTTGTGAAATTGCGAAGTACCATGACAAAATATGTAAATATAAAGTTGATCAATTATTTTGTAGACATGTAGATCTTCTCTATATTTCTGTCTTGATCTTTTTTTCTGCTCGTACATCTCGCTGATTCACGCTGCTGTTGTGCTGTCTATCTCGCTCTCTGTCTCCCTCAATCCCTTGACCATGCTGTTTTCTGTGTTCTGCAGGCTCCACGAGGAGATCAATGACTTTTACAGGTATATGTCACCTCGGGCGGAGGAGCAGAGGATGAGATTGGAGGTGGTGGACAGGATCGAGAAGGTCATCAAAGACCTGTGGCCCGCTGCTGTTGTAAGAGATGTTTTACTTGTGTTATTAGGCAGACACTCTTATCCAGAGCAACTAACTGATAGATGTTTAATAGATGTTATTAACTACTATAGTATTATAATTGGTAGAGAGAAGTGTGCGTGCGTGTGTGTGTGTGTGGACTAATCTTACACTTCAAGTGATCAACAAGCCCCTTAAACATGCACACACACACACACACTCATGATCACACGTTTACTTTGTGTGTCTGTAACAGGCTAAGCTAAATATATGGGAACTCAGAACCACATGGCCACATAATCTGTCTAGGTCAGTTTGTCTAGGAGGCCCATTTAGAAGTTCAGAGCCTTGTCATGACTTACCTTGGATCTGTCCAGCTGGGTTAATCCCCTTACTGGAATTGAAACATCTTTAGAAAGTGGCAATCATCACCGTTTTACAAACTTAAGTGTTCCTCTGTACTATGGTTTACATGTGTGTGGTGCCGTGGTGTTTGGTAGTGGGATACGTTTATTTAGCCAGGCAAATGGGCCCTCATTAACATCCACATTCTAAATAGTCTTAGAGGTTCATACACCATTAAGTAGATTGCAGTCCTTACTTTTCACTTGTGGTCTATTGCGAGATACCTCAGACCTGTAGAAAGATTGAATCAGATTCGGAATTGGGGTTATTAGCCAAGTCGGTTTACACACACAAGGATTTTTTCTGACCACTAGCTGCAGCAACACTAACAGTGAACAGAAACAGGTTTAAGGATGATTGAAGGTTATTTCTGACACCTTGCTTGGAACCAGTGGGTTGGCCCACAAAGTTGTGGATGTGATCACAGATCCACAGTACCTAAAACACTACATGTCTTTGGCAAAACATAACGATAATGCGTTCGATTTACAAAGCTTTGGCATGGGATCATATGGAGCAGCACTAGAGAATTATGGAGGAGAATAAAACAATAAAGCCATTATCATCTCCTATAAAGCTGTGATATTGTCTCTAAGAAAGGGGCGGGTTATGTGGCATGTGCTGGAGGCAACATTACTGTGCCATGTTATATGTAGTCAGTAAATCTCTGTGCATGTTATGTGTAGCTGGTGGCTTAGCGTTATAGTGAAAATGCATTGTAACCAATTGTTTAGAATTGTAATCCTTGTTAACGTATTTGCAATACTGTCTATGTCATGACTAATCTGTGTTACTCTGGTGGTGTGTTTTCCAGGTTAGAGTGTTTGGGAGCTTCAGAACGGGTCTCTATCTGCCAACCAGGTAAGCAGTCTGCTTCAGATAACTTGGGCACATTATGGACTTTGTACCTGCTTATAGTATGCAAGTATAAAAAAACACAGTGCTTATATGGTTAGTGTTTGGCGTCATGGCTGACAATTATGTAATTATTGGCCTTTTTTGTGGATTCATGCTAATGAAAATGTAGCACTTATAATCCTGACTCTTAACCTTGTTTCTGCAGAGCCAGACTGTCATTTTCTCCCGTTTCGCTAGCTCTCCTCTCCTCGATCCTTCTCGCTACCTTCATCTCTAGCTCCCTCGCTTTTTCCCTCGCTCCTTCTCGCCCACATCCTTTTTCTTTATTTTTCTCTCGCCCTCCCTCAGTCTAACGCTGTTGATTAGTGACATGAGAATGTGAACTAAAAGTGGTGTTTTTCTGACCCATACTTTTTCACATTTTAGTGACATTGATCTGGTGGTGTTTGGGGACTGGGAAAACCTGCCACTTTGGACCCTGGAAGAAGCCCTGCGGGAGAACAACGTGACCGGCGAGAACTCCATCCAAGTGCTGGACAAGGCCACAGTATGTTGTGTGCGTGTGCGTGTGCGTGTGCGTGTGTGTGTGTGTGTGTGTGTGTGTGTGAATAACAGTGTGTCTAAGCCCCTCCTAATCACCACTGTGTATGTTCCAGGTACCCATCATCAAACTGACAGACCACCGCACAGAAGTAAAGGTGGACATCAGCTTCAATATAAGGAATGGCGTTAAAGCTGCCAGTCTCATCAAAGACTACATAAAGGTGAGTGGAGAAGGCATCCTTAGATCAATGCAGTTCGGTTACAGATCTGGCCAATGATATCGGCTTGATATGAGGTTTAAAAAGCGTGTGTGACGTTGTATGTGTGTGGTGCCAGAAGTGTGTGATGGTGTGTGTGTGTGACGTTGCGTGCGTGCGTGTGTGTGTGGTGCCAACCGAGTGTGATGCTGTGTGTTGTGCTAGCCGTCTATATCCGAAGTGGTCTTGTCACAACTCTTGAAATCGTTATGCTAATTACACTGAACAGCTTACAATGATATTCTCATTCCATCAACTCAGCCATACCTACAATGCCCCATCTAGTGTTTGAGGTATTCCCCTCTAGAGGGCACTGTAACCATATTCCTGTTTCAGAAATACCCACTGCTTCCCAAACTGGTTCTGGTGCTGAAACAGTTTCTGCTCCAGAGGGATCTGAATGAGGTGTTCACTGGAGGGATTGGCTCCTATAGTCTCTTACTCATGGCTGTGAGCTTCATGCAGGTAAATGACCTGATAAACCCAGGATAGATTGTCAACATTAAACGTATTTACTTTTAAGACTAGTTCGTTGAACCCTTGGTTTGTTTTTCTATTGAATTCACCTAATATCCTCTGTCGTTCTACTCCAGCTTCACTATAGAGAAGATGCATGCAGCCCCAATGCGAACTTGGGCGTTCTTCTCATAGAATTCTTTGAGCTCTACGGGCGCCACTTGAACTACTTCACGACGGGCATCCGGATCAAAGATGGAGGCAGCTATGTGGCCAAAGAAGAAGTTCAAAGGAGCAATGGCCTCTACCGACCTTCCATGCTCTTCATAGAGGACCCGCTAGCACCAGGTAGCGTGGCTTATTCTACAGCATTGGTGCACTGGTGCCGATCATGCCTAATCACTAAAGACGACCCTTAAATCCAGAAACCATCACATGTGTTTTACACTCTGAATAGGACAGTTGGAGAAGCGGAATTGATTTAATATCAGGAATAATTGTCTGAAATCTGTCGTCCTCTTTGCACAAGTAAACGATCTGAGCGTTGCCTCTTGTCTTCTGCAGAGAACGATGTTGGTCGCAGCTCATATGCTGTGCTGCAGGTGAGGCAAGCCTTTGATTATGCCTATGTAGTCCTCAACCATGCCGTTTCACCCATCGCCAAGTACTACCCTAACAACAAGGTGGAGAGGTAAGATGTCTAAAAAAAAAGTGTAATGCTTTATGAATACCTAACCCTCGCTATTAGGTTCTATTCTAATCAAGCCTCTTTTATTTCCAAAAGTCTGCTTGGGAGGATAATCAGGGTGACCCAGGAAGTGGCTCAATACAGGGACTGGATCACCAAGGTCTGGGGACCACAGTCTCTGAATGAACCTGCTCTCAATGGTATGTCCAGAGGTCCAGAGACTAGTATGGTGCTGGTCAGTCAATCTAACACACGCAGCCTTTGCCTTACCACTGTTTGTTCACGCGTACTGCTTTTGTAGGAAATGATGTCACCTCGTTGGTGAAGCCTCAGCTGGATGAGTACAATAACAATATGACAGAGGAGGTGACTGCACCTGCGTCTCTCAGCCAGATCCGCTTCATCACTTCCTCACCCTCCTTTCCCTGTTTACCTGTGTCGTCGTCATTGTCCTCGTCCACGTTATCCAGTTCCAGCGATGCTGTAAGTTCTGTTTGACACACAGGCACAGACACGCACATGCACAGACACGCACATGCACAGACACGCACACACGCACAGGCACACACGCACAGGCACACACGCACAGGCACACACGCACAGGCACACACGCACAGGCACACACGCACAGGCACACACGCACAGACACACACGCACAGACACACACGCACAGACACACACGCACAGACACACATGCACAGACAAGCACAGGCACACACGCACAGGCACACACAGAAATCATGACGTGTAATATTCCGACAACTTTTTTCTCTATTTCACTGATTTGAGATTGGCTGTCCTCAGGATTCTGACGGGACACCTTGTAAAACAGTGAAGCAGCAACTTGGACAAACCTCTCGCACGAACACAGAGTCCTCAGCAGTCTTGACCAATCAAAGAGTACAGAGCCACTCTGCCAGCACTCCTGGCAAATACAAGGGGGGCAAGGTAGTGTCGGACACTTATTTACTCAACCTACAATTATTAAACATAACTTACATGAGCTAAACCTTACAACACCCTGTATATATAACTTGAAAGTTATAGAAGATTACTACATTTGTTCTGTCAAAAGGATATGCTTAATTGAGAAAAAATGCAGATTTGAGTATCCCTCATTATTCAAATTTGACTTTGTTTATCCCTGTCTTGAGTGACGCAAATCTTATTGTGAAGATTCAAAACAATAATTCCTCCCCCCAATGCTGACCACTTGTGACCGTTTTGATGTACCGGCTTATAGAAAATGAGCAGGTGTTGTATGTCTCAGAAATAAAAATCTGTTTTTGTTTGCTGAAATAGGGAGTGTTTGAGATCTTCAATAGCATGGCATTTAAATCTGAAACCCAGAATTGTTAATAACCGTTTTTTTTATATTAATATAGAAATATCATCGCCACATATAGGTCCATCAGGGGAATGCTTACTCCCATTAATTTGATCTAATCAAGTATGTGTCGTTCTTGTTTTTCAAGGCCAGGTCGTTTCGCCCATCCAGTAAAAACACCCACCAAGGCCAGCAGAACTCCTCATCTAGCAGCAAAAGTCTTCAGAGCAGCAAGCCACACCACCAAGGCAATGGCAAAAAGAGGAAACCCTCGCAGCGCTCAGAGCCCCAGGACCTTTGCAGATAATGTCCCAGGACATCTGCTTTGCAACAGACTGACTGACTGTCCTGCTTCTGCTGCCAGACACCACTTTGATTGGGAAGTAGTATTCTTGCGAGACTTTCTCTTCTTTTTTTACAGCTTTAAAAGAACATAAAAAAAGAAACTATAGGACGTTTGGGGCCTTAGCTCCCTGGACAAAAAACAGATAATAATGAAGGATGCTTGTTTGCCTACTTAATATAAAAATATGTTCTACTGTGGATCAATACCCCAGATCCGGTACCTACAAGTCTTGTCTTTTACCACAGCGCCATCTGCTGTTATGGAGTAAAACCGGCAAGTATCTGGAAACTCTTGCGGATTTTAAAGAGCAATACCGTGAACTTTGCTGGCGAACAAACTTCAGCAAGAAAAGTATTTAAAAAAAAAAGAGAACAAAAGACACAAATTACAAAAAAAATATATTGGATATAGAGTAAAAACGAGAAGTTATGCATACGTTTTTTTTTGTTGACTGGTGTTTTTGGTATATGTAAGCAAGTTATATAAAGATTTGTACATTAAAATACAAATGTGCAAAAAAAGGATAACAGAAAATTGTTTCTTAAGCCTTTTTACAGGAAAATACTGGGTCAAGCCAAGTAAATGTGCACATTTTCAAACTAATTGACTGCAAAGCTGAGTAGTGACGGGTTTGGTTTCCTTTAGAAACAAAACATCAGCATCTATTTCTATTTGGTTGCTTATTTTCTGATTGAGCTACACAGGCTTTGTCCCAAAGTGTTACCCTATCACTACAGAGGAAATTGAATGCCATTTAGGAAACACCTCCAGTATTAGATGGGGACCTAAGGTAACATGCACACAGGCCTACAGATCATTGTCGTGGTACAAGTCACTCACACATGATGTACACGTACAGCTCTGTACAAAAAAATCTAGATTTTAAGAGGCTCTCTGATTTATATGTATGTTTGCAGTCATAGAGGACATTGGGATTTTAGTAAACCCAAACAATTGAGGCATGTCGAAGTTCTGCAGGTTTGTGTGGTTGTATTCACCGTTTGGTTATTCATCTATTAAGAAGTAATTTGTATTTGCTAATGCATTTTTTATCAATTAATATATGTGTGTGTGTAATATTGTATGATATTAACACGAGTCCATATTCTTGTAACTATAATTTCTCAGATACAGTACCAATGTCTTTTTTTTTTTTTTTTTTTTTGCTTTTCAGTGATAGTGACCAACTCCCTTTAAAAAAAAATTACAATTTTATGAGTCATATAAATGACAATTTATTTTAATATGGAATTGGTTTTTGATTGGATATTTGCTACTTTTTTATGAAAGGAAAATGGCAATGGAAAGAATCTCATCTGGTAATCTGTCAACATCTCATGTTGCGGTGCTTGTCAGGCTTTTTCTTCCACAACTAACCTGGGGATGGTGCCATTGCTCAAGAATATGGTTTTCACAGAACTGGCACCTGTGTACTGCATTGGGACCTGTTCATCAGCATCTAGATAGATGATCCAATGGCATGTATACACATTGGAAAGTCTGATCTTAGTTGCAAGTGCTATTTCAGCAAATGTGTAAAACTCAAAATTTTGAACTTTTGAGAATTGAATGTTTGTTTTCACAGCAGTTTATAGACCTTTATGCAGTATGTATGTGCTAATTTGTACAAACAACATCTTTACTGTTAAGGAAGCCTCGATGAGTAAGACATTTGTACCACAATAATCTGTCATCTTTTTTCTGTACTACCAACAAAGCTGTATTGAACCTCATCTGCAGCTATTCAGATTAATGCAATAAAATTCACAGTACAACTGAAAACTCCTGTTTGATATATCAATTGGTAATACATTTACCATACAGGTTATATTTACATGGGAAGGCAAAACAAACAAGAAGGTCCACGGTTATTGCATCTTCTGATTTTCTTTAACAAACCAAAAGTGGTCATCGGAGGTGTAGAAGTACATGGCTAAGTTCACCCGGTGACTTTGTTTTCAATCTCAATTAGTAACTCTACTCACCACACAACCCAGTAACTCTCCTCACCTGGTAAACACAGCCCAGTAACTCTCCTCACCTGGTAAACACAGCCCAGTAACTATCCTCACCTGGTAAACACAGCCCAGTAACTATACTCACCTGGTAAACAGCCCAGTAACTCTACTCACCACACAGCCCAGTAACTATCCTCACCTGGTAAACACAGCCCAGTAACTCTACTCGCCTGGTAAACACAGCCCAGTAACTATACTCACCACACAGCCCAGTAACTATCCTCACCTGGTTAACACAGCCCAGTAACTACTCACCTGGTAAATACAGCCCAGTAACTACTCACCTGGTAAATACAGCCCAGTAACTCTACTCACCACACAGCCCAGTAACTACTCACCTGGTAAATACAGCCCAGTAACTACTCACCTGGTAAATACAGCCCAGTAACTACTCACCTGGTAAATACAGCCCAGTAACTACTCACCTGGTAAATACAGCCCAGTAACTACTCACCTGGTGAATACAGCCCAGTAACTACTCACCTGGTAAATACAGCCCAGTAACTACTCACCTGGTGAATACAGCCCAGTAACTACTCACCTGGTAAATACAGCCCAGTAACTCTACTCACCACACAGCCCAGTAACTATCTTCACCTGGTAAACACAGCCCAGTAACTCTACTCACCTGGTAAATACAGCCCAGTAACTACTCACCTGGTGAATACAGCCCAGTAACTACTCACCTGGTAAATACAGCCCAGTAATGGTGTACATCATCATGCACATGGACAAAGTACTGTGTTTGCCAAACCACATTGTTCCATTAAGCCTTGACTCTCAGCTGGGACACCTCTCCTAACTTCACTTCTTATGTCAGCTATGGGTGACTACGGCATTAGATCAGAAGGCCACATATAGGCCACTGAATCTGTATTTTAGGCATGTCTGGCCCTAGAACAAATCCTTGGGACTGGCATTTGATTTTCTCTGGCATTTTTCGTTCATTGGTATTACATCACATATTTAATTTGTATTTATGATAATGTTTAATGAACAGCCATTATCAGTCACTTGTCTAAATCTGTGTCTTACCGAATTAATTTAAAAAGAATACTGTTTATGTTTTTTAATTTAGCGATGTATCTAATCTATTCATGGTTTTGGGCAACCTGAATCATATTTGTCAGTTTATTATTAATATCTGCAAAAAGCCAATTAGTTAATTAATCACACATTTTAAATTGTAAACTAAATTGTGGTGTTTGTACAAAGATTACTTTTGTATGATAATATGCATTGGTATTTCAGTTGTGCTATTTAATGTTTGTGATGAGATGTTCATGATAGACTGTAATTCAGGCACGGCTGTTTGTGGATGGGCTCAGTAACGGCATCTTTCATACAGCACTTCCAAGAGTTAATTGACATGGAGGTGGTGTCTAAGATACTCCAAAAGTCCACTAGAATGTGCAGTTCTGAAATTGTGATCCTGGGATACTTCTTTACTTTCCTCACCACCTCCCTCACTGTGCCTAGGGGCATTTTGCATATGCGTCATCTCCTTGGCAAGTTGAGAACTGTTCCAGACTTCTGAAACCCTTTTTTTCTCTTTATGTACACTATCGTTGAAAAGCTTGGGGTCACTTACCTTGACTTTGGATATAGGCAATATATAGTAATTGACAAGGTTAGAAATCAATATGTTTAATGCTTTTATCAAATAATCCTCAATTTACCGCAATGACAGCCTTTCTTACCTTTGGCATTATTGTTGTCCACCTTTTGAGATCATTTGAAGAGATTTCACCTCACGCTTCCTGAAGCACCTCCCACAAGTTGGATTGGCTTGTTAGACACCACTTGCATACATACGTTCAAGCTGCTCCCACAGCAGCTAAATAGGGTTTGAGACCTGGTGACTGTTGGCCATTTCATTCATAAATAGTGTTTTCATAGGTTGGAGATGTGCTTTGGGTCATTGTTCTGTTTGAAGGTGGAAATTGGCTCTAATAAAGCGCAGTCCACAGAGTATGGAATGGCAATGCAAAATGGAGTGACAGCCTTTCTACTTCAAAATCCCTTTCACTCTGTACTCATATCACCACCAAAGCACCACCAGTCCATTACATTGCCTCCACCATGCTTGAGCACTCCTCAATAATCTTTTCATTTTCTTACCATCTCAACCTCTCGTGATGTTCTTTGCAATCCAAACACCTCACACTTTCATGGAATATCTTTAATTTCTCAGAACATGAATAGAATGATGAGTTTCCTATCTTTTAATGGATTAACATTTTGTTTTGATAAAAGGTCATTTCTAAGTGACCCCAAACTTAGTCTAGGTCCTGAATACCTTTCCAAGACACTTAGTAGTAGTTCTGAAATTGGGTCTCAACCATAACCATATACCTGAGAGATGGAACCTCATGGTCTCAAGGTTTTATTCAAAAATTTGCAATAACTTTATTTGTTTAACTGTTTTTCCTAATCTTATGGTAAAAATAGACATAAAAAAGTTATCATAGAGATTAGGAATTTAGAAAGGTCAAGAAGGTGGTAGTCTTTGTTCAATCATTAAATGTCACAATGTGCAAATGGTTTTGCAGATGGCATTGTGCACTTTTAACTATTCTCTATTTTCCCTACATTCTTGTCAAATTCTGAATTTAAAATCCTGGAAAAAGTGGTTCAGTGGTCTAAGTCACTGCCTAGCAGCCTATTTAATCTAAATGTGGTTAATAAAAAAGTTGCAGGGCCGACCCTAAGCTTTTGGGGGCCCTTGGCATGATTTTGTTGGGGGGCCCATCAAAAGTCCATAGATTTAATAAATAACATATACTGCAATTCTATTTTCAATGGCCACATAGATACATTTATTTAAAGCAAATGTTCTGTAATTATAAAAATTTTACTATTAAGTGTTCCAAGTTAATATGACCTTTGAGTTAAAATAACAATAAAAAAGAATGAGTGACTTATTGGAGGTCAGGCCTGATTATATACATAGCTTAGGCAAATGTGTTTTATTCAAACATCCTATATTTATTCAAACCTGTATTTTACTTTTTTAAGTAAATGTATGAAGTAGGCTACTATGCAGGTGACAGGTCTTTAAGAGTAGATTGAGTGAGAGATGAATATCATTCTTTAAGCGATTGAGGTCTGCCCCCTTCTCACTAATACCATGCAGCAGAAGAGACAGGGACTCAACTCTACAATGTTGTTAGGCATACCATAACCGTACTCCGGATTTAGTGCACATTGAAACAGAAAACAACTAATTCTAACAATCTAATATTTTGCAATTTTATGTTGAAAATGTACACCCTTCCCCACTATAGATATACACATGTGAAACCCTCCTCATGGCAGAAATGTAAAAAATGAATACTCCTCTAATTTCTTCCAGTTACTAATGACATAAAATGTTCCTAATGTTGGTAGGTTGCTTTTTTGACCTGAGTATTGGGGCACTCACACTACAAGAAATCTGTATTAATAAAGATGTTTTGACTGCAATTTGCAAATTGAACGGGATTTGAGGTACAGGTGCATCCTTGAAGCCCCCGTGGCGTTTGCCACTTTGTCACGTGCTGCAGGCCGCCACTGCACGGCTGGCGGGCTTCACGAGCCACACACACACGCACACGCGCACGCACACGTGTGTGTTCCGCATTCAAACGCAGCCAGTCCTTCAAAGTGCGCGCGCCACACGCGCGTTATTCCGCTCGCGGTGAAATTAAAAACGGCCAGTCGAGTGGATGAGTCGAAGAATTCATGATACATAACACGAGTCGCGTCTACAATATGGGCTTTCTGTTTTCACCAGACTACCGGTGTACGTTCACCTGAAGGCAGCAGGTGAGACCAATTCTTAATCCGTGTTTATACGAGTGTTGACTTTACACGCCGTTGGGGATCCTCGCCTATATATATGTGTGGTGGTAGTAGGCGACACCGGTGTAAAAAGTTCAGTCACATCGGTGTCTATTGTGAGCGAACGTTTATGCTACACTGTTCCTCCTTTTTTATTGCATATTATTCTTCGTACATCGTATATATGAAGGTGTTTATAGCGTATCGTAAATTGCATGTTCACTTCCCATCATTTTTGAAGAAAAAAACAAAACCAGACCCTTTTCTTTCCATCAGCAGAGGCGCATATCGGTCCATGCTGTATCAAACTGGGGAGCAACTTAGGTTTTCTGTTGTATACCAGCATTTGGTTTATATGAACTAGTACAGACGTCTAATATTTACCTCATATTTTGGATTTGCATCGTGGTAATTGTGTATTTTTACATACGCAGCAATGTCATTCTTTGCAAAAAAACATGATTCAAGTGATACCCTCTTGCTTTCATCTGTTCAGCTCATTATATCTAATTTGTTTGTCTGTTACTTTGTAAGAACTTAGGGTTGTTAAAAATAACGATTCTGATCAGGAAGTCCAATCATAAATCCATATATACGTTACAGTTCTAGGTGGTGTGTATTGATTGACCCATATTAGCTGAAGGCAAAACCGAAGCATAATTAGAGAAATATGTATTTTTGGCATAATCGAGACATTTCTGTTTCAGTTTCTAATCTTACTTTGCGTCAACTCTTTCTAGAAAATGTGCCATGTATCGTTTGGTCTCTGGTTTACGAGTTCTTATTAACTGTCATTTGGTTTCAGTCAGACCACCAGGGTATATAATTACATTTGCACGGTAACGTTGGTTAACAGTTAGTCCAACAGTCAAGGGATAACCAATGTATCGACACCTTATCCTGCTTGAAGCTGACGACCAATCAGACTCACTCATTGACATGAGATCCCTTGGACTCAACATGTGCCACAATGATTCAAAGGAAAACTGCTGATTAAATATTGTAAAATAGTCATAAACAAAATGTTGTATACTCAGGTGTCTTGACCAAATTTACAATTCACACATTTATAGGTTATAGAATCTTTCCGTAATTCCAATGAGCATGTTATCCCCTCACACTTCTCTGTAATAGTTCATAAAAAAGTTTCCAACATATGTAAATGCCAACAGTATAGCTTATTTTGAAGTGGTATACATGTGGAAATGTATTAAGTCATCAATATGAACAATTACTGTAATACATTTCAACTGCTGTATCTTGTATACATTTTTCGCATCAAAATAATTGACTACATATTAAATTATATATTTGTTTTTGTAGTTGCATAATGTCCTCTTTGTTGCATGTAATGTTTTTGTTTCAAGCTTAATGTTTCAAGCTTAAACAGTCCTATAAAAATATCACATCGCATAAAGCATCTGTTGAAAGTACATTTAGTTATGACAGGATACGTTAGAATAATTTTATCTCATAGTCGGGGAAATGCTGCTCATACAGAGAAATGCCTTGCAAATCAAGTCGAACATAACGAAAGTTGGAACTTTGAAGAGCCTTTTTTACATCCTGGTGAATTTAGAAGATAACTTAAAAAAGCAAAATAAATCATGTAGCACTGACTTTTCCATTGATTTAAATTTCAGCATTGTCTCAATTCAAGGTTTGGCTTTTAATTAACGCGCTAATGAGCACTTATCAACCAATATTGGATGGCGTAGTACAAATTCAGCTTGAGCTAAAACTGACGCCAAGATGAAACCAGAGCAACCAGAGCAGAGCAAGTATTATTTTTTAGATTAGTTTTAGACATTTCTGAGGAATGTCTGTTGGCTTGACCTAGGAAGTGGTGCTTTCCAAGGTAGAGGCAAAGGGTATACATGAAAAACAATATTTCCCTACACTGGACTACACAACACTGTATAAACTTCAAAACACATGATATCAACATGCATGTTGCCGTCATTATGCAATCAACGCATATCTATTTTCGTAAACAAGCAGCACTGGTGTGATTTTTTCCTTAATTCGGATATTGAAAATAAATCTTTATGTTAATTGGTTGGACAAGGAGTGTTTTCTGATCTAGGCTTATATGTTCAAGAGTCAAGTAGCGCATGGCTTTTTTTTTTTTTTTGAGTCTCCATATTTGACTTACTGAAGCATGCCAATGTTCAGTGGCTGTATTGGATTTTAATTAATAAGAAAGAAAACAAATTACAAGGTCAGCATGTCATTATTTATTTGTCTTTGGGAGCAGTGCCGGCTCTAGCCTTTTGGGGGCCCTAAGCAGAATGTAATTTGTATGCTGTCTGAGTTATTGGTCAGATGATCCCTAGGGATCGGGGGCCTTTGGGACAGCTTATGCTGCTTATGCCCAGAAGCGGCACTGCTTGGGAGTAGTGAAATGTACAAAGTAAAATTGTTCACCAGTACTTGACTGTTCCTAATTAAGACCTAAATTAACTTTCAACTTCTTGTACCTGTGCATTTAGGTCCTAATATGGAATCTTCCTCACCTGGTGAACACAGCTATGCACATTTACCTGTAACGTTTACCTCTGGTATTGAGCTGATATCGCCAAACTCTGATCATGGCTTGACCCCTCGGTGAAGATTTTCTCGAAACATTTATGTTTCTTTGTCATGGGGGCCAGTACACTTGACTGATTCTGTACCACACAGCTGTGTAACATCTGGCCCCTTCAGAGAGGAGTCACTCCCTTTAGCTTTGTTTCAGATCCTAGGAAGCTACCATTAACTTGGCTCCCTTCTGGCTTGGCCGTTACGGGTAAGGATGGAAGGGAACTTTACAGTTTGTTTTTTTGTTTAAACTCATTTCCAAAACGTAACCTTCGGTACTGTAAGACTAAACCAATGAGCTAAAACATTATGACCACATGCCTAATATGCTGTCGGTCGGTCGTCTGCATGCTGCTAAAACAGAACCAAACCGCAGAGACTTTACTGGACCCTTGAAGGTGTTGCGAGGTAAAGCCATGGATTGGACTTCTCAGTCCAGCACACCCTACAGATGTTCTATCTGATTGTGATCTGGGGAATTTGGAGGTCAAGGCAACACCTTGAACTCTTCATCATGCTTCTCAAACCATTTCCGAACAATGTGTTCAACGTGGCAGAGTGCATTGTCTTGCTGAAAGAGGCCACTGCCTTCAGTTAATACTAAACGACACACATTGGTATATTTTGATGAAACATGGAGGAGCCCCCGAATTAGGTATATTGGAAGCATGCGTTTCAGACATAAGGAATTGGATAACAAAGAGCCTTTTGCTTTAAAACTTTCTCATTTTACAACCAAAGAAAACAAGAGATTTGTGCATCCTAGTGCCCTCACCTTCCCAAGTAAACGCTGCACACATACGTGGCCGTCCACGTAATGTAAAAGAAAACGGGACTCATCGGACAATGTGACCTTCCACAAGGTCCAGTATCGATGCTCGCGTAGTCAGCGTGGTGGGATGAACTATGTGTTGTGACACATTAGTTTCGATCACCATTATTAAAATATTCTGTGACTTCGGCCACTATAGACTGCCTGTCGGTACGGAGCAGACAGGATAACCTTCGTTGCCCTAGCACATTGATGAGCCCAACAAGCTGTTGCCGGTTTGTGGTTTGTTCCTCAGTACTTACCACTGCTAGCAGGGAGCTCATGTCTCATGCCCTTGTTAGGAAATTATAATAATAATAATATTTTTTGCTTATATAGTGCTTTTCAAGGTAGTCAAAGTTATCAATATTATTCGCTTTACATGTCAATGTTTTGGCTCATCAATGCATATGAATTCTTGCTCCCTATAAAGCAGAAGGAGTGCCCCTAAAGAACAATGTGAACTTGTACGGTTTTAATAATCCAAGTCTGTGATGATGACATGTAAGAGGTCCAGTGTTCATTAATTACCATGAAATTAATTAATTCCGGTTTGATCTATGGATTTCTGCCCATTGAAATGTCTGTGATTATTCATTTCGTCTCAGAATACATGGGACCAGCACTTCAAAGCAGCAGTGCTAGGCTATGTCAATCATGTGAATGATTACATCACTAATCCATTGTCCATTTGACTAAGTGGATAAATATATGCTTACCCGTGCCAGCACTTAATACATAGACACACGGCACACTGCGGCAGAGGCTTGCTTCCCATGGATCTGTGAGTCACAGTGATGTCACAGTGCTATAGAGAACAGGGTCAATAGTGACGGGTTTGGGATTTCCCATTGGTGTTACAATTATCTATTGTGTTTTCTATTATGTGATGTCTACTGCTCCACGGTCGTCATGGGAAGGTTGGCCATTTGTTGGATTTTACAGATTGTTGAATCAGGACAGGGGAGCTCTGTTGTGAGATGAGAGCAGGCGTCAGTAAATTGCCACACTCTGTATAGAACAAGTCTACATTGACTGGATGGATTCCTAGTTCTCTATAGTCTCGCCTCAATGGGGGTTCATGGCAAATCTCCAATAGTGATTGTTTTGCCCAAGTTCATTTTTCCTTTGTCATGGGATGTTCTGTATGGCAGAATAACTCCCTATAGTTGTAAAATATAACCTAATTATCCACAAATGTGTATTCTGCTCTGTTTCTCAATCCGTATATACATCACTCTCAGCTGAGAGAAGCACGGTGTCAGGCTGCAGTGTAGGGCCCCTGGATGGATAGCAGGATGAGGGGTTCAGGGCCCCCACAACTTCGTTAACATATTGGTTAGGAAGACATTCTGTGAGACGATATAAACAGTAATACATATACAGACGGCTATAACTGAAAGTTTCCGTTGCAGGTTATCTTGAGAACTGGGACTAAAACTTTCTGAAAGCCACCATTTGTTTTGAACACAGACAGGCGAACACACTCCACCTCACAATTAATGTGTGTATGAATGCAACAAACCCAGATGCTTCCAGACAAGTCAACTGCATGATTCAATTAAGCAATTAACACCCAATCGGGCTTGTTTACATGTATACAAATGCAGAGCAGGCTCTGTTGACCTTGAATCAGAATCAAGAAGGCATAAGGAAAGGATTTTAGTGACCTTGAAAGAGGGTTTATTATTGGAGCATGGATGGTACCAAATAGTGTGATGGCGTTTACAGCCGCCAGATCTCAACCCAATTGAACACCTATAGAAGACTTTGGACTGACGTGTTAGACAGCGCTTTCCACCAGCATCATCAAAACACCAAAGGAGTGAACATCTTTTGGAACACATGGGGTCCATCCATTTAGTAGAGTTCTGCTAAGGTGCATTGAAGATGTTTTTCATTACTTTATTTTTCTAAGGATTGTCTTTTACACTGTGCAGATGTTCATTATATTATAAGATACTTCCTAAACAACGTTTCTATCAATGTCTTTATTGTGTTTTTTTTGTTTTGTGACAAACTTTCCCCCTGCTAATGTATTCAGAAGTTGTTGGATTTATGTGATAAAAGCATCTGCTAATGCTTATCTTGCCACTTTTTTTTCTTAAAAAAAATATAAAGTGCATTAAAAATAAAATTATTATTATCTAAAATGTACTCAGCCCCAAAACAACTATAATAGTAAGACGGCAGATGATGGTAATGGCAAGATCTCCTATAGTTGTGTGTTTAGGTGAGCCATCACAAACCTACCACTGCTGCTGAATACTTCCTCTGTTAGGGTATAATGTAACCCACCTACCCTTTCCTGGAAAACACACGGACAGCCACACGGACAGCCACACGGACAGCCACACGGACAGCCACACGGACAGCCACACGGACAGCCACACGGACAGCCACACGGACAGCCACACGGACAGCCACACGGAGAGCCACACGGAGAGCCACACGGAGAGCCACACGGAGAGCCACACGGAGAGCCACACGGAGAGCCACACGGAGAGCCACACGGAGAGCCACACGGAGAGCCACACGGAGAGCCACACGGAGAGCCACACGGAGAGCCACACGGAGAGCCACACGGAGAGCCACACGGAGAGCCACACGGAGAGCCACACGGAGAGCCACACGGAGAGCCACACGGAGAGCCACACGGAGAGCCACACGGAGAGCCACACGGAGAGCCACACGGAGAGCCACACGGAGAGCCACACGGAGAGCCACACGGAGAGCCACACGGAGAGCCACACGGAGAGCCACACGGAGAGCCACACGGAGAGCCACACGGAGAGCCACACGGAGAGCCACACGGAGAGCCACACGGAGAGCCACACGGAGAGCCACACGGAGAGCCACACGGAGAGCCACACGGAGAGCCACACGGAGAGCCACACGGAGAGCCACACGGAGAGCCACACGGAGAGCCACACGGAGAGCCACACGGAGAGCCACACGGAGAGCCACACGGAGAGCCACACGGAGAGCCACACGGAGAGCCACACGGACGTACACACGGACGTACACACGGACGTACACACGGACGTACACACGGACGTACACACACATTCGTACACACACATTCGTACACACACATTCGTACACACACATTCGTACACACACATTCGTACACACACATTCGTACACACACATTCGCACACACACATTCGCACACACACATTCGCACACACACATTCGCACACACACATTCGCACACACACATTCGCACACACACATTCGCACACACACATTCGCACGCACACATTCGCACGCACACATTCGCACGCACACATTCGCACGCACACATTCGCACGCACACATTCGCACGCACACATTCGCACGCACACATTCGCACGCACACATTCGCACGCACACATTCGCACGCACACATTCGCACGCACACATTCGCACGCACACATTCGCACGCACACATTCGCACGCACACATTCGCACGCACACATTCGCACGCACACATTCGCACGCACACATTCGCACGCACACATTCGCACGCACACATTCGCACGCACACATTCGCACGCACACATTCGCACGCACACATTCGCACGCACACATTCGCACGCACGCACGCACACATTCGCACGCACACATTCGCACGCACACATTCGCACGCACACATTCGCACGCACACATTCGCACGCACACATTCGCACGCACACATTCACACGCACACATTCACACGCACACATTCACACGCACACATTCACACGCACACATTCACACGCACACATTCACACGTACACACACACGTACATACAAACATCCATATGATCCACAGCCTCGATCCCAACCACTCGTATATCAAACACTGTGGACTAATCTGATTTATAAACTGTGGCCCTCACTAACTCACCACTCATATATCACGCCCATACGATACCCATGGACTAACACAATGTGTGTGAGATATGTGAGATATTAAAATGATCTAGAGTCTGTATTTACGTGAGCGAGGAGTTAGTTAGAGAATTACAAATGGTTTTTCAGCTTTGTTTATTTAAAAAAAAGTCAGTGTACCGGTAGTTGTATATTAGTTATGGATTTTGATTAATACACCTATTTTCTGCAACATGACTGAGAGTTTAGAGGGCCGTTGGGTGGATGACATTACCTTCTGGTAACACTATCACTCCCAGGATATCCCTCTGTATTGTGTTCAGTAAGCATAGGAAGTTGGCCCCTGAAAAGGTAAGTGCATAGGAAGGACATTATTAAGAGCAGGGGTTCTCTAAAGCAGCTAAAAGATAGAACGGATAGTTTGACTTCATTGGAAGACCCAACCTGACCGTTCATGTAACTGTTGACCAGCGGAAGTTTCGTGACCATTAAGTACATCAAGAGTTAAATATTCTGTCAATTCACCCAAATGCACGTAATATTCAAATATATGTACATTAGAAAGGCAATAGGTCATGTAGTGGATTATCAAAACTAGATAATAGGCAAAAATGTATTGAGTCACTTGGCATGTGAGCTGGTTGTTACTAGATTTAGTGAAATGCAGCCCATCGCGCAGGCAGAACAGACACATCAGACAGTTAGCCATCTGTCTGACTCAGCCTGTCATTATCATAGCTGTTGTTACATCAGGAGAGAATGAGCCGTCCAGTCTGCTCCAACATAATGATTTAAGTCTCACCAGTTTTATCCCTCGAAGTCAGCTCCTCTACAGTCATTGGCACTCAGAATATCAGCAGTCAGCAGAGTGTGGTCCAGACTGTGAACGTTGGGAGCTGTGTTTTGTTTGGTGTGTCTAAGTGTATGCCTCAGAGTAGATGAAAAAATGCTTGAGTACTGGTGTTTTACATTTGTGTTTGTATTAAATAAAATGTACCAGGGAATTAAGTTATTTTTCAGTGAGGGCTTTCTCTAACATATTAATAATAAGATGGGCAATTACATCCAAAGACTTAAGAGTCCAAAACTAAAACTTTTAATTACCATGTAACACTACAATTTTTTTATTACCTCAGAGTAATGTGGAGTAATGTGGTTGTGTTAATGTGGTTACAGAGTAATATGGAGTAATGAGGTGTTAATGTGGTTACAGTGTAATGTGGAGTAATGTGGTTGTGTTAATGTGGTTACAGAGTAATATGGAGTAATGAGGTGTTAACGTGGTTACAGTGTAATGTGGAGTAATGTGGTTGTGTTAATGTGGTTGCAGAGCAATGTGTAGTAATGGGGTTGTGTTAATGTGGTTACAGAGTAATGAGTAGTAATGGGGTTGTGTTAATGTGGTGACAGAGTAATGTGGAGTAATGGGGTTGTGTTAATGTGGTGACAGAGTAATGTGGAGTAATGGGGTTGTGTTAATGTGGTTGTGGAGTAATGGGGTTGTGTTAATGTGGTTACAGAGTAATGTGTAGTAATGGGGTTGTGTTAATGTGGTTACAGAGTAATGTGTAGTAATGGGGTTGTGTTAATGTGGTTACAGAGTAATGTGGTGTAATGGGGTTGTGTTAATGTGGTTGTGGAGTAATGGGGTTGTGTTAATGTGGGTACAGAGTAATGTGTAGTAATGGGGTTGTGTTAATGTGGTTACAGAGTAATGTGTAGTAATGGGGTTGTGTTAATGTGGTTACAGAGTAATGTGTAGTAATGGGGTTGTGTTAATGTGGTTACAGAGTAATGTGGTGTAATGGGGGTTGTGTTAATGTGGTTACAGAGTAATGTGGAGTAATGGGGTTGTGTTAATGTGGTTGTGGAGTAATGGGGTTGTGTTAATGTGGTTACAGAGTAATGTGGAATCTTAAACTTTAGCTAGCAGACTTATTCTCTTCCTAAGACCTAATTTTCTTAATTTCTCCAACTTGCCATCCCTAACTTTTGTTCAATTATATTCACGCCTGGATAATGTGGATTACAGTGTGTAAATGAAACCCCAAAACGTCAGATTTCTTGTGTGTTTAGGCTGTACAATAACAAAAGATGTGTAGTTAAGAGTGGTGGAGATGTTCACTGAAAATAGGTGCCTGTGATGACAACAGCAACACAACATTATATTTGATCAAGGAAATGGGTTCTACAATATTAGTATGATTTTCATTTGAACTATCTTGTTCTCTCCTCGCCAATTTCATCTGGGGCCCTGCCTTATCAACAACTCTGAACATATTCGTGAGAGTTGAAGATTGTGGCAATCTTTCCTGCAAGGCCTCAGCACCAAGCCACACTCTTTCAAACAGGCCGTTTCAACCCGTACGTGGGCTTCCTCACTCAACTGACAAGTTCTGTTAGCTTTCAAGGAATAGCTTGACCTAGGAGAAGTGTTTTTTTTTTTTTAGTTTCCACTTGCAGCTTTTGTGGCCCAACCCACTTGATGGAGTCTCTAAAGTCTTATGAGACCAGGAAATCCCTGCCGACGATGCCTTGCGTTTGCTTTGCCCTGGGGCTCCTCAACTACTTGTCAGCTAGTGGCTAAATCCCAGAGGTGTCAGCTTGCTAATGTGACATGACACTCAGGAGCATGGACTATTGTATTTTACCCCTTAGTTCAAATATGCCACCTCAGCATTGAATGAAAATGATGGCAACTTAACGTTGTTGCAATATGGACAAAGATTAGACAATTGTCGACCTAATTTCAAGAATTATTAGATCATTTGTTTTTTACTTACTGAAGAGTGCGTAATAAACAGGATATTCAACAGGATATTCAATTGTCTTGAAGCAAGACCCCGGTCTGCAGATGGATTGTTTTCAGTGCTAGTTGTCAGCATATGATGTTGCATGAACCAAATCTATTACATTTTTTCAAGTTTTTTTATATGCTTTAAATTCAAATACAGATTTTGTTTTAAATAGTTAAACATTTGAATATAACCAGATGAAAGATGTTTGGAAGTCATGTAAAGTCTAGCATTGCCAAATGGAGTTTGGCGGATTAAAATCTACCACTAATATCATGTGATTCTTTACTACTCTATCAGGCAGATATTCTAAGAACTGACAGTCTATCAAGAAGAGTTGAGGAGACTTCTTCAGTCAGACTGCCTTGGGAGTCTACTATAGGATTGAGCCAGACTCCTTTGGGAGTCTACCATAGGGTTGAGCCAGACTGCTTTGTGAGTCTACCATAGGGTTGAGTCAGACTGCCTTGGGAGTCTACTATAGGATTGAGCCAGACTTCTTTGGGAGTCTACCATAGGGTTGAGCCAGACTGCCTTGGGAGTCTACTATAGGATTGAGCCAGACTGCCTTAGGAGTCTACCATAGGATTGAGCCAGACTGCCTAGGGAGTCTACCATAGATTTGATTTTCTCCAAATTGAAGTGAATGGAAGCTATCATTCTGTGGTGCTTTTAGTACTCCAACCCATCAGTCGAGAAAGCCCTCTTTATTGTGCGCTTAATTATGACATTTGCAGGGTGGCTATCCTCCCACGGCCCTTGTGAAACCACTCATCAAAATCCACCATCATGCAGCTGGGCGATAAAGCACCAACACGCACAACACACACACACACACACACACACACACGCTTTCTTATGGTTTGATAATAGTTCACAGTCATGGTGCAAGTAGCTACAAACACTTAGGATTGAGAAAAGACACCTCCAGGCATGCAGAGTAGTAGTCAATGTCGCTGTGTGTGTGTGTGTACATTGTAAGCCAGTTTCCCATGATTGTTTGACTGTGCCTGCGTGTGTGCGTGTGTGCGTGTGTGCGTGTGTGTGCGCGTGCGCGTGCGCGTGCGTGTGTGTGTGTGTGTTATTCTCTTCTTCCATCCCGTTTTTTTGTTGTTGCGTTGTGCAACTGCTCGAGGGCTTTGTTTAATGCTTATGACAACGACCCAACTGGATAATTGGCCTCAAGGATGCCAGGTTTTGCACGGCTCACTTAGCCACAGTATTTTTGCAGAGAGCAGGGCGTCCTCATCATCAAAGACAATGTCATTTGGGGACTTGCTGTTTTTTTAATTCAAACAAAAAAGCGGGGGTGACATCATCATCACTACTGTCTCAGAGGTTTCGGTTGCGCCGTCCTTTCTTTGGTATGTGTTGATATCTGAACGCGTTGCTAATATGAAAGTACAGTGTCTTGCCAAAAAGATGCAAGCAGTCAATGTAATGAGGGCTAATGAAGCAGTATTATGGGTTTCAGGCTGTTTAAACTTGTGCAGTGTACATGGACTGTACCATGTTGTGTTTGTGTTTCGGTCGATGGGAGGCTCGCTCTTAAATGCACATTGCTCACGAGCCTCAGTGAGCGTTTGTGAATGCTGGCTGGACGGTTGCTGGCTGGACGCTTATTCAACAGACTCATATTGTGCTAGGCTGGTTAATGAGTGATTTTCCATGATTGGGTCTCTGTTTAAAGAGAGGTTGTCGAGGACCTGTTTGACTAAATAGTGAGGAATACACTGACCCGGTTGGAGGAGGGATGAAGGGATTGGATGGACTTTGGCCTATTGATTTGATAAAACCGCACCAGATTAAGTGGATGGATGCTATTGTGTGAGTAACTGGATGCTCTTTATTTGGCACTCGTCCGACATGTATTCCTTTGTTATGTTGTCAAACAACGACCCGGTCTGGTGTATAGGATGCAGTGGCTTCTACGTGTTTTCAGTGTAGAGAAAAGAAAGCCGCAGGTAATGTTAGAGGTCGATTTGAACCTTGCCATGAATCGTTCATTAATTAAGCTTTGACTGCTAGTAGGTTCTGTCTTCCAGTTAAGAAACACAACCTTTCAGCTTAACCTTATGAACCATCATGGAAATTATATTGTGCACTGTATGAGAACTGTGGGCAAGTCTGTGGGCAAGTCCCTAGGCCTTAACGAAAGTTATCAAGAAAAGTGGTAAATTATCGATCAGGTTGTAATAACATCCGTCTTTGCATTCACCTGGCATGTCTCTAAGACTGACACTGACTGACTTGCAGCTCTTGAAGCTTCCCTTTATGAATCTGCACTTGCCCTGTTGTCAGGGAAATGAATCACTGTTGCCAAGGAAATGAGACGCTGTGTGGTTGACTGCTTCTATATGTCAGAGTGTAAGGTTAGCCTTGAGGCAAGACTTTCTTTTCAACAGACCCACATGCATGAATGTAGTGTGCAAAAGCAGCCAGAATTAATTTGGAGATACTTTCTCTCGTGTTGATTGTTCATATAAATGCTTTGTCCGGTATTTTCACACTGCAATGCGGTTTATTTCAGAATGGTGCTTTTAATTGAAAATTTTGTTTTTGTATTTGTCTCTGGGTGTCGGTCAGAAAGAGAAAGAACAGGAAGTAGAGATCTGGGGAAACTTCTTTATTTGGTTGCCTTGATGCTGTTGGCTGGGTTTCTATAATTTGAGACATTTAAACACAGCCAGAAGCCCTGCCAGGCAGTTCATATATGCTGGAGAGTGGGAGTGTGATCACAAATATTACCTACTCTTTTCATGACATTTGGACAGGGAACTAGAACTGTGTATCTATCCACTTGGTTCAGGAAAACCAAGGCACAGTTGTTAAGAGATGGTGATTGAATTGTTTGGACTACGACACATCTACAGTGTAAATGTTCCACATGCCGAGGATACTACCAGCTACGTAGAACAATGGTTCTCTGTCTGCCAATTTCAAGTCACTGTTTCGAGCACAGATGTGTAAAGTGAAAGTTAGGCGCGTGTTTGTAGTCGTTTAACAGCAGGTGAAAAGTGAATCAGTAAACGTTTTTTTTGGAAGGTTCTGCACAATGGAGCTGTGGAAACCCATGAAAAGAGGACATTCCTGTGGTGTTCAGGCTGACCCATCCTCCACCCTCTGAGACCTGGCGGGTGTTGAAGTTAAATTCTCTATTTATATACTGTGGCCTATTTACTGAAGATGAGACTGATATCAATTGGACACTAGCACACTAAATCTCATTGGCATTATCAATATGGTAGATACTACTAGAAACACAGAGTTTACATTTAACACTTTTATACGTTTGTCTTAGCGACACCACTAAGTACGAGCATCTGGGCGTAGCATGGCATCTTTGTGCCGTCTCCATTCTGCAACTCGAGCAAGGTCCCTCGGTACACTGGACACACCCAACTAAAGAGTAGCCTCTCCTTTTAACTCTGCTCTCTACTCTGCTTTTGGAGACTCCACCAAAAAGGGTGCTAGTCCCTTTAGACATTCCTGACCTGTTGTTAGATTGAGCCCTTTTCAGTTACATTCCTTGGCACGTGGTGGCGAATGCAGGGGGAATTTTTTGAAAAACGATGTAACCCTAGCTCTGCACATATGGGCTTCTCGTTGGTCCAGACAAGGGCAGCATTGTGAGGTGTGTGTGTGTCTTGGGCTCTGGAAATGTTAAGACTTCTCTAGACCTGAAAGGTAATATGGATGTACAGTCATGTCAGAAATTATATACATCCACTGGAAACTGTCTAAATGGAAATGTAGTTTACTTTGAGATTTTAATATTTGAACACGTGGATATTTGAGCGAAATTATAATGAAATTTAAAAACCATTGTTGTGGATATTGCTTGGCCTAAATTATAATCAGGTGCCACACAACAGGTGCAAGTCATTTGATGATAATTAAAGACTAACTTGGGAGGGTGCCGCATTAGGCCTGTCTTATCGATATAGATGTGTCATAACACCATGCAGAGATCAAAAGCTCCTTGGAAAAAAGAATATTGTTGCCACAAATCTTGGAAGGGCTACAAATCTCTTTCCAAGAAATTAGAAGAGCATAATTTCACTTTTTGACTGATCATCAACTGATCTAGAATATTCCAGACAATTGGCATATTATCTTAATAGAAGTCTCCCCACGGCACCTTCAAGGGATATACTGGCCTCTTGACACATAAGTCAACTGTCAAATTTAAGAGACTGCACAAACCTGGCGTAAACTATCGGAACAATATGCTCTTGGCCTATTAGTCAAAAGTAAAGTAATTTGGTTGCAATGCCAGACTCCATGTTTGGCAAAAATCTAAACACTGACATTAAACAGTAGAAACTGTTGCCAACTGTAAAGCATGGAGGCGGTGGAATTATGGTTGGGGCTACCCCAGTCCCTGGCCAACATACCATCGTTTAGTCGAACATAAAATATAGAATTCATGATGAGAATTCAATAATCAAGTATAATACTTCAGTAAATAAGGCTGCCTTCATATCTGACAGATTACTTATCGTTAGTCCAAATATGTGAAAAGATTAAACTTTTCAGGGGTGTAGTTACTGTTTAACATGACGGAAATTAGAGCTGGGTGATTCCAATGATTTAGCATAATTGACTTTATGACAATAAATATAATGTTACAATGATGCACCACACTTGATTGATGGGTGAAGCCATTCATATTCACCCAGATTAGCAAATGTTGTTTATCTCAAACTTCATAATGTTCCATTTATCATAATTAATGTTGCCAACACAATGCCTGCAATAAGTGATCAATGTGGATTGTCTTTATTGTTGGCTCTTTTTCATTACATGTTTTCGATATCGTAGACAAACAAAACCCCGTTCTTTGATAATTCACTGATCAGACAAATAAGGACAAAGGCACATTGTGGACGGTGTTGAAAAGAGGATGTTTCAGACATCAGCGGTGGGGTTTCTCTCGGCTCCATCCACATTCACTTGAGTGGTCCTCCAAGGAGGCGTTCAGGGTAATTAGAGTTCCCTGTGGTCCCTGAGCTCCTCCTTTTTCTGTCTGGTTGGCTTTTCTCTGCAGCACAGCTATAATTGAGAGCTTAACAGCGTGTGCTCCATGCTAGAGAGTCGTTCATCTGCCTTCTAGACCTACCTGGAGGGTGTGTCGGCATTATTAGATTCTCAAAACCTTAATGGGCTGAGGGCCAAGCAGCTGTGTCACTAGCTGTGGGTGTACATGCTCTCTGGCAGACAGAGTGAAAGACAGCCACTCCCTGCTGTCAAATTGCACACACACACACACACACACACGCATGCCGTAGTGTTTATAAACGCTCCCATGTTGTAGTAGTGAGTGCATATGCATGTTTGATCTCCATTCAGACACACAACTATATGGTAGCTATACAGTGATGTAAAATTATTTGATCCCCTGCTGATTTTGTACGGTTAGTCGGTTACCCACTGACAAGGACATGATCAGTCTATAATTTTAATGGTGGGTTTATTTGAACAGTGAGAGACGGAATAACAACAAAACATTCCAGAATAACACGTTTCAAAAATAAGTTTTAAATTTGCATTTTATTCAAGTATTTGACAGCTTTTGTAAAACATGACTTGGTACTTGGTAATCATAGAGGTCAGATCAAATTCTGTCTATAATGGAGTGGCCAGCACTTTTGAGCTGTTGTGGGATCAGCTTGATTGTATGGTATGTAAAATGTACATCAAGCCAATCCAACTTGTGGGAGGTGCTACAAGAAGCATAGGGAAAATCTCTTCCGATTACTTCAAAAATTGACTAACTAAAATGCCAGAGGTTTTGTAAAGCTGTAATTGCAACAAATAGAGGATTCTTTGACAAAAGCAAAGTCTGAAGGGCACAATTATTATTTATAACCATGTCAATTTCCTATTCAAACTCATTTAATACATGGTTTCATTGAAAACAAAGAGTTGTGACCTAAACTTTTGAACAGCTGTGTATATTGTAGGGCATGCAGAAATGTTCTACCATGTGTTCAATGTGTAACTGATTTGAAATCACATTGTTTTTGTAAAAACACAACTACACATATCAGCAGATTCCTCAGACAGAGGCAACAATACCTTTGCTGATTTTCCACTTATGACAAGGCCCCATTTAACTCGTACTATGTGGACATCTCTAGAAGGAGACCAGATGTGATGTGGCTGGAGGCCAGATGTGATGTGGCTGGAGGCCAGATGTGATGTGGCTGGAGGCCAGATGTGATGTGGCTGGAGGCCAGATGTGATGTGGCTGGAGGCCAGATGTGATGTGGCTGGAGGCCAGATGTGATGTGGCTGGAGGCCAGATGTGATGTGGCTGGAGGCCAGATGTGATGTGGCTGGAGGCCAGATGTGATGTGGCTGGAGGCCAGATGTGATGTGGCTGGAGGCCAGATGTGATGTGTTTGTCCCATCCGCAGGCACCGTCTGTCTGACCCAGAGCCCTTCAGCATCTGTGATTTAGATGAATTACTATTTTAAAAAATCTTCTCTTCCCTAACCTTAACCCAAATTCTAATCCTAAAGCTCAAGGCAACCAGGCCCAATATGTATAATTCCTGACATTTCTGGTCTTTAAAGGAGTTGCCTATAGAAACTGGCTAGCGAAGTAATGTTTAGATATTTTAATAACTGTACTTATAGCAAATTTTTGGAGATCTGAACATCACTGAAGTTCTAGACGCAGAATGCGAGGTAGATTTCCATGTCCTTCATCCATCAGATGAATGGTGGACTATCCCAATGCAAACAATTCAGTGCTTGATTGACAGCATTCCATAAAAAAGCGTTTCGTTAAAATGTAATATTTATTTACTTGCATCAATCATTTTTACTCTAAGGAAATAGCTTGCGGCCTTCAACCATTTACAACAACCTAGTTATGACTGTTTAGTGTTCAAGACATGGACCAGATGGTTATGTCAACTTTAACTTTTATGGCACTATGGAAAATGACGGTCATTAACCCTAGCTGGTGCTGAAGCTGGTATCTCACTTTCGCCCTCCCAACAATATCTCTGTATTAGAGCTCAACACTGTTGTTGGAGATGGTCAACCCTGTTAGGTGTATGTAAGGAAGTTTATTTAGTGTGTGTAGTCGATCTAGATAATTGTGTTGCACTGATTTTAGCTGATGGGATTTCTGTTAGAGAGGCTAATAGTTCATTGACTATTATAGTTGCTGTCAATTCAAGTCAATTGAGGATGTGAAAATGTAACTATTACTTGTTGACTAGTTGTTTACTTTTGTTCCCAGGAGTGTTAGTTACCGTACATAGAGGGGAGGCCTGGGATGGGGCAATTTGGTGAGAGGTTATGAAATTACAAATGCTAAAGGGATGTGGTTGGCTACACTCACTTTAGCAATGCTCTCACTTCTTGTTCTTATAATTTCTTGCCGTGTTTTCTTTTTCCAGACATTTCTGTGAAAGGCTTTACAGTAAGCTGTTGATGATTCAGTGTAGAAAAAGTGGAATAGTGTTATGCTATTGTATATAATCACAGTAGTTCTCATCCTCCAAACGCTGACCAGCTACATTTTGTTTGAGAAATTACCCCGTCATGTTAATTAAATCTATTGTCTTTTATGCGTTCTTGTTGGTTTTTAGCGATCCACATGAATTTTATATAAATGTAAATGTCCAATGTCCAATGTCTATACATTGTGTTTGTGTGTATATCTTGTTACAAAATGGAAGGCTGACACAGCATTTGTGGAAGTAAAACACTCCATGTTAAACACTTGTGTGTCTGAAAAGGGCCCTGCTTTTGACTTACGCTTTCGATCTTGCCTGCACTTCCTGTATTCGTCATAAACACAAGCTACAGTAAATAGCTGAAAACCGCCTGAGATAGCATCTTGTTACTGTCTTTCAGCATCTGCACCTAGCTAATTTAATACCACTGAGTGACACCCTTGGAGGAGGGGGGCGAGGTGGCAAAGAGCCATATCTGATTTGGCTGCAGTGCAATGCTGTACATATTTTCGACAGCTGAGAAAGTGCGGACATGATTCTGTGTAGTGAGCTGGAGCTCTGGCAGCTTGATTAGGGCAGCCGGAATAGGGCAGCCGGAATAGGGCAGCCGGAATAGGGCAGCCGGAATAGGGCAGCCGGAATAGGGCAGCCGGTATAGGGCAGCCGGTATAGGGCAGCCGGTATAGGGCAGCCGGTATAGGGCAGCCGGTATAGGGCAGCCGGTATAGGGCAGCCGGTATAGGGCAGCCGGAATAGGGCAGCCGGTATAGGGCAGCCGGAATAGGGCAGCCGGAATAGGGCAGCCGGAATAGGGCAGCCGGAACACACTGATGTTGAGTGAAATGTCCTCTTTTGCTGGATAATTCCCTCTCCATGAAGCTGATCTTCTTACATCCATCTAATCATATGATCAACAGTTATGTTCTCTGGGATGGTCCAGTTTGGTTGGACTAGATCTCTGGTGTCCCTCAACTGGTCTTAAGTCCTGTTGCCTAGGATGTGCTGTGGGCGTCGTCAGACCGGCGGTTCAATTAAACTATTTCTGTTGTAGCTGTGGCTGCAAGACTAACTTTAATAATCTTTTAGAAAGAGTATCTCTGGCTAAGGATCTGCTTGTATTTGATCTCTATACACTCTTAATGGAGGTTTTGCTTGTTGATTTCCTTCTCTCATGTCTATCTGATCTCCGGCTGAATCTCCCACTGTGATTCTCCCATCTGTCCTAATGGTTCCCACTTTACTCAAGCTTTGGTAAATCAATTAACCTGTATCCCCTCGCCTCTGACTCATATTCCTGAACACCAGAAATAAAAATCATGCTGCTCTTAAACAAACTTTTGATATTTTCTACCTGTTGTTGTTAAACCATTATTTCATTTAAACGGTCTTTCTTCTATATAGGTCATGCTGATTATTCCACAGGATACGTTTTTGTGGTGTAAATATTCAAGCCTTCCAGGTTGTTTATGAAATACCTAATGGACACTTCCACTAGGGGTGTGCGATATGACGATATTTAATCGTGGACGATTAAAATGTCTCCACGATTCACTTTTTCGGAAATATCGTAGAATCGCGCTCCAGTGCACGTTCAATTAGATGCAGATCTATGGCGTTTTTTCAGCTACGTATCAACATGCAATGCGCGGTGCGCTAGATGTCAGTGTGTTAACACTAGAAGCGCCAACAGCCCATGCCCGCGGGCGTTGCAGTTAGTAATTAAAATAAATATATAATGTTGAAAAGCTACAGCCTCGTTCTTCCATGACTTTTCCTAAATACGTGCATTTTACCTTGTCCCGTTTTCAGAAACTGGATGCGTTTTGGTCTGATCTCGTTTTGGTCCGATCTATATTGGACACCGTTTTGGTCTGGTCTATATGAAACTGGATCCGTTTTGGTCTGGTCTATATAAAACTGGATGCGTTTTGGTCTGGTCTACATGAAACTTGACGCGTTTTGGTCTGGTCTACATGAAACTTGACGCGTTTTGGTCCGATCTATATGAAACTGGATATATGTAACCGATTAATTTGCTGCGGTCTCATGTGCACTCATAACATCACTAATGAACACTGTGCGCAGTGCAACCGGTTAGTATGCGTGTCCTGCTCAGGCAGACAAAAGCTGCGAGATATACATAGATAATAGATTGATTGGCTTGGTTGAATTTGAATGAACTAGAAAAAAGAGGTAGGCCTACGTTTATAAAGAAATATATGTTTTACTAAATAAACAGAACGAAAATATAAAACGAAATTGATTAATGTATCTACCGGGTAACAGCAGAATATACCCGACCGTGACCAATATACAAACTGTGTTGTAAAATACGTGTTTCATTGTCTATAGTGCCTTAGTTACTGGGCTGTAATTACTATAATACATTTTACAAATGTAAATGATCAAATTATACACTGTAGCCTAATGTTTTTATTTCAACAGTCTGTGTTGCAATATATACGGCCAATCATGCGCAAATCATTTGATTGCGCGTCGCTTGTGATCTAAAATGTTTTAGCATTTATTACATCAAAATAGGACATACAGTTTGATTGATTTTAATTTATTCGATCTTTAGAAATTTAAATATCATAGCCTGTGCATTTTAAAATCATGGTTTTAATTTTGTATTGTATGGCTACATAAGACAATAAATAGGCTACATACTATTTTAGTAAAATGTTTTACTGCATAATTCACAATTCATTTAATTCAGGATGATAACACAGTAGATCATCTGATGCTGTAGATGGATGGCAGGTTACACAGTGAATGGATGGTGAAGCTGCGGATGAGAATGAAGGTGCTTCTTTGCACCATTGCACTTCCTTTAAATATACACGTGGTAAAATATGCTACTTTAATTTTTTTTTCCCTTTTATGTTTTGTTACCTTGTAACGCTATATTCTTTAAATGGAGATATAATTTGCTTGTATTGCAGCTCAGTAATTAGCAAAATAGTCTTAAAAAGCAACATGAAAAAGAATCGTGATAAAATCGTGAATCGTGATTTTTCCTGAAAAAATCGTGATATGATATTTTTCCCATATCGCCCACCCCTAACTTCCACATTTAAAATGTAAACATTAAAATATTAATTGCAAGACTGGGAGCACCTCACACACCTTGCCCTTTCAGAGATGCTCTGACCCTGCCATAACTATTTGGCTCAGGTCTTTACACCGACCCATCGACCCATTTCTCCTGCATTCAACACGTTGACTATGAGAACTGATTATTCACTAACCATGTGATCTACCCAGACTGTGTCATGTGCCTTTGTTAGATGATGAACATTATGACCTTCACCTGTGAGTGGTCATAATGTTTTGGCTTATCAGTGTACTGTATAGAAAATACAAAATATTAATTTTAAAACTTTTTACATGTTTTTACTGAACGTGCACACTGCTCTATTAAAAAAAGTTGAAATAACTGTTATATTTATAGTTTTTAACCATGAATATAACTGTCTGTTTGCCACTCAAGCTACCACTGAATCCCATATTGACATTGAAACGTATGAATCCTCCGTTCTGGATTACATCAACACCTGCGCCACTAATATCACCACACATAAACAAATAAAGACATTACACAACCAAAAGCCTTGGATGAACTAAGATGTCAGACTACTGCTGATGGCACGTGATGCTGCTTTCAGATCCTGTGATAAAGAGCCTATTTATTATATTTGCATTTTGCACAATATGCTTATTGTTTGTACTATCCATTTACGACTTGGACAGATGTTCTCCGCTGGAGTTGCCCTGTGCACATTTGCAATTTGTTACATGTTGAACTGAATACCTGCACATTTACTTGTCCATGTCATATTGCACATCCTCACACTGAACTGAACACCTGCACATGTACTTTTTCCATGTCTATTGCACATCCTCACACTGTACTGAATACCTGCACATTTACTTGTCCATGTCATATTGCACATCCTCACACTGTACTGAACACCTGCACATTTACTTGTCCATGTCATATTGCACATCCTCACACTGTACTGAATACCTGCACATTTACTTGTCCATGTCATATTGCACATCCTCACACTGTACTGAACACCTGCACATTTACTTGTCCATGTCATATTGCACATCCTCACACTGTACTGAACACCTGCACATTTACTTGTCCATGTCATATTGCACATCCTCACACTGTACTGAACACCTGCACATTTACTTGTCCATGTCATATTGCACATCCTCACACTGTACTGAACACCTGCACATTTACTTGTCCATGTCATATTGCACATCCTCACACTGTACTGAACACCTGCACATTCACTTGTCCATGTCATATTGCACATCCTCACACTGTACTGAACACCTGCACATTTACTTGTCCATGTCATATTGCACATCCTCACACTGTACTGAACACCTGCACATTTACTTGTCCATGTCATATTGCACATCCTCACACTGTACTGAACACCTGCACATTTACTTGTCCATGTCATATTGCACATCCTCACACTGTACTGAACACCTGCACATTTACTTGTCCATGTCATATTGCACATCCTCACACTGTACTGAACACCTGCACATTTACTTGTCCATGTCATATTGCACATCCTCACACTGTACTGAACACCTGCACATTTACTTGTCCATGTCATATTGCACATCCTCACACTGTACTGAACACCTGCACATTTACTTGTCCATGTCATATTGCACATCCTCACACTGTACTGAACACCTGCACATTTACTTGTCCATGTCATATTGCACATCCTCACACTGTACTGAACACCTGCACATTTACTTGTCCATGTCATATTGCACATCCTCACACTGTACTGAACACCTGCACATTTACTTGTCCATGTCATATTGCACATCCTCACACTGTACTGAACACCTGCACATTTACTTGTCCATGTCATATTGCACATCCTCACACTGTACTGAACACCTGCACATTTACTTGTCCATGTCATATTGCACATCCTCACACTGTACTGAACACCTGCACATTTACTTGTCCATGTCATATTGCACATCCTCACACTGTACTGAACACCTGCACATTTACTTGTCCATGTCATATTGCACATCCTCACACTGTACTGAACACCTGCACATGTACTTGTCCATGTCATATTGCACATCCTCACACTGTACTGAACACCTGCACATGTACTTATCCATGTCTATTGCACATCCTCACACTGTACTGAATACCTGCACATGTACTTATCCATGTCTATTGCACATCCTCACACTGTACTGAACACCTGCACATTTACTTGTCCATGTCTATTGCACATCCTCACACTGTACTGAACACCTGCACATTTACTTGTCCATGTCATATTGCACATCCTCACACGGTACTCCATATCTTTTTGCAAAGCTCTTTTGCTCTTCTGGTTGGATGCCAACTGCATTTCGTTTGTACTGTACTTGTACTGTCCAACGACAATTACGTTGACTGTAATTGCACTGTGTGGTTAATGAACATGTGAAATACAGTGACTAAGGCTAACTAGATGAACTTTAACTGAAGAACACAGATATAACTGTCGAATGAACTAACTTGAAAAATGTACTTTTCTTCCAGTTTTAATTGTGCTTATGTTACAATGATGCGTAGCACAACCGTTCATTCAAGATAAACGATTTCTCACTTCAAATTACAAATGATGCAATTAAGACAAACTAAAACGAACGCTCAGAAAATGGCACAATGACACACTTGTTTCCGATTAGCGTATTGTGCTTGAGCCCTCTTCAATCCGTCGCCATGGCTCCAATGTGTTCTCTTATGTATGTGTGCAGCACTGTGCTCCTGTGCCTCACAAGTACAGCTTTGCAAATTGTACGTAACATCAATATATTCTTCTTGAGATTTCTTTTGACAATAAGGCAAACTATTTTTGTGGGCTCATCTGATTGGCAGCCATGGATGCCGTGCACTCAGTAAATATTAAACTTTTCTGTTTTATTGAGAAAAACATTTGATGCCAACAATTTCCATTAATAACAATTAAATCAACAATTAGTTGATTCGTTCTTTGCAAAAGCAATGCAGTGAAATAGTGTTTGAAATCATATAGAACTTTTTTAGGTTGAATTACACCTGACTCGTGGGTTGGAGATGATGAAAGTGTCATCCACTATATACAGCTGTGGTCAGACTCATGAAAATTAATTACTAATGCTTGTAGTCATCAACAAAACAGTCTCTACAGGTCTAATGTGCTTCCTTTTTATTGTAGTGGAAATCTTTTCCCCTATCCAAGCCCTCAAGTTGTGAAGCTAAAGAGAAAGCAATATACAGTCACTTGAACTTCATAACCTCACATCTTATGTCCATAATTTTTTCAGTTCCCGTCAGCAGCTCTGTCTCTATTCCCTGTCTTCGTGGCTAGGCTTTGGGCTTTGAATGACGTCAGCAGGTCTGCTGTTCCAAGAGTCACTGACGCCAGTTTGTGAGGTTGTTGTGAGAATCCCTTGATTGTCTCCGCTCTTTCAGAGAAAGACCTCCTAGACAATTCGGTGCAGTTACTCCTATTCATCCTGTGTTTGAGAGACTTCAGCCTATTCAAGCCAGCCAAAAGCCTCAGTTTGCTATTCTAGCACTGCTCCGCTTTGGTCTACTCTGTGGCAGAGATGGACAGAAATATGCTAGCTTGGTCCTTTGCCATGGCAACTTCAGAATTGGAACATAATGCACTTGTCAGACTGGGAGCTGTAATATCAAACTCACAAACAAGCGCAGCTCAGTGCTAGAATTATTCTGTTCACTGTATGAGGCCGGTCACAGGATGGCCTAATCACATCCTCACCCTCCCAGCCTCTAGTTCATAAAATGAGAAAAACATAGTTAAAAAAAAAATACACAAGACAACGGAGAAATCTATAAAACAAAGACGGCACACCAATGACATAAACCAACATTTAGCAAACTGACATACAAGCATAGTGACAATACATGGAGCCCATTATTAAAGCCGTGTCAGTGAGTTGGAGGAAGATTGAGGGGTTGGTTGTTGCACAGTCTGCTAGCTGAGAGAATGGATAGTTGCCTGATTACAGGGGAGCAGCCAGGCCAGACGGAGAGGTAGGCCAGGTGGACAGGTATCTGTATTTGGGTGGACGGGTCCTTCCAGGTCTCACAGGCCTTTTGGGGGGGAGGTGAGAAACACTTAAATCCAAACTATGCAGAGAGAGCATAGTCGAACTGTAATATCAACTGCCTCTTGCCGTGAAGCTGCCTGGCTTAAGTGAACGGGAAGATGTGCAGATTGAAAGGAGTACCGCGGTCCTGTGTTCCTGTGATAAGCACAAGTTCCCTGGAGGCTTCTAGATAATAACCGTCTCCCCTGACTGTGCGTTCCCTGATAGATACTGTCTCTGTGCCGTCTCAGCGCCCCTTTGTCCCAGTGCCATTCAGTAACAGGGCCTCTCTGGGTCTAACTAATGGTCTATTTGGACTTCTCTCCGGTTTCTTTCTATGGCTCATTGTCTATCTCTGTCTCTATCACCGCCTCTACATCCCCCACCGTGGTCCCATAACTTAAAAACCCAACAAACGATTTACATTACATTTACATAACCACTGATGTGATGTAAATGTCGCCGTGTTATTAGGGAGATATGTCATCCAGGATAACGGTTGTGACGAAACGTCAGTCTGCCAATGGGCCCTGGTTATCCTCACATTCATCCACCAGTCTTCCTGCTGTTTACACTGGTTGCACGCATGAACTGTCGTTTGGCCAGCGGGTCCTTCACCGTCTGACCGAGTTGAATCACAGAAATTATTTTCTATTTCACAACGTGTCTGACAGACATGTGGGCTGTTAGAATGGGTGTGTATGTGTGTGTGTGTGACCCATATTTGTATTATCAAAGACCTCTTCGGAACCAGAGCTTTTTTCCAATTCTCTAAAGGAGAAGACAGACCACCTACCAGTATGTACTTTTCCTCCTCTGCTTGAAACTACCCCCACTCTGCCGGTCACACAAAACAGGATATCCACAGTAGTAAAGGACTGGGGGCTGGGTAAGGCCTATATGGTTTGCTTGAATGAAGCATCTTTAGTGCTAATGGTGATACGCTTCTTAATGGCTGCTGGTTGCTTGGCTGTCAAAGCTTAGTAGTAAGGATGGGGACAGTCAGGTTGTAAATCGCTGACTCCACCCCTGTTGTCATACGGCCCACTGTGACTGGATCACCCAGAGTGGTTGACTGGCTGGCCTGCTGCATTCATAGAGCCTCCCTGTTTTCTCTCCCTGGGTTTTAGGTCAAACGCATCAACACTCCCGTTGTTTTATGGCACCTACAGTCGCGAGTCATCTGCGTACCTGCATACATGGCTCCTAAAATCCAGAATGACCTTCATCCACGTCATAACAGACTTGCTTTGAAGTTTCAACCCAGTCGGCAAGAAGTGAAAGGGGCGTGGCTTGCGTCGGGCCAACAATACCACGCGATTGATAACGTTTAAAGTGTTGGACATCACGCACCCGTCAGATAAGGTTTTGAAAGTCGAGACTAATTCCTACCAATAATAATGATGCGTACGGAACTAGATTAGGCTACTGCGTAAGTCTTGAACTAATGAAATGCACACATTAACCGGGGAGTGTCAAGACATTTGTACTGCATGTCATGTATTGTCAATGACAGGCAATTACCAAAATACTGCGGAGAATTCTAACGATTGTTATTAACTTTAACAAAAAACCTCCGCTGGCCGATAGCCCAATGGGTTGAAATGTCTGCTGATACGTAATGGTATTGTAAAGCAATGGCCTTTCAAAGCAGACTGCAGATGTGAAACTCCACTAATATGATATATGTTTTGTTTGTAAAAGCAGACTTGTTGAAATGACCGATACAAAACATATAATTACATTCAAATTTAATATTAGTAATATCAAGGATGCAAACGTTATTTCAATAATTGTTGATCTGGAGATAGAACAGAATTCACAAAGGCTTTCTTCTATTCAATTTCATCCCAGTCTGATCCATATACGATCGGTGTCTGTATCAGTATAACACCATGTGATTGAGCAAGTCCAAAGCCTGCAGGTTTCAGTAGTTGTTCGATGTGCGATACTTTAACACTACTCTACTCGTCACCATATTAGTAATTTTCGGAAAATAAGGTTTCTAGCATTTTCAATCCATCAATGGCGTAACTGGCAACGCATGGACTCATAGTCACTAATGTAATGATGCGAGATCAAATCCAGAGGAGCTTTAGCTAAATTGTTAAGTTCATACAACACCGTTTATTGCTGTTCATATTATACGTTGTATTTAGTGCATCTTATCCCACATAATTTGTCCCTTTCCAGCTTGCTTTCCAAACTATGCAGTGTCATAAGATGCACTAAATGAGATCAACATATTTGAAGAATAACAAAAAGTATCGTTTGAACTCGAAAAGTTAGTTTTACTCCACCGAATTACTCTCTACCTCTTACTGATGGAGTCTGCAACGCTACGGGCTGTGCCATTGCTGGATTGAAAAAGTTGACATTTGTTTGAGTTAAATCGAACAAACGTTGCAGTTTGCCTCTTACAAGAGGCTTTGAAAAATACAGATGACATAACAAAACGTCAGACGTCATTAATCATGTGGAATTGCCTCGTCCGTTTCACTGCCATCAGAGGGTTGAAATTTGGAAGCAAGCTGTGGAGCACCGGGTTGTGTGTCCCACTACTAGTCTACATTCAGACAGATTGTGTACAAATGGAAAGTCAAAGCCACTGTTGCTTGCCTAAGCTGCTACTCTCCTGAGATCCCTCACTAAACCCACAGCAAAGGGGAGGATGTCACATAGGAAGCCAGTGCTCTCAGAACCACCTTGATGTTCCACAAGTTCTGAGAATGTTCAATGTTTCCGTGGACAGTGAAGAGAATGATTTCACTTTTGTCAGAAGGGCACAACACTATGTTTGGAGAATGAGAAATACTGCATACCAAAAACAAAATATTTTCCCAACCAAGATGCGTGATGGAGAGAGATCATGGTTTAGGGCTGATCCGGACTGATCTTTTGCTAAACCAGACCAATTTAATGTAGTAAGTGCATACATTTATGACCTGTTCACCTGTGGGAATTGACACTGCCACCTTGGGCATCGCAAGCCCCATGCTCCATCAACTAAACTACACATACAGTATGCTGAAGATAACGTGCATCATGACCAAGGCCAAGTCAGAGTCCTGAACTCAACTCTATTCAAAGTGAGTGTGGGCCCGAAAAAGATGGTGGACTATGTACATGAGGTGCTGTCATTTCTAAACAGTTAATCCAATATGTATGAATATTCCCAGAAGTTAATGCTGACAATCTGCATCGTTAACTCATTGTCATTCTATCCTTTTAAAATCAAAGTACAGAACGACAAAATAAAAAAGAATGGTCACTATGTGATGAATTATGGTGCTCACTGTATAAAGCTTATTGTGTCCACATTATTTGCAATTGCAGAATACAGGCTCCAGCTTTTTAAACGTGTCTGGTGCAAAACACTCAATTCTGAGCTCCAAGAGGTACTTGCCTACTATACAGACCCAGAATTAAAGTTGTTCTAAGTCATATTAAATCACTTTCCCAGAACCTGACTGTTGCTGGTTTGTGATAGTTGGGTCGCTACAGTTTTTTGCAGTTAACTATCTCTAGGCATCTTATGAAATAGAGTCCTTTCATGTATTTGCTCAATGCATATTCATGCATTTTTTCATAGATGCTTGTGTAGCTAGCTAGTAAGCCAACTACATAAATGAAGCATATGAAAATGTATTTCTACTTCTACCACAAATTCTGCCGTTACTACCACTTGCGTTATTATTTCACAACCATAAATGCGTTAAGACTAGCAACTACACCACATCAACTTCCGTCAATGTTGTTCTCTAGTTTGTCTAGATCCAAATCAACATTCTTTAATTTATGTGAGCTCATGCACTTTGAGATGCCCTCCTGTAAGTAATGTGCTATATATAGTTGCATTTATTTGATAACAACAAACAATAAGTGATATCATTATCAACCTGAGCCTAAGGGTTCATGTTCATGGTCATTATGTGCCCGTGTGGTTGGTTTTATTATCTGATGACACAGAGTCCGGCCGCAGGCCCCTCATTAAAACAACCAGATAAGAATGACGACGGCCTACCATGCGTTTGAGACGAGTGAGCCCTAATGAATTTCTTTTTTCCTTCGGCCTTGGATTTGTAAATACAACATGGCCTCTGATTCATTGAGCAAACTTCCTGTGTGCCACCGGCAGAGTTAGGCAGCATGAGCGGACAGATTGAGTCCGATCAAACTTCTCAAGCCGGAAACATTGGAGAGAACAGGTGCTGGAGGTTTCAGTATAATATTTGGCTGAACATTCCACTGCGAAATGCCTTCAGCGCAAAACGTTTTTAAATGAAACTTCCTTATAATATTCAAAAATTCACTCAAATAGTGTGCACAACAGCCACCAGAAAAGAATGCCCGTGCCACACAAATGCCCCAGAATACATTTGGGTTTTGCTGGGTCGGCACAGTGCTTATCGAGATTTGAGTAAAGTACAGTAAAGTACACACACTGAGCGCTTACATAACGTAGTTGATTTCCTACAGGATTAATCTTGGTTCATGTCTATTTAATACTCGAACGGGCCTGAATCAGTATCATCAATCATAGGTACAATGAATTTTGGCTTTGCCCCAGTCGGATTATTCCATTGTTTTCTATTTAGCCCCCCCCACAACGTTTCATCATGTCCAAAGAATAATTTGTCTTGTCTCAAAGTGGAGAATGCATGTCAGGCTGATGATTAGAGTTGAGCGTGTAGATGACCAACCTATCACCAGGATTGGCTGGAATATGACATGGCATCCTGTCAGACATCTGTGCACCTCCTATAAATCTCCCTCTCAATGCCGGTATGCTGCAAAATACCTATGAATTTGAGTCGACAAGCTTTCGACTGCTCTGTCTATTAAAAGTACCTCGATTTTTTTTTTACCCCATTCATACTGTATGAACCAGATGTCTTTTCAAGCCATATTTTAAATATATCAACATATAAATGAAAACCGTTGACAATCTCATAGAAAACTATAGTGAATAGTGGGTTGGCAATGTTACTACATTACTGGCAGATGCAGACTAAGACTAGTAAAATACAAGTTTTATTTTAACTCCACAATGCTGAATGTGCTTTGTCAGTGGTAATTAGGCAGATTGAGTGCTTATTCATTAGCAATGCTAGACATCCCCATGACAGTTTTCCATTGAGCCATGGCCAGGCCGAATTGGGAATGGCAAGGACATTTCTTTCAAGTTTACATGTTTTCAGTAGGTTACTGCATGCTTGGGGATGATTCTGAAAGTATTTTTTCAGTGTACAAAAATTCTGAACGTGTTTTTTCAGTTGACAAAATTGACCCCAACCCTGATACACTTGCAGAGTGGAGCACAGAAGGCAACAACTATTTGTGACAACAGAAAGTGCTTCATGTATGTCACACTACGAACCGTTCTTTATTTGCTCTTTGTCTTTACTTCTGGTAAACTCACCCCGTCTGTCTCTGCTGTCTCCTCCACAGGACCAGCCTCGGACAGTGCCAGCTCTAGAGAGTGGTTGCATTGGGCTCCTCTCTCCCTGCCCACTCGTCATTGACGGCATCGGCATCCTGAATCCTAGACAACTCCCTGGCAACCTCTCCGAGCTCCTCTGCCTCTTAGTCTCTCTGCTCAGTTCTGGGCT
This sequence comes from Dallia pectoralis, assembly GCA_029465975.1. Classification (NCBI taxonomy): domain Eukaryota; kingdom Metazoa; phylum Chordata; class Actinopteri; order Esociformes; family Umbridae; genus Dallia; species Dallia pectoralis. Next base: position 11,763,740 of record CM055749.1, on the reverse strand, counting down.
CATTCCTCAACCCTCTGAGACGAGGGGAGCACCGTAGCTGGCAAGGATGAACTGGGTCTGCCTGCCAAAGCAAAAAGGAAGATACAAGAGGAAAAAAGACAGGGAATAAACAAAACCAGAGCACGCAAGATCAAAAACTTTTAATGAAAGAAGGGAGCACCACGAATAAGAGCAGTATTTTCGAGGAGGCCTCAACAAACCTGCCCACCCAGGATCAGACTGACTGCGGACACACATCTGTGTCAGGTTCACAACCAAATAGATTTCACGTTATTCCCTGCCTACCAATCCGGTTTGCGGTGGAGTGGGCGAAAGTGCAGAGAAAATAATTTCGGATAGCATTGCAGGAAAAATGCTTTTCCGGCGTTAAATACGAACCGTTTCAGCCACTACCCTTTATTAGGGTTATAGGAGGGAACAGGACACTACCACCATGCCAGCAAAAGGGAAGTACCTGTTGAATGACCAGGAGTTGAAGCATGAGGCCCTGTACAGGAAGTTATCCTGCATCAGCCAGTACCAGCCTCTAGTACTGCTGCTTGGACTCTCAATGCTGTACTGCGCTCTCCTCATCATCCTCTTCTTCGCTCGGCGGCTGGTGAGTGCATGTGCATGTGCATGTGGCTAATGTAGAACTACCAGCAGCCGTCGTGATATGTGACAATGAATGCCATGTGTGCACCTATGTAGGTGGTTATGGAGATATTAGGTCACACAGGACAGCCCAGCTAATTACAGCCAAACGTAATGATCAATGACAGGTTAATATGCCCATTGTAGTGTCCTGGATGAGTTTCAGCAAATATATAGCGGAGGAGATTAAAACACAAACGTATTTTTAATTGATCTTGGGCTAGTGATGTGCGGTCCCTAACAATTAGTGTTTTTGCACATGTAATGTTCTTACTTAGCGTTAATTGTAGGTTTTAACTTTAGCAGGTGACTTGAAAGCTATCCAGCATGCTAAATTATGCTACATTATGCTACATTATGCTGCATTATGCTGCATTATGATGCCCAACTCCATTCAGATGAATCACCTGTGTTTCTTAGTGAAGCACGTTCTCCACTGTTCTCCTACTGGACTTGTGACGCAACAATGTGTGCACGAATCCACCTGTTAACACATTGCTTTTAGCTTGTAAATTATATGTATTTATTGTGTTGCTTGCCTTAAATGCAAATTTATCTTGTCAACAATCGAGTTTTCACTATTAGGCGAATTACTATCTACATTTCGCAACTACAAACAAACTACTACTACATTTGCTCACGTGTAGTTGCGGAATGTTGTCCGACATAAAGGTGAGTTAAATTGAATCACATTATTAGGTCTCGGCAAACCATAGTTATAGTCCACAAAGGCATTTACAAATGCTCGGTCTCTACTTACCGCTGGAGGTTTTTAACTTGTTCTTCGCTCTCCGCAGATGTATTTAAAGTGTTTTTTAAATCAAATGCCGGGCAGTTCCGTTCAGAGACCAGGAACCTTCTACTTAGATGTTCTACATATATATTTTACTACATCAGACAGAGTGGGGAGATGTTATGTTTTTGATGTAGATGTCAGGGTTTATGAAGATGTTAATTTCTTTTCTTTCTGAGTTTTACCAGGCTTTTCTATGTAGAGCTGTATGTAATCAGATAGGATAAAACATAATGCAGAACCTTCCATCAGCTTACCCAAATAGGAATGTAACACAGTGTTATTTCAGGACTGACCTGTGACAGTTCAGGTCAGGCGAGTAAGTCGGTCAGGTAAGGCAACGAAGACATATGGCTGGGTGTTAAAATTGCCTATTGGGAATAGGATGCATTTGGGACACACCCATGTAGTTGACAGTGGCAGGGCTTGAGCGATTCTAGCACTGTTTCTGTTAGATGTTGATGACAAACCAGGTCCAGCATCAGCTCTCATTACTATTCCCCTCTTAAAGGAAAATGAGCCCTCACTTTCCTGTCATTGTGCTGTTCCCAGGCACTGATATAGTCTCCAATTACTGCCAAAGTCAGATGAGTGTTTTGTCTTTCTATATGTCTCTCTTGTTTTGTTGCTCTTCGTCTATCTCCCTCTTTCACCACACAGCATGTCCGAAAAGGGTGGCCTTACAGTTGCTAGGGACGGAGAGGAGCTAACAGGGAATGTTTTTGTTGGCCGGTCCGTTTGCCTTTTGTTAAGTGCAGAGACCTGTGGGGTTTATGTGTCATAAAGTAGCTGTTTAACATAACTTGTTACTGTGTATAAGCTACCTATTAGTGGGTAGAAGCCCACCAGTGACAGAGAGATGGGGGTACATGCCAACAACATGGTACTTTAACTGGATAGTTGGGCTCAGAATTAAGCCTTTTAAGAGTGTCTTTTAAGAGCACTGTTGTTATTAGTGTCATGAAGATGCCAAGTTGGCACAGAGGGAGTCATGGAGGGCACTCTGTGGTTTGCTCTCTGGGTGATCGCCGGTTTTACATAACAGTAAACCTTTAGGTTAACTCGCCAGTGGACACCCAATATGTCTTTTCTTTTTTCCCCTGTAGTTATCTGATTTTAGATCTATACCACCACGTATGCAGTCTTCTCCACATGAAAAAACAGAACTTTATTACTAAATCTGAAGAGAACAGATGAAAACATTCACTGGGTCTGAGCAGTTCCCACCTGGGCCAATGCAATCTATTCCCTTATTTGTACAGCCTTGTTTTACTATTTCCTCCTCCAATGTGGAAATAAATGAGAAAAGGATATGTGCAAGTCTCCTACAGGTTCACTTAGTCATTGGCTCTGTAGTTAAATATGCTTCACCTCTGCAACCATGGAAACCGACATGCTCGTTATACAATGCTGAGATGGCCTTCTTGGATCCAGGATTTCTTACAATCATTGTCGCTATCTTTGGCCTCTACCTCTTGTACCTTTTTCCTTTGCTTTGTCAATTGCAGTCATGCAGTACACACACACACACATACATCTATATTTGAGCCAACCTCTTCTTCTCTTAGTGTAAGTTAATCAGGAGGACATCGTGGCCTCAAGCTAGAGGACATGATGCAGAGAAATGTGTGAAAAAAGCCTGGATAAGCATGAATAAACCACTGCTGAATTAGATCTGATGACTGATAGGACGTACTGTAGGTAGGTCTAATACTCTACATGTATGTGGAAGACTTTCAACTGTCATGTTTTTGCTTCAGACAGGGGTGTGCTTTCTTTTTGTTGGGTAATGTCTTTTTTGTCATGTAGTAGGTTCAACAATATTCAACAAAATTCCTTGTTCGGACTAAAATGTTGATGAACTATTGATTTACATTTTTTTATCTCATGAGAACAGGAAAGCTTAGTGCAACTGTTCCAATCTGGTGGGAAACCACCTTTGGAAAGCACACCGCACATGTGAGCAGTTTGTTGTTACAGACATTTCTGTTTTAAATGTAGAAACCAGTGATCTAAAGATACACCTACTACCATTGCTGATATCACCAGATGGGTGCCTTTGGCTGCTGGAAAATTAAAGAAAGTTGAAATTATCAGTACACAATCTGGTAGATTGCAGATATGTCTCAAAAATAAATCGCACTAAAGCTCATGCAGATTTAGGCTAATTCATTTTTGAAATCAGGTAGCGATTTCTTATGAGATAAAATGTACATCATTTAAAGAACCGCATTAATAGTTATTTCGTTTTAAGGAAATCCGACTGCCTCAGCGAAGTGTGTTGCGTAACCTGAACAAGCATTTCTCGTCCGCCATTAACTACGAACAAACCTGGTGCAAACTGTATTATGAGCTGGGTGTATCTCACTGCTACAACCAATCAAATTCCTCCCTTTCCCAAAATGAAATGATTACATTCATATAGTTATCAGTTTAAGACACAGTCTTAGACAAAATGTTACTTTTGCTTTTAGCCTCCCAGCTAGGGATGCAGGGGCATTTCTTCATTGGGCATCTGAGGAGGGATTTGGCACAACTGGCTGGTTGAGGGAGAGAATATCATTCTGAATGTCCAAATCAGGCCACTTGGCAATGGTCCATATATAGTTTTGTAAACGCATATCGAAAGACAAATCTCTAAACCCCTGAATGATGGAAACATGAGGGGGTAACGTTCATTTATCTCCGACGATATTGTAGCAGATGTTGAACCCATTCATAAATATATTTGGTAACCTAAAAATCTGATGTATTTCTACATTTTGTGTTCAGTTTCCTAGAAACAACGGGTAGGCTTATCAGACTTCACTTAACCTACTAGCTTACATTTTGCAAATCCAAATGGACTGTAGCACCGTAGTCCGTTTTTGATCTGATTTGTGTCAAGCTTGTTTGGATTTCTTTTACATGAAATGTTGTATTGAGGTCACAACTAATTGAGTTGTTTAATGGACACACCTGAAACAAAACTATGTTTTGATTGGTCAATTGCCCAACACTAATTTCTGTTCAACACTTCAAAACCTTCAATCGGGGAAAGCATTAATTTGCTTTAGGGCTATGTTTACATTGATACGTCTTTAGTATATCTGAATGGAGGATAATGTAAATTCCCTGATTGTGATTCAGTGTTTGTTCTGTTATCTCTCCTGGTTTCAGAGTGCGGAGGAGCACTGTGCGTTTATAAGTGTGGTGAGCGGCAGCCTGTGTGTATTTCTGGCTGTGTTTGTGCTGGTGTGTACTGATGCCTTGACTCAGCGCTGGAGGAGACCTCTGGGCCTGTTGGTCTGGGCCACTCACCTCACAATGGGGTTCACCTTCATCTTTAGTGGGCCGGTTATCCTGCCCTGGGACCAGGTACTCACTTACAGACACACAGACACACACACACACACACATACACTGAGCGAGTGAGAGAGACACACACACACACACACACACACACACAAAGTATGGGAACCTGACAAAGTGGCTTTCATGATAAAAAGCGTAATGATGTTTCAAGTCCACTTTGTCATCCTCCTCATCTGCAAACCACCCACCTATTGGCTGTATCTGCATAGATAATATACAAACATCAGCAGAAGTATCAGTCGGCTGTTTGAACAGTTTTAAATATTTGCGAATACATGGTGGGGACAGTTCTCAGGGCAGTAAAGCTACTAGTTCTTTAGGCACTGTTGTTGTTTTGAATGTTGCAACAACGCTTTTATCTTCACTGATTTCTAGTCAGAGACATTACCCAGAATGCACGTTTCATATCAATCTAACTTGAATCTAATTTCTTCGTTTTAGGTTCCCTACTTCCTGTTCATCATCTTCACTGTATACACCATGCTACCGTTCCAGATGTGCTATGCAGTGGTGCTCAGTATGATCTCCTCACTGTCTCACATCGTAGTTGTCACGCTGTGCCTCACAGTGTTCAGCAAAAAACCTAGCCCCTTCCTGGCCAATCAGGTTGGTTTATTTCTGGGCTACATCTCAGGGTGATTTATGGCATTGTGTACTATGTTATGAGAGTTGTACACAGAATGTGCCCCTATATGTTTATGTCTCACTTGTCATTGTACAGTTTTAGGTATGTTTTACAATGTGTTTGTTGTATGTTGTTTACATGTCCTGTATGTCATTTGTAATAATGCGACTGTGTAAGCAGTCATTTAAGCTTTACATCCTTTGCTCAGCAAGGTTTTAATGTCTGTTCTTCTTCACTACCCAGCTACTGTCCAATGCGGTGGTATTTCTGTGTGGCAGTATAGTTGGGGCTTTCCATAAGGTCTTAATGGAGAGGACAGTACGACAGACATTCCAGGATACACTTCGATGTCTGGGAATCCGCATGAAGCTAGAGATCGAGAAGAGACAACAGGTCAGGACATTTGCTTCTATGAGGGTCATCCATGTTGTTGTTATTCATCTAACCGGTATTCAACTAGGAAAGATATTTGAAACGGTAAATCTTTTTTTGTACAGCTGACCTGCGTGTGCTTGAGTCAATATGATTGTTTTGTTGTTTCTTTTGAACACTTATTTTTTTGGGGCCAGGATGTATGTGACACTAATGAATGGTTATGAATATTGATAGCGTTCTGTTGAAAGGTTTTGCTCTCATTCCGTTTATTTGTTCTTTACCTAATGTAAGAACAGACGCATTGTAATTTGCTAGGTTGAATTTTGAGTATGATATCCCACTCAAATGAAACCTTAATTTAATGTCTTTGTGTGTTCCATTAGTCACAATAGTTTCCAGTTTCAAAAGGCTTTTTAGCCATTATTTTTTCATTTGTTATGATGGTTGCTTAGGAAGTGACAACACACTCCATGAGAGAGAAGATACTACCGGCATCTGTTGCCTAGCAGGACTGAATGGAATTCTACTATCGTTAACATTTGAGCCTCCTCTGTTCTACTCTGTTGTATTTGAATTAAGCCTGGAAAAAGGTGGAGTGCCATAGGGTTATCCAAAGACCACAGGCCCCATCAGGGGAGAAACGGGGAGAAACAGAGAGGGTTGGAGGAGTGCCTGGGAGTCTTTCTCTCTTTCGTTCTCTATTACACACACACACACACACACACACACACACACACCCTATGGCTGGCTGTTATTGTACCTGTGCTCTGTGGCTAACACTGTGACAATGCAACTTTCTTCAGGCTAAATTCAAATACAACAGAGTGCTCACTGTATCTCATGATAAAGCCTTGCTGTGGTTCTCTAGGCTCAGAGTCAGATGTAATCAGCCAAATCTATTGCAGCAGTGAGCTGTCTACACCAAACCAATACTACTTCATGCAGAATTGCTTTCCACGCTTTATGGTTGGTAGAAAAGCTGCTCGAGTCGTTTGAACCAGGACGTGCTAGTCCATTCTGAAAGGACTACGTAGTAGAGCAGAATAGGCTGTTGGTACTAGTCTTGTGTGTACTACGTACATGGTTATATGTGCATAAACTATGAGATAAAACACGTTCATACCTGGGTGCATGTAGGTAGACATTTTGGCTTGACAGCTCCACTGTTATGCCCGGTGGCCTTTTTTAGGTTAGGACTTGAGGGAAAACTGATCCCGGATCTGTTTGGTGAAGCTACATGATGCTTTCAGAACATTGTGTGTGGAGGAAGGAGATGAGTGAGGGGCCTCAGGATCTCATCATGGTGAAAAGTAACTATGATTGGGTCAGAGATTCCCATACTTATATATATATATATATATACGCATACATAAATAATATGATTCTCATATGATTCTTATCTGACTCTGTTCCATTCCAGTGGCTTCTGGTGCAATGTCCTGTTTCTTTGTTGAATCATTGTATAACCAGACTGGCAGCAGAATGATTATAAAGCTTTTAACAGTAATCTGAGTGAATGGGGCCCTTGTTAGTGCAGTTACCAGATCAGCAAGACACTCGGACAGCTGGTTTATAATCAGGTTGGGTTTCTCACAGACAGACTGGATTCATGGCGCAGTGTTTATAGTATGAATATGCTTTTGTTTGTTTTGTTTGCGTGTGTGTGTGTGTTAATGCTAACGTGCGTGCATGTGTGTGTGTGTGCTTGCGTGTAGGAGAACCTGCTGCAGTCTGTTTTACCAGTCTACATTTCCATGAAGATGAAGCTGGCCATCATGGAGCGTTTGCAAGACTGCAAGGATAAAGAAGAGCAGCAACGACTAGTCAAAGACAACAATTTCCACAGTCTCTACGTCAAGAGACATGAGAACGTCAGGTGCTGTGCAACAATCACTTTCTATGTACTCAGTCCATTAATTACTATGAAACATAAACCATGTGAAAATTAGCTTATTATTTATATAAATAAAACACTTTGATTTTATCCTGGAATATAGTTTTTATCTGATGAATTGAGTCATTGCTTAAATATGTACCGATTAATTGATTATAAAAAAATGTCAAGCATACCAAAGTCTCCTTAAAATATTTTACAAATCGAATCTACTGGAGGTTGGGAAGAGAGCCACGGCGGTAGCAAAAAATGTCCACGGGGTAGCAATCACCTCTTCATGCTAGTGAGAACAAAACAGTTCCTTGTGGCATTTTCTTTCCCAACCTCATCAAATAAGGCCGACGCTAAAATCTAGAGTGAGATACTTAGCAATCAGGGAACCCAGCTGTTGTCAATTAGCAGTAAACTGATCGCTAACTCCCTGGTCTGGCCTCTGCAGGAACACTGAACTTTTATACTTACAAACACCCCATCTACTTACGTGATCCTGTTGGCTAGCAGTTTAGATTTGAAGTGCACTTAAGACGCCGAGAAGAGCATGTCCAGAACTCCTGGCTGAATGGAGTGAAATGAGATTAGGATATATTGCTGCTCTCTATCGCCAAAAAATCCTCTTTTAGTGCACCTGGTTATACTTTTCACAATTGCATGCCTTCTTTTCATTAGATTTGACTTTAAACAAACATTATAAAACTATTAAGGTTTAACAATGCAATTTAAGGGCAGCAAGGTCCCGTGTGGACATACCATCTGATTGGCTGAAAGCCAGGATGTATTAGATTGTAAACCACCGTTTGGAAATTGCAGCACATTTTGCTGGTAACTGTTCCTAATAGTATCTACGCATCTCTGGGATTTGTGGAATATTGCCAATATCGCACAACTAAGAGCTTTCCCCAGGCACTCTGTTTGGCCTATTAACAGCTTGTATCAGTGGTATAGAAGCCATATTCCAGACACCCTCATGCCTTATTTCAGGAATATAGATTTTCACATTTACTTTCTCAACAAACAATGGGGCATATTTTTGTATATGTTAGGTCATTTCTGCCACTACCTAGTTGATTTCTTGATAAAGTCCCGGAATCAATATAATTTCCAGGAAAGTGAGGAACATTTGGTCTGTCTGATCTGAGCTTTGTGAGGATCAAAGAGAATATCACATGGTGCTGTGAGTCCATGTGATGGCATACATGACAGACCTACAGCATCCCTCTTAATTACACAGGACACACTTGTCATTTGACATGTTCTTCCCAAGGAAGCACCTGGTTTATGTCAGTCAGAGTTAAAGGGTAGGTTTGCTGGATGTCTTTGTTCTTTGGTCTGGTCTCCCTGCGGAGCAACAGCACCTTTAATAGGGGCTGACCTTGGCAGCAGTCAGTGGGACAAAGTGCCCTGGTAATGAGCTGGTGATTAGACGGTGGCAGCAGGATGTGTGTTGACCCGAGTCAGGTGCTCTGGGCTTACACCCAGCTTAAAGCACTGCCAATCAGTATACTGAAGTAGATGGGTATAACATAAAACCTGTCCTCCCATTTTGTCTGTCTTTAGTTGACATTTTATAGCCCAACGCCGTTTACATGTCGCCTGTTCTTCGTTTGTTTTCTGTGCCTAAACTCATTCTCGCCATCCCTCTGTGGTCTGTCTTTAGTTTGTATTTTATAACCCTGGTCTAGTCTGTCCAGATAGGAAGTTCACAACTTCAAAATGTACTTTACAGAATATCTGTGGACCAAACCCCTTCTTTCTAGTCTCTTGTCACTACTGCCGAAATAGAACCTTCCGGTGAAATATATCAGCCCCACTACACTGCAAAACTAAGACAATTAAGGCTTATCTGTAAGTGCTACAATACAGCATTTAATGTATTTCTCAATTGAATATCCTGGGGAATCCATTCATATGACAGATTTCTCTACATGCCTGTGTTCTGTTTCGGTGGTGATGTCTCAACCTCAAATGACTGGAGCTGGTCCTGTTCGATGAACGAAAACACGAAAACACTCTTAACCCTAGTCTACAGGGAGACAGTCTATAACAAATGCTTGTTGTTTTCCGTGAAAACCGTTACAATGAATATGTCCCTGCCCTTTCACTTATTGCAGTATTCTGTATGCTGACATTGTGGGCTTCACCAGATTGGCCAGTGACTGCTCTCCTAAGGAGCTAGTCATCATGCTCAATGAGCTGTTTGGAAAGTTTGACCAGATTGCCAAGGTGAGTTAGTCATTTGTTTTTAATTATACTGTACTGGTAATACTGACTTTCAACATTTTTAGATTCAGACACCATCCATATATTTGAATATATCACTCTTTTCTATTTAAATATTTTTGTAAGTATTTTTTTTTTCATCCTGTGTGTGTCTTTCTGTATTCTTTAGGAGAACGAGTGCATGAGAATCAAGATCTTGGGAGACTGCTACTACTGTGTTTCTGGCTTGCCTGTGTCCCTGCCTATGCACGCCAAGAACTGTGTGAAGATGGGTCTGGACATGTGTGAGGCTATCAAGTAAGTTCAGGCGAGAGAGCTTTAATATATTGTGTTTGGGACTTTTCCCCATAAGTAGTAGGTGTTGATATGATTAGTCATTGGAGACGGTAAGTGAGCTGGTTCTCAGGAATGCCAGTCAGATGTTGTGAACTGGAGGGTCTGTCAAAGAGAGCGTTTATGTTATCTCCTTTCTGTCCTGCCAAAGTCAAAAGAGAGCCATCTAAAGCTTCATGAGAGAAAACATCAGCGATGAACAGTTTTAGTTCAGCTGGCTCTGACGTCAAATCCAAGGGAATGCTGAATGAATGCACACCCACACACAGAATTAATTTGTTCTGAACATTCTTCAGACAGGTGCGTGAGGCCACAGGTGTGGACATAAACATGAGAGTGGGCGTGCACTCCGGTAACGTGCTCTGTGGGGTAATTGGCCTCCGCAAATGGCAGTTTGACGTGTGGTCACATGACGTCACTCTGGCCAATCACATGGAGTCTGGAGGTTTACCTGGGTATGTTCTTCGAGTTTACCATATGATTTGAGTTTGTTGCCCTGCTCAGATGCTGCTGACAGATGTTTTTTATGTGGAAATATCCTTTTTTGTAGCATGTTGGATATCATTTTTCATATATAATTTATTACTGAAGCATCAGTAGTTTTAGTCAAAGTTGAATTCCGTTTATTTATTTGGCTTTTCTGGTTAGTTTACAGCAGTCAGACACAGCTAATGAATACTTAAAACGATAAACAAAAGCATCCATCATTAGGTTCATAAAGGCATGTACATTCAAAACACTGCCATTTCCACAATTAGCATCATAAATGTGCGTCATTAGAAACATTTTAATTCCGGCGTTGTCCTCGTTTTTGAACACATTTATATATATATGCTCACGGACTAGTCTTGCGTAGACACATGCACCTGTATATTTCCGGAGCCTGGATCTCAAGGCCAATTCAGTGTTGAAGCCAATTTAATTTCTTCTTGCAGTTTAATATGCATTTCAGTATTTGTATCAAGAGCAAGCAAGAGATGACACACCTACTCTATGTCGTCAGTTAATTGCTTCTACACTAGAAGTGAAAAATTGTCTCTAACATGCTAATAATAATAATACAATAATCAAAATACCCACATAACTATCAGCTAACCACATCATATGTAGCAGCACTTCTTTACATATTAGTTATTAAGTATAAAATGTAGGAAAATGATCCAAAGGTGATGTACAAGGTAGTTCTAATTCAGTTGAGAGTCCTTTTTTAACTTAGAAAGGAACTTCTAGGTCTTCTAACTGTTAACAGCATCCAGTTCCTGTTACGTTTCAATCTAAAAACAACATAAAAAAAACAAAAAAAACATAAAAATATGCAACTATGATTTGTTTGTTTTTTCAAATGTTTTGCTCACCAAACCTAGTTGTCTACCTGTACCCAACAAGGACAGTGATATTGGCTAGTGAAATATGCATGCGTTCTCATGACCAGGCGGGTCCACATCACAGAAGCAACCCTCAAGCACCTGAGCAAGGCGTATGAAGTAGAGGAGGGCAACGGAGGGTCAAGAGACGCCTACCTGAAGGAGCTCAACATCCAAACATACCTTGTCATTGACCCACGGGTAACCTGCCTTTTACCTACTTCCAGAATACAGTCGTATGTGTGAGAGAGATTGCTTGTCGTTAACCTCAACGCCCATGTCTGCGTCCTCAGTCTAAGGACCATTCCCTGAACACTCGCAGTATGCCTAAACCTCGTGTGAATGACGGGCTGAAGATGCGGGCGTCTGTGAGAATGACCCGTTACCTGGAGTCCTGGGGGGCTGTCAAACCCTTTGCCCACTTGCAGAGCCGAGAGGGCTACACAGACGCCATGGTTAATGGAAAATCACGCTGCAAAGTGAGTGCTGGCAGAACCGTACATTAGCAGTGATTGGTGACTAACAATCATACTTACATTAATGTCACATAAATAGTCCCCATAACACATAAAAACTAAGCATTACGGGTTAGAATGTGTGGTAGTGCGGCGAATTAAAGGATCAGAGTTTTTAACTGTATTTATTCACATTTTGTATGTTTCTCCAAATTCTGCTGTTTACTTGTGGTGTTCTACACTCCAAACCATCTTAAAACCATTGTGCTATTTTTCTAGGACATCCCCCTACGCTCAGCTCCCTGCTCTAAGATCACTGAAAGGTAAGGAAGGCTGACCTATTTTCTGGGGTACCTGGCGTCCTGCGTTTGCAACACAATGGGGTTGTTTTAGACTCCTTACTTATGCCACAGATATAGCATCTCATTTGAGCCCAGTTTGCTACAGCAGGAATATCTCTCTGCAGCAGGAGAAAATGTAATTTCTATTTATCAGATTTTTAGGTGGATTATCTGCACATCATCACCACCCTTTCATGGGGATTTTATTTCACCATTTTGATGTCCCAGTGGCAAGTATATGTAACTACTTGGCCTATTGGCAAATGGTTTGGTACAAACTCAGCATGGCACCTGAGGAGCATCATATCCCTCTGAATCAGTGGATCCCAGTGTAATGTTGTGGGGATGTTTCTCATCATCAGAGACTGGGGCACTTACATTTACATTTCACTAATTAGGCATACGCTTATATTCAGAGCAATGTGAGGAACACACTCCTTACAGCAAAGCTACAATGGAGTGGCTAAGGAATAGAAAGGGAAATATCCTTGTGCGGCCCAGAAGATCCATGACTTATAGCCAATGTGGCCTGACTTGAAGATTGATGTCCACCGATGCTCCCCAATAGACTTGGAAGACATTAAGAACTGTTATTACTGCCCAACGGTGATTTCAGGGATTAACTTGGATGATGCAGACGTAACTCTAATACTTCAGTAATGCATGTTTAATGTAGTTTTATTTCAAAATAATGAAACGGAATGTCCCTTAAAAGCGTTGTTTGGTTTGTGTGCGGAAGATCGGAATTTAAATACATGAAACTGCTTGACACTAACGGGACATCATTTGGAAAAAGAGGAATGCAATCTTTTGTAGGACTGTTTTTTATTTTATTTTAATTTATTTTGTAGATTTATGTAGGAAGCTAATTATATTTAGCAAATGAAAGCAACGAAATAACTTGAATAGCTCGGTAGCCTTTGGTTGCTACTGTTCCAACAGAACTAGAAGAATATTGACCGAAAATACAAAGCCAGCCAGTGACAATATCCACTTTTCAAATATCCACATATCAACAATTTTGAATCTCTATCCTGCCATGTCGTATTTAATTCCTATTTTTTAGAATTTGTATTATTATGATTTATTTTATTAACTTCTACGTTATACAAGGTTTATTTATTTCATCATATTTCTAGAAACTACATTTATGTGTTGTTGGATCTGTCACTATAAAATCGATTAAACAACATGTATCCTCACATGCACACAAGCTTTATATGAAGCACCAACAGCGTGGTTATGTTGTGTGTCTGTCACTGTTGGTCTCCGGCAGCTTTGATGAGTCTCTAGAGGAGCAGTTCTCCTTGCCCGCCCCTCGCTTCAGCACCTATAAGTGAGTGGAGCCTGCCTGCCCTCAGCACACAGCTCTCCCTTCTGATTGGAGGAGACTCTTGACATTTTACCGGCGCCACTAACCTCTGACACCTTTCTTAGTTAACACTTTCTACTATCCTGTCTATAGAGCTGCCTCCCTCTTCTGTAAAGAAGGGCATCATGGATGTTCAGAGGCCTTTAAAAAGCAAGCAGGGCATGGTAAACGCTCACCACTAAATGTTAGGGACTCCCTTTTGTATTCCCACAGGAGTTATGCGCTTTTATAAATGGACTGTGTACGTATGCCTGTGCGTATGCCTGTGCGTATGCCTGTGCGTATGCCTGTGCGTATGCCTGTGCGTATGCCTGTGCGTATGCCTGTGCGTATGCCTGTGTGTATGCCTGTGCGTATGCCTGTGCGTATGCCTGTGTGTATGCCTGTGTGTATGCCTGTGCGTATGCCTGTGCGTATGCCTGTGTGTATGCCTGTGTGTATGCCTGTGTGTATGCCTGTGTGTATGCCTGTGCGGGGTGGGCGGGTCTGTGTGTATGTTTCCTTCCTGATGGGGCAGGGGCCACAGAGCAGCAGGTAGTGAGACGCCTGTTCCGTCCTCAGGGTTCAACTAACACTCGACATCCTGCATCCTGGAAACAATATAGAATTAATGACACCACCTCTGTTTTCACTAATGCTGAGAATGGCCTAAACCAGTTGACTGGTTTCCATAGCTCTCTGGGACCGAATAACCTGCATGACCTGGGCTGGTTAATCAGCCTTCACCCATGTCTGTTTGTCTGCTTGATCCTCTCCCTTATTCCGGTGTGTTTTTTTTCTGTGCAGAAACAAGTCCCAGAAGAGCAAGTTTGATGAGGAGTTGCATAATGAGATGACCACCACTATTGATGAGATGAGCAGCAAGTGGGTCCATTATCATTAATTGTCATAATGATAGTGGGAAACATATCTCCTGTTTTGACATTGTGATTACATTTTTCCACTCTTGGGTCCATAATTCATCTTATTGTCCAGGTTATTGTACGTTTGTTGGGGGGTAGATTTTTTCCCCCTCAAAGATTACAATTAGTTTTTAATTGAACCCCAGAACCCCAGAAAACAAGGGGTGTGTAGACTTTTTATATCCACTGTACATATGTATACCCCCACACTAAAAAGTCTTAACTGTTGATTGGAATAAGGACTCTGGAATAAGTGTTTACTAATCCTCTGTACATGTTTCTGGGCATAGGACTTTATCTCCTGAGTCCCATTTTACCAGACCTTTTTTTTCTCCATCCTTCACACAATCTTTTTCTCTGTGACCTTGCAGACAGTGGGTGAAGTATGAGGAGATCAGCACTCTGGCTGTGTGGTTTACTAAGAGAGAGCTGGAGAAACAGGTTAGTCTCCAAACCGGGTCTACTTGTTATAGGGATTTAGCCCAAACGTACCGGAGGTGTCCTCACCCTGCAAGCAGTCTGTTGACAAAGTATGACAGGAAACTATGCTTCGGGTTATTTTCCTGGGACTGTTTTCAAATGATTGTGTTTTTGCATATGTGACTTGTCCAGGTTCCAAGGCCACTATAAGCATTTCCAAATTGGCCTGAAGTATTTTCAATTAATTTTTGAAGCTCAGTAAAGTCGACAATGGACACAGAGAGCATAAAATATGTCCATTGGTATAAGCTTATGCATGTAGGGAGCTCACAGAGACACGCTTCGACGGTTTTGCAGCTACATCTGTACAATGCAATGTTGGACAGATTTGTTACGTAAGATATGGAAGGAACTGTTATGCATCGCCGTGTGCCGAAATTACGTCTTGACAAGTGAAATATCAAGTGAAATAAGCTCGTTGGTTGAGTTTATTGATTTGTCTTGTACGCCTACACATGTCCTGTTTAATGTCAACCTGTGTTTGTCATTCTTCTCTCCTCAGTACAGAGCCATTGATCTGCCAATGTTCAAGTATTACATTGGCTGTGCTACTTTCATCTTCTCCTGCATCTTTGTAGTTCAGATGTTTGTGACAAAAGAGTGAGTGGTTTTCACCGTTATTGACTATTAGTAAACCTTGTGATCAATAGAAACAATCCGCTGTTTCTATACATTGAATTCGAGTACGAATTATATTCCGTTTGAACGCTATGAAATCTCCTTTTGAAAGCTGGAGACAATAATGGCATGACAACCAACATTTGACATTTTTGGCTATTTTCTCTTTATCCCGTAGTTCCAAAATGTTGAGCATGTGGTTTGGAGTGCTTGCCTGTGTTCTCCTGTTGACTCTGGGTATTTGTTTTGCTGGTCACCTACAGGTCAGTGGGAGTTTTAGGATTAGTTCACATTAATCCCTTTCTCTGGGCATGACAGATTTCTACAGGAAGATGTACGTTATGTGGAGATGTATTTTCGCTGCATACTCTCAGAATTTTTGTATTTGCTTTGCTAGACAATGAGACATCCTGTCTTTCTTGGGCTGTAATCTTCCTTCGTTTCTCTCATCCATTCCTGTCTATTTTCTCTGATCCCTTTCAATCTTCCTGTCTTGTTTACGTTGTACTTTCTGTCTTCTCAACCTATACACACTCATCCCTTCCATCTGATCACCCTATACACACACACTCATCCCTTCCATCTGATCACCCTATACACACTCATCCCATCCCCTCCTGCCCACTCCTCTTCCATCCCATGATGCATTGCTTCTCCTACCCATTAGTGTTTGTTTCCTGAAAAGCTGTCATCTTGCCAGTGGCTGCCTGCCATTTCCGAGGCCGTGGTCAAGAGGCCGTGTGTTCGTCTCCCTCTGGCCACTATCACCACTGCAGTAATCATCATCCTAGCAGTTTTCAACCTGGTAATGCGACACACCAACTTACCCAAAGGTCACTTATTAAACATAGAAGCATTTACATGCATGTACTGTACATTACCATTTTACAGCAACACGTGCAGTAGCTTTTTATTGTACGAAGTTAATCATTAGTGAACATATTAAAAACAGTCAGCAGGGCACGTTTTCTCAGAGTCCGAGCCGCTCAGTGGTTGACAATCAAAGCGTTTTGTTTACTAGTGCTTCATCCAGACAAAGCCACTGTGTGATGATGGGAATTCTGATCTGATACGATCTAACAATTCACATGAGCAAGATCAACAGGGCCTTTTCTACCTGCCGGTGAGTGATACCTACAATGTCCCTCACAGTTATAAAATTAGAGTTTAGTTTAAATGTTTTTATATACAATGGTTTCCATATATATATATAACAAATATTCATTTGTTTCAAAAGGTGTTGGCAATCTTGCACATTTCAAATAGTGCACTATATTTTATCATGAAAACCACTATTTCGTCACGGTCAACGGATCAATTCAAATATTGGTTTTATTATCCGTATTGACCGAAACAAAAGACATTCTACAAAGAACCTAAAATGTCTGAAATAATGTTATTGGCACTTTTTAGAAGTCACTAGAAATAGTTTCAATTTTAGCACGTTATTCTCTTTTACATTGGAATTGTCACTTGTGACACTTGTGCTTGATCCAGATCTACATCCTAAAATCTGAATTTACCAGCTTTTAGTTTTGAGTCACACAAGTGTCCAAAAATGCAGAATTTCCATTGGTCTATAGAAGATTGGCTTTTGTTCTCTGAAGGCAAAGCTGCACCATCTCCTCCGTTGGCACCAATAAGAGACATAATAATCTTCTTGAGGCCGTAGACCAACAGACGAGCGATATGGAAACCCCTCTGTCATTTCCTGCTTGCTAACATTCTACACAGTTCATTGGACTTTTGTTTATGATAAAACAACCACTGTCGTGTATGTAATTATTGTCCAGTCTAAATATTCATCTTGTAAACATCCCCAAGTAGCGTTTTTACTGCTTTTGTAAGCTGGTCAAGTAAAAGTGAAAATGAGTATATGAAGTGAGGTATAAGTACAGGGATTGTTTAGATGCAAACTCTTATTGATGTAGCTTAGCTACTTTCCACTTGGAGAACAAATTCTGCATATTTCCCCTTTAACTCATTATTCTCATATTTGAAAATGTCAATAAGATATGGTAATTAATAAATGACTAATTAACATAATATTAAGTATGATGTTTTGAAGACCAGTTGATGTTCAAAGCAACTACCTTTGATTAACTCTTTTAAACAAACATGTATTGTGGGTCAGAATTGGGTTAAGAAATGTTCCATGACGTTATACTTAGTGTGATTATATAAATGTATATATTCTTATTACACCCCTCTCTCAGATCTCTTATGTTCTCTCCGTGTCGCTGGGAACTTCTGAATCATGTCCTTTTTTTGTGTTTCTCTCCCTTTCTCTCCCTTTCTCTCCCTTTTCTCTCCCTTTTCTTTCAGTACTCGGTGTTCAGCTGCATCCTGGCACTCATTGCTTGTGGAGTGTTCCTGAGAGTGAGCTTTGAGCTTAAATTGACCTTCCTCATCGTTGCCTCCGCGGCCTACTACATCATCATCAGCAACTCCAAGGCTGATCTCTTCAGCTGCTACGGACGCATGCTTTACAAACAAGTCACACAAAACAGGTGCCAAAGCAGGTCTTCTGTACCATGGTTAGAGCCCCTGACCGGTAACCATCTGTATCAGTAACCATCTCTCTCTTTTTAATTTTTATTTGTTTCAATTGGTTAATTTAATTTCAATACACTTCTTCTTGAAATGCATACTCATCTAACCCTAACTCCGGTTGAACATACTGCTGGGTTTATAGTGGTTCTCAAATGATTTGACCTTTATCCCCTGACCTCTGTTCCAGCACTGAGGACTCTGGGGTCATTCTCAGGGCATTGGGTTTGGTCAAACACCCTGAAGAGATGAGCTACATATATATTATCCTGTTCCTGGTCACCATGCTTATCATCTCACAACAGGTCAGCCTCTCCCTTTATTCTCTGTTCTACTCGGTTGTGTTTTATCTTCCTTGTCTGGTTTCCTCTTGTCCCTTTCCCCCGTTTACCATTTTAACCTCATGTGGACGACACTTCTTCTGTCTGTCCCCCTAGAATGAGTCACGCTTCAGACAAGACTTCCTCCTAAAAAATAAGAACCGCACAGAGCAGGACGAGATTGAGACCCGTGAGAACCTGAACCGTCTGCTCCTGGAGAACGTTCTGCCCGCACATGTGGCGGCACTGTTTGTTGGGGAGAATAAAAAAAATGAGGTGGGATTTAATTTGAACATTTTATTTACTGAGAATTATAACGTATGGGTCCAGGATATATAACTGGTAGTTGACCCAGCCCGGCTCAATAAGGTACGGGTCCAGGATATATTACTGGTAGTTGACCCAGCCCGGCTCAATACGGTACGGGTCCAGGATATATTACTGGTAGTTGACCCAGTTCGGCTCAATAAGGTACGGGTCCAGGATATATTACTGGTAGTCGACCCAGTTCGGCTCAATAAGGTACGGGTCCAGGATATATTACTGGTAGTTGACCCAGTTCGGCTCAATAAGGTACGGGTCCAGGATATATTACTGGTAGTTGACCCAGTTCGGCTCAATAAAGTACGGGTCCAGGATATATAACTGGTAGTTGACCCAGTTCGGCTCAATAAGGTACGGGTCCAGGATATATTACTGGTAGTTGACCCAGTACGGCTCAATAAGGTACGGGTCCAGGATATATTACTGGTAGTCGACCCAGTTCGGCTCAATAAAGTACGTGTCCAGGATATATTACTGGTAGTCGGCCCAGTTCGGCTCAATAAGGTACGGGTCCAGGATATATTACTGGTAGTCGACCCAGCCCAGCTCAATAAGGTACGGGTCCAGGATATATTACTGGTAGTCGACCCAGCCCAGCTCAATAAGGTACGGGTTCAGGATATATTACTGGTAGTCGACCCAGCAGTGCTCAATAAGGTACGGGTCCAGGATATATTACTGGTAGTC
The DNA here is from genome assembly GCA_029465975.1 of Dallia pectoralis. Classification (NCBI taxonomy): domain Eukaryota; kingdom Metazoa; phylum Chordata; class Actinopteri; order Esociformes; family Umbridae; genus Dallia; species Dallia pectoralis. Next base: position 11,744,103 of record CM055749.1, on the reverse strand, counting down.
GACCCAGTTCGGCTCAATAAGGTACGGGTCCAGGATATATTACTGGTAGTCGACCCAGTTCGGCTCAATAAGGTATTCCTATTTAAACCATGGTCTTATCTCCACTGGCCTGCGTTCTGGAATACTGATTACATTTACGTCATTTAGCAGACAATCTTATATGGAGCAACTCACAGTGGTGTGGGTATACATTTTGGGAATTTGTGGAAATTGAGTAAATAAAACTCAGATATTACAGCACGAAGCTCCGAAACCTGGGATATGCAGGCCCGTTTCAATCAAATCAATGTAAATGTGGTTTAGAGATTGAATTCTGTGTGACTGCCGAAAAATAAAATAAGCAAACGGCACAAAAGGTGTTACAAATTAAATGAATGGTTAAAATGTAGCTTCTGTGTATTGGAATAATATCAATTTACCCCGTCAGGTTGTTGAAGATACATACTAGTCATTAGAGAGTCATGTGACTTCGCCAATGGTTGGCCAGCTTATTGTTTTTTAGACCACTTATTTTCCAGATCGTTTTTCTCTGGGATATATATATATATCTTCCTACTTGATATAAGTTTGTGTTTTCCCCCAATTTATGATTCGGTTAGAAATATGAGTATAGGACAGGCCAAAAACTGTATTGAGGAACAAGGCACCTAAGTTAAGTACTTTAAACGTTACACTTCATAAGTATTTATTGTCACTCACATTCACTTTGCCTCAGCATTGATGAGGCCATCGCAACTACTCATTACTCATGTGTCCGATGATGTAATCTGTCACATACTGATTCAGCATCCAGTCAGACACTCCAGCTAGAACTGTTCTGGTGTCTGTCCTTCTCATCACGCCGAAGTCACTTAATATAAATATTCAACCTCTACTTTGTCACCAGGACCTGTACTACAAATCCTATGACTGTGTGTGTGTGATGTTCGCCTCGGTGCCGGACTTTAAAGAATTCTACACAGAGTGTGACATCAACAAGGAAGGTCTGGAGTGCTTGAGGCTCCTCAACGAGATCATTGCCGACTTTGATGAGGTCAGAGACATTCAGACAGCTACCCCCTAAACTAAAATTACAACGGTCTCAATCATATGCCAACCGCAATACCTGGCTGAAACATGTGTATCTTTCCCCCGCACAGCTGCTGTCCAAGCCCAAGTTCAGTGGAGTGGAGAAGATCAAGACCATTGGAAGTACATATATGGCGGCTGCTGGGCTGAGTGGCACCCCAGGACATGAAAATAACCAGGTAGCTACTATATTTTTTATATATTGAATTTGTGATTAAGGAACTGCCTCATTGCGTCACTCGGAGCAAATTTAGGTCGGTCAGTGTGGAAATGTGACTTCTGAAGTACGGTAAATGCTGTTTAGGTTCTTAGCACGCTGCATGCACAAATAGTTAGTCCATACCAGAATCCTTATGTGCCAGAAGAAATCCACTCTCAACCTTGTTGAGCTCACATGCACCTAAGCCACCACAAGGAGTTGCTAGCATGTGACAATGCATGGCTACCATATTGAATTGCTAACCCACCCACTGAGGGACCCCTGGGTTTATAGCTAGCAGAATTCAAAACTCTGGTCTCACAAGGAATCTACTATTTTACCCAGGAAACATGGAAAGGGAAAAGTGAAAGAGGATATTGTTCCTCTGAATTGAAGAGGTTGCAGGAGCTGCCAAGATTAGCTCCCAAGAACCAGTTCGCACTTCTCCGCTATCCGTCTCCTCTATCAAGGCAATAACAAAAAAGTTGAACAACTAACGCTGTGATTGTGGATGTAAGTGGTATTATCCTGTGTGTGTGTGTGTGTGTGTGTGTTGACATTGACTCTAGCCCTGTGTTTCAGGATCGTGAGAGACAGCAGGCCCAAATAGGGAACATGGTGGAATTTGCCATTGCCCTCATTGGCAAGCTGGAGGGCATCAACCGACACTCATTCAACAGTTTCAGGCTGCGTGTGGGTGAGTTGGGCCCTCGGCAGTGAGCGTGATTACTATTAGAATGTAGAGCTGTTTATGAATTAAAAATGAGCTGCTTGCCTTTTAGCAAGTTTGTTATAGAACCTATTGTATTTGAAAAGCATACAGTTTTCCTGACCTACTTGTTGGAACATGTAACTGTGATGTGAGAAAACGGTTGTTTCAGACATTGTTATTTTTTTCTTGCTGTGTTTCGTTGTTCTCTTCAAGGGTATGAGTTGGCCTGACTCGCTGATAATCAGACATTATAGTAGCTATTCCTACTGGCAATCTGCTCAGCAGTATGTTCAGGGTTTGGACCCAGCAGGGATCTTGTTAAGTCAGTGTGTGCCCACTTTCCACAGGTATTAACTATGGGCCGGTCATTGCTGGAGTGATTGGAGCCAGAAAACCTCAGTATGACATCTGGGGCAACACTGTGAACGTGGCCAGTAGGATGGAGAGCACTGGAGAGCTGGGAAAGATTCAGGTAGAGCACAACAACCTAGTCTTCAGCCATACTTTATCCTAGCAGACTGGACAAACACACATCTTTGCACACATTTGTCATAGATTTGTTTCTGTATATATACTGTTTTCCTTGCTTTGTGTACAACTTGTTTCTTATCAAGGTCACAGAGGAGACCTCCGACGTGCTCCAGGTGTTGGGCTACTCCTGCGAGTGTCGAGGACTTATCAACGTCAAGGGAAAAGGCGAGCTGAAGACCTTCTTTTTGTGCACGGACATGAGCAAGCAGCAGGGAATGGGTCTCAGCTGAGGTCCGTGGTGGAGTGTGAGCCCAGAGGCTCCTACGTGTGCAGTGTTCCCCGTCGGACTTCACACAACACACCCACGTATTCCGCACAGAATTATTGTACAAAACAGTCAATGTGTTTAGAGTTAACTTATTGGATCCAGACAGAGTAATCCAATTCACTGCACACTTGAGGACATAAACGTATGGTCCAAAATGTTATATTTAGGATTGTCTTGTCCCCAGGGTTCCCTGTAGGAAAAGTGACATTGTTATTTGGAAATCAATACAGTGCCGCTGACTGTCCATATCCAGTTGTGTATATTCAGTTGGGATAATAGAGGTTAGTTCAGGCACTTGTCATGATCAAACTGGATTCTCTGACTTGATATACATGGGAACTTGGCGGCAACATATGCACAAAAACCTGTACATATTTATTTAGTATTGGTATCTTATTGGTTGGTGACTTTACATCTCCACCAAGGACCACTGGTCCCAAACACCATTGAATAAGCCTGGCCCCTCTACACACTGAACTCCTGAAAAATGCTCTCATGCTCTATTCCTTTTCGTTAGAATAAATAAAAAGCAGTATTCTTTTCCGATGCACCTCGGCAACCTGTTACAGCTGCAGTTTAACTGTCCACCTTGGTTTACATAGTCACTGGTTACCTGTCACTGAGAGCTTGTTTTTTTTTTTTTTTGGTTTTGAGTAAGAATGGAAACTAGACCTCACCTACGAGGGGCTTGTTAGAAGGTACAAGAGCTTCCCCCAACACCTTATGAAGTCTCCAGTGCTGGGTAACGTACTGGGCCGTATAGAGGGCCGTCTCATTCACATACTGTGGCTGTTTCTGATTGGGCATTATGTCTACTGACCATGTCGATTGGTTGGGACTTGTCCTCTGGTAATTATGGTGGGAACAAGATGAGGTTGGATGATGTCGATGAAATCCAGTTGATCTTGGCTATGAAAGACACGTTGTTGATACACACTCTGGCCGTTGGTCGTCTGGGATCCTAAATGTCAAGGTTCCTCTTTTTTTCCAGTGTACGCCTCAAAGCGATCTGCTTACATATTTGTGAGCCAGCTCTGTGCTGAGACCGGTTTCGCACGTGCTATTGTTCCCAGCCATGCGTTCGCGTGCTATTGTCTTTGGCTGCAGCAGGTGTGTTTTTGCTTCTTGCACTGGGAGATTGCTATCGTGCACAGGTGTTCTTGTGGATAGGCGTGCCTCGTGCTGCCATGTTCAATGTCCTGCGGCTTTGGCTTAACGGAGCGAATTTGATACCGTCCTCTAAATGTTGTACGAGAAACCAACTGAACCATGTTTCCTAAGGGATAGATTAAGATGCCACATCTTCAAGGCCCTGTGCTGTTTGATTTGCAATGAAGACCTGAATTGATGTACAGTGCCTGTGGAAAGTATTCACACCACTTCACTTTCTTCAGATTCTGATGTTATGGATGTAATTCATTATTTAAAAAGTTACTATCAATCTATATATCTATATCAATCTATACACAATATACCGTAATGACAACGTGAAAACACAACTGCCAATTCACTCAGACGTACCCAGTTGGCTTCGCTCATCCGTGAGATGTCTCTTAAATTAGTTTGAAGCCCACCAGTGGCAAATTCATTTGATTGGACACGATTTAAAAAGGCACACGTCTGTCTGTATTGTCCCACACATCACAGATGCATGTCAGAGCAAAAATCACACGCCATGGAATCCAGAAACTCTCCATAGACCTGAGGTTTGTGCAGATGGATCCTCCTCAGTGATCAGGAGCCGGGAGACTGGTCATGATTGAGGGGAGGATGAAAACTGCATACTGGGAGGTCCGTATACAAAACCTGAGCCATAGAGCACAGGACCATATGGATTGGAGCAAAGGTTTATCCTTGAGCACAATGACCTGAAGCACTCAGCCCAGACAACAGGACACGTCTGTGGAGGTCCTTCAGTTGCCCAACCAAAGATCAGACTTGAACCCCACTGAACATCTGTGGGGATTTCTATCTTTAATAAATCAGCATACATTTATAAAAAATTATTAATGCTTTGTCATTAGTATTTTCTGTAGATTGATGGCAATTTTTCTCAACATTGTAGTCTAAAGAAAATATGCAGAAAGTGAGGGTGCTGAGTACTTTTGAAGGGTGACAGCTGGACACCTTAACACCAGTTTGGCCTTAAACCTGCACCACTCGATGTTGTATTTTGTTCTTCCCTCAAATGCTTATGTCCATAAAACGTTTTCTAATTTGTGTCCATAATCACGGGACTAGGGGCTCCACTCGGTCTCTTTCTCAAAGATATTGTGCGATGGGATTTAAATGGTAATTTCAGATCACGCAGGAATGTCACATTTACTTTGAATGTGGTCTATAAGTAGGAATATAGCCTTTAAGATTTATCACGCTGTTGAAAATATTTGCGATGCAGATTATAAAGAACCGTAAACGTAAATGTTGCCTATTCTGTCCAACTGAAACAGTGGTGAGATTGATTGACAATTTTTGTTCCATTACTGTGTAATGGACAGATGTTTAAGGTGTGAAAAAAACATTGTATTATCTCAGGCATGCAAAAAGAAAGTTAATATTGTCAGATAATCTGAAGCACATGCCTGTAATTGTATAATGCAATCAGTTCTGTATTGACTGTTATGTACAAAATAATGCACACTAGTTTATACATTTGACTGAAAAACGAACGCCACTTCTCGAATGCAGTTTATCAATACGGTACATTCCAGGCAGATTTGTTTTGAAAAAAACATTTTCCAATTACTGGCCAGGCATTTTGGAAATCATTGGTCGAAATGGCATCCTACTTGATGACAACTGTTTATCTAAACCTTCTGTTAATTAACATCTTTCAATTGGTGCAGACCTGAACATCTAATACTTTAACATGCATTCTTTGTGATTCAGAAAATGTACTATTTGTGTGGCCTTATTCAACGTCTGAATGCCAAACAAATGTCTTTGTTCTGCTGCTTTCATGTTAAATGTGTTTCTTGTACAGTCGTTATGTAAGAATAAATGTGTTTCCCACTTTAGGAGTTAATGGCCAAATTCCAACTTCATATACAAAGACACACAAAGTACAGAACGAATATACGACTGAGAATTGCCCTAAATTTACATTAAAAAGTTTATTAGATGAAATGCACAAAAAAACAAGCCAAAATTGCTTTTCTACAATACAAAAGGGATAGTATGAACCCAGGAGGGCGATTGATATGCAACTCATACTGCAGTGACTCCACTCTGCTCAACCACAGGGAAGGTTTCCATTGGCTCTGTCTCCCCTGGAACCAAGAGAATAAAGAACAGTAATGCTTTGCCATTTTCATCTGCATGTAGGCCTACCATCATACATTTTACATTGTATTGCTTGGTTTCCATGCAGATCATAGTGTTCTAGCTCATCAGTGGATTCATTACGCGTTGAGGCCTACCTGTCGTAAGGTTTAAGAGGCATTCCTCTGCTTCCAGGGGTATAGCAATGCCCATAGCCTTCCGGATCCCATACACACTGCTCACATCTCCTGGTGCCACCTGACTGGTCAGCTCTGCCAGGTTACCGGTCACTTTCTCAGCTTGAGAAAGAAAAACAGAAAAGTACATTACATTTGCAAAATCGAGCTAGAATCCAAAGAGTCCAAATACGGATACCTGCTAGCAGTTGTAACAGTATTAAATCATTACCCAGCTGTAGCTCCTTGGTGGTGGGGGCTAGCAGGCAGATAATGTTAGGGAGTTGCTTGACACTCAGACGTTCCCGCTGCACTTCCTGTAGCTCACATAGAAGTTGTGTTGTCTCATCCAATTTCTGCTGGAGGTTCTGGCCATCTGCTACACATTTGTCTGGCACACAAGCCACACACATACTGTTACATAACTACAATAATAATAATCTCTTTACTTAAGAGTGCTTGCTAGGTAAAATTGGGCATTTTGCAACTTACTGAGCACTAGCATGATGGATGTTTTTGCTTTAAATCCGACAAAATTGAACCCTGAGTTAACAAATCTCCAAAGAACATACTGAGAATGAGTCTACTCTGCTCTTGATGGGGTCTGTTCTGGTTTACAGGGTAGCAGGTACAATTTCTGTGGTGTGGTAACATCTACAGGACATACTGAAGAGTGGTGTCACCGTCATCAACTAATTATGAAATTCCTGCACCACACAGACAATTGCAATGTTGCTTTAGAGAACTAACTGGCTTGTGTTTGGAGTTTGCCCGTTAATAATGTATAACTCATCTGTACCATCAGTGATGAGTTCTGATGGAGTCTCCAAGTCCAAGCCAATCACAGGGCCCAGAGAAGATAGCTTGCATTGAGCCTGCTTGCCTGTCTCCGGTTCAACCACCTGAGGGGAAACATAAGAGTTGTTTGAAGTTGAACCTGGAAGTTTTGACTCCAAGACATCCATTGCTGGAGTCAGTGAAATTGTATAGGATCAGCAGCAGTCAGGTCGGCTCATGGAGTCAATACCTCCGCCCGTCACTTTCCAATAAAATCAAATGTAATAACAGCGGCAAAAGCAACACCCAACCAAGGAATGAGGACGAAATGGATGTTGGCCAAACACAGCAAACAAGCGGGCACAAAGAGCTGCTGTGTGCTTGCCGTGACCGAGGAGCCAGTTAGCCATATCCCCGACACTGAGCCCCGGGGAGAGGATCAAAAGGCCTAGTCAGGCAGTGTTTTAAAGGGGAAATGGACTTTCCACGTGTTGGACTGTAGCGGCTAGAGAATGAGCAGCCAGTGTTGACCCAGCTGGACCACAACAGCGATGCCATGTGCAGAAGCTGTGAATATTATTCCACACTGATGGTGGGGAGTTAGCTGGGGTTCAGCTGGTGGGTTGGACGTCACTAAGCCTTACCTCCATGTCCATGTCTTTAGTCTCGGAGGTTTCGGCCGACACTCGCTCATCTGGATTAATCTGACAGGCAAGAACGCATGACGTTTGTCTCCACAGAAGGTTGAACTATCTGTGGTTATTTACAGTAATTCTCAGCCAGATAAATACTCACAGGTTCCACGTCTTTCAGGGTTTTTGAGTGCTCTCCATTAGTCAGCGCATCTAACAGATTGTCCGCCAGTTTGTATATGTGCTCCTCAGACTTGGACAAAAACTCTGAAAGGCTGCAGACATGATGACAAATCACAATGACTTCTCTCAGAGAAATCAGTAGACGGGTCACATCAGGTTTAGGGAGGTGATAGACTCCAGCCAATGTGAATCATCAGGATTATCTCACATGACCGTAATGATAAAACACCCGCTGTAGTAGATAAACCCAACACCAGAACATCTGGACGGTATTAGCGTGCTGGAACGCTCAAAGCCTCTCTTGTTTTGAGCCGCTTACTGTAAAGAAGGAAATATCACAGTTGAATTACGGTTAAGGGAGCGGCGCAGCACCCACATACCTCTCAGAGCCCTGGAGGCTGGACTCCTCTCCATAAACCGAGTAGATCAGGTCAGAGTCCTCTTTCCCCATGTTGGCAAAGCTTGAATCATAGATGGGAGCGTAGGAGGTGTACGGACCATAGTTCATGTATGATACTGTGAATGGAGAGGGAGCCCTTGAGAACACCACATGCAGCACCAGGGGCTAATAGCTAAGTGCCTGCGCGCACACAACCATAAACTACTCGTTTTGTATATGCTTACACACCACTGAATAGATTTGTATGACACACGAAAGGCGAGTATTTGCATACTGATCCAGCATTTACTAAATTAGAAACCCACCTGGACTGGCAGAATGGAATTTGGGCCATTTACAATTTGTGAAAACACACAATGAGAGGTTTAGAGGGAATTTTAGGTGTTTCACTTGTATTTAGAGTCTGTTGCGTTTGTGGTTTAAGGAGAAAGGAAGTATATCCACATGAAGCAGGCCTTCAGTCATCAGAAAGTTTGGTTCATTTTTAAGAAGCAAAAAGGCACTGGCAATTTCAGCAAAAGCAAATTACATATGAGCCGTTGTGGGATGTGCTTGGCCGTATTTACGTTGGTAATCCAAGCAAATACAATTTGTAAGAAAACCTCAGGAAACATACGGTCAAATATGATCAGATTATCGAAAAAATTGACAACTACAATGCCAAAGGTCTGCAAGGCTGTAATCGGATTCTTTCAACAACAAAAAACACTAATTAAATGGTTGATTTCAAAGCTTTATTTCTAACCATGACATTAGTTCCTTTTTATTTTGCTATATACCTATTCGGACAAATTAATTAACTAAAGAACAAGGTCATTTGTAAATGACCCCAAACCTTTGAACGGTTGTGTACATGGGATATTTTATTGTCAACAGCTGGTAAATCATTCTGTTCAGCCCGTTTAGAAACAGTCACCCAGGCCCCCTCAGCTTACCTGGTGTGACCATGTTCCTTTTGTCCTCCTTGAAGCCCTGCAGGGTGTTAATGCCACTTTGCAGACGGTTGGACATCATACCCAGCTTCACAGGGCAATAGCCCACATCTGTAGACAAACAGGGTAGACAAGAAAGGAAGGGCTATTAAAACGTGAAGGTTACTGTGAATGTACTGAGTACTAGTCTTGTTCCAGCACTTGCAATATTTGCAGAGTCACATTAGCTTATTGACAATTCCATAGAGTAAAAAATTACTAAAGCGACCTAAATGCAATCAGTGTTGTCGTTAACACGACGGCAGATAAACGTCTTATATTAACAAATTAACTTAGACCGCTCTGCGAAATACAGCAAAGTGCCAACAGTAAAGTGAGGGGGGGTGACAAAGTAGGAAGCAGTGTCATAGATTCCTGTTTAACGATGTTACACAAATCGAAATCAGGTGAAACCAGGAAATTGTGAATGTAATTACGACTGGGTGTAACTCCATCAACCAATTACACAATATACAATGTTCTTTTGGTAAAAGCAACATGTAGCCAAATGCAGATGACAACGTCCACCTTCAAGGGACAAAGTTAGCAGTTAGCTACCTATAGAAAAGTAACTGACAAAATATGTTTAAAATGCTAATATTGGTCTAATCCTGGTAAAAGTGTTCTGACACTGCCTGTGGATCCATTCAGGTTTTTTGCAAATAAAATGCACATCATCAGGCATTGGCATGTCTGTCAGGGCAGTCTACCTTTACCAAACTCAAACAAGCTTAGACAGCTTAGGCACAAACTAGCTCAATTAGGGTCTATGGCCGGAGAATGTGCTTGCCTGCGGAGGTTAGGGTACCCGTGTCATCTTGCATTAGTACTCCTATATTAAGTCAGATGTGAGGTAACTTGATGCGTATTTCTTCACTATTACGTTTAAATGGCTTTGGAAGACTTTTATTGAAGTCATAGTAGCTTGTGTTTAGACATATCTCAAAAACGCGTAATAAGGTTTGCAAGCGGGTTGCATTGTGTAGACTGATAAAAGTTATTCAACCGCAGACAGTTGGCCGCCCAAATTTGACCAATTATCCAATCTCATGGACTGTGCGTTTTACCTTGTTGCACAAATATAAACGTGCTAATTGTAGCAGTAACTGCCAGAACTCACCTCCGGCCACCAGGTCAACAGGGTTCAGGATTGCTAGTGTGGTGGAACCATCAGACTTCCGCCTTTTAAAGTCCAGCTACATACAAATAAAACGATACAATAGTAATATTACATGAACCAACAGGTGAGGTATATGCTATATTCTAGGAATTGAGGTACAGTTTTGTCACATAAGACAACTTCACAAATGCCGTTTATAACCAGGATAATGTTCCTCAGCGGACTACATTTTTAGGGTGATAAACGCTCAACCCCAAGTTGTAAGATCTGTATACAATTCCTGAAGGATAAAAAATGTCTGAATTGTATCATGTCCATACTCACTAGACAAATCACATATTGAACATGTTAGTGTGGGTCAAGACAAAAAGTATCAACAAAATCAATTCTGCATTCCCAGAAACAGGAACTCCATAGATTCGGCCCGAACAACTGTCCTTAAATAAACTGTAACTAGGTACATGTGTAATATAACGCTGAGTTTTAATAGATGTCCTTCTATCGGAAATCCCTGAGGTGACGATGGGTTTCCACTTCCTGATTGAGTCAGCCATGCTCACTGGGATATTCAAACACCTGCGTGTTTTACTGTACCCTTCTAATATTTGGATTTATTTATTCAACAGTGGTGTTTTTAATGTGACAGGAACTTTAATACTGTAGTTCCCAGGGGAAGGCCATGGTGAGGAAACTGTGTCCAAGTTAGGAAACGTTCGTATGTGTATGGAACTGGAAACTTTAATTTGTGTGAATCTGGAGACTTCCACAACACAGGTGTTGAAAATGAAGGTCTAAATAATTTGGCAAGGCACCCTGTGTGTGTGTGTGTGTGTACATTAACAGAAAAAAACACTACATACAGAAATGCCGTATTAAGATTGAAACGTTCATTTGAATTCACCTCAATCCCAAGGCCTCTATTGGACAGCTTGCCTCCGGAATCTTCTATAAGCTTTCGGATCTCCTCAAGATCCTTTTCTGTCTGACTGACTACCTTGGAGACTTCCTCTTTGGAGTCCTTTTCTTTCCTGTAGGTATTAGAGGACAAGAGTACAGATGAGTAGATGACTTGGCACAGAAGTCAGGGCTTCATTGTTCAACACCAAAACAATATCAGCAGCATACACGTTATAAATGTCAAATTATAACATGTTCCAAAACCTTAGCGATCATAAGAGAAACAAAAAATCTAAAGGTTTCATTAGGTGTTATTCACAATTGATATTGTGGGAAAATCCCATTTCCTCAAATAACTGAACTTCTTAATCAAGCGTCTCCAACTGTTTGGAATGTGACTCCAGTTTGATACCAAGGAAAATAATATTATATGTTAAAGGGGGGTGTATTAAGCAACTAGACCCATCTTTAGTATAACCCCAAACAAATCTATTTTTGACTAAATTTAATTATTTATAGATATGTATATATATATATATATGAAGAAAGTAAGGTTTGATGTGCATTAGGGAGACCAGATTATGGTGTATTTTTCCAAAGGTTGACGTCACCTCATTTTCTAACCAGGAACACCTGAATGGTGACACAACCTTGAGTTGAACAAATACTGTCCTACAGAGACCAGTGTGAAACATGACCAGACATGCTTAAGCATTCCTTTCTTTATCTGTGTTTGTCTCTACTGTGTCAGTATACATGTGTGTATGTGTGATTGTGTGTGTCTCTCTCTTGTGCCTGTGTGTGTGTGTCTCTCTCTCCTGTGCCTGTGTGTGTGTCTCTCTCTCCTGTGCCTGTGTGTGTGTCTCTCTCTCTCCTGTGCCTGTGTGTGTGTGTCTGTCTGTCTCTCTCCTGTGCCTGTGTGTGTCTCTCTCTCTCCTGTGCCTGTGTGTGTCTCTCTCTCTCCTGTGCCTGTGTGTGTCTCTCTCCTGTGCCTGTGTGTCTCTCTCTCTCTCCTGTGCCTCTCTCTCCTGTGCCTGTGTGTGTGTCTCTCTCTCTCTCTCTCTCTCTCTCCTGTGCCTGTGTGTGTCTGTCTCTCTCTCTCCTGTGCCTGTGTGTGTGTGTGTGTGTGTCTCTCTCTCTCTCTCTCCTGTGCCTGTGCCTGTGTGTCTCTCTCTCCTGTGCCTGTGTGTCTCTCTCTCTCTCCTGTGCCTGTGTCTCTCTCTCTCTCTCCTGTGCCTGTGTCTCTCTCTCTCCTGTGCCTGTGTGTGTGTGTGTGTCTCTCTCCTGTGCCTGTGTGTGTGTGTGTCTCTCTCCTGTGCCTGTGTGTGTGTGTGTCTCTCTCCTGTGCCTGTGTGTGTGTGTGTGTGTGTGTCTCTCTCTCCTGTGCCTGTGTGTGTCTCTCTCCTGTGCCTGTGTGTGTGTGTGTCTCTCTCTCCTGTGCCTGTGTGTGTGTCTGTGTCTGTGTGATGAGAACAAGCACATAGCACTAAGACACTATTCATCATAAGTACTATTTAACTTGGTGTACGTTGCAGCTTGATTGGTATGTTTGATAAATGCAGCTCGTCACAGCATGAAGCAACGAGTAATGTTGTGTAATTTCAGAGGCAGTGCTGCCCTACACCAGATGGGGTCTGTACAGCCGTCTAACACGTACAATAGCCTATTTCATGGGTCCTTACCAAACTCAAAATGTCTATGGTCTGGGGAATATTATCTTATTGAGGAAAAAGGAGCACAGCATAAACACAGCAAAACCTGTTATCCTGATCTCAGACTTCAAAACATTAATAACAACTATAATAAGAACAAATGCATTAGAAATGTGTATAACTGTAATATAAATGTGTGTCTCAAACGTGTATTATAAATGTTCATGAGTACCTGGGAGTATTGGGAGTGTTTGGTGCAGACATGGAGGTCTCACTGGGGTCTGTGAGGCTGGGGACATCTTTACTCAGGTCCATTCCTTCCTCCTCTCCGGTCTTCCCTAACTGGTTAGCCGGATTCTCCAGATCAGCCATGAACTCAATACTCTGCTTCAGGCTCTCAAGCCTCTCCTGATGGGATAGAGTTGACATGGTGTGAATTGTGGAGAAGCACCGTAAACGTTGTCGCACGGCGCCCCCATCTGGCAGACCCATAGGCCTGGTTCCTCTAACAGATTAATAGCCGAATTTTCAGCTGTTATGATAAAAAAGTGTCAAACAAAATTAACATTATTTGGGTATGAGAACCAAATAATTACTATTTTGTCCAGAGTTAATACTTAACTGTGTTAGGTTTATTCTTATATTGCTTATTTAAAACATTTGTCAGCTATAACACAATGAACAGAATAGGTGAAGACCCCATATCAGTTAGAATGCTATTCATCACATACATAATACATAAACTGACATTATATGACAGTGAAATTAATTGAAAAAAATAACAATCAAGGATAAGACAATCTGTATGTGGGAACGTGTTCACATTCAATCTACAGAGGCACCCCTTACCGGGCTAAGGATCTTCATGCCAGAGTGGAGCAGCTTCCTGGCAGCTTTGTGGTATATGGTTTCAGGCTTGTTGTAGATCATCGCATTCTCACACATGATCCTGAAGTCAACCTGCGTCGTACAGAAGTCACGTTTAAAAGGGATTAGAATGACAAAAGGCCAGATTGTGATCCACTGCTTGACAATTAATTTTAAGTAGTCAATTAGGGCTGAACGATTTTGGGGAAAAAATCTAATTGAGGTTGAAATTGGGATATGGGATAATTTTTTAACTTTTATCTTCTGGGACAAAGACATGATCAGTCTATAATTTTAATGGTAGGTCTATTTGAACAGTAAAAGACAGACTAACAACAACAAAATCCAGAATAACACAACCCATTATAGACTGATCATGTCTTTGTCAGTGCGCAAACGTACAAAATCAACAGGGGATCATTACACAAAATTATTGCATTTACACGGGCCATTTTCTAACATGGCCGTGTGTACAATACAACACAATAGATGTAAAACGCCACAAACTTATCACAGCTTTCATAACACTTGCTTGAGTAGCATTAGCTATCTAGCATACCTTGAGTTCTTCCAATGAATGGTAATGCTCTTTCTTGACTTTTTCCTTCATTGCACTGAAGTCCATGGGTCGCTTGATTATGGTGGAGTAGCCAGGAGCGATAAAATCAGTCACAGGAAAAGAGAAAAAAGCACTGGGATCTTTCCTACAGGATGGAGCAGAAAATACTTCAAAAGTAAATGCAGCAACTCTTGTGAAACCGCAACAACACAATATGTACTATATCCATTGATTATTTAAATGTCTCTATTATCCATATGAGCTGTACCTTTGAAGCTGTCTGATAAGCTGGCTCAATGCTTCCTGCAGTGGGGTAGGTTCAGTCTCTGAAAGGGACCATTTAAATTGTAATTGAACATACATAGTCAACCCTCAAAACTAAATTCTAACTTGCAGGTTCCTGTTTAGAAATATATACAACAATAAGTGCATATAAAAGTATGATATAATATGGTTATGACGGAGGATAGAGAAATAGAAACCACTCGTGTTTTTTAGACATTAATTTATATAATGTGAAGCCAATGAAGGGATTATGAGAATGACTGGCGAGTATCTTACCTTCCATTTTATTCAAAGATGATGCCAAGTCTGAATGAATAGGAGTCCTGCTTGCCTCTCTATCATCCCAGTCAGTATCAGCATCCTGTCCTTTCTTTTTCTTTGTCATCTAAATGCAAAGTTAATGTGACAGTTAGTGGCAGGAGAATGCCTCCCACAAAATGGAGGAACAACTCTAAATGCCAAAGAACCCATTCAATGGCGATTAAACACTTTTCTGATTCTGATAGCATTCACTCATTGTAAAAACCACATGGTTTGTACAGACGTTGGAAAGTCATATCCAATTGCCCTGTCAATCCCTTAATTGCAATGTTCACTAATATAAATGTTATATTGTTACGGTGTAAAACAATATGTATTTCTTAAGACAATCACTGCACATAGTTTTCTTTAAGGACTGCTATTCAATAGAAGCAATGGTGCTTCCAAAGGTCAAATTTTACTAGATTAGACCCCAAGTAAAACATCTGTTCCCAATACACACCTTTTTCTTTTTCTTGTCATCAAATTGTGACATCGGATAATTCTTTTCCTTATCCTTTTTCTTCTTCTTTTTCTTGTCCTTGTGTTTGTCAAAATCTGGATGTTCATCGTGGATGTTTTCAAAGCTTGAGCCTCCAGTTGTCACCTCATTTCCAGCAACCTTTAAAACCAGTTTCAATGGTCTCTCCCCATACTCTGTACACAGGAAACATTACGTTAGTTGGAAGTCTGGAATACCAGAGCAGCTGATGAGAGGAGATGCATAACGGGTGCTCCTCTGACTACTAAGGACCCATGTTTAGAAATTCAATAAAAAGCTACACGTTTTAAAAACCATCTTCCAATGAGGTCCAATGATGTAACTCACTGTAGCCCAGTATAAGCTCTGATATGCGCCTGATCCCAGAGACAAGCAGTTTTCAAAAATGCAAGCATATGACTCAAAAGCCCTGGATCAAAACATCTATATTCCTTCAATGTAAACATCTCAGCAGACCCATAGCATCCCTCTATTACATCAACAAGTGTACCTACAATAAAGCACCTATCAAGTAAATTCACAAGTGTCCCAAATCTGGTAAGTCTCATCACTGCTGATGAATCCACATGCTGTGAAAAAGAACAACAGCTTGGGAGCTGGTTTAGTCAGAATAACACCCAACACCTTGTCTCCGGTTGGTTCCTCCTCGGGCCACTATATCAGTAGGACCACTATATCAGTAGGAACTCACCACTGCTGACAAGGAGCACCTCACAACATAAGCCTGGTCGTTTCTGAGATGCTCTGACCCAGTCGACTGGCCATAAGTCTCATTATCAAATGCTTCAGCACCAGCTGTACGGTTGTTAAACCAACTCAGAGCATGCGTCAAATAACGCAAAGCAAATGCGGATTTTAACTTAAGAACTGGTACAACAGCACAGAACAACAACAACAACATGGCGATATACCTAACATGCTAGCTGCCTAGCTAAAATATGTAGCATTTACCTTATCATTTATAGTTTAATCTAGTTCAATGTGTACAGCATAACATACGGGGGGGGGGAATAACAAAACAATTAACCTATCCCATACCGTTTAATCATCTCCCAAACACTTAATGTATGATATCAGCTTGACATCAATACGCACTGAATTGAAATGAGATGATGCGCAAGATATCTGGCTAACGAAGAAATAAGAGCTTATTCCCAAACATCCAACAAAACAAGGCCATATAATAGCGAATCATTACCCACTAAGATATTATCTTACCTTCGTATTTATCTGACTTGTGTTTTTTATGCTTCTTGCCCATTCTTCTTCTTTATCCTTACGCTATCAGCCGTCTAACGTCTTCTTCGTTGGTATTTTTCCCGATTATACCACAGATAGAGCAACAGCAAGAACGCACACCGGAAAAGTACTATTGAAGCATCCGGTTGTTGTTTCTCCTTCCCACATGGCAATAATATACGCCGAAGGTGCATGGACATGTTGACAATTTGCTAGTCAATTACACGTCTGCTCCCAATACAAGTTAACATTTTGTAGACTCCTCTTTGGCAAAAATAACTAAAATTTGTTTTTGTTTAGCAGCATAGGGAATAGCTCATTTAATGCAAAACTGCACTTTGTATTATGTTTTTCTTCCATACAAATGTGCATTTGCCTGAGTGCAAACAAACATCTTCAGCCTGTGTTCTCCTCATTCCTAAATAATGCGCATTCACTATAATGATCTCCGATTTGGCAAAACGTATTGTGATTTATCTTGGTTTTGGTATTACGATCTTTGTACTGGCCGCCTTAAAACAAACATTTAAACAATTAATTTCTGTAGCGCCGTATGCCGGAGGGAGGTAGGAATAACTGGTGGAAGTATTAAATGATAAATTCAGTGTTTAATTAAATAATGTATTGATTAAAATGCTTTCGTAATAAACATATATTTACACTAACTATATTACTTTGCAATGTAGCCTCAATTATCAGTCATGTTGCAAACATTTTTTTATGTTTTTCTATTGTGGTGTGTTACTGTCAATTATTTCCCAAAAGTACTAAAAACGACATTAGGGGATAATGACATAGTCAACAGGCATCATTCAACACTTTTCTTTCAACTCTTATTTACTGAGGACTTCTGTCAGAAGACATCATAACACTTTGTTGTTCAACAGACAGCAGGACATTCATTTTAAGAAACAAGGCCATGCTATTCTCAAGAGATGTTGGTTGCTTGTCAATCCTAGTTTTGTGTAACTAACTTTGGGAAAAGATATCCTGCATGTTAACACACCAGACATTTCTGCAATACTTACAGTAGGCTGCAATTTTTTTTAAATGAAAGCAAGTATTTGAGTAGACAGGCTATTGACATAAGTTCCCGTAGAAGCTGTTCAGTTTAAAGAACCCAGTCTACTACACACTATACAAGACTGTGTGCAATAAAACATTGATCAAAGTGCCCTACGTCTCCAGAGCACCAATATCCATTCTAGTATTCTTATTCTTTATGAAACTCTGTGTTAGTTTTAATCACTTAAATTGATTAAAACTGTCGAGTGGCATCAATCAGCACCAACAGCTAGTAGCACAACAGAAGCACGGTTGTGAGCTGTAGGGGGTGCCAGTTCTACTTGCTAGTATGTGAGAGTACAGGACGTGACCCTCGCTGATTCATTGAGTATTGATGTTACAAATACTGGGATTCTTATCGATGCATGCAGGGCTGGTTGTCATTCAGATTCCCTGTGATATTATCCAAACAAATTTCAACGTTGAGTTGTCGGCTGTTGAGGGAACGTATAATTATACACTGGTGAGCCAACACATAAGACCAGTCTCAGTCGAAGCGGATACCGTTGATAATCTCCTAACAACGACACATGCCAAAGTCTAGGAAGAATTAACGCAATTGAAGCAAACAATAAATTATTGTAGGCAACGTGTTGGATGCAGGAGGAACTTCAATTTTACACAAATGCTGTCATCAAGTTTGGAAGAAATAACTTCACTCCTGCAGAAATGACGAAGGTGGCGCCAGGGGACTTTATGGCTAATAGGAGACAGCCCACACTTTAAAGATGAGCAACACGTGTCAGGTGAACATAGCTAGCTAGAACGTGTGATTAGATGGTCGGGTTAAGCGAAGCGCCACCAAACAAATGTATTATTAACAGCTTAGTGGTTTAAAAGAGGGTAAAGGATGCTATGGGATTTGTATCGATATCTGCAGATGTTCTGCATGTTCTTAATCTCTATCGGACATAAATAAGTGGTATCCAGCCATCTCTATCATCCCTCATGAACGTTTTTTTGGATGCGCTGTGTTTTTTCATACCAGCCGTCTTGGTTCCCAAACAGAGCACACTAAGGGCAGGGGTAGGATGAGGAGACGGATGACAGGGGAAATGGTCGACTGCACTTACAGCAGCAGCCTGGCTCATTTAATCTGTCTCATCTCACCAGCTATTAGCCACTTAGAGCTGGGAAAAGACTGCTAAAATATACATCGGCTTGTGTCAGCACAGACCAAGCTCTCGTCAAATCCAATCCACGCATACACCGGCAATCAATTCAACATTCAAAACATCCGTCGGGAGGTAATGGGCCGTTTGATGTGACCTCCATAACAAGCTCTGTTGTTCATGCTGCCTGGTGGAGGTTGAGGAATTGTTTACACGTAGACAATGAAACCATGCCTGTCAACCATCGCTTGTCTGTGTGTAAATAGGACCTGAAACGATCATGTTAAAAACGAACTCAAAAAGGACTTCAGCAACTGCAGCATACCTCCTTACAGTAGGCCTACTTAAAAAAAATCATACCGCAAAGAATATCCGCCCGGATTAAATAGCAGAAGAAATGTGACATTATCGCAAATGCAAGTCCACATGTAGCTGCCGCGACGCAGATTACTTCTAGTGCATATGTGTCAGCACTGGAATGACTGGCAACGTTATTTGGAGACATCAAGCTCTAGGTGCTGGGGGTGCATATTGACACGGGGTGACACCCAAATGCCAAATATGATTGTCTATGTCTCCTTATGACATTTGTTGAGCAGTGTTCCAGCCCAACTGCAGACATTTATTATTTAAAAAAATATCCCTTTTGTTAGTTATAACAAAAACGATTTGTTGGCCCAGCAAACAGGCACTCTATCAATATACCGTCATATCAATAAATCAATACGTCAATGACTTGTCCAATCTGTAGCTGAGCAAGATTGCGTGAATAGGATGGACGGTCTAATGACAACCGAATATGTGACGGGATTCTTTGGTTTAGTAACTCTATGGCCGAGTGGAATATCGGATTCGTTTGACTCTTGAGCAAATGTTGCTCATGACGTTTCCCTAGATTTTATATGGACACAGAGGGACTCATCTGCAATGGAGTTTAAGTAGTAAGTGCCTTCTAATGTGTCTAGCTAGTCAACTGTCGGTGAATCCCTTTACCATCTGACATAAAGTGTCATATATGTCACCAGCCAGCAGTCTTCTTCTTTTATGGTATCTGGTAACTAAATTTAAAGTAAAGCTAAACTGAAACTTTGCTAATAGGCCTAGCTCACATCGCCAAATAATAAAATCATTTCTGATGATGTGTGTCTGATGGCTTCATGTGAGAGATTTTTAAAGCTGAAACTTATTAAGAACTATTTGCGATCTGCCATGGGACAATCAAGGATCTAGTGATATTATTAGTGATTTGGTAATTTAAATTAACTGATTCACAGGTTCGCATCTTTGAAGGCCAGGAAGAGATAGTTCTGATTCAGTGAGATTTAATGTCAGTTGTATATTATTTGGGCAGTTTCTGATTTACTGATTGTGAAAACCCAATATAGAATCATATTGCATGTAACTGTAAAGATTATCGATATATTTTAAATTGAAAAAGTGTATAATTTTTTATGTAGTTCGTAAATGCTTTTAGATCTATTGTCAATCTATTGTTTTCTTCTTATGTCCTTTGTAAATATGTGTTTGTGTAAATTTGTGTGTGGTATATTTGAACTCTTCAGCCTTTGAGAGAGTTAGCAGTCAAGTCTTTTGATACCATGCAAAATGCAGATACAGAAGTACACGTGGTACGAACTAGAGCAGACGTATACAGGAGTACACGTGGTACGAACTAGAGCGACGTATACAGGAGTACACGTGGTACAAACTAGAGCTGACGTATACAGAAGTATAACATGTATAACAACTCATTTCTTTCTTCTCTCTAGCGCAAATAGTTAAATCAATAACGTTTTATGGTTATTTACTACTATAGAAATGCCGCTAATTACAATTCCCTGCTGCAATCCTAGTAAATTGTGGCAATGTAATTGCATCCGACAGGGGTTACCAGGGGATGGCCGGAAGCGAGAGAAAAATCCCGACAAACTCGCCTCTTAAAAAAGAACAAGAAACAAGCATGGAAGGAGCAACCGACCCTGACTGGCCTGGAAAAAAACAGACATCATTGGAAAGCCCAATAAACCAAAGGCCTTGAAAGCGTGGAGAGTAGAGGGCGTTAGCCTCCGGAGCCCAGCAGTAGCACTGCTCCATACCCCGGCAGGCTCGCTACCTCTCTGTGGGCCTCCCCTGGGGCAAAGGGAAGATTAAAACAAACAGGAGTTTAATCAGTAGGGCCCCCACCCAGACGCCAACAGAAGGTACCCCTCTCTAAGAAGGCTACCTAAAATCAAAGCTTCCTGCTCGCTGCTTAGCCAATCAGCATCACAACAACAAAACCAGCAGAAACAATTAGGAATTATTTTAGAATATTCTTTTGTTTCCTCCTCCATCCTTCCCCCCACCCTATTTCCCCTTCTTCCCTCTACCCCACTTTCCCTCCTTCTCCACCTCCCCTTTTTCTACCCCACCTATCCTTCTCCTCCTTCCACATGCCCACCTCCCAACCTCCTCCCCCTGCCCCAACCCCCTCCTCTCCCCCTTCCACCTGCCCACCTCCCATCCTCCTTACAACCACCCCCCACCCTATTCCCTCTCCTCCTTCGCCCTACCCCATCTCACCTCGTCCCCCCCCTCCTTCCCCCTACCCCAACTCCCCTCCTCTCCCCATTCCACCTCCCCTCCTCCTTACTCCAACCCCCCCACCTATTCCCTCTCCTCCTTCCTCCTAACCATCTCACCTTGTTCTCTTCCCCCCACCCCAACTCCCCTTCGCTCTGCTCAATCTCAGCTTTTTCACTCCAGGGAAACAAGGTCACACAGAAAGCTTTTTTGCAAAAAGGAGGAGGCTTCTTCTTTGAAAGAGGCTGAAACTCCGGAATTATCCTCTACTCTCACATCTCTGCGTGCAAAGAGCAACTGTCTTGTTCGTTCTAGTTCAATAACAGGCAACATGTTTCTGTGCAATGCTCTTCCTTGTAATGAGGCCTGAACCAGGTCGATGAACTGCTTTATTCAGACTGGTGCCTGCCCTCATTCTGCAGAGGAAGACTAGTGTGTGTGCATGTGTGTGTGTGCGCGTGTGTGTGTGTGTGCAGGGGGGGGTCGGGGGTTAACATACGTCTATGGATATGTTTCTTTCCAGAGTGTAATTGCGTACGAGTGTGCCAGTAGGGCAGGACCCAGACCAAGATAAGAGCTGGCACTTGTAGTAACAGTCGGGGTATAAGTGAGACGAATGAGGTCCTATTTAAGATCTAGGACCCAGTTATGGTTTTTCATTTTCCACCAAACCAACAGCATTGCCAAAGGACGGTGATGAGAACAATAATAATAAATAGTGAATATTATTTAAAAAAAAATCTAAACAATATTGTAAATGTGCACTTGTGATATTAGCTTGCCTTAAACAGATTTCTAAATCAAGTGTAAAAGAAAGTTGTTCTTTGTAATTGTGCATTTAGAATTGCGTTTTTAATAACAGCTACTGAGAGATGAACAATACTTGATGCCAGATTTGCATCTGGGATTTTTTTCTGAGGTAACAACCGGTACTCCTTGCACGGTCTAATGGCGACGTCTCGTTCAGAGTTTATTGGAGTGAAATGAGCGGTGCCATAGGACGTCTGGTGCTGTAAGTTCTACCGGCTAAACACAGTTAGAAAAACAAGATGTGTAATTGGGAAGCAACCAAAACCGTCTCACACTGGTACCAAAAGATTCTATTATATCCAGCAACAGTACTGAGTTTATATGGCTTCTTGGTCAGTGATCTGGTCAAAGTGTTTGAGACTACTTTCAGCAGCTATACATTCTCATTGCAGGTGTGAATCGAACATTTTATTTACATTTTGTAATTATTAATTGTAATAATGTAATATTATTTTAATGAAACTGTGTCCCTACAATGGATTATTGTTTAATTAGGCTGATAGTTGTCCCAATTGAGTGTACCATAACATCTGCGTTCCAAAGACTTACAGTGGCTTATGGAGGTATGAGGTGGTCTGTACTGTGTCAGAAATAACAGATGTTGACGTTTGTAAAACACAATTTCCATGTTGATTGAAACAGGACTACTATAATAAGAGCACCTCTGAGTTATCAAAAATAAATGTTTTAGTCTGTCTGGAATTGGTACGGTCCTAATAAGTGAATATTACATTACCTACTGCTGTACATTACATAGCGTGATGACAGGGCCATTCAATTTGATCAGTCTGTTTCTGGCCTGCTGGCCTCTCAAGGCATACAATTTAAACTAGTGATCTTTCCACATACCTACTCCAGCATTCCATAGTAGATGAACAGGTGCACCAATGTGTCCATGTCAGAATAATAAATTAATTAATGGGGAAATCTGGATACGATGATGTCTTGAATTGATTGCATTCCTTGTCTATCTACATTTTAATACACCTTTGCCTTGTACTTAATTTTCCGCTGTGGATCTGACTTGTTGGTCCAGCACATCCCAACAGGTGCTCAATCGGATTGATGTGGGGAATTCGAAGTTCAGGGCAACGCCATGAAGGAGTGTCACAGTCAGGGGCGGACTGGCCATCTGTGTGATCTGGAGAATCACAGAACGGCCCGTACTCCAGGACGGCCGACGGGCCGGCCCACCAGACATAGTCAAAGTCCAGGGCTGTTTTTTAGTCCGAGTCCGTCCCCGGTCACAGTGAGTGACACAGCAGTCGATTTCAATAAAACCCCAAATATATGCCATGACACAACCGAATCTCACAGAGAACCTCCTGTTTTAAAAAAAATAAAAAACAATTTCCAATCACTTCAATTTGCAACAGTTCAAGAGACAACATAAAGGATGATCAAAAGTAAAAGGATGCATCTGACCTTAATTGGAAGTGCCGTGGCAAAGGGTCGTGGGGAGCTGTTGTAACAAAGTAAGGCCATAAACACAAATTGGGAACCAAATTGGGTAAAGAAAAACGGCAGAATTCAAGGAAAACAATAACAATCTTTTAAAGTACAACCAGATCCTAATCAAAGCTGGTATCATCATGTATCAATGTGCACAATAAGTCCATTTTGTAGTAATTAATTGTTGAAATGCTTTTGAAATGCCAAAGGCAGACAGACAGCATGACAGACCTGAGTTGCTCCCTGATACCATGGTTTACTTCTGTAAAACAAATGATGGTATTTTATATCCAGCAAAAACCACAGCACTATGCATCATACTTCCTTCCAAACAGGACTTACCCCATACCTACATTAGCCCAACCTTACTTGTCACAGTGTGTAAGATGTTTTACTGACATGAATCATCCTCGACTGGGATAAAAGCTTTGGTGAGATAATTATTTGTTGCTCCGCGTGTTCCCGTTTTTGATACGTTACACAAAAGCACCGACTGATGCTCGAAACGAAAAAGCAATGCGGGAGCGAAGATAAAAGACTACCCTGCTCCTACAGGATGCCCTTTTTGTGCGTGCCAGGCCACACAGAGACCACTGTCTGCACCTAGCATTACCACAATCCCTTCATCTGCCTTTCATTAGCGTCTTGCTCATCATCTTAGCGGGGTGGGATTCTTGGATACAGTTACTCTCTTCCAGCCTGTGAAGTTCCTTCAGATTACCGGGACACTTTGAAGCTGTTGTACCCCTCCACACTGAGGCATAAGACCCATCCCCGTGCCGAAGCGGCAGAATGGGGCAGAGACGCCCCCCTCCGATGATCTTGGGCTTGTTTGACTTTCATGTTGCCAAATGCAGAGGCACCGAAGCCCCACCTATTCAATCTGCTTCCGCGACGGGTCCCGGCTGCCCCTGTGATCGGCATACAAAACTGCACAGACCAGATGGATGGTAAATCACATGACATTGTCATTATTGGTGGGTTACTGTGTAGATGAGGCAGTTGTGGTTGACTCTACGTGTAATTCTCTCCCTCTGTTTGCCTCGGATGTGGACATCACGTTGACGTGTGACTTTTGTTCTTCGCCGACAGATTGGATGTGATAGAACTGGGAGAATGCCGAGGACAACATGCAGGCTAATTTGCTCACAACCCTAGTCAGTGCTTCAGAAGCATATAGAGGCTGCTACCCTTGGTTGACACTGGTTCCAGTTTGTTGCCATTTGTGGCTATGAGGGATGAGCCAGAACCTCCTCTCAGCATTGGTTTTGAAATAAGGAATCAAACAAAAACAACAACACCAGTAAGTAGTGTTATTGTTCTCTGGACGTCCTTCGTGTGATCTACCTCCCATTGAAAGGAAAACATCTCTCATAAGATTTCAGTGTCAGTAAGTGCACAGACAGTGTTTTCCCGTCTTTAAATCTGTAAAACGCAGAAGTAAAAGGTAACAAGTTCTACACACACTATGGGAGATTACCTCCTCATACACTACAACACTGTGTGTCTGAATAGTAAAGTCTCATTCAGTTTAGAGACCGGAGACCATTTCTAAATGACTGGCTTAAAGTTTACATGAACTTTTCAAACAGCTCAGGAAGTGACAGAGGGCCGTCACCAGGCTCAGAGACTTTGAACGTCGGGCTCCTGTGTGTTCTCACCCGACCCAGGACCACTGTCTTCTGAGGCTTATTGAGAAAAAGGCCTTTAGCGACACACACACACACACACACACACACACACACACACACACGATTTCAAAAACAGAATAATACATTAAAGCACCTTAAAGGCACAGATGGTGAAGTTACACTACAAAAACACTAAGAAAAGCCTAATGAAATATACATTCGAGTAATTTGATCAGAGAACACTGGGTGTGACGATGGGAGGCGGCAGATGGTAATGACAGCATATGAAATCACTTCATGCCACACATCAAACACACCTTGATTCTCCTCTATCTGTAGCAGCACACGGAACCCTGGCTTTTGAAAAATGTTTGCATTTGTTTGAAAGAGTATTCACAAAATAGATACAGTACGGACAACCAAAGAGTATTATTCTACCGCCATAATGATGTGCAGCGCTCTGCTCTAATACAGACTACAGGTGAGTATTATTTTATTATCGTAGTGATGTGTAGGGCACTGTTCCAGTTGGAACCATCCACAATTGAGATTCTATTGCATCATTCTATGCTTCCAAAACAGAACCAGGTCATATCTAGTGACTGCCATAATATTGGGACCTCCTCTATACAGTGGGAGTGAACCCTCTGACTTTCGGGTTTGAACTTAATGATTTACAAGATGGCAACTTCAGTTTGATTGTTTGGTTCTTGTTCGTGATAACTGCTCTTTTCCCATCTCCCTTACTAACTCACTCTCTCGTTTCCCAGTACCCCAGTTGACCTCTCTGCCCTCTTTCCCTCTGGGGTGGCTGAATTAAGGACCTTTTAGGTAATGCACATGTTCTCTGCCTACCTCTAATTCATCTTAAGATAAACGCTGTGTTCATTAATTATTACCACCCAATAGCCTAAATTGCCTTGTTTCCCTGCCTGAGCCACAATATTAAGGAAAGCAATTAGAATGTTTGCAGATCGATTGCTTGCAGTACACCCTTTTCAACAATAAATAGATTTCTGAATACATTTTGCCTTGTCCTACATGAAGTTCGATACGTTGAACACTTCTCACAGGTCTACTAAGGAAGAGAACTTCCTGTTTAAAAAAAATAACAATTTCCTCTTACAACAGGACAATGACCCAAAACACAGCTCTAAACTTTGCAAGAACTATTTAGTGTAGACGCAGTCTACAGGTATTCTGTTTATAAGTGTGGCCAGCATAATCATATGGTATGTCAGAAGTGCCCATCAAGTCAATCCAACTTGTAGGAGGTGCTTCAGAAAGCATAAGGTGCAAAATCTTTAGATTACCTCAGGAAATTGACAACTCTAATGTCAAAGGTCGGCAGGGCTGTAATTGCTGCGAATGGAGGATTCCCAGACTGCAGGTGACTCCGAGCCGGATCCGTGTCTAAACCGGCAAATCCGCGTTACAGTCACCTCCGGGACCCAGACTGCAGGTGACTCGGAGCCAGATCGGTTTCTATACCGGCAAATCCGCGTTAGTCACCTCCGGTTTCCGAACAGCTGGAGACTGCTTGCCGGATCCGTCTCTAACCCCCGGTTCACGAATCTCATACGGATCATTCGCAAAGCAGGCACGAGCCTGTGAAATGAGCGCGGTTTTCATTCTTAGAAGAGGAGGCTGAAGCAACAGTTGGCACTTTGGTACCCTATTCACAAGGTAAGCCACATGGTATTAATTAATACATATGTAAATGACGAACTGCTCTAATTATTATTATAATCTATTATTTTTAAAATGAGTGTCAGGATCTGCCATGCAGATCAAAAGGAGTAGACACAATCGCAGAGAAGCTTTTCCAAAAAAGGGTTTTTATTCTCATCCAGGCAGGACAGGCACTAGAAACGAGAACTTAAACAAACAGAAACAACTAATGAAAATCACCTTCCCTAAAGTTTCCCCCAGATCCCACAACATTAATATATACAAACATAAACCCGCATTAAACACAGAACCAGAAAACCAAAAACCCACATACCTTAAACAATGATCCACACAGACTAACAAACAAGGACTAACTTAAATACCCGCACTAACGAAGACAACACAAAACAGGTGAGAGAGAAACACAGGTGGTTCCAATGTCCCTGATTGTTCCCTCTCAGGAAACGGGGGAGGTGTCAGCCCCACCATAGAATGAAGGGACAGGGCTCTGTCCCTTACAATGAGCTGATTGGTTATGTCAGTGATAAGCTAGCATTGCGTTACTTATGTCAACCCAACTTGGCTAAAGTAACGTCTCACGCAGACCCTCATTTTTTAAGAGATTTTCTAAGTACCTCACCAAGGTTTGGAAATGTTTAAATTTTTTTAATATGGTTCATATCACAGGACCTTCGTGTCTCGTTATAGTCGGGGAGAAGTAGATCCAGCTACAATGTCATAATATTATTTTGTGCTATATTGTTTAAAATAGCCTAAATACAGTCATTATGACTAGCCTATATAGGTCAATTTATAGTCAATCAGCTTCAGTAAATCTCAACAAAACTAACAGCTTTCTTCTTGGGGTTATGTTTGCAGATGCCTCATTGGAATTATACAGCACGTCTGAAGGCCGTTTGCAGCTCCATGGCTGATGTGTTTGGTTCTTTTTTTCATTCTGTTTTTTCATTCTGTGAAGTGACCACACTGTTTGGTGATTATAAAAACACCAACAACTATTGATTTTGTGTGAATACAACATTGATGTGTGTGCAATTTATAAAAACTATGAAAACTATTTTTGCCCAGTTTTGTGTATTCATTTGTATGTAAATGCTAAATAAATTGAAGATGGATCTAGGTATAAAAGCTTTGAATACAGCATGAGCATTTATTCAGTAAACATTTATTTTAAATGTAATGTAATTTACAGGGAAGTAGTGGCTGCTGACTTAACACTTACACTATTTTATCAGGTGACCACGAATCCGTGCCGGCATTTAGTGTAGAAAAAAGTTCCGGCCCAGATTCGGCCCAAAACTGGTACACACTTGGCCCAGATGTGGGCCGGATCTGACAGTATCTGGTCCGGAGCCGGCCCAGTGCTGGTCCGGATGATTAAAGCGGATCCGTGCCGGTATTGGCCCGTTGTGCCAAAAGACACCGGCCCAGGTCCGTTGCGCGGATCTGGCCCAGAACTTACGAATGGTCTTTGCCAGATCTGGGCCAGATGATTTTTGCTATGTGGGTTCTTTGACAAAAGCAAAGATTGAATGACACTATTATTATTTAAATAAAAAATGATTATTTCCAACCTTGTCAACGAGTGTATTTCTTTTTTCTGCAGATCATATATTAAATACATTTCTTATTTTTCAGCCATAATTTGGATAGGGATCATTAGTCAAAACACCTTAAACCTAGACATGATATGAATAGTAAGATACAACTAGCTTAAAGAAACCACAAATAATAAAAAAAATACCTTTAAATTGCCAAATAATTGCATGTGTCCAGTAGCACTGAACGCTTCATCGTTGTAAAATTGAAGATTTTTAGACCTACCAAGAATCTTCATAGAGCTGGCCGTCAGGCACGAACTACGTTACCAGGCAAAAATGGCCTTGGTCAGAGAGGTGACGCTAACCCAATGGCCACTTTAACGGAGCTGCATAGATTCTATGCAGAGAAGGGAGAACTTGCCAAAAGAACAACGAACTCTCCGCCACTCTATCTGGCCTTTAAGGTAGTAGCCAGACAGAGGCTATCATGATCGCGGGAGGTGTAGTGCAGAGCCAGGTATGCGCTCAAAAGAAAGGTTTATTTTAACACAAAGCATAAAACAAACCGTGAACGGCGAAAAACTTGTTTGAAATAAAAATGCGCTAAAGAGCGGCTTAATTATTACAATACATTCAAACATTAGCAATTTTATTCCAACACCAAACTCACCTCATTGGAAATAATAACCAACAAATGTGCATACTAGATCCAAGGACTTTCATACACACATAATCACCAAATCCCCAACAGCCGTGATACTCTAATTAAACCCCAATGTAAACCAGCTGTAACTGAAATTAAAACCAACGTGCTCCAACACCCTCCTATCCCACTAGATGTCCCTGGTGGACTAGGAACCGTGACAGAAGCTACTTAATGGAATGTGACATAGACCTTTGAACATTTTGAGTTTGTAGTAAACCTGCGCTCCACATGCAAACTCACCGAACTTGATACATCTACGAAGAAAAATGGAACAAACTGCCCCAATCCAGGTGTGCAAAGAGGCATACCCAAGACAATCCAGAGCTAGTATCAATACTAAGGCTTTTCTTAAGCACTGAAGACACTGAATAAATGTTTTTTGTTTTTTGTTTTGATTGATCGCCCAAAAAAACTTGCATGAGATGAGTTAGCGATCGGAGGAAAGACAAACGGCAATCGATTGTGAGACCTACTGACGTTGCAGTGTGTCCCCACCTTTAGGCAAGTATTTCATTATGGTATTTCTTTCCTCATACGCAAATAGCTGCTCTCTTCAACTCACATATTGAACACATCTGATAAGTAGGGAACTGTCAACATCAAACAGAATGAAAAAGTATTACACTGGTGCGCCTTGATGGCATTTTAAACATTAAATAAATAAAAAATTGCAAAAGGGAAAAACTAATACAGATATGGAAAGACATAATAATAATTTTCAACAGTAATTTCTAATGATGGCCAGTTTGTGTTAGGAAATTATTTCAAGTTATATCTGCACTGCACTACAAACAAGTGGATATAGATATATAGATGTCAACAAATACTTTACGATGTGTGCTGCCCTGGGTTGGGAGGACACGGTTTATGGCTTTGCCATCTCATGCAGCTGTAAATTTAAGCCATAGCAGGTGCCCCAGAGCACAGATAGCACAACAGTGTCAACGGCACAAAGAGCGCTGCTGTCTCCATCAGGCCTTTGTAGACAGAATATCCACAGATGTGGAGCCAGTCCAGATGGCACGTACATCTGAGACAGAGCATGGGAGACGCTGGAGACGGAGGGATAAAGAGACACAGAGATCCAAGGGACAAGGGGACAGAATGTGTTGGGGGAAGGAGGGCAAAGACACAGACACAGGCCTGCTTTAAAATATGGGAGCAAAGCGTGACCGGTTGGAGGCCATGCGGGCAGGGTGACATTTAACCAGCCCCTAGTTTCTCACTAATCATTGAGTCGCTGTGCACAGCCCACAACATGCCTGCAGGCTATTGGGGACAATGAATGCCTTCTCCTTGTGCCGGCGTAACAGATGAACAGATGAAAACAGCCACACGAACGAGGGGCCTTCTGATGTGTTAAACAAAAATGTAATTTCTGAATTAAGTCCCTGTGGTGGCCCCCAGTTAGGGACCCTATTCTCTAGTTTATACCGTTCACGCTGGCCTTGTCTAACCCCGGCGGACAGACCTCATCATTTCAGGTGAGTCATTTTAGAAAAAACTGTAAATGTCTATATACTGTGAGTGCGTCTTTAAGATCTGAAACACAAACCCTGTGCAGTCGCACAACATTGGCACAAAGAGAATATTAGATGAAAGCATTAGCGATGTAAATAACTTTTTTGCTTGTGTGTGAAAGAGAAACAAGGGGGGTAGAGAGATAGAACAAAAGACAAATGACGAGGGAATGTGGGAGAGAAGGGGATAAGAAGAAGGACAGAAAAGGAAATAGATTATGAGAGCAACTCAGCAACAGAAAAGTGTTGCCCAATTATGGGTCAGCTGATAAGATTATTATCAAAAAAGGGATAGATCTATAGCCAAGAAATCCTGATCAAAGTAAATTAACATTATTACGGATGGGTAGATGTACACACACACACACACACACACACACACACACACACTGACATTGACAGACCTATTGACAAACAGACAGACTGGCAGGCCAAAAACCCTTCTGAGACTCGACCAGTGTACTCTACATCAGACAGTCAGAGACTTGACCAGTGTCCTCTACATCAGACAGTCTGAGACTCGACCAGTGTCCTCTAGAGCCGACAGTTCTGAGACTCGACCAGTGTCCTCTACATCAGACAGTTCTGAGACTCGACCAGTGTACTCTACATCAGACAGTCAGAGACTTGACCAGTGTCCTCTACATCAGACAGTCTGAGACTCGACCAGTGTCCTCTAGAGCCGACAGTTCTGAGACTCGACCAGTGTCCTCTACATCAGACAGTTCTGAGACTCGACCAGTGTCCTCTAGAGCAGACAGTTCTGAGACTCGACCAGTGTCCTCTACATCAGACAGTTCTGAGACTCGACCAGTGTCCTCTAGAGCAGACAGTCTTAGACTCGACCAGTGTCCTCTAGAGCAGATAGTTCTGAGACTCAACCAGTGTCCTCTAGAGCCGACAGTTCTGAGACTCGACCAGTGTCCTCTAGAGCAGACAGTTCTGAGACTCGACCAGTGTCCTCTAGAGCAGAGAGTTCTGAGACTCGACCAGTGTCCTCTAGAGCAGACAGTTCTGAGACTCGACCAGTGTCCTCTAGAGCAGACAGTTCTGAGACTCGACCAGTGTCCTCTAGAGCAGATAGTTCTGAGACTCGATCAGTGTCCTCTAGAGCAGATAGTTCTGAGACTTGACCAGTGTCATCTAGAGCAGACAGTTCTGAGACTCGACCAGTGTCCTCTAGAGCCGACAGTTCTGAGACTCGACCAGTGTCATCTAGAGCAGACAGTTCTGAGACTCGACCAGTGTCCTCTAGAGCCGACAGTTCTGAGACTCGACCAGTGTCATCTAGAGCAGACAGTTCTGAGACTCGACCAGTGTCCTCTAGAGCCGACAGTTCTGAGACTCGACCAGTGTCCTCTAGAGGAGACAGTCTTAGACTCGACCAGTGTCCTCTAGAGCAGATAGTTCTGAGACTCGACCAGTGTCCCCTAGAGGAGACAGTCTGAGACTCGACCAGTGTCCTCTAAAGCAGATAGTTCTGAGACTCGACCAGTGTCCTCTAGAGCAGATAGTTCTGAGACTCGACCAGTGTCCTCTAGAGCCGACAGTTCTGAGACTCGACCAGTGTCCTCTATATCAGACAGTTCTGAGACTCGACCAGTGTCCTCTAGAGCAGATAGTTCTGAGACTCGACCAGTGTCCTCTAGAGCCGACAGTTCTGAGACTCGACCAGTGTCCTCTACATCAGACAGTTCTGAGACTCGACCAGTGTCCTCTA
The DNA here is from genome assembly GCA_029465975.1 of Dallia pectoralis. Taxonomy (NCBI): domain Eukaryota; kingdom Metazoa; phylum Chordata; class Actinopteri; order Esociformes; family Umbridae; genus Dallia; species Dallia pectoralis. The sequence goes on along the minus strand of CM055749.1, from coordinate 11,711,693 downwards.
GAGCAGATAGTTCTGAGACTCGACCAGTGTCATCTAGAGCAGACAGTTCTGAGTCTCGACCAGTGTCCTCTAGAGCAGACAGTTCTGAGACTCGACCAGTGTCCTCTAGAGCCGACAGTTCTGAGACTCGACCAATGTCCTCTAGAGCAGACAGTCTGAGACTCGACCAGTGTCCTCTAGAGCAGACAGTCTGAGACTCGACCAGTGTCCTCTAGAGCAGATAGTTCTGAGACTCGACCAGTGTCCTCTAGAGCAGAGAGTTCTGAGACTCGACCAGTGTCCTCTAGAGCAGACAGTTCTGAGACTCGACCAGTGTCCTCTAGAGCAGACAGTTCTGAGACTCGACCAGTGTCCTCTAGAGCAGACAGTTCTGAGACTCGACCAGTGTCCTCTACATCAGACAGTCTGAGACTCGATGGTCAATCTGTGCAGTGTTGTGAGAAGGACTACTTTTGTTCCTGTCTTTAATTGACATGAACTCAGAAATTATTCTGGATGACAGTTTAGGGATAAATAAAATTACAATATAAGAAAGATACAGTAAAGACATAAAAAAGGGCAGCCTGGGCAGTATACATATCTAGAAATTGGAGAAACAGACTATAATTTCGAGGCGGTTTTAATATAACATCCACAGACTCTTCTGTATTCATAGTTCTTTTAAAAGTAGAAAATGAAACGTAAAATGTCAGTCCAATTTCTCTTCAAACGGGGGAAAAGTGCTCATTATGTGGGCTATGCTATTGCTTGACTGTTAGAAAGAAAAGTTAGTCATGCTTGCTTATCTCACAATGAGCTCAGGATTAAAAGATCAAAGGCCTGACTTGGTTTAATATTATAGGAAATGTAAGCCCTTTAGACGCTCTTTAGACCAATGCCTTTTATCTACTTGCAATACTTGGATCAAAACAACCCAACATTCATTTAAATTTCCATCCAATGTCCTATGTGATATTTCAGTTTTCATTTATATCCAGAGCAAGGATGGAAGCTAGGAATGAGGTCGCTGCTGAATCAGTGCTGATGTATTACGTATTTCAAAGAAACCTTAAAGACCTATAGCAAAGTGATTTACGCATGTCTACAAAGTAAATATTTTTCCAATTCAAACTCATTTCATGTATGTTTTCATGAAAAACAGTGACCCAAAAAGTCAATTTGTTGAGGTCCCCAAAAGTCTTTACAATCGGGATGTGTTCCAATGACTGTGCTGGCCACTCAATCATAGACAGAGCACCAGCTGACTGCTTCTTCCCTAAATAGTTATTGTATAGCTGTGCTTTGTGTCATTGTCCTGTTGTAGGAGGAGATTGGCTCCAATCAAGTGCCGTTCACAGAGGATGGAAATGGCGATCCTTTTTACCCTGTACTTATCTCACACTTTACCACCACCAAAGTACGCCCAGACCATTACATTGCCTTCACCATGCTTGACAGATGGCATCAAGAATTCCTCCAGCATTTATTCAATGTCTTTTTTTTCACAAATGTTATTCCGTGATCTGAACACCTCAAACTAAGATGAATCTGTCCATAACACAATTTGTCAAATTTTCCTTTGTCCATTGCCTGTGTAATTTTTTCCATCTTAATCTTTTCTTTATATTGTCCAGTCTAAAGTATGGCAACTCTGCCTAGAAGGCCAGCATCCCAGAGTTGCCTCTTTACTGTTGACATTGAGACATTGAGTGTTTTGCGGGTTCTATTTAATAAAGCTGCCAGTTACATGTGAGGCATCTGTATCTCAAACTAAAAGCTCTAATGTGTGTCCTGTTGCACAGTTGTGCATCGGGGCCTCCCACTCTTCTCTCTGTTCTGGAAAGAGACAGTTTGCGCTATTCTGTGAATGGAGTAGTACACAGCTTTGTATGAGATCTTTAGTTTCTTATCAATTTCTCGCATTGGAGTAGCCTTTTTTTCTCAGAACAAGAATAATGAGTTTCAGAATTAAGTTATTTGTTTCTGGTCGTTTTGAGCCTGTAATCAAACCCACAATTGGTGATGCTCCAGATACTCAACCAATCTAAGAAGGCCAGTTTAATTGCTTCTTTAATCAGCACAGCTGTTTGCTAACATAAAAGCTGCCGTTTCCAGCTACAGTAGTGATTCACAACATTAACAATGTCTACACTGTATTTCTGGTCAATATGATGTTCTTATAATGGACCATATTTGTATATTTTTAAATGTGAATATTCAATATAGTTACATATTAAACACGTGGTAAGAAGCAGTGGTTGAACCACCTATTAACCAGCACTTTACAACTGCAAGGTATTCACACTGAACAGACCGCAATGAGTCAAAGCAGCTCTGATTCTTCTGTCATAACAGCAGATTTGAGCATTACTTATCTCACCTGCCTTCCGTAGGATCCTTATCGCAAGCCTCTGCTTTGATTGATTGACATGTGTTCAATATAGATGTATAGTACATTTGCCATCCAAATATGTCAGCATATTTGATCCCAGAAGACAGACACAGCTTTGCCTATATGGCATGATATATCTAGTTGGGGGTGGAACAAATATATGGTTAAATCATCAGTTGGATACATCAACCATAAATTAAACAAACATAACAGGCTTTAAAAGAAACATTAGATTCCCCACATACTGGTCTTGACACGATTTTGACACGGGCTGGGACTGGCTGCGCTTTTTAACCAATCCAGTAAATGTATAAGAATAGTTAAGATAACTTGTCACCTTTCCGTCGAACAAGCTGAGTTTGCGTGACAGACATTCTCTTTCTATTCCCATTTCCACTGAAAACAAGAACATCTCTTTGTTGTGGACCCAGCAGAGGGCGCTAATGAACAGAACCATATGGTGCTTGCATGACTGGGAAAGACTTCCTTTCTCTGCAGCCACTATTCCTGTTTAAAGTGTTTCAGTAATCGGCTCCCCAATGCATTATGTCCCACTGCTTTTATCAGTCATTGCCTTGATTAAGTCCCAGCTCTGTTTTAGCTGTTTCAGCACGATAACAAAATTGATGTGACATGGTGTGGGTGTTTATATTTTTCCTCGCTTTCCCTCCGCTCTAAAGTGGATTATACGCGTGTGGAAATAGGAAATACATGTTCACCCCAACCAACTCTCTCTGAGACAGAGCCAGGAGATCAGCCATTACTGACGGCAACCCTGATGTTAAACAGCAGATCTTTCGCCTTGTCGGATTAAAGTCGAAATGTAACGGCCTCTCAGTAACTGGCCCAACACACTTAACTGCCAGGTTATCTGAAGCTCCAATAGCATGTGGCTCTACATTTCCAGATGCTGCTGGCTGCTGTGTGTCACTGTATCGGGACATGCAGACAACCCTTTAATGACTGAGCTGAGCCCAGAGGTGTCAGAAGGGTTTGGTATAAGCCCATCAACACTGTACCTATTCTGTCAATTTGTCTAAGGAAGGAACTCTATAGACTCACAGGGATACAGCTGACTAAATGTTAGTACCCAATAAACCATTGATTAAATAAACAACAGAGTTGTCAGATGCGTTCATCTCACGTTCTCACACTTCCTGGTTCCTCTCAGGCTCCATGATGTGTTTTAGGAAAAGAGGATATCTGTGGATCAATCCAGTTTAGAGAACTTTGCTGGGACTAGGAACTCCAAACAGAATTATCTGGAAACACATCTCATGACTTTATGGGCATGCAAGTTCGCTAGCCAACTCAAATTCAAAGCTAACCTGGAAAAAGACTTGCAGATCGCCAACTTAATTAGCTCTGTAAAATGTATTTGTTTTGTTGATTAAGGCCACATTGCTGTAATAATCTTACCTCCGGCCCTCCCAGTAAACGTCCAGTCAGCGATTGCTCTGATCACAGGGAGGCTGTGTACACTGTGATAATGGCGTTTCAGAAATTGTACAGACACAGCACATGTCTTTCAAATATGTTGTTTATGTATTTAGTCAACTCTTGAATCTACTGATTGTCAAGGGTAGTTTGAAGATGAAAAGTCCGGTCAATTAAAGTGATCTGCATTTGAAGTTGGGCTGAAAAAAAATTCAACAATGACAAATACAGAGGGAAAGGCTTTTCTGAAGTGTAGACATTAATTCAAGCTCGTGCATTTGATTAAATATTGTTTTTTCTGTCATTGTTTATTTGAAAGTGCCCTCAGAAGTAGCCTAAAAAATACTCCCTCTCATCGCATAAAAAAACTTTCAGATCTACATCAGAAAGATAATTTTACAATGGCTTCTGTTTCTGGTTCCAGTTTTAAGTTCTCATCATGGAAAAGTTATTTGACATATTCATTTCAAACAGATAGACTGATCTGAGGCTTCTGAATTGTGAGATTTCTCTCAGAGCTAGGCAGCATCAAAGTGATTCAACTCAGACTTTGCAAAATGTTCCATCAAGCGCAGGCTACAGTCTCTATACACCAAATGTATTCTAAGTAGACATGTGGCCCTTTTTTCTTGGAGGCTATTCTGTGAGCCTTCTACGTTGCTAAGACGACACCCACACTTTGAATTTGGTGAGAGACACATCAAGGATGCCGGAATGGGCCTCTATTGTTTCCTCACCAGGTGGAACTGCATGGGATACGCAAAATTCTAATTGTTCAATTGTCAAATGATTGCAGTTGGAAGCCCGTGGACAGGATGGAGATCCGAGAGAGTCTTGTTTACAGTTTTCAGGGAGCTTGTTGATCAAGGGTTCCAACAAAGCGGAGGCCACTCTGTCATCATCCCCTTTTTGCCTGGTCTCAAACAGCTCAGATAACACAATAGTGGTCTCAGCTCAGAGCTCCGCATCACAGCAAGCCAAAGTAATTAACATTGTACATATTCTCTCTACTTGCATGACTTTTAACGGGGGGGGGGGACTTTCAAAAAGCATCTTTGAGGTTTTTGAGAAAACAAACTTTGCCAGGCATTCTTTAAACGTTACTTCGCCTCAGCCTTGAATCAAAAGAAGCCTTGGCGTCCTCAGCCAGCGGACAATCTCCCCTTTCATCTACACGAAGCTGTGAAGGAATAGACTGTGTCCTGCTATGGCCGTGAACTTGCACAGCTTAAAACTGGTAAGGGCCACGTTTTTTTCAGAGGATCGTTCTTTTAATGTTTTTTTCTGTAACCTTTTGATCTAAATCTTCTTAACTTTAAATGAAGTGCTTCAGCCTCTTGAAGATTCTGGAGCTTTCAAGTCACTATTCGTCTCAAAATCAATGTAAATCCACATGGAAAAAAAATCACTTGATCAAGTGGAAAATGTAAATTTAGACATTCAATCTCTCTGTCATCAGCATATTCGACTAACAGAAAATATGACCTCGTCTTTTTAGTTGAAGTAGGTACGTAATGACCTATCACCATGAAACAACGCTGGTATTGGGAATTGATAGAGCAAACAGAGGCATCATGCCCCTAGTGGCTGCAAAAGGAACAGTAGACTCCTGACTACAAGACCAGTCCCAGCTGCTAACACATAGATTTCTATGAAAGAGCAACCCCCTTATGTGGTAAGGAGTTAAGTGGACTGGAGCAATTATTTTAATGCCTGCATCGATCATATTCACTAAGTCACCGCAATTAAATACACAAGTACATGTATGTAGCTGCCAACCACCGACAGAACACACAGGATGTGTGGTGTAAATTACTCTATATTAATCTAGCTATGTGGCCTTTTGATTCTTCCTTGATCTCCTCAATTCCAAATAGACGACTCATCAGCTTATTTCGCTAGCCAACTTGACGCCTTTAAGGGGAGATTTTAGAAAAGGTTAACTGTAAAAACCTGCTCCAACATTTATCACATAAAGTATAATGTACCACAGTTGGTAGAGGTTACCCAATGTTGTGTTTTTTAATGCAACATAACATTCATATTTCATTCTGATAATTGTTATTTCAGTTCTATCAAAATGCATCACTGTATCCGTTTGCATCAATGTAGCTTTAGGTAAATTGTAATAATGTCTTATGTATGAGCAGTTACTGATCTTTTCATGTTGTGTTACTGATTTTTTCATGTTGTGTTACTGATCTTTGTTGTCGACAGGGGTTGAGAGTCTGTTCAGACTACAACAATTATCAGGATGCCAAATTAATTTATAACATTTTGCGGAACAAAAAATAATAATACTATCAGGCCGGTGGTTAGGACAGTGGTACCCAACTTTTTCCATTTACTGTGCCACCGACAGAATTTTGCTCTGCTCGGGTGAACCTCCTGATGTTAATTTCATTAGTAAGCCTATGGTGTCATGAGTGTTTTCAAGTACCCCCTGTGGAGAGGCCAAGTATCCCAAGCGGTCCTAGTACCCCTTGTTAGGAACCACTGCACTAGGTATTTCAAGGAAGATATTCAGCGATAAGACGCAGAAGTATCTGTTGTTACCCCGAGAAGAACAAATCTGTATCCCCATTTCATTAGCTGCATATGTTGCTACAGGTTGTAATAAAAAAAATAATAAAAAAATGTGTAACATTTTCAATGTTTTTTTGCTACAGTGTAACAACTTCAACGTCATGTGTGCTGCAATAGTTATCCACCCACACGATTGGTGAAATGGCATATTTATAACACGAAAAAATAAATGTACTCTGGACTGCGTGCAATAAACAAACTAAAATCCCTTTTTTCCCACAACAGAACTATACGAACAATACTCTTCATGAAATGGACTGGAATTGGTTGGAATAAAGGACATTTGCACCAAGACATTAGCAGCAGATTCTTGAAGTCCTGTACATTGCGAGATGGAGCCGCCATGGATCTCTTCATCACCAGCAAAACACCCCCAGATCATCACATTGCCTCCACCATGCTTGAGAGACGGCATCGAGCACTCCTCCAGCATTTTTTCATTCGGTCTGCGTCTCACAAATGTTCTACAAACTAAGATTTGTATGCCTTTTTCAAAAATATTCCTTAGTCCAGTGTGTTATTTTGCCCATCCTAATCATTTCTTTTCATTGTCGAGTCTAACATATGGCACCTTTTTACTGTTGATTTTGAGACAAGTGTTTTGTGGGTACTTTTTTTGAAGTTGTCAGTTGAGGTTGAGTTTTCAGTTTCACAAACTAGTCACTCTAAGGTATGTGTCCTCTTGCTCAGTTGTGTACCGGGGGACCCCATTTTTCTTTCTATTCTGGTTAGAGCCAGTTTGGGCCGTTCTGTGACAGGAGTAGTGCACAGCGTACACAGTAGTACACAGTTAAAAAAGAAACTGATGCGTTTCACTAGCAAGTTCTTGGTTTCTGGCCATTTTAAACCTGTAATTGAACCCAAAATTGCAAATGATCCAGATATTCAGTTAGTCTAAGAAGACCCATTTTATTGTTTCTTTAATCAGCACAACAGCTACAAGTTTGAAGCTGTGCTCACATGGTTGTTAAAGAAGGTAGACGTGTTTCTATTTTGTTATTATTCTTTTGTAGAGAAAAAACATTTGAACCTGTGTCTGTTGGTCGCTGATGGATGTCTTTTCCCCACATGTTCACATCAGGTTCTAGCACCACGAGAACCACAAAGCCTCAAATTGGGTTTTAAATTCTCCCCGTCCGGCCCCTGACCAGCTCATCTGTGGTATCTGCTCTGGTGTTTTGGAGCGCTTCAGGAGCCGCGCCCCTTGGTGGGGGATTCTGTAAGGGACAGAGTCCTGTTCCTCCACTCTACGGTGGTGCTGACACCTCCCCCACCTTCAGAGAGAGGGAGCAATCATGGACATATGAACCACCTGGGCTGAGTTTCGCACCTATTCTGTGTTAGTCGTTAGTATCTGTATATAGTTTGGTCTGTGTCAGGTTGTCAGTGTCGGGTCATTCTCTAAGGTACTTCTCTGTTTTGTTGTCTAAGTTTCCAGTTCTGGTGCCTGTCCTGGACATAATAAATACATTTAAAAGGATTCTCTGCGCTTGGGTCTGCTTCCTGACATCTGCCACGGGCAGATCGTTACACATACACACTATTCCAGTCAAGAATACATTCACATGCATTTCAATTGATCACACTAAACTGGACCAAAGTCACATAGTTGGTAGAATTCAGAGAGTTTAACAGATTCCTCTATTAATAGCTTTAGCCATTTCCAATGGTGGTTTGCACACAAATAAAACATGTAAGGGAACATCGTTATACAACATAGTGGCAGTAGGAATTCAACTTGTGTGGTGCTCTATCACTGTGCTTGGACCACTGACCAGGTCTCATACTCTACAGGGCTTTGTGTGGTGCTCTATCACTGAGCTTGGACCACTGACCAGGTCTCATACTCTACAGGGCTTTGTGTGGTGCTCTATCACTGAGCTTGACCACTGACCAGGTCCCATTATATACAGGGATTTTTGTGCTGCTCTATCACTGAGGTTGAAGAGACAGGACAAGGCGATAGTGCTTAGGGAGCTCCAAAACATCCCATTGTTCATTCATCTGCTATGCCACTTGGCCAATAGACAGAGGAGAGGAGCGAGGGGGAGACAGAGAGCAGACAGGAGAAAAAAGAGAGGATTTTGGGAACTCCCGGGACTGTTTCTCTTGCGTTTGTCCTCGGCACCCTTGGTCCTGATTCACCATGGTTTCTTTGGAGTGCTTTGGCACTGCTCAATTTACATGTATGCCAACAGGCTTTTAATGTATTTAAAACTTGGAAGATGTTCAAAGGAAACTATAATGCCTCTGAAATGGGCCTTTTGAAGGCTTTATCTTGTTCTTTTTCTTCTGGCTAATCTTAGAGCCCCTCAGCACGCCAGAGCAATTTTTCTAATGCCAATTAAGCTTGACATTAGCATAAAAGCAGCTTCGTTTCCCGAAACTTCAGAAAGAGAACGATGTTAATAAATGGACTCTTATTTACACTCCAAACCAATGTCTCGGGAGTTTTGCCCTGAGAACTTAAGTGAAATGAAGTGGCCCCGAGTTTCCTTCCATTGTTGTTATTCAGCCGAACGAGGGGAATTAGCACCGACAAATTTCCTTAATAACATCGCGACAGGAAATTCGCTAATAAGGAGTCTGCGTTCTGTTCAAATGAGGGTTATGCAATTAATGCAGACCATGTTGGCATCCTTTTTCATTCAATTCTCCCCAGAAACGGTGTAATTGCCACACAGTTGGGTTTGAATCAATTAATTACCATCAGGGCTGCACTCCAAACAGCAATGGAACATACAGCTGAAAACGCTTTCATTAGACGCAAACGTGCAAATGTGACCCAGAGTAGAAACATAAATTCTTTACAGATTTCTTCCATACTTGTTTGGAAGTTGAAAGCAGTTCAACGCGTGGCACCTCACAGAGGAGCTGGAAACATTCCTCTCTCAGGGAGAGGCAGACGTTGTCCAAAGTTGGGTGGCAATGCATACTGTGGGAACTGACCCGGCTCACTGCCTTACTGGGCTTTTGTCGAAGAAGTCACCAAACCTGGGGTCTAAAGAGTTAGAGTTATGCGTAGAAGTGCCCGTGCAACACATGTTATTCATTTAACACGAATCAATCAGCATTAAATCTTCAATGTATGGATTGTTTTGATGATGAAAGATCGGTTAATAAAGCGACACTTTCCTTTGAAGATAAATGCCGGCGGAGGATATATGTCACATGCAACTTTGATGGGGTTTTTGAGTTCACAGTTGACAACAAACAGAACAACTGAACATGCCGACTGAATTCTAACACGTGCCAATGGGAAGTGAATTGTCCGAGTGCAGAACAGGTGCATTTCTGAATCAGTCAGCAGTACAATTTCCTGAATAAAGTCAACAGTGCAGAAAACACATTTTTAGTGTGATGATAGAGCAAGTGAAGTGATTGGGTTTGAGATTATATTTTAGATACATAGACAGCATAACCGCTCTCTTTATTCTCTATTATGGCAATCAAGTTGTTTAATCACTGTCCCACTCTGTGCCATTGCTCTGCAAGTGTGACAGCTTTCTCGTTGCTTTGTTGCTGTTCCATAGTTGCATTAGTCACTGACTACAGAGGCCCTGAAAAGTCCTGTCGTTGTGAATCTCAGCCTGATCAGCCAGCAGCTCAGTGCAGAACAGTACAAATCACAGGGACGGAGAGAAGAAAGAGGCTTTGAAAGCCAAGCCACATAAAAGTGGGCTGTCACACTGTCTGAGAGAATGCCAGAAAGCACACAAGAACAAATACGCTAATTTGCAAACTTCAATTTCTTTCCTGAAAGGAAATAAGGAACTCTTCCTGTACAGAAGAAGAAGACAGAGGAGAGAGTGGGAGAGAAACTGGGGAGTGCAACCCATTAGCAGCTAGTCATCCACACTGATCGTCAGCATTAGAAAGTGCTTTCAACTCTGCTGGCTGTCAGCAGCTTTGGTACTTTAGAAGAGCTTAGTTTCTACTCTGAATCTTAGTGAAGAGGGAGTGCTGTGGTCAGCAATGACAAAATCAGTTTGAACTCTTGCGTGGGAGATCTGTGAAAAGGGGTTTCGGATCAAAGCAGCCTAAGTGGACCAGAATTACCTTGACCATCTGAGAACAGTCACATTTTGAAGTGTGGAAGCTAATCTGCAATATGGAGTGCAGATTAACGTTTTGCAGAGCAGATCCATTGCAAAGAATGCTGTCTTCAAAGCAGAATGTCAGATTTTCTACTTCTTCGTCATATTCATTTTTTCTGGGTCATTCCCCAAAATGAGTGCCTTTCCGAGCAGTAGTTCCCAAATGATTGAGGCTGTCGATTCTCTTAAGATGTCAATACATTTTGCTGATGCCACCATGCCAAACATAACAAGCACTGCTTTCTTTTAAGATCTGAGCTATTACCGGAAAATATTTATTGACAGTTTGTAACACCATTAAAACCGTGTTTATGTAGCACTGTAAGCACTGTAAGCACTTATTCAGTGCTTAAAGCTGTGAGTTCATACATTTCATTCCAGGTCCCTCAGGGGTATTGAACCCACAACCTCTGCTCTAGCAAGCACCTTGCCCTATCAACTTAAACACATCGGAAAGCTGGCTTTCTGGTCCTCCTGACAACTGTGGCAAACATTCTCAAGTCCAAAATAAAGATTTAACTAATTTTCATGGTGAATGCTTTTATTAGACTTTTGCGTGTATTTTCTCCCCAGAATTTATCTGTCACTAAAATGTTTATTTTTTTATCATTATATATTGTTCGACAACCAGTTTAACTGGACCCCCTACAGGTCTCTGGTCACTACTTTGTTCTTTGTTCTTTTCTACTTCTTTCTCCCCCAAACCTACCCACTCAGCCTCTACCCAGATGGTCATGTGTCTGGGTCATGCATCTTTGTTCTCTTTCCCTGTGACTTTCTACCCTTCTGTCCTATCATATCTCACATCGGCTATTTCCTAACGCCTTTGGTAATTCCGCCCCTTGATTTCTCACCGTCCCCTTTCCTTCTGAACTAAATTGACGACATTGTCAACCACTTTTAAAATAATGTTTGTACATCAACACCTGAAGCACTCAGTTATTCACTTAGTCCTTAATAAAATAGTTAATGCAGAACACGTTGGCCGACTTTACATATACGTTGGCTGCGTTTCCTCTAACTTAGCTCCACTCCTTAAGATACTCTCTTTCCATAACATAAAGTTCTCTGACCACCAAAACAAGGAGAGGGAAAAAGCCAAATGCAAAGCCGGAAACAATGTTTGTGGGTATTTATTTTCAAACACAACAGATGTAACACAGCTCTTACCTAACGGACGTAACGCAACACAAAATAATACGAAGCAATATGCAAAACAAAGTATCAAACTAAACAGCCCTACTGATTTAACAAACTGAAACTGGTGTGCCTAATCACAACAACCAAAATAAATGTGGGCCAACTAAAACAAAACATGGAGTGAAGACAGGCGTCCTCTATACCCCCCTCAGTACCCCCCTCCCGTCCTTAAGGCCTGGCTGCCAGACATACAAAGGAGTGAAGGGAGAGAGGGCGGGACCCGCTGGGGAGCAGTTTCTGCCGGGGGGCGCCTCAGCTGCGGTCCTAGACCCGGGGGCGGCTCAGCCAGAGGAGTCCAGCCCCTTGCGGGCTCAAGAGAGGTGGCCAGTCCTTGGCGGCCCTAGCCAGAGGAGGTAGAGACCAGTCCTCTGAGGGGTCAGGCTGCGGAGGAGGAGACCAGTCCTTGGCGGCCTTAGCCAGAGGAGGTAGAGTCCAGTCTTCGGTGGGCTCTGGCAGAAGAGGTAGTGGCCAGTCCATGAGGGTTAAGGCGGCCGATAGATACTCACCACTGCTGACTGGGAGCACCACACAAGCCATGTCCGTTCAAAGATGCTCTAACCCATTTATCGGGCCATAACAATTTGGCCTTGGTCAAAGTCACTCAGATTTTGACAAATTGTTCCTTTATCCAACACGTTGATAACAAGAACTGATTGTTTTGTTACGGATTTATCCAGACATGGACATGTGCCCTTGTTAGGAAATGAACAACGCAATTAGCTTCACCTGTCATGTGAATGTTTTGGTTTGACAGTGTAAATATATTATTATATCATTTTGCTTATAGTTTTGGTGTGCATAGTTTTGAACAGGAGGCGTATTAGTTGCTAATCATACAACACCATTAGCAACATATCCTTTTTTGTTCATTTTTTCCTTAAGAAACATGCAAGTTGTTTTACAAATATACTCCACCGCTATAAGTGAGAGTTTGCAGTTTGAGTTTGCTGGGGTGATATTTGCTCCAATCCATGCTGGTCTTATTTCAGCCGGGCCTTTGGTAAATGTGAAGCAGTCGTTTGAAGCCCGCTGCTCTGGGGAGTTCAAAGCTGCAGCTGTTTTGGTGGTGGATGACAGCTATAATTGATGTTTATTTTGGCATAGAGTTCCACAGTCCTTTCATGCAAATGTCCTGCATGAAATGAAATGGGTCAGGGCAGCTCTGGGTGGTACAGAGCGGTTTGTGTGTTACCAGGAGGGAGCAAAGCGCTTAATGAGGAGCATTTACATTTTAAATTGCAGAGACATCAAAAACAAAACACAACAAAAAAGGCAGCCTTGTTATTACTTGATGCTCAAAGGGCTTCTACAAAGGCTAAACACAACTGACTTGGCTTTGATCAGATAAATAAAACGATGGATAATTAGCCTTCAAATTGACATATAGCATAAAGAAAAGACGAGCCTTTTATAGTTATTATGCTCTGGAGCAGCAGGCAAAGAGGACATTTAATTATGGGAATGAGGTTTGGATTCTGCCAAAAGAATTCCTACAATCCTGCCCAAAGTCTTTGGACACCTGCCACCGGTATTTATTGGTCCAAACATGACCTGAACATTTTTGATGTGGCTCAAAAAGGCAATTCATTTATAATCCTCTCCAGTCACAGCCAAAATCGAGCTGAACACTCCTCAGAGTCTGCCTCCTCTCTAGGTTTCTTCCTAAGTTCTAGGACGTTTTTCCCCAAACAAATGTGCATCAATTTCTCTTTTGGGGTTAATAGCTCAGTTTATGTATGATCACTTAGTGACAACATAAAATATTAATGTAATCGATTCATGGAAGTATGCCTGACCCAGTGATCTTGTCAGCAGCGGTATAATCAAAATATTTACTGTAATTGCCATCGTTGAACATCTGCTGTTTTAAGTTCTAAGCGACGGATGTTTCTTCTTCCTTTGTACGCAGCATCTGATTTAGGAGTGTGTGTGTCCTTGTGTTTTTTCCGGCCTCGCTCTCTTTTCCAGAGCTCACTGAGGGGAAGTCGTGTTGTTGCGGCCTCTGCTTAACATGTCTGCCCACCGCAGACATGCTGCACATGTTTCAGACTCAGACGTCTCTCAGACATTCCAACTCGCCGCACATTTCCTTGTCGTGCCCCACGATCCTCTCCTTCATCCTTCCATCCTCTTTCTGCAAAAAAGCCAACACTGACATCACCGGGAATGCGCGCCGGCTGGAGCTGGGGCCCTCTGAGTCTGCTCCTAATTACGCCCAGGCCTAACCCCTAAACTTCGCACAGGGAAAGACTTCAAGCTTATGAAACCGGGAGGAAAAACCTGAGACCAAGAGAAAACAAACCACTGACTCCCAGCGGTAGGTTCAGGTCTGAGTCTGGCAGGCACCCTGAGAGGAATTTATGTGGTTGTGTAACAGTCTACTCCAAAATTGAAAAACTACAACATACATGGCCGGCAGTATCTGTAGCAGGCGGTGGTATCAGAGAGTTCTGATTACATTTGGGGAATGTAGGATGAGTTCTACAATCCTGGTCTACAAAGCTTTGTGTAGGTCTACAATCCTGGTCTACAAAGCTTTGTGTAGGTCTACAATCCTGGTCTTCAAAGCTTTGTGTAGGTCTACAATCCTGGTCTACAAAGCTTTGTGTAGGTCTACAATCCTGGTCTACAAAGCTTTGTGTAGGTCTACAATCCTGGTCTTCAAAGCTTTGTGTAGGTCTACAATCCTGGTCTACAAAGCTTTGTGTAGGTCTACAATCCTGGTCTACAAAGCTTTGTGTAGGTCTACAATCCTGGTCTACAAAGCTTTGTGTAGGTCTACAATCCTGGTCTACAAAGCTTTGTGTAGGTCTACAATCCTGGTCTACAAAGCTTTGTGTAGGTCTACAATCCTGGTCTTCAAAGCTTTGTGTAGGTCTACAATCCTGGTCTACAAAGCTTTGTGTAGGTCTACAATCCTGTCCCTGACATCCTTGGACAGATCTTTGGTCTTGCCATGGTGGAGATTTTACAATCTGACTGATTGCTACTGTGGACAGGTGTCTTCTGGGAGACAGAAATCTTGCTGATTGACAGGAGACCAAGTACTTATAGTAAAATGCAAGTCGATTTATAACTTATTTGAAATGCGTTATTTAGGATATTTTTGCTGTTATTCTGTCTCTCACTGATCAAACGGCCACACCCTGACCGGTCTCACCTGGCTTGTGTTTCCACTCCCCACCACCAGGTGTCTCTCATGTTTTCATATCCCCATATGTCACTGTTTCCTGTTCCCTGCTGCCAGATCGTTTGTCTTTACACTTGTTTTCAGTGTTACCCTGTCCCGTGTTACCTGTTTCTGCTTCCAGTTTGACCTGTTTCCGTTCCTGATTCTGACCCTGCCCAACCCCTGGTACTATCGTCTAGGTTTCCTGCTCTGATCATTGCTTGTCCGCGACCACGAACCAGCAAACGCCTTTGTACCTCCAGCCATCTGACCACAGCGTTTGAACTCTTACCTGTCCCCGAGCACAAATTCTTCCTACTCCTTAATGATAACGTTACCTGGTTTTGCCTCTTGCTGCGCTTGGGCCCATTGTTCTGGTCGTGATACAAATAAACCTACCATTAAAATGACAGACTGATTATGTCCTTGTCAGTGGGCAACAAACAAAATCAGCAAGTGATCAAATAATTTCTTCCTTCCTTCCTTCGGAGAATCATTGAACTGTACTGTGATTGCGACTTCTAATAAAACATTCAATACAGTGCTCAATAATCAATAGTGCTCTGGTCCTAAGATCTGAGAATCTGGTTGTCCTTTGCAATGAAATGTTCAAGACTGTAAATAAATTGTGAATTCGTTTTTTTTGTCTACCGCTTTTTCGTTTTTTTGGCTTTCGTTAAATGGCATATGCACTTCCCTTTTTGTCCTACTTTCTTTTTGGCCCTTTGCTGTGCTTCACAGAGCATTCCTCAGATTAGCAATATAGAGACATATGTACAGAGAGCCGAAAACATTGTTAAATCTTCAAATAGAGACCAACAGTTGGCCAGTGGTTGTAAAAGTGGTGCTTTCATGTTAAAATGGGTTTTGTGCTGACAGATGTCATCCAAGCAACTTGCCTTTCCGCTTATAACGCCATGGCTAACTGAGGTATGATAGACATTTGACTAGATTATGCACATATTTATCACATAGCACACATCCATTCCAAAGTGGGAGGGTTAAACATGTAGTATGGATGTCATGGTTCCTTCCACAAACATCAAACCAAGAGAAATGTAACCGTCAGTTTCTCTCCTGCTAGTACGTGAAATGACAGATCCAATATATTGCTGACATTGTCATGAAATGGGCCATCTGCAGTTGAAACAATAGCAAAGCAAAATTCCTTTCTCTCTTTTGTTACAAGGCTGATGCGCGGAGCTTGGGAAAAGTACCAAGAACAAAAATATATGAAGAATTGTAGTCATAATGAATGATGGGAGCTTCATAAAATGGGTTTCTATGGCTGAGCAGCTGTATGCAAGCTTCACATCAATATGTGCAATTCCAAGGGTCGAATGAATTGGTGTAAAGCACAGGCGTAGAAAGATGTTTCCTTCACTATCTGGTAGTCTGATGGAATGACCTGGGTGTGGTGGATGCCAGCAGAACGCTTCCTATCTGAATGCAATGAATCTGTGCAGTAGACGGGTGATATTTGTCTGGGGCAGTGTTTCCGGATTTGGGTTCGGCCCATTAGTTCCAGTAAAGGGTCATCATAATGCTACCGAATACAAAGACATTTTAGACAATTGGGTGCTTCAAACTTGGCAACTGTTGCAACTGTTTGGGGAAGGCACTTTCCTTTTCCAGCATGACTGGGCCCCTGTGCACAAAGTAGGGTCTATAAAGACATGGTGCAATGTTGGTGTGGAGGAACTTGAGCCCTGCACACAACTCCATTGGGCCCACAGAACCCCATTAAACACATTTGGGATGAATTGTAACAGCGATTGTGAGCCAGGCCTTCTCTTCCAACATCAGTGACTGTGACCTCATAGAGGCTCCTTTGGCTGAATGGCCCGTGAATTCCTGAATGTGATGTCCAAACGATGCATTTCAACGTTGTATACTTTCCGCACAGATAAAGGTGTTGAAATTGATTTACAGTATGATGATTTCTTCAGAGACATGAAAAACATTGGTTTTAGAGGAAAACAATTGACCTTATAGCATGATGTTTTATGGGGGTAAAATGACCATGGTTTGCCCTGAAGCTTCTTTTCAGCCTGCACGTGCTGGACACAATGACTGAAGATCTCACTCCATTTCTGTTTCTGTTTTGCCACTCATCCCCATCTCTGTTCATTATGCGTTGTCCAGCAAAAAACTTCTTCTGTACGACAACTTCATTCGGGATCTTGTTTCCTACCCTGCAGCGAATCACGTTTTTACAAGGTGGCAAACCAAAAGCCTAACTGATGTTCGATGAAATCGCATCACTGGCCTCACTGACCAGACCCCCTCCCGACTCTAAGGCCTGGACAAAGGGGACACAGCACAACTGAAAGGCCAGTGCTGCCAGTCAGTCCACCAATCCCGTGGCCCTCTGTCAAACAACCCCCCCCCCCCCCACCCTCTTTCATTCTCTGAGGCTTCACACACAGCTTCATTAGGGAGATGAATTGTCTCATTGTGTGGATCCAACTGCCCGACTTACAGGAATGGAGAGGCCGTGTGAGCAGTGTGGAACCGTGCTAGCTGGACATCAGGGCATCGCAAACTGACCCTGCTTCAGGGGTCAGCACACACACTGTTTAAAAAGCATCCAATGTAACGGATCACTGGATAACCCACTCATTTCAGTCGTCAGAGGGACCCTCTTTCTACAACAGGTTAGATACCACCCACAACAGTCCAAAATGACAAAGCCCTTTTAATTCCCAACATGGGCCGGCCTGCACCAGCCAAAAATAACAACAC
The DNA here is from genome assembly GCA_029465975.1 of Dallia pectoralis. Taxonomy (NCBI): domain Eukaryota; kingdom Metazoa; phylum Chordata; class Actinopteri; order Esociformes; family Umbridae; genus Dallia; species Dallia pectoralis. The sequence goes on along the minus strand of CM055749.1, from coordinate 11,694,088 downwards.
AGGGTCCAAACTGCTAAAGCTAGGCTACCTCGGTGATGCAATATATTCTAATGTTAGAACTGAAATTATTCAAAGGTTTTAGGACTACAGTAGCAAACCATGACATTCAGGGCATCTGAGCCTATAACTGACTTGTCGAATAGGTGAAGTTATGTTCGCTAGAGTAAAAATATTACGTTCAGTCATCAATGCATTCAACTATTCATGTTATTATACATACTGTACAGGCCTTTAATGTGTATGTTACAGTGTGTAGTGAAATGATACTGCCTAGACATGAATACTTATAGATAACTGGACTGTGTGTAGAAGTACCTGACTGTAAGCTTTGAGTCAGAAATAAAGTTACAAAATAAATAAAAGATGACTCATTAATATTTATTCATTATAATGTCCTGTCATTAATTTCTTAAAATCAAGATACTAATCTGCCTATAAAGAATTAGCGTGTATATTATTGTTTTTATTGCTAAGCAACCACAAGCAAAGGTATGGTGGGAGTGGCTTTGTTTTCTAATGCTGCTTGAGGGAAGCCTTTTCCTCCTGAAAGCACAGTGATCAAATCTTGTTTAGCAAACAATATGTTCATAATAACTGTTTAAGTAAAAGATTAAATAGAACAACATCAAAGTGCTCTGCTGACTAGAGCGACACCCATTTAAACAAGTTAAAGTCAGCTCTATAACGGTGTAGTGTGCATTACAAATAGGTCAGGGGTTATTATAATGTTGACAGGTAAGTTTGAGCATCTACGCTCTGGTTAAATGTGTCAACCAACCAGACGGTGACACATTGCTTCATCGTAACTGATCAACTACTCCCGCAAGGCAATACTTCCAAATCCCATAATGCCTGGTACGTCTAGAAACGATTGGATTAAGAAAACGTTAGACTAGTGGACTAGTGGAGATTCCTAGCGCTGAGATTAATATTGGATGTTACATTTTAAGAAACCTCGTTCCACATGCTTGTTGAAAAACTGGTTAGTGTAGTTCAATTCTGTCTTCCAGAATGTTTCTAGTTCTATATGCTAGTTTGCAACAATTCAGAATATGTGACAGGACAAAATAGAAGGATTTAATTCAGACTGATCCTAATTCTTAAGTCCTAAATCCCCTCAGAATGAAGTCAGCGAACCATTCTGGTTAAATTATGAGTTATGTCTATACTTTGTCCATAGTTGACAACAATTGTCTTTAGTCTATGGTAACACTACTGTAATGTTAGCTTGTTCCCACATGATACTGCAGACCGGAGTACTGTAATGTGATGTGAACAACCAGCAGTTACATCTCCTGCATGTGTCTTTGCATACCCAATGAAAAGCAAGTGTATTGGTAAACATTCGATGGGCTACTAAGAGTTAGCGGGTTATGTAAAGAAGTAAGGTCACATGGAAAAACGTTTGGCTGAACACCAGATTAGCACAGCATTCTAAAAAAAAAAAACGGTTTGGTGGCACTGGCCGGGCAGGCCCACCAACAGTGAGTTGCAGGATCTGCCACCTGACTGAGGTAAATCTGTACTCTACGTATGTTCTAGAGCATGAACATATATGAGTGATTCACGTGATTTTAGAAGAGAATGACACAAGGTGTCATACCAAGGTTATTTGAAATCTGGGAGTGGGGGACACTGCGCAGCTGCTCAGTCTTATCAAGGTTAAGTGGGCCGACATCCAAGCCGAGATGGGCAGAGATGCGCATAGTCAAGGAAAAGAGCATTTGATGCCATAACAGAGCCAAGGGACTGGCTCTACAGGGACTGGCTGTGTACAGAAAAGAGGGCCATGTACCGAGCCTTGGAGAACACCAGGAGTCGGAGGGTGGATGGCAGACACTGCTCCTTGGCACCTGGTGGGGGCAGCCTGCCAGGTAGGTTGCATCCAAGTGTGCAGGGGCTGAGACGACCAAATCTGAGAGTTTGAAAAGTAGGATGCGATGCTTAACTGCGTCAAAGGCGGCAGCTAGATCAAGGAGGATGAAAACAGAGACGCAGAGGGTAAAGTGATGGTTTCCAAAGCAATGCTTTTCATTAAAAGTGGAATAACTCTGGCTCAGGGAGGAGTTCAAGCAAAAACCGAGAACAGCGGAGAAAAATGTATACACTAATAAATAAAAGTGCCCTAAATGAGCGACTTACTACATAAAACAGAATATACACAAGACAAACACTCCCTCAATAATAACGGACGTGGCATGAAATAATATACAACACCGTGCAGACCCAGTGACTTAAATATCAGACCTAATCACTGAATCCAAACCTGGTGTGCCCAATCTAATCACTGCAGCTAATCAGTGGTGTGTTTAATGAAAGCAAACTAGCCACCCAGCCGGAACTAGCCGTGTGCACCCCACTAACAGACCCAGAGTTAGAACGAAGGTTCCCACTCGTGACAAGTGTCTACTTTGAGAAACAGACACATTAGAGGTCTTTAACTGGCAGGCTCAATAGTACCCTCAAAACACTAGTCTCAATGTATTTTAATATATTCAATTCTTTATTTAAAAACACCTTTTCCCGTTGCTTATGGTCTATGGAAAAACCTCCCTTTCTCCTGGCTTTCCCTATGTCTGTGTGTGAAAGGTCATAAGCTCGGCATTCCACGGAAAGGAAGTCTCTCTCCAACCAGGGTCTGTAGGCCAGCCCCCTTTAAATCATGTCAAACACTGGGCCAGAGTGAGAGTACACTTTCAAAGCACGCTGATACTATTCAAAACACAGGCGGCTGTTTTCAAGGCCTGGGATAACGAATTCCATGGCCATCCTTGCCCGTATGTATGGGAGGCTTAGAGCTTAGCTATATAAACCGAACAGACTGTTGGATGGTGGAGTAAGTAGCCCAGTCTGTGGCCAACCCGTCATGGAGGAGAAAGAGAAGCCTGGTCCCTCACAGGTCACTGAATGTCCAGGCCCAGTCACAGCTACTGGACAGAGATGCATTTGAAAAGCGTGATTTCAATGAATTGAAACACAGGGGAGTTTGGCTCAGATTCATTTGGATGAATTTGATTAAAACATTCAAATACAATCGAGCAACACTATTCTTCTTCGCCTATGGAGGAATGAACTACAGCCGTGTCTGCAGCTACATAGCTCCATCGCACATATCTAGCACGACTCACACCTCTATCTAGCACGACTCACACCTCACAGTCATGTAAAGAATAGCATACCATCAGTACGAGAACAGTTATTGTTACCAGCCAAGCTGAAAATGACAAACCACGAAGAGGGTTTGTGTAAGATTAGCTGTTGCTGGTTCAAGGTGATACGGGAGAGATTACAGTGTTTTTCTTCCCCCGACTAGCAGGTGTGGCAGAGCTCTGCTCTGATGTGTGTGTTTTTTTGGCGCTTCTCATTAACCATTCACATTTGCACCTTATGTGCAGATCACCATTGCGGCTCGACGTGGGGCCGAGGCAGTTCAAAGAAACGCATTGCTTTGGAAGTGTGTGAGCCACCCCGGGAGGTGCCGGGCCTCGGACGCCTGCGGAGTCGTGGGTGCTGAGAGCCAGGGCGTGTTTGGATCAGGGACTGCATTTTCCTCTGAAGATGTGGAAAAGGTTTACGGCACGCTCCCACAAGAGCGTCTCTCTGCTCTTTGAAGCTTCTGTCTTGGTGGCTTGTCTTATCTCAGGAAATGATTATTTTATCTCTCCTTTCTTACCCTCCCTTTCTTTCTCCTGTTTGCTTTCTTCAAATTGTCTCTATTTATATTCCTATATTTCTTCAATTTTCTGTCACTCTTTTATATTCTCTCCCTTTTTACAATTTTCCCCCAGCACTCTTTAACCTGAGGAACATTACTCTCCTCTATCCCCGTTTTCTCCCCTCGCTCTTTTTTTTACTCCATTCCCAAATTTATTTTTCATAATCTGGTACTTTCACACTTTCTCTTTCTCACCTCCTTCCGCCCCTCCTGACTCTCTCTCTTCCTTTTCCCCTTCCTCTGTTGCGTTCCACTCCCTTTCTTCCTTCTTATCCTATCTCTGCTTTACTCCCCTTCCAGCACATGACAGACCATGTAATTAATGAGCATCATAAACCTCTCTTTCTATTAGCTACCCATTAGTAAACCTGGCAAGCCTGTCATTTTAGACAAAAACACACAGCTCCTTCATTTGATCCTCACATCAAAGGGAGATCCCCACTGTTTTCGGCTGAATACACTAATTGTGCCCTCGTTCTGGATGGGGCTACACCCCCTCGGCTTCAAGGAGCCAGAGCCAGTGCCGGGTGCAGCAGATAGTAAAAATGAAGCAGAAAGTATTGATTATGGTAGACCAAAGAAGGACCAGGTTTTGTGTCAGAGAGAAGAAAAGTAACACTACACTTTGTAGCGGTGACTGAAAGTCTGTGGCGGGGAGCTTAAGTTTACATCACTTTTACATATTATACTTACACCACTACTATCTTTTATTATGTATATAAATTTAAATGAAACATATATATATATATATTTTAAGGCCCAGTAAAGTTTGTTTTTACATGCCATCTTCATTAAACAAAAAAGTATTCTAAAGTGGAACGCTAGAATTAACCTTACTTAACTAGACATATTACCGCCAGTCACCTCTTACACTACGCTAGTAACGATAGCTAGCTTAGCTAGGGTTAGCTTTGGTTTAGTCTCAAAAGAAAAGTAGATTTACATTAGAACTGGATAATTTAATGTTATATAACGCTGTGTATAATAGGATCATTCTTTAACATTAATGACAAATGTGGTTTTAGGTTAACACAATTGTTCTTATTCTCTGTTGTTTCTGCGATTGTTAGGTTGAGTTTTTATCCTATAATAAACGTTTGGTTAGACTAATTTATGGCTACTGGAAATTCAGGTATGTAGGTACTGTACCATTTTTTATGTACAGTCTCGAGCTAGTGGCATCCTTAGACTCATCGCTGTGGGAAAGAAGCTGTTCTTGTGGCGGGATGTTTCGGTCTTGATAGACTGTAACCGTCTGCCAGAGGAGAGAGTTCTGAAAAGTCTGTTACCAGGATGGCAGGGGTCTGCCTCAATCTGTGCTGCCCACCTCAGTGACCTGGCTCTGAACAGATCATTGAGGAACAGCAGCTTACAACCAATGGTCGGCTCTGCAAAGCTGATGATGTGTTGCAGTCTGTCTTTATCCTTGACTGTGGCTGCAGCGTACAGACAGACAGTGATCGAGGAGGTCAAGATGGACTCAATGATGGCTGTGTAGGGTGGACGTTGGCAGTTTGTACTTTTTGAGCTGCCGTAAGCAGTTCAGTCTTTGTGGACCTTTCTTAGTGAGTGAGGTGATATTCAACTCCCCATTGAGGTCCTGGGTGATGGTGTTGCCCAGGAAGCGAAAGGACTCCACTAAGTTGACGAGGGACCCCTCCAGGACAATGGGACAAAAGACAGCCGGGCTTCTCCTAAAGTCCACTCTCATCTCCACTGTTTTTAGAGCATTGAACTCCAAGTTGTTGAGACTGCACGAGTACACCAGCCGGTCGATTTCCCCCCTTTAGGGGACTCGTCCCATCAGAGATGAGACCAATGACGAGAGTGTCATGTTTGAGAGAGTGGTGACTGGAGGTGCAGTTGTTGGTGTACAGGGAGAGAAGAGAAGAGGGGACAGGACGCAACCTTGAGGGGAGCCAGTGCTGATGGTCAGAGGGTCCGACAGGTGCTTTCCCAACGTCACCTGCTGACTCCTGTTGGAGAGAAAGTCTATGATCCATTTACATGTAGACACATGAACTCCCATGGTGGAGAGCATATCCTGGAGGAGGGCTGGAATTATGGTGTTAAAAGCTGAGCTGAAGTCCACAAACAGGATTCTGGCGTAGGTTCCTGGGGAGTCTAGATGCTGGAGAATGAAGTGGAGAGCCATGTTGATCTTGACGTCCACAAACCAGTTGGCTTTTTTAGTTCTTCTCTGTGCTAGAGTGGGTGATAAGCTGTCCAATACTCGATATGAATCTTTATATCTTGTCTCATTCATCTACAAATGTAATTAACCCACATATGGATGAAGAGCCTAGTAATTATTACTGTTTTGATCATGCAATAAGGTTTTTCTCTATGCCCCATTCAATTCCAGTTTGATGTAATATCTTGTTCATTTTGTAATTTAGTAACAGTCATTAAATTAATGAGGTATAACATTATTTCTGAGTGACCTGACCTCAAATGCAGCCTATTGAATGTAGGGTGTAGTTGGACTGTAGATATATTTTAAATGCCGGCGCAGATTGGCTGTGGCGTTATTCCATGGGGACTGTTAAGCAGGCAAAAGGCTTTGACATGTGTTGTTCAAACATCGGCTGAAGGGCAAGTGTAACTATGTCGAGAAAAACTGTTGAGGGAGAGGGAGGGCCTGCTTTAAAGAAGGAAGTACCTACCTACCTAAGAAAGTCTAAGAGAAAAAAGGCAGAAAACTTAAATCAAGATATCTGTTGATAAGAAAATCTCTGAATGACATTTGAGGGCTCGATCCATCAGGACAACCGCAACTCAGACACATGGACTGTAATGCAATCAATATGACATATAGATGCTTTTCAAAATGAAAGAAAACAAGGCTACATTCACTTTTTAGATCTCGCTCATCATTCAAAACCCATGCTTACATAATACAGTGTTTTGTTTAGCATGCAAATCCCATTTCAGCGTAGATTCAGGTCAATTAATTATGTGTAAGAATTACAAAAAACTATGAGAGTTGGACAAGGAGATTAAGTATATTAAATGTTATTTTAGGAATAAATATATATATTCATGTTTGAGAGAAAAAATATGAACAGGCTAGGGCATTGTAAACCACATGGGCCATGAGCAGGCCCGCATTAATGCACGGGCTTACTGGGGCTGAAGCCCCAGGGCCTATGAAGACAAGGGGCCTATCATGAGCCAATAAAAAAATCACATTGTTTTGTAATTTGTCGAATATTCTGTCAATCACTTGATATTCATGTTTTTGGCTGCTGATTGATCCAATTTACAAGTGACCCAAGTGGGAAGCATGATATGACAGCCTATCAGAATGTAGAGAAACAGTTGCGTCATATTCTCTAGTAGTTATTTAACTTTATGCTAGTCACAGAGGCTGATATCAAGATGTTGAGAAAGAAAAAGTTTGAGAGTGGTGCTCATAGATGAAGAATATCGCGACAGAAACAAAACGGAATTGTTAACAAAAGATTCCAAAGCTAACAGGATTTATCTATTTTTTAAACCTGCAAATGAAGGTGAGGTGAGTCGAACTCATTAAGCGGAGCACTGATGAACAGTGGAGAGGACAAGCAAACAGGCGGGCAGTGTTCATTTCGTTATAATTTTCGTAATTATTTTCGTCAATGAAAATTTTTCACAGACGAAAACGAGACGATACGGTCCCGATACGAATCGTGGTGCAGCCCTGCACATAGACAGACAGGGCGCGAGGACTGAATTGAGCTCTCTCTCGCGTCTGAATGGACAAATACACACAACATTATGTCTAAATGTCCGTTTTGGAGAGTATTCACGTAAACACAGTCGGTTATGTCTTTACAGAACGTACAGTTGTGAGAATATCGGATGTGCATCAGTGAAACTGGATCTGCACAGTCGGTCTTAAAGTGACAGTGCGCAATAAACCTAATGCCGTCTGAACACTTAATATTAATCAAACAAATATCATTAATCAAAGAAATACCACTGTGATTTGGAAGTGGACTTTGTGGAGGAAGCGGTGCAATTCAGGGAGTTTGTACAGAATGACAAGTTGGGCAGCACGTCGGCAGTGGATTTACAGAAAGTATTAAGAAGTAGAAAACTCCATACAGTGTTTCCCAACACAGATATAGCTCTACGGCTATTCCTGACCATGCCAGTGACCAACGTGCTTTCTGCTTTTGTTGTATATAGACAAATGTGATCATAAGACTTTTCTTTATTGTGGGCCTACAAAACCTCTCAGCCCCAGGGCCTAACAGCAGGTTAATGCGGGCCTGGCCATGAGGACAAATAAAAAAGATGAGTAAGCTGTTTTGCAGTTTTCAGCTAACTTTTAGATTGCTAGGGAGTGACGTAAGCTTTCATTTCACAGTAGGCAGTGCCGTACACTTTTGTGATTGATTCAGAAATTACAGGACTTGGTAGTATTCTAAATTACAGGCAATGTTTACCTGAGCCTAACATTAAAACCTCAGTCTATTTCTTTATGAGCAAACCTGAATGCATGTTGATGATGATTTGATGAGAAAGTAAAAAGTGCCTTTGGCATTATAACTGCTTTATTTAGAATAACTATACCCATGTGTTGTACAAAGGCTATAGCTACTTTACTGTGAGAAGAGTTATGTTTTGCATTGGGTGCTACAGCAATAATACAGACAAATCACAACGATTGCCTATGAATGTCTAATAGCCTTAGACTTTTTCTCGCTGTTTATTGTTGGGTCCAAGTTCCTTTTGATGAAACATATTTCCCTACACAAATCAATACTTGTTTTTTTTCACTTGGGCAGAAACTTGAAATTGCAACTATGTAAGTAAGAAACGACCAATGGCTTCCGGCTGTCCTTGTCCACATCTGCCATTGTTAATTAATGACAAATTTGATGTTATATCAACAAACTAAAATGTATCAGGAGCAAATCTATATCACCCTCCGAGTCCTAAATATGCTTTAGTTTATTTTGATTTCTGGATTATCATTTGTTGAATCTACAAATTATTTGCATGCACCCAGTTGAGCAATTGTTTTTCTATTCTTGTTTTGCTGAGATCTCACAGCTTATCTTTGTCAATATGCTACAGAAAATGGCAATAATTGCCCCCTCAAACATCCATAGAACAGCTCCTGTGCCTTTCGCTGACTACCAGCAAAGATCCAGAATATCTTGTAAAGGTTGACCAGTCTGTGATATGCCAGCTGTAGATCAGGCTTCAAAGACACATTTTATTCTTAAACAGAAGATTTTGTTGTATAGCACATTTCCTACCCAGCCAATTCAAAGGACTTTACATTAATAGGCCAAACATTAAAAAGTAATTGGCATACTAGAAATTACTGTAGCATAAAACACATAGAAATAAAAAGGCATAGAAATAAAACATCAAATTCAAGAGGTTTAGAAGATAATTATAATATTAGTAAAGGGCAGTAAAGGACATACATGTGTTTAGCCTGGATTTGAATGTGGTCAATGTTTTTAGAGAGGCCTGAAAATAAAGCCATTACAAACGTATAACTGACTGGCAATCAACTCTTCGATGTTTTTCTAAATCTTGTCAGGACATGAGCCCTCTACTTCTATGTTTTAATAATAATAATGATATTATGCTGATATTTTGTTATTCATTTTGTATGGCTATTGAAATTCACATCTGAATCAGTAACTGGTCATTGAAATCAGAATCAATAACTACCCCAAGATTTCTAAGTCTGTTCTAGTCTTAAGGGTCATTGTGTCAAGGTCATCTATGACTGTACGTCTCTTATCTTTGTCTACAAAGACAATTATTTCAGTTTTATCTTGATTTAGTTGGTCATTGATTTGCCCTTTCAATGCCTATAAATGGTGTTTCTCTCAAAATAGCCATATGTTAGGAGAGATAAGAAACACAACGAGGCGAAGGCTACCATGCTTATATTGCCAAGCAGAACCTGGATGGTAAGGAACCAGAGCATCTTCCAAAAGATAATTGACTGAGTCTGTTGAGCTTTGGATCTACTCTGCATTTATTGCAAAGAAACACACACATACATAGTGTGTATTTAAGAAGCACACTTACAGCACATACAAATACACAAACACACAAAAAACAACAGTTTTTAACACTTGAAACTTCCCTGGAAAGAACAAATTCTACTTAAGCCTGTACGCCGTAAAAGAAAACCACATTCATAATTCACCCCATCTCTATGAACTTTACAGATATTACAACTTGACCTTTAATGGAATTATACATTATATAGTTTTAGTCATGTCCTTGTTAACATTTATTTTCATCATAAAAACGGTACCAGGTGCATTTGAGTTTAGCTATATAATTTTTTTAAATATTTGTTCTACATTTGGTTTGTTTTCCTGAAGTCTTCTCATGAATGTGTCCGAGACTTGCCATTCATAGACAGCATTCTCCGTTCTCCATATGGAACTGCAAACAGACAACAGGCCGCAGTTTCCTTCCTGCAGATCCTCTGCCTGACACATCACACGCTGGGTCCACTACAATGATCTGAGTCATAAGCACTCCAGGAACAAACACTGTACTTCAATCACGATTGTCTTCTGCCCTTTACAACATCCAGTCCGTTTTGTCCTGCAACAAAAAGACCACAGTCACATGTCTGTGCTCTAAACGCCTGGCAGCTGCTCGTCTAGGTGATGGAGCTCCTTTCTTCTATATTTTCCCACCATGCCTCCTGCCCGATAAGGCCTCCAGTGTGCTCCTCGGGGAGGTTAACTAGGACATTACCCAGAAAAATCCAAAAGGCTGAATGTCTGATGTTGAAATGAGGTGGGCTTGACCGCCAAGATGATGGGTAAATAGGTTGACAGCCAGCCAGATGTCTATCGTAGAACCTGAAGTCTATACTCATTTTGCGTACATATGCTTTAAATATGACCTGCTGTTTACCTTTCCTCTAAATACGACTGATATCTTGTTTACTTTGTGAAGTCCAAGTCAGACAAAATCCCGACTGCGCTGTACATTACCAATCATGCATGTCGTTAGAGACACAAAAAGTACATAATTAGAAATGGGAATATGAAGATCATTACAAGATATATTTTTGGATTGTTCCAGAGCCAACTAATTAGTAATAGAGCTTTACAATTTCCGCAGCATCAATGTGGGGGGGGCTGATTGGAGTAAGATCCGTCCGTAAGATGGAATTTGGGTTCTGAACCCTCTCCACCTCCTCTCTCCAAGTCATCAAAGCACCAGGCTCGGAAACAGGGTAGTCAGAGCCGTCTCTCCTATGGGCTCTTCAAAGACCAGGAAGTGTGTCAGAGGGACAGGCCCCAGATTCCCAGCAAACGCAAGTGGCTATAATAACAAGCTCGTCTGCGTGTCTGCGCCAGGGAAGTTCAAAGAGAGAGGCCTGATTCCTCTGGTACAACATGTGATGATTGACTTAGGATGCAGAAACTGCTGTTTAGTGGAAACGTGCTTAGAGGGGGGATTTGAAGGCTTGTGTCAGGGACAACATATTGGGTCTTTACCCATCGAGACCCAGAAAATCTCACAGACGAGTGAGAAGAGATTAGATCCTTACGCAAAACCAAATCACCCCATTTCTGTCATCCCAGAGAGAATCAGAGATGCGTATGTTCTGTCATGGTGTTTTTCACACTCACAGTGAGACGCACACTACAAGTTACTGTGGAGGAGAAAGACAAGCCTGTCTTCCTCAAACACTACTCACTATATCAACCTTTATCCAAGCGGATTTACAGACTCCCGTCCGACTAATTAAGAAATGACACTTGCTGGTGCTGCTGAACTGTGTCTGAGAAGCAAGCAAGCAGGCTAAAGTGGTTTTGTGGTGGCTGCCAGCAGGTAAGATGGAGGTGGAGAGCGCAATTACAGTGACTTTATTATATATTTACCTGCTGCACTATAGCCAGGGGCATGGCAAAAGCAGACGCTCCTGCTAATGGCACAGAGACTGGAGTCTTCTCAGAAAGCATCAGCTGAGTGTAAGGCCCTGGTCCAGGAAGTGCCCCGCTGTGATTTGGAGTTAATGCAGGGAAGTTAGAAACTGTTGCACAAGGCTAACAGGCCATGTCATCTTTGCGTTGATGGTTTGAGGCCCAGAATTTGGCCCATTACACTTGGCACACATGAGAGCCATCCACTAAAATGGTAAACTTTTTGGTTGGCACATTATTGATTTCTGGATGTGGATGTAAGTGGATGTTCAAAACAAATCAAAGTGACTTTTCTTCCTGCATAGTTAAATTTTTTTTTTTACTATTTGAGGTTTGTCGTCTCACTTGAGAAACTGGGTCAAATTTCTGCACCGGACATTTAGAAAGATTTTCCACTTGACAATATGACGCTGAATACATATTTGTGCTGACTTTGAAGGGTTTATGTATTTAACTATGGCCAGATTACCATTACGTCTTTATTAAAATAAGGGGCTCAGATATAAAACAGTAATGCTTATGTAAGCAAATACTATGTAGAAAACAACTTCGCAATCATTATCATCAAAATGTACTTTGACGGGGGGCAATCTTGTCATTAACAGACAAAATCCATACAAATAACTAGTGATGCTAATGTTAGCTAACAAAAAATTGGTGTACTCCCCACAATATAAAGTAACAAGTTAAAATTTTAATTGCATTGAAATTGTAATAAACAACATTAAAATGATCACAAAAAAGTTCAATAACTAATTATTTGCTTTCTTTCCACAAGATATTATTATTATGTTTTTAAGCTATGGTAACACACTTTACACAAAGATTTCATCAGCTTCCACCAAACATAAACTGAACTAAATGTTCAGTTTGACATCAGTCCTAAAATGTACATTCCACACTATATTGTGACAAAAATTGCAATCCACATACAGGCAAATACCAGCACTTGGGTGGTCCCTGGAGGTCAAACAGAGGAGGAATTTGAAATGACAACACTCTGTGGAGGTAATATCCCTAAGGATTCAATGGGGGAAACATGGTGTTTGCTATTTGCTTTTGAAACATGTTTAGTTGTGCAGTGGGTAGGTTCGTCATACCATCCATTATACAGGGTTTGGAATGTGAGAAGTGAAAAGGGCTGTGTAGCCAATGACAGTTAACATTCCACTCTTGAAACCAGAAAAACCTACAACAGTCATACTTCTGGCCATGTCATATACGTAGGTACACACACAAGTACAGTGTGATGTATAAAGAAGAGAATAAAAAGAAGAAATTTAATATAATGAAATATTTTGATGAGAAGGAACACTGCTCTGCAAGCCTGTGATGGCCGTGGAAACTAAGGTAGAGGCTTATTTATGCAGTTATTGTCACGGTTGTGGTGAGCTTTGTTGCACAAGGGGAGTTTAGTGGGGTCCACTTCCTTTGTTCTGGTTTGATTTGGAATTGAGCACAGCTGCTTCTGTTTAACTAATTACCAGGACATAGTTAGCGTTTAGCAGAAGGATATTTATGTCAATGGGGAATGTCACTAGTTCTAGGACATACTGTATATATGTTTCTATATCACAAATGTAGGTTAGTGTGTGTTTTATGGGGATATATTGCTGCATTGGTTTTTGTAGTTTTCGCTTTATGTAAGTGCACTTTATTTTCTCACAGTATATATTTTGTTGCACCGTACGTTGTTGTGTTTGTTTTAATTAAAATACCTCGAACGATACACCAGCTCTGCATTTGGCTTTTTCCCTGACCTTGTAAATGTGATGTAGATGTAGATTGAAATTATGCTAATATAGATGGTTTACTGATGTCTGCTCGCTCATGGCTAATCTATTCCCCCAGGAAAATATACCAGAACCAAGCACTGGTATCTTTTGTTTTAATATGTTGTCTCCGCATGGGCCAAGAGGCTAACAATAAGGAAATGATTATTATTCATATCTTTCAATAAGGAAAATATTATTATTTATATATTTCAATAAGGAAGAGATTATTATTCATATCTTTCAGTTTGGAAATTATTCCAACATTTACTTGGACCAGATGTTCTCACCTGTTTTTGCATAGCATGCAATCCATTTCAATGTGTTTCAGACAGGGTCTAGGATTGAATGTACAGTATGTCCAATGCAGGAACAAATCACTTTCATGAACTCAACACTCAATGTGAAATTGAAATACAGTGAAGGAAAAAAGTTACGGTCACGTCAAATGTAGTGTAGGTGCGGAGGAATGGAGCAAGCACACGATCAGCTGGCGTTTGATGGTGTTTTAATCAAAGTCCCACACCACAATAGTAACGCTCAATTATTGTACCCACTGGTACTTGGAGAAACACAATAAAATGGGTGACACAGCGCATATTATTGAAAAGAGGAGGAAAAGAGAAACTACACTGCAACAACCTGACACGTAACATAGAAACAATTCCACACAAAGACATGACCAAACACAGGGGACCTATATACTCAACAAATGAGGGAATGTGCACCAGGTATTTGTGATGACGAGACCGGACAATAATGTTATAGGGGAAGGAACGATGGCAGCTAGAATGCCGGTAAAGACAAACACTAAAGCCTGCTGGTGGCGGTAGAGTGGCTTCGGAGGGAGCTCTGACAAAAGTGTTTGATCCCCTGCTGATTTTGTACGGTTGCCCACTGACAAAGACATGATCAGTCTATAATTTTAATGGTAGGTTTATTTGAATAGTGAAAATAAGAATAACAACAAAAAAATCCAGAACAATGCATTTCAAATAAGTTTGATTTGCATATAAATCAGTGAAAAAATAATTTGATCCCCTGTCAATTAGCAATATTTGAAGGTTTGAGTTGCCAAACGTTAGACAAACGTCAAACCTGAGACAGAATCTCTCCTGATAAGTGTTTATACCTGGTGGCCAACTACAAGAAACGTCTGTCCTCTGTCATTCCCTGTTGATGGGATGGTACAGATTCCCGCTTGCAATGTCAGTGTTTTTCTATAAACACGTCTTAAGGTACAAAAAATTAAGCACTCATGAGCTCCAGTTTTCACTCACAGAACTGCAGTGTTTTCTTATTGCACCATTTTCTGTAAACTCTAGAGAGCAGATGACAAAGATTCCAGGAGGTGAGCTGCTTCTGAGATGCTGGAACCACTACAACTGGCCCCAACAATCATACACCATGTTTATTCAATAAGATCAGGCATCTTCCATATTCTAATGTTTGTGTTAACAGATAAAGCATGTTGAATTGCTGCCACCTGATTTGCTGTGCAGCTATTGGTGTAAACAAGCAGCGATCAACTGCAGTCGGGGTCCGTATCAATTCCCTGAGCACATCCCAATTGTTCAACAGCAAAACTCTACGTCATGCTTTTTTGTAGAGATAATCTGTTGGACAGGCACACTCCAGTGCACATGTTTGGTTTTAGTGGGTGTAATTGGGAAAACAAGCAGCACAATTTAGCAGAAATATTGTCATTTGTCTGTAATGTCGAAATGTTGTGTATATACTGTCAAACAAATGATTCCAGAATTCCACATTGAACCTTATTTCAGCCAACTGAAAATTTGTTGGTGTCTGAAATATCTCCCAGGGGAGAAGTTCGCACTGTGAAGTTTTGAGTTGAGTTCAGCATTATTGGCACGTGCCTTGATCGAATATGCAATATGCAATATGCATCTATAATTAAAGAGATTTCGCATGGATGTGCAATAGGATGGGCTAGATACTAATACTATACCTTTTTACAGTTTTGTTGGTCACAATGATTATATAGTACAAACATACGTCAAAATCGAAATATTTTATTCATCAAATGCACCTTATAACATTGCGTCATTTGGAACAATGAAATTCTTGTGACATGGCACGTGACATCTACACAGTAATCATAAAAAAGTCTAAAGAAAGCAAGAATAATATCAAATATATACATACAATAAATACTAGTAGCAGTTGTAGCATGTGCACAAATGAGGAATATGGACAATATGAATTGAAATATGATGAATATGAATTTTAATGTTTCAGATTGAAATGTCTTATGCCCTGGGGGGAAGTCTGGTAGAACGTGCCCTGACCGTACCGTGCTCCGGTAACACCAACCAGATGGCAGCAGTATCAACAGACCGTAGCCTGGGTGGCAATAGCCTTTTCTGATGTTCCGTGCTTTCTTAAGGAAGGTAGGGAGATGGCAGGCGATTATACGTTCCTCTGACTTAACCACCCTCTGGAGCGACAGCAGCGCGGCAGCTGCTCTGCCACATGCTTTTGGGATGTTTTCACCCCCTACTCTGCTTGCCTGGAGCAGGTAAAGTCATCCGAGCTTATCCCCAGGTAGCCTTTACAAATGAGAATTTGTTTTCAAACGGCCTACCTGGTTAAATAAAGGTTACATAAAAAAAAAAAAAGTGTATATGGCATACAAGAAGGGACTCAGTATGCAGCCCTGAGGGGCTCCGGTTCTCAGGGACAGTGCAGAGCAGGTGATGTTGCCCATTCTCACCACCTGGGGTCTGCTCGACAGGAAGTCCAAATGGAAATTGGACTTCCTTTGGAAGTCCAATGGAAGTGTTAAGACTCAGGAATCTGAGTTTCAGAATGAGCTTAGCGGGCACAATAGTGTTGAATGCTGAGCTGTAGTCCACAAACAGACTTCTCACTTTTGTGTGACTTTTTTCTAACATTATAAAAGTTAAATAATACTAACATATGTAAACAAATAGTGTCGGTAGGGGCTTGAATTATTTTTTTAGCTAGAGTGTCGTCTGGCAAGTATAGAGCTGGATGAGTGTAGCTGGGCTGTGGGCACCTGATGGTTAGTAGCCTAATCGATAGGAGTTTGGCAGCTTTTGTGATTACATTTGGAAATTGTATTTTTTGTGGAATTGGTGTCAATAACAAATTATTTATTTTAGGAGGGAAGAGCTGTTGTTGATTTTGGGTAGAGCAGCTGGAAAAGCAAGTAAATGATCCAGATTAAAATGTATATGTGCCTACAATCAGGAATTAATCAGTCTAAATATGATCGCCAGAATGAGTTTTGAGTTTACCTACTTGTTCACTATTACATTACTGATTATAGGTGTTTGTGGGCAAGCAACTAACACCAGGCAAACAGAACACGAAAATACCACTTTTCTGCAGGTCACTGATCAGTGTTGGTTTTTAAAAATAACTATTGTTCTGCAAACTAAAAAGTATTAGTATATTTCTCAGGTGACCATTTTTGTTATGGAGGCGTCAA
The DNA here is from genome assembly GCA_029465975.1 of Dallia pectoralis. Lineage (NCBI taxonomy): Eukaryota > Metazoa > Chordata > Actinopteri > Esociformes > Umbridae > Dallia > Dallia pectoralis. Next base: position 11,677,213 of record CM055749.1, on the reverse strand, counting down.
TGTTTGGTATGAATGCTGTAACTTTCATTTTGTGGTGCTATTATATAAAAAGACCAATACAGAGTCAATACAGAATACAAGTCGATCCTACAGCAACATTCTAATTTGTTTGTTCTAGATTGTTTTGAGAAGTATTTTGATACACATTCATCATTGACCAGCATTCATAATTGTTACATTAAGTATGAGCTATGGTAAAATAAACTTTAAGATAGGGTTACCATAACTGCTCCCTATATCGTCGTTGAGAGTGTTGCCAATCAATGTACATAGTAAAATGAAGAAAAAAACAACAACAAAATATATATTATGTTCAAATAAATATGTAACAATCAAATGTGTTTTTGTACTAACTAGTATTTCTTCTCCAGCCCAACACCAGTGTGTCTGTCTGGTCGGCTTGCTGGATATGATCTTGGTTCAGGGTGGCTGCTGCTGCGGCTGCTCTCTTTATTTTTGGAGACTCTCGTAAGAATCTGGGCTGGCTTTCATGTGCCGCCTTCGTCCAATAACACGGAGACTACATGCAGCCTGAGAGTCGTCTAATCTCGGACGAGGTGTCAATCATGTTTGGTCCCCGCCTCCACTGGGTTTGGGGGAGAAGCTCTGGATCAAAGGCTGCTATAGTGGCGCTGGTGCGGTAGTGGGGTGTACTGAGTAGCTCCATGCTGCATGTACCGTGTGGATATCTGGATTATAAACACATCTGATGGTCTTCTATCTTAACTCAATGCAGAGAAATGGGTAAACTTCACTCGAAACATGGTAAGATATATGTTCCCGGACATGTTTAGCCCTGATCTTTTGTATATAAATGCACAATTGAGGTAATACTTTTTCGGGTAATACCTACTCTTTCTGCTCTCTTTCTCTCGCCGGAAATGGTCCCAAAAGCTGCTATTTGTAAACCAAGGGAGAGTCCAGAGGGTGAGTGGCTGTTATGGACAGACTGTGCATGTGTTGTGAAGCTTTAATTGCATTGTTGGAAATAAATTAAAGTATCGTGTGTGCAATCTACCTTCCCATTTAATCACCGTAATGACCTAGAGTCTAGGGGACTGGAACAACAATTATAAAAGACAGAATTATCTATGCCGACAACATGCTTAGTACATTATAGATTCAAGACTGTGGGTTGTTTCCTTATAATAACTGGCCGTTTGTGTTGGTTTCAGGCGACAGTTTTGTAGTTAATGCGTGTTTGGCAAGGAAGGGAATCGACGATTGGCTGGTGAAACAGAAATACTGTCAGCACAAACATACGTGTGGACTGTCTACTCGGGTAAGTGGAGCCACTATTTGTTGTTATTATCATTATAACAAAGTCACATTTGTTGATTGTTTATTAGGTCACAATGACCGTGGGAGGGGGGGGGTCATATGCTCACTTATACCCACATTATAGGGGGTCCATATCTGCTCACTTATACTCACATTATGGGGGGTCCATATCTGCTCACTTATACTCACATTATGGGGGGGGTCCATATCTGCTCACTTATACTCACATTATGGGGGGTCCATATCTGCTCACTTATACTCACATTATGGGGGGGGTCCATATCTGCTCACTTATACTCACATTATGGGGGGGGTCCATATCTGCTCACTTATACTCACATTATGGGGGGGTCCATATCTGCGCACTTGTACTCACATTATGAGGTCACAAGGCAGTATAGATCTTTCTGGGATACATTGTTTACTACAGAGTAGTATTTAGCTTCAGATGTTCCCGGCTTAATATTTCTTCAAACACTCGTATCGCGGATTGTCTGCTCCTGAAGTAGCCTATACGAGGAGGTTTTCAAGGAATCTTCCTTAAATCAGATTTGACAAGAAAATGTGAAAGAAGTAAGCAGGAGTTTGTCGCTATTTGGCAAAAATGTAACAAATTGTTGATATTTTGAAGCTGACACCACATGGATCAGGGTTTAAAAAAATAAAAAAATTAGGGTTTCAGTGCACTTTATTGGCTCTATAGGCGCACCAAAGGCAAGACAACATACATTCTGGACAGCCTGTTACATGCAGCACTGTGGGAAGATACATGATAAGCCGCAATTTAGAAAACTATATGCATTACCTTATTCTCAAACTGTGAATGTTTTACCTGTGTGTTAATATCATTCCCATTGTAAAATGTAAGCTAAATTATCAATTTCATTTACCACCCGTGTGCTTCCTTGATTCTCGAAATTGAAGGTCTGAAATGATGACTGCCATGACAATACCCAATTGGTCTATGGTAGACTACACATATTTAAAACCGGGAAACCTTTTGTGGCTAAGTCTTACTATTAAATAAGTATTTTCACACAACTTTTTCAGTCTGTCACATGTGAGTGCAACCTTTTCAATAAAGGATGTCAGACTTTACTTGTTTTGGACACATTGCTTGTTTTGGTAGTCTGTCTCGGCATTCAATGTTTTCGGTGCATGGGAACAAATGTGCCCCACCACCAGGAACAGATGCCGCCGCAGTTTTTCTCTAGGTAATATATCACGGCTGAGTTGAAAGCATTGCTGTCTGACAGACTGGTGACAGCGCTGCATTGTAAGGCTGGGGTAGAGGTGGTGGAGGTTATGTCTGTTTCAGATTTGGCATCCCGTTAAACACACAGTCGCTATGTCCTAAATGGCACCCTAGTCCGTACATAATGCCCTCTTTTGACCAGAGTTCTTTGGACTACATATGGTATAGAGTGACATTTTGGATGTGACCTGTGTTGCTGACAAGAGGAGATCTCTATTTTGGAAAAGCTTCAGAGGAGCCTCTCTTGTTTATGGATGCTGGCTGCTCAACGGCTTGAGGTCTCATTAAGAAATCCATCAGGACTTTTCCACTTCTCAGTTTCACAGCCGGTTGAGAAAGAGGGAAGCTAAGACGCTTTTTAGCAAAATGGGAATTGTTTTTTTCACCACAAACATACTAGCATTGGGAAATACTGGGGATCATGCTTTGTTCTTTTACATGCCTTTAATGGAAATGAGAAGATAATTGTGTTACCTAACCAGAAAGTGTTTGAACAGTTCATAATCGTTTTCACTGTTCGGATTCTCCCAAGCACTTTAATATTAACCATGTTTACTTCTAAACGGAAGCTTATTTTGATACCATTCACCTTTAAATGTGTTTCGCGTAAAATTCATTGTGATTACGGCAAGGAATGAGGAAAAAAAGCATTGTACACCATGCCAGTCCATTTCTGTGGTCTGCATTGAGGCAGGCAGGATTATGCTGGTGGCAAGCCAGAAGCTCGCTTACAAAGTGACAATCGGCCTCATGCATGCTGGCAAAATATATTGATCAAAGTCCGACTTTTGTCTAAAGCACACCGTTGTTTTCTCTATGTCTGACGTCAGGTGTTTTTTAATCGCAGTTTGCTGCTCTGTGGTTTTCCTTGATGGCTGAGGTATTTATGAATTGACCTGCACACGATCGAGTGTGTAATTGGGTGTCATTAGCCAATCAGCGTCAGTTGTGCTTGTAGCAAGCTCATGGTGTCAAAGCCACTTTAGACTGAAACAATTGTCATGAAAACAACTTCATTTAAATAAGATTAACATAATATGTAAATAAAACGTTCTATTCACAATAGCAATGAGAAACGCTGTGCACTGGACGGATGCTGACCGTGTTGTTTACGTGAAACTAGCATGGCGCTCGTCATACAACAAGTCCTGTTGCTGGTGGTAGTAGAATTGTATCGTGACAACATAAAAAGTATGTTTTCCGTGTTTTGTTGTAAACTTGTGAGTTAGCGTGCCAGTGTCGGTTCCGCTCCCAGACGCGCGCGGGGAACAAGAGATATATGCGTTGGAAAGAACACAAACATATACCTTTTGTTGATAATGCAGTTTCCGGGGAAAGTTAGTGTTAAAGCAGCAATTGTTGTCCTAGTTACATAGTGGAGAGTCATAGCTTTTATGAGTTCATAATTTATATAATCCATTTCTAATTTCAATAAACACATTATATAACGTAGTTAACATTATAAGCTAAATGTCTACATTAAGTGATTGGTTTGGTCTGTGCCATTCTAATGCTACCTGCTCTCAGGCCTCCAATATACTGTGGACAGGACATATCCTGGGTGCATTTGGGTTCAACACAGGATCCATGTTTCATTTAGTGTAGTAATAGAATAAGAATGGAAAAACATATTAGGATCAAGTTGAGTCCAGGTCTGTGCGGTTTGTCACCAGAGCACTGTGGGATACGTGTCTGAGGGATTGTTTATTGGAGCCTGTTTTCATTCCCCAGATGGTGTGAAGTGATATTTGGCCAGGATGGTAAAGAAACCCGGCCGACAAAATTGGACAGTTTTAAACAATTTGGATTTGTCTGTGTATCGGTGTTGTAAATAATTGCACTATATGTGCCTAATGGCTTTCACAGCCGTAGAAAATTAATAAAATAAGAGGAGAGTTGTTCATGATATCAATATTCCCATTACCTTTGTTGTTGCCTTTCAGCAAAGTGGTCTTCAGTAAAATGTTGATCTTTAGTTTGCTTGCTTTTGCATTACTGTTTATGTATTTTTATATGGTGATTTTTTATAATATAAGGATGGTACACATTTGGTGTGATATTCTTAAATGTCTTGTACATTGTTCATGACTTAACCGTTGCATGAAGAATTGGCAACACAAATTGTCAGTAACTACTGCTTTCTGCAAGTCATTGGAAATGCCCAAACCGAAAAAAATCCAAAACATCTAAGCTATTTGCCAATACGATACAAATGTTTTTCTCTATAAAAGTAGTTCATGTTTTATAGGATACCGGGAAAAATATCTATTTATAGGCTTCTCCTTTAGATGCACAACTGAACTGGGGTCTAGGGGAATGTGGGTCAGACGGTGGCAGCACTGAGATTGATTGCTGCAATAGCGTACCACAATAAAAAGGAAATTACTTTCTATGGAACATGTAGGTCTGTTGAGCTGATCACATTACTGTATAAATGATGTCGTCATTAGTTGAGTAGGTATACAAATAAGCCAGAACATTATGACCACCTACCTTAATATCTTGTGGGTCCTCTGTGTGCCTCCAAAAAAGTGCCAACCTGCCGAAGCATGGACTCTAGTTGATAAGACCCCTTCATTTTGGGTCCTGTGGTATCTGGAACCAAAACGCTCCCAGCCGATCCTTCAAGTCCCATAAAACGCATGAAGCTGCTGTAGATTCGATTTGTTGGTCCCGCAGACGCTCAATCGGATTGAGATGTTGGGAATTTGGAGTCCAGGGCAACAACTTGAACTCTTCATCATATTCGTCAAATTATTCCCGAATAATAGGTGCAGTGTGGCAGAGCGCATTTTTTCTGCTGAAAGAGGCCACTGCCATCAGGGAATACTAATGCCTTTTTGATGTGTGTTTTAGCTATATGTGAAATGCCTGCACTTATTGTAAGTCGTTCTGGATAAGAGCGTCTGCTAATTGCGCTAAATGTAAATGAAGGGGTGTACCTGGTCTGCGATAATGTTTATGTATGTGGCATTGGTCAAACTGACATTCACATGAATGCCTCGGACCCAGGGTTTCCCAGCAGAACAATGCCCAGAGCATTACTCTTCTTCCACCTTCTTGTCATCTTGCAACAGTGCACCCTGGTGCTATCACTTCCCCAGGTAAACGGAGCACACATACACGGTCATCCCCGTAACAGAAAACAACTTGTCGGGCCAGACGACTTTCTTTCCCTGCTCCAAGGTCGGCCCTAACAATCTGCTCTTTGTCAAAGTCGCTCAGGTTCAGCACGTCGTCTATGAGACCTGATTGTTTGACCACCATCTAATCTACCCAGACTTTGACATGTGTTCTTGTTAGGAGATGGTCAATGTTTTTCTCTGCACCTGTGAGTGGTCATAATGCTTTGGCTCATCAGTGTATACACTGACTTGTGTTAAGTGGTAGTTTATGTAATGGTCAGCTGTGGAGACCTAGTGAGGGGAACAACTGAACTGCCCCAAAGAGTTTCCATGCAAAAAAAGTTCTACAACATTTAGTTCTACATTCTCCATTCTAAATTGAGCTTTACAGTAAGAACAGGTGGTATTTTTGTATTGTTACAAGATTACCTCTGTATTATGCTGATGCTTTCATGTTTCCTGTAACATTTTTCGAGCTCAGATGATTGAGTAGGAGTAGAGTGCTCCATAATTTAGGATTTGGGTTGTTTTTAAGAATATTTTTTTGGCTAGACCTGCCATCGTCTGTCTTCTACTGTCCTTTCAAGTTAAAATTACTTAGTTTGGGGATTCAGACAGTGTTGTGAGTTGTACCCAAAGGCTAGAAAATCCTGTTTTCTTTTAATGATTTGTTAAAGCATTTTCTTTGACAACATTTGCCAAGTTGCTCCTCCCTTAAGCCACCTCGGTTCTCCCCCGTTCCCTTTCCCCTTCCAGTCTCCATCTGTTTCTTCCATTAACACTGTGGGCTTTACTGGTTGTTTCTGATTCAATTAGACTACATTTTAACTGGGCCAGGGCAGGACAGGAAGGTGCTTACAGTGACGTCACAGACGTGAGGCCAGTCCACACTAGCCTCCAAAGCAAATATTTCCCAAAAAGTTCCATCTTAGGTTTGAATTCAATAACCTGTACAAAACGGAGACTGAACACCTTAAGCCATATGTGATGACGAGCATTGCTCTGAATAAATGGTCAGACTAAAACGTAAGGCCAACCCCTGTGTCATACTGCGTGCCAGCACTCAGATTATTTTACTCACATATGTTTAAGTTAATGTGCATTCAGCCTCTGAGTTTGATAAACGACGTGAGAGATGTGTGACATTCTACTCTACTACTTTTTTTTGTAATTCTTCACAAAAGCACAGTGTCCTCGTCTCAGTGCTGAATTAACCTTTCAAATGCAGACTCCTCTTCCTCTCTCGCTCTGCTTTCTCCCCATGTTTGGGCTGTTCCCACCAGCTGTCGCCCTGTGTGCCGTGTGTGTGTGACACTGTGTCATGTGCCCCTCAGTCACCAGGCCGTACCCCTCGCACCCCCCTGGGAGAGTAGGCCTGTTGTTGCTCTTTGAAGAGTCTGGGAGAGATCTGGAATCGTGGTCTAAGAAAATAAAGCATTTGCCTTCAGGAAGAAAGCTGCTGGGTGTGGGGGGACTTGCACCTGGCTTTGTTTTTATAACAATGACAAGAAAGGGGAGAAGAGGAAGTCGTGGATTGACATTTACGTACTCCAGCTCAGGGATTGGGAGAGAGAAGGGACACCTGGGACATTGATGTCACCTGCTGGATCACGTGTTTCATCGATATAACAAACATATAGCTGGAGGAATTTCAGCTATGTAAATTCGAGACAGACGCCGCTGCTTATTTGGTGTTGTGAATTGGACCAGCAAAAACAACAATGAAATGATAACGGAATGGAGTGAGATGAAGGGCGCAATAACGGGCACACAGATATTTGATCTCCTGGCCTTTTCGTTTACAACTTTCATTCAGAACTATTAGTATTTTGTGATTCTTGTGATACTCATGTTGCTGTACACAATTCCTCATTCATATTAGTGAAACGTCACAATGTTAAGGTCCATGTCTGTGTGATTTTTTTATCTGATTGTTTACGGGTCTTCATGTGTTTGTTGGTTCAGTATCTGAGATATAGTGGTGTGAAGTGGAGATGGCTTTTTTTTGTGAACGTGCGCTCCTGTGTGTGGATGTGATGTGTCTGGGATGGGCCGTCCGGATGCACTCTGGAGATCAAAGCCTTCCCGGGAATGTGCTTTGAATCCCCAGGGATTGGCTAGTAATTTTGGGCTTTGTTTACAAAAAATTCTGGGAATTTGTGAAGCTACGGATATATTCCAGGATGACTTTCAAATGTCTTACTTTTCTTCTCTCATGATGCTTTGCACTTATTTGGGATTGTTTGTTCATTTTAATGGAAAGAGGATTTTTACTTGTTTTTGTTGTTGACCTAAACATGGCTAAATGTAAATATATATACGACATTCTGCAGAAGCCTATGATGCGGATAATAGTGAATAATGGCTCTTATGTGAACAGCAATGGGATGTTCTATTGCCCAGGAAACTCTGATCAAGATTGTGAGCATGAGGAGGGTCTTTATCCATAGTGGGAGGGAAAGACGGAGAGCAAAAAGGGGTGTGGGAGAAAGGGGAGCGGGAGAGAAACTGCATGGGGCTGTTGTGGTGGCGCTGGGCTCCGCTGAGCTTTCCATGTGAAGATCAGTGCTCGTTTTAATCACACACTTAAAAGGCCCCGCTGAAGTGGGCGTTTAAGCGTTTAAACCCTGAATAATTCTCCCTTGTTTGTTTACGGGGTTCCGCTGAGGGCTGCGCTCCGGTCTGCCAATGCAGAAAAGCACTGAAGCATTTTACTGGTCGAAGTGGCTGCACACAGCTCTGATCAGTTGAACAACACCGTCATCTATATTGAACTGCAATCACACGTACACCTTAATCACACAGCCTCAACACTATTATTTTGACAACTATTATTTTGACAACACTGTGGAGATGAAAATTGTACTTTTACCGAAATCCACCTGCCACTGCTTAGTATGAATTGAACAGTAATCTGACCGCGCTAGACGCTGACTGCGCTAGACGCTGACCGCGCTAGACGCTGACCGCGCTAGACGCTGACCAACTGCGCAAGACGCTAATTAACTGCACTAGACGACGCTAACCACACTAGACGACGCTAACCACACTAGACGACGCTAACCACACTAGACGACGCTAACTACACTAGACGCTAACTAGTACTACACTTGGGTGAACCAACCATCATCGTCATAAAAATCGGATTGGTTTGCAGCCGATCTGGTGGACTTTTCTGAATGGGTAAAGTCGAAAATAATAAAATTATATTTATTATGCCAGTGCTTTGTTTACCACTATAGTGGGACAACGAAACCAAGGAGACTCTTAATATATATATTTTTTTATTAAGTTATGATCAGTATTACGTTACGTTACGTGCGATCTGTGACTGTTTTGTTTTCATCAGCAACCGAAAGAATTAATACCTACGGAAATTTTGGATCCTTGTTTGGCTGACAACTGTTTATATATATATATAATAATTTATCTGCATATCAGAGCTATATTTAGCCTTATTGTGCTCATCAGTTGATGATCTGTTCATGTTCGTTGTGTTAAAAGCTTTTGTCCAAGTTACCTTACAAGGCAGTTCTACATGTGTTTATTGCACACTTGTAGAGTTGGCACACTAATTGTCTTAGCTGGGCCAGCACACTAGCACAAGTAGTTGGTTGGCTGGCATAGACGTTTGGCTCATACAATAAGCCGTTAGATAGAGGTTGTCTGATTCTGATGGCTGGCCAATCAACCTGTGAATCACAATAAATATGGAGTACATCCTGTCACTGGCTGTTTGTGATATTGACAAACTTCGTAAATACTTGGGATGACGTTGGAAAAAAAGATCCATCGACGCTTCCGTCAGCTATTCACTGTTGGGATGGAGATTGGTATCAATTTATCTGGTGTGCGTGTGTATACAGGTGTGCGTGCGTGCGTACAGGTGTGCGTGCGTGCGTACAGGTGTGTGTATTCGCCTGAGCAGGTTCCGTGCCGGTTGTTGGTGACCACAATGTCTCGTTGGAGCTATAAATAGAAACCTTTAAACTTGCCACTAGCACGACAGTGCACTCTGTTGTGGAGGTGGCTATTTCTGCCCCTATGTTTATTTGCTAAGTTCAGCAGTTGTCTGTAATTGGCCAGACTGTTAGTGTTAAGTTCTGAGTTTAAAGTTTTGAGGTGGTGACTCGCAGCAGGGAGGATCTGTCTGTGCTCAGTCGGAAAGGTCTGCATAAGCTACAATCAAGTCTGTGTGTGGTCTCAGGAGTCTGTGGTCATAGGTGTGGTCAGGTCACCGGGTTCCCTCCTAGGTCAGCTTTAGAAAAGTCACAGTCTAAACCTTATTCTACTCAAACCCATTTATGTAAAAAAAGGAAAAACCTAAAAACGTTGTGTGTCTGTTGTTGGTGGTGGGTGCCTATAGGTAATGGGACTAGTGTGACGGTGGGGCAGTCAAAGCAGATGTGTTGATGTCACATTCGAGTAGGGTATGTTAATCTGGGCCTCCGTTGTCCTCGATGCATTATAGTGGTAACATCCACAAGCTGATCCGATTAGATCATTGATGAGTGTCACTCTGTGTGTCTTCTGCCTGTACAAGAGAGACTTATAGGTATTTATTAGAGCTATTTATTCAAAGCTCTAATAAATACCGTTCCTTATGCTTTGAAAAACTGGCAAGTGGTGTGTGTTTTGCCTGAGGGGAATGGCAAGTTTGAGCTGTAAAATATTGTATTTGCAGGTGTAAAAGTTGTCTAAGTGGGTCATTAAAGTGTTGGCTAACGTCAGACATGAAAATCAAAGGGGCAGAAACGGTGGAAGATTATCTTAAATCAGCATGTTTCTGAAGTAGAGAGATGATTGTAAATCTCAACTATTATTCTACTGGGCCTTTTAGTAGAAGGCCTTTGATGTGAATGAGGTAATGTGACCAGCGACGTTTGCAATGTTAATCTGATGTTGTATAAATGACTGGTGGGCAGGCCATGCACAATCAGATTAGAAAAGCCGCTTGGAATCATTCTGTCGGCGAACTCACGAACTCTCACACATCCTTTCCTGTGTTCGAGGCAGGCTAACGCCCCAGGGAGAAAACCCATGGTCCAGGGCTGCAAAACGGTGAATAGATAAAAGGGCCCCAGAAAAGCAGCTCTCTGAAAATCAAAGAGGGAAGAGTGTGACACTGTACCTCTTCCAGCCTACTCTTCTGGCTTTTCTGTTAATTAAATGCTCTTGAGGGTCCAGAGTGCTGGTATTGTGTCCGGTCCTGTGTCATGTCTTTACTCGTTAGAAGGCTGTGAGTTAGATGCAGTATGGCACCCCATCTAGCCATGCTATGCAAACAGTCCTATTTCCGAGTGTTGACAGGAGAGAGCTGTCTGTTTGTGCGGAGCCGCTGGGTGACCTGTCCAGTGAACTGAAGATTTCAGGGTAAACCCACTGGCATGTACACTTCCTGGCTGTTCTAACGTACCTGGCCTGTCTGGTTAACACACAGCCTTGATTCGGCTGACTGCAGAACACGCACGCTTTAATCATAGGGGCAGCTTCCTCCCTGCCTCCAACCTGGCTGACTGGTTGACTGACTGCTGCTGACGGATCCCCAGCCGCGGCTATAATTGCCTTCCTGGATCACAGGCAGGGAAGTGGGTGTGCTGTGAGTGAGCAGTGTCATGAGTGGGGCCACAAGGTCTACCTCCTAAAACCTGACTGCATGTAAAGTGTCCGGTCCACTCTGTTTCCTAGGAATCTTTACATTAGCTGATAACCTTCTGCTGCTGTTTTGAGACACAAACATGGCTTGGAATTCAGTAAGGTGTAATCCAATTTGACTTCTAGGAAACATCGTTATTTTTTCCTTGAATGTCTTTTTTTAAATCTGGTTTGGTCGGACCTGGCTAACAAGTTAAGGACCTCCAGATCATAAGTTGGATAGCACTGTAAAAGAAAACAGATGTGTTTCTTGGCACCGCATTGCTTTTATGCATTGTAAAGATCTATGTTGAAGACGGAATTGTTTTTCTCAAGGAAACATAAGAAATACCTCAAAGTAGCATGTCAACTTTTGGCGTAAAAGAATAGGCTGTAAACAGCGGGTCTCTTTGGTTCTGGCTCATAGAGCGACAGACAACTGCCAAAATAAAGGAAATGCTAACGGCGTATCTTAAAGGTGTTGTTATAACAGCTCCAATGAGCCTTGGCATGGGTCGTTCATCTGTCAGGGGATGCAACACCTTTAGTCGTGGAGTTTTATTAGGTGTCCTGTTGATGCTGGTGGAAAACATTGTTTTTGGCACCGCCCCAGAGTATTCTTTAAGTATTACACCCAGTGCCTGTAGTTGCCATGTATTTAATTACTTTTGATAATATAAACATATTATTTAAAACCTGGCATTTTGCGCTGGATGATATGTTGTTTATTTGTGCATAGCCTAGGCTGTAAGTAGAGTCACTTAGGTTGTAATTACATTGGGCACACATGAGCACGTTATTGTAACTTCGGTCCACTCGTATTGGCTGGAGAGTGACACTTTTCCAACATGTGACCAAAAATGTATATAATGTATATAAATGGGGTGGCTGTGGTGGGGGCTTAGTGGAGTGGCAGCCCAAATAGTCAGGCATCGTCAGCTTCAAGAAGTGCAACGCAACCGGAAAGACTTTAGACAGAGACAGCTAAAAGTCCTTCGGGCCTGGTAGTCCTTCAGCAGTCTAATGGCTCCTGTCCTTCTATGTTTGAACAGAGCAGGGCACAAGGGACATTCAGACAGTGCATTCCTTAGATTTTCAAAGGATTTACAAAGGAGTAGGCGAACTGACCCTACTACCCCGGCACAATAACAACTCGGGGCAGAGACAGCGGGGTCCAGTGACAATGTGTCCATTACAGAGGGTAACCCCGGACAGGGCCCAACAAGCAAGAAGTTACTCTGCCCACTTTGCCGAGCATCAAATAAAAGGAGCCCAAATTACCGCAGTCACCCATAGAGGGCTGAGTATCGGCGAGTTATTTCTCATTGCACAAGGACATCAACGGGAAGCCAGTGGCTCCGCCCTCAAATGGCATTGAAGTGGGGACATCCCAGCGGAGATGAAACGCGTCTGGCAAAAGTAGCAAGGGGAATTTGTATTCCAGCCTTCGCGTTCGCCTTCACACTCCAGGGCCAAATTACAAGAGACCAGTCTTTAGCTAGGTTTGCACTGAGTCTGCGTCGTAAGATCCAAGGGAGAAAACCCTGACCCCGTCTGTTTGTTAAAAGTTCTAGGTACAATTAGAAGACATGCATCTTGTGGTCTTAAGCTACATGTAGGTATGTATGGCTGAACCAAATCAGCAAAGTAGGAGCAAGTTCATGTATTGTATTTTTATTTATCAGGGTAACGAGGAGGGCAGTGCAGTAGTCTGATATTGAATTAACATTTGACGAAACGTTTCTAATTTTTTTTAATGTTCCTATAATATACTGTGTAGAATATATTCATCAAAGGACAGATAAGGGGAACGCGGAGGTCTCAAATAGGTTTTTGGGATACGGCCATGCTCTCCTCAAGGCTGCGAGTGTCGCCTGCCAGGGTTTGCTATGGTAAATTATTATCTGAGATCTTAATTTCATGTGTGTAAACCGATCTTCTTTGAAGCCGTGCTACTAGACAGTCCTGTGCGTACTACCTCACATCAACGCTTCCTATCTTGGCTTAGGCTCAAGGCATCTTGTTTTGTTGCTACATGCTCCTCAGGCTGACTGTAGCTGTTAAGTCACATAAACTAGTGATGATGATTTGTGGGGGAAGGGAAACCCTGCTCTGGGAACCCTAGACCGTACGCTCATATGCAGCCCAGAAACCAATATGTTCCGGCCGGTTCAGGTTTCAGTTACATTTCAGCCATTTGCGTTCTTGCTAGTAGATTTTGTAGATTTTATTTTACATAATAGCCTGATTGTTGAGCTTACGTTGGTTAAGTGTGACATCCGGTCAGGGACGTAAAGAGTTTGTTTTAGGCAGAGATCATCCAGGTTTTTCTTTTAAATTATAACCCGTGGTATTTTAAGATTTTTGTACATGCAGACAAGGCTGCATAATGTCAAAACCATCTGATCAGTAAGGTGAAACATCTATGGTTCTGACTCTTAGTAAGGCAGTAAACACTCAATTCATATGAAAAATCAAATTATTCAGGATGATTGTATTTCTAATTTTAATATAAATTAAAATCATACATAATGGTACAATATAATATTTATGCAAAATAAAAGAATTAATTTCATACATATTGCACCACTTTAAAGAAAATACTTAAGCGTACGCAAATACATCTCCCTCAAGTTAAACTTTAGGAAGTGTTCTAAATTAATTAATTAAAAAATATCCCACCTTTATAACAGGCGACAGTTGTTTTTTTTTAGTTTGTGACTTTATGCAGAATTTACTGCTCTGCTGTGGTGGCTATGTTGTGCAGACAGAAAACTGTGGCTTGATTTCTGTGCATCAAATGAGCAGTCTATTTTCATGAATAACTAAATATAACTGTTCAAACAAAAAAATAGATCTACGATCCACTGCAAATGCAAGGAATTCATTAAATGTCACTGTTATTTTGGTTGGAATTGTTATACATGAACTTACAGCGGCGATATTTACAACCTGATTTTTCTTTGCCCAGAAATAGAAAGACACAGCAGAAAATACCAAGCTATTGCTTCACTCCTAGTGAACATTGCAATTCGGTAGTCTGGAAACGCTAGGATCGACAAGGTGTTATGTCTCCAAAATGTGCGCATTGGTCCAAGAGACTCCACTGAAGCACATGTGTGTGACAGATCCACATTAACTTTGTAGAGACCTTAAATGGCCTTTGGTGTGCCATCTTCCCCCCCCTTCCCGCTCTGTGTCTTTTGCTAGTCTAAGGCCCAATCCGAATACTCCCACTGACCCCTTCCCCTTAGCCCTCCCCCTTGGCCCTCGAAACCGAGTGGTAAGGGCTACGTTCCCCTAGGAATTGGGACACCACTTGGTTTTGGCTACGTCATCACACATCGTCGCTAGCTGGCTGCTACGTCAGCAGAGGCGACACAAATGTTTTCAAACTTCCGAGATTTTTTTGAACATTTTTAATCGAACATCATAACAAACATCACTTGTAAATAATATACATAACATCAGTTAAGAACATCTTGAAAAATAGAAAATAAAAAATAAAATAAAAGGGGATTCTTAAGGTAGTAAGTAAAACTTAGTGTTAAAGGCCATAAATAATAACAATCAGGCATAGACAATAGGCAGCTACAACATTGAGAGTGGGAAATACAGAGGGGCAATCAAAACAATAAAAAGCATGAAATGTCTTTACATATCTTTTGTGCTAGATTACTTGAATATATTTTTTTAAGAGATAAAAAGAACTGTTTGAAGTCATTTAAAAAACATACAAAGGAGGGCTTGCCATCTCTCCATTTGCAACAATGAATATGGTATTTACCCATAAGAATGATCATATTAATCATGTCAGAGACAGATGAGTCCAAATTGTCTATATAAAGGAAGATATGAGAAAGGGCAAAAGTCGGAATGTCATTCATTTTTAGTGATAACCAATTATTCAAATCTAACCAAAATCTTTTTGATAACGGGCAAGAGAAGAACAAGTGTTCCAATGTTTCGTCAGCTGTATTACAAAATGCACAGGGGTTCACTTCAAATTTAAATCGATCTCTAAGAAATTTGGCAACTGGATAAACATTATGGATTATTTTAAAATGAGTTTCTTTGACCTTAGGAGAAATAGGCCATTTCATGAATTTAGAATGTGCCCCCTGCAACACAATCAAATTTTGCACATCAGTTACTTGTGCATACCTCCCTCTATTGTAGTCATGAATCACCTTTGATTTCAGAGCCGCATTAATACATCTGTTATTACACTTGACTTCCATTAAGCTGAAACCCTCAATCTCTAAATTTGGTAACACAGATTCATCTCTAGAGTACATCAAAGTGTTTTTGATCAACTGAAGCAAGGGAGGAGGTATTGCTTTACAAATCTTACTAAACTCTTTACAAGTACACTGCAAATTAAATTTATCTATAAAGGCCGTATAGTCCAAAAAGTCACCACTATGATCCAACAAATCCCTAACAAACACAATGCCCTTCTCATACCAATCCCTCTTAAATAGAGACTTTCTGTTGATTGTTATCACTCTGTTGTTCCACAAAGTTGATCCATGTGGAGAAAAATTATGGGTAAATATAATCTTCCAGTATTGAAGAACCTGTTTGTGGAAATTTGAAAGCTTAACAGGGACCTTGTTAACCTCAAAATCACATTTTAAAAGAAACTCAAGCCCACCTGTTTTCCCAAACAATGACCTCGGTATATAAAACCACATTGAATTTCCCTGAGTCAAACAGGCTGTTAACCACTTAATCTTAAAAGTTCCAATCATTGATTCAAATTCTAATGCTTTAATACCACCTTTATCATAGTCCTTAACCAGCTGTGATCTTTTAATGTAATGAGTCTTATTCTTCCATAAAAATTGAAAAATAATGGAATTAGCTTTTCTAATATTATTGGGGGATACATACATGGCATGGCATGGATAAATTACTTTTGAAATACCTTCAGCTTTAAAGAGAATACTTCTGCCAAAAATAGTAAGGTCTCTGGTCAACCAATGACTCAGAGATTTTTTTCATGTCTGTTATCCGATTAGCAGTATTTACGTCTTCTCTTCTAATAGCATTCTAAGACATTATTATCCCTAAATATTTAGCTTCAGGCTCAACTCTGATTGAGGAGATAGTGGTCTCTGAGCATGTATGAATGGGAAGCAATTCACATTTCTTAATATTAAGGGAGAGTCCTGTAGCTTTAGAAAAAAGGAGACAGTTTTAAGAGTCTTATCCACCATGGACTTATCTTTTAAGAAAACTGAAGTATCATCCGCAAACTGACTGATTTTAAACTCCTTATCAAAAATTGTGATACCTTGAATCTCAGGATTGTTGCTAATGAGTATTGTTAATAATTGGGTGGCCAAAATAAATAATTTTGGAGATATCGGGCAACCTTGCCGAATGCCCCGTAACACCTTAAATCTGGGGGTAATTCCGGGGTTCAGAGATACAGAGCTAGATACATCGGTGTAGAACATTTTAATTACTTTACAAAACTTCTCGCCAAAACCCAGAAAATTGAGTGTCTCCATTAAAAATGAGTGCTCAACGGTATCAAAAGCCTTGTAGAAGTCTAGAAACAACACAAAACCATCAGTATCAACTAAATCCCGATAATCAATCAAATCTAATACCAATCGGACATGATTATGTATATTCCTGCCCTTAACAAATGCTGATTGGCATTCACTGACTATTTGTGACAAACCCTCATTCAATCGGTTTGCATAAACATGAGCCAATAATTTGTAATCATTACATAATAATGTTATCGGTCTCCAATTATCCAAGGAAAGTTTATCTTTGTTGGGCTTTGGTATAAGAGTAATAAGTCCTTGTTTCATGGTGGGAGAGAGATTACCATCTGAAATACATTCCAAGAAGGCCATATAGAGCAGCTCTCTGACATCTTTCCAGAAAAGCTTATAAAACCCCACAGTTAAACCGTCAAGTCCTGGAGACTTTCCATTAGACATTTGCATAATAGCTCCATCTAACTCTTCAATGTTAAGGTCATCTTCCATATGTTGCCTAAAACTATCGTCAATCTTATCATTAAATTCCTTTACTTTTTCAAAAAACAAAATACATTGTTCTCTGGAAAAGCATGACTTATATAGATTACTATAAAAGATTCGTATCTCCTCGTTTACATGTTCAGAATCTTCTATAATCACATCATTGATTAGCAACTTTTGCGTTTTCTTTTTAGTTTGTCTTTGTTTTTCCAAATTGAAAAAATAAGAAGAGTTTTTTTCCCCTTCCTGAATCCATCGAGCCCTTGAACGTATGAATGCTCCCTTTGCTTTCACCAAATACATATTGTCTAACTGGGACTGAAGAGCATTTAGATTAATATGCTCTTCCAAGGATAATTCAGCCTTGTTACATAAGGTGTTAATTTCACTAGTGATGTCCTGCTGTTTCTGCTTATTTACTTTAGAACAATCTTTACTAGTCCTAACTGCAACCTGTTTAATTTTAAATTTTAACCACTCCCATCTACTTAATGACGACATATCCAAAAGAATAATTTCTTCAATCAGTTGACGGATCTCTCTGCAAAAGTCAATATTTTCCAAAAGGTTGTTATTGAATTTCCAAATAGTATTATGGATACGGCCAGACGTACACGCAGAAAAGGACAGTGAGATTAAACAATGATCAGTCAAAGGTGATGCAGAGATCTCACACTTACAAACATCCTTGACTAGATTGTTTGAAATTAACCAATAGTCAATTCTTGAGCACTGGCCATTATTAGATGCATTAAACCAAGTATGCTGGGTTTCATTTGGATTGATCAACCTCCAGTAATCAGTCAAACTAGCGTTTGTAGTCAATTCAACTATAATTGCATTATAATCATGACATTGACCCTTTGATGGGAGACGATCTAGCCACTCATCAGGAACCACATTAAAATCCCCCCCAATTATTACCTTATCTGAGGAATAAGACACCTTCCACTCCTCTATCAACCTGCCCAAGGACTAAAATAATTGTTTGTTCACAGCCTGTTTGTTATAGCCATACACACATAATAAAATATGATTTACCCCATTAATTTCAGCCACCACCATCAGCCAATGACCACCAGTATCACTTATGTAGCTAACTACACTTCCAGGGAACTTGTTAAACAAAATCATCACACCAGCTGAATGCGAGGTTCCATGAGGTTCCACCCCACTGTAATTTCCAGAACTTTGTATCTGCCACATCAGAATGAGTCTCCTGCAAAAAATACAATTTGCCTTCTGTTCCTTACAAAAAAGAAAAGTTGCCTTACATTTTAAATTATTTTTCAGTCCCCTAGTGTTTAAAGAAATAAAAGATAACTTAAGAGCATTCTATAAGGTTATTAATGTTTTCTTTTTTTTGGATGCGCAGGAATGAGTAACGTAGTCTTCCTGAAAGACCATGTTTAGTGCAACAAAAAAAATCGTCCGTGCAAAAACCCTCTTCGAACAATGAGGTATGTAGAAAAATACAGTTATAACAGTATACATTGCTAGGTTGTGAAAACCATAAGCAAGTTATTTCTTTACGGGAATTATTATTCCGGGTCTACACGTTGACTGTCGATCAACGCGTAGCCTTCCTTCAGAAAAGCTCGCTTTCCTTTTTTCCTCGCCTCCTGAACAATTGGCCACAACTTAGTACGAGCCTCGCGGTCTTCTTTGGAGAAATCTTCCCTGAAGCGTAAGTGCATCTCGGTGCATACTCTCGCGTCCCTCTATCTCTTCCACACATCATCCCGAACCGTTCTCATCCCGAATTGGATAATGATGGACCTCGGAGTGTTGTTTGAGGTAGCCGCGTTGCCCTTTCTCCCCACGCGATGGACCGTATCCACAGTCTCACGCAGCCGGTCCACAGACATTGGTACAACTCTAGTGAGGATCCCAATTACCATTTCTCTCGTGTCTTCACCCTCTTTTTCTGGAAGACCAATCATTCTCAGGTTCCATCTCCTTTTATAACGAGCTTGTTCCTCACATGAATATCTTAACGAGTTGTTTTCGGTCTTAAGATCTTCCATTTTCTTCTGCAGTGCAGCGATTCCCTCCTTGTTATCTTTAACTGCTAGTGTATTAGCTTCAATGCGTCGGTCAAAACTTTTTAGCAGTTCAGTTTGTTCATCCATCTTACGGGATGGCGCTTGTACTGCTTGGAGAATCACAGCACTAGTATTGTCCTGCTCTCCCTCATCACTTTTAGTTTTCTTCTTTTTAGGAAGAGGGCTCTTTATCGGTGTGTGAGTCACATTAATCCTATGTTGCTTAGAAGTGTCTTCCTCCACTTCAATGTCGCCATCATCACTTGCCTCATGGCGAGAAGCCAAAATGTAGTCGTGGTCTGTCATGATAATAGCTACCAACGCCAATAGTCACAACTAATTGCTTATACTATTATTCTATCAGTTTAAGGTATTTTGGATTATCACTCAATTGACTTGTTTTACTACAGGGTAATTACACGAAATTCAATAGTCAAAGGACCGGACAAAAAACGTATTATCAGAGCCTGCAAAAGTGCTGCCACTCACTCCGCCATCTTGTTCCACTCTCAAACTTCCGAGATGCACTGTCTGGAAAAGTGTGTATGTCGATTGCGTGGATTTTAGTTATGTTTTTGCGATTGTCTGCAACAAATCGCAGAAATCAAGCGAGAAGAGGTCTACGACGCCTACGAATGCAGGTAGTTTAACTTATGGTATGTATCGATTGGTTGCAAACAACATTGTCGTATTGTATTTAAAGTTCACGGAACTAACCAACAAGGTAGCAAACATTTTTCCCAACTCAGCCATTAATGGTGTAAAATTGTTTTATTTTCCAGACTGGTGGTCCAACAAGATACTGTGCCATAAACCTCAACACGCCTATACTGCGCATATAGTTTGATGTATGTAGTAGTTATTTTATGTTTACTTTGGTGGCGGTGCATAAGGATGCAGATGTTCTTCTGTGTACTATAGTTTTTAATGTTTTTGTAAACCACACGTGCTATATAAATAAACCTGCTTGCTTACTACTGAAGTACTGTTTTCAATAAATATTTTCATCCACATTGCATTGTGTTTTGTGCATCTGTTTCAGTGATCACTGTTTTGAATGTCATTGATCGATGTTTAGAAACCCTTAATCAAAAACCTGTATTTATTGAACAACATTGTAAAACATATAGAATTGTTAAATAGCAGTACTATTTAAATTAAATGTGCAAAACTCACAACAATGTGCAAAGTGCAACAACAAACAAACTACAGTTTTTCAACCATTTTTTCAAAGAGGCCCAATAACCTCTGTCTTGGCCTCACCAGTGTCCTGTATCATATCCAAATTATGTTGTACACCTAATCTTTATACAGTCTATGGTTGTACAGCATGAAACTTCTGTTCATTTTCTGCGCGAAAGCGAATTATTTGCCGGGTTTCCTCCGGCGTCCCTGTGTGATTCGGGACGGTATGTAAAGCACTTTTATCGCTATTCCAAAAGCAACAGGTTAAGTTATGCACTGATATGAATTATCTGCTAAAAGAGTTAACTGTAGACAAACATGCATTGAGTAAAGGCTAGTCAGAGAAATACGGGACAAATTAGCAATGTATCTTTGGCGTTGAAAACTGGCAAAAAGTAGCGATAAAAAAAAAAAACATCAATTATTAAAATGGTTAGAAATATATATGTACAGGACTGCGTAGATCACAAAACAATTGTGTGGTAATTTTTAAATTCGTTATTTTATCCGAAAATACTACATTTATGGGTCTCTCTTGCTGATCTAGCAGCCATTGTTGACGTCTCACATTGTGTTCTGGGTACCCCTTGGTTTCAAGTAAGCTCTCGGAATATCTTGGTTTCAAGGGGTATATACCCCTACGTCTTACCCCTTCGTCTTGATAAAAATGAGTATTCGGACAGCACTTGGTGTCGCGCGAACGCGCAAAACTAAGGGGAAGGGGTAAGTGGGAGTATTCGGATTGGGCCTAAATGTCAGACCTGAAGGTGCTGCTTGGTAGAGCAGAACAGCGGGGGGCACCCAACACAACTCAACACTCACTTAATGAGACTTTTCCTGGGTTTTGAATGGGTTTTGAGTGCCAGTAGCAAGTAAAACCTGTGCAGCTCCACATGCCTCCTGCCTCCATCAGGCCCTAACCCTAACTAGCTGGTGCAGCTCCACTTGCCTCCATCAGGCCCTAACTAGCTGGCTGGTGCGGCTCCACATGCCTCCTGCCTTCATCAGGCCCTAACCCTAACTAGCTGGTGCAGCTCCACATGCCTCCATCAGGCCCTAACCCTAACTAGCTGGCTGGTGCAGCTCCACATGCCTCCATCAGGCCCTAACCCTAACTAGCTGGCTGGTGCAGCTCCACATGCCTCCATCAGGCCCTAACCCTAACTAGCTGGCTGGTGCAGCTCCACATGCCTCCATTAGGCCCTAACTAGCTGGCTGGTGCAGCTCCACATGCCTCCATCAGGCCCTCACCCTAACTAGCTGGTGCAGCTCCACATGCCTCCATCAGGCCCTCACCCTAACTAGCTGGCTGGTGCAGGTCAGGGGCAGATGTCATCAGCAAAATGTGTGACATGGATTCTAATTTTCCAGTAAGCATAGCTGACTCATGTCAACACTAAACATTGAAAATACTAAGTTATGATACTTGCATGCTGCTGTTAAACTAAGTTTGACTGTTTCATACATTTCTCCGTGGTAGATCAGTGTTCTTTTTTACACGGGTTAGGTATGACAGTTTTCCCCGCAGAAAAATGATGGCTCCAACAAAGATGTGATTCAAGTCATCAACAACAGCAAAGTGTCACCGTTTTCCAGGGTTTTTACAGTTTTACTGAATTTGTACAGGTTCCTATAACACATTTTATGAATAGCATTAGAAATTTGGGAATTGACACAGGGGTTAGATCTCTTCCCCACTCATAATGTTTTATATGGATCATGTTTGTCTGCATTAGATGTGAAAGGTAATATGCCATTGGTTCTGATTGGTTCTGTTCCCTTTGTGCAACTTGCCACTATGGTCAATGGCTCCTTGGTGCTGATTACTGATGATTATTTATGTGTATGAATGTTTGGTATTTTCTTCTATTGAACTATTTCTTTGTCTCCCATTGATATACGTCAGCCATTTATTGAAGGGCCAAATCAAACTTCACCGACGTACACCGACAGTAATGCTCCTGCTTGGATGGTGTCTGGCACAGTCACGCTGTGTTCCTCTGTTATGCTGTTCAAGGATTAAATCACTTTCTGTTAAGGGGCTTTAACAACTTTAAAACAGTGGGGCTATAAAATCCTTCGTTCTTCAGACCCAGAAAGGAAGACACTCTGAATGGTCTGGCTCCTGTTAAAAGCGAAATGCTTTATACTTTGATTTCCGCAGAACATTAAACATCATGTCTGGAATATGTTTTTTTTTTGTTGGTCCCAAGCATTGGAGCAGTCTTGTTGATGCGCTAAATCCCTTTCATGACTCTCTGTAGCATCTGCCAAACCTTTCCTGCTAAGTGACATCTTAATTTAGCCTTCATAAATCCTACATGAACACTTCATAACAGTTGTCAAAAACACACAGAACAAAGAACACCTTTACACAAAACGTATTGCACAAGGTTTGTCATCGGGGCACTTACATCTTATCTGATCCGTCTCGAATGAACGGAGGGGCCTTCAATGTTCTTTTATATATCATTAGACCTGTGAACCCTTTTATTAGGACACAGTGGATATGAAAAGTCTACACACCCTCGTTAAACGAAGGCATTTTAAAACCTGGCAGGGGTGTGTTGACTTAATATCCTGAATATAGTACTAGTTGATTATAGTTAAATATAACTAATATATAAATATAATTTTTTTTTCTAGGAATACAACCAATCATAGTGATTGTACAGAGTGTTTCAGCCTTTTAAAGATATAAATCTTAACTCATCCACACAATGACCGCTCACTTGTTTTGTTGTTAAACCCACTAAACAGGAAGTGACTTCTTCTATTCAACACAAATATATGTTTTGGTAACAGCGCCACCCCCCACAGCCGGATGATCAATATAAACATTACACATTCCTGAGATTGAATGAAATGTGCTAAACTGATTGTGAGAGAACATTGTTAATATGATTCTTCGGATATTATAAAATAGTGTGCAATAGTTTGACGATATGAAAGATTCAAAAGAGGCACTGTTCACTGAGTTCTACTTTAGATGATCACTTTAGATGCTACACTTGGCCATGTCTCTCGCTCTGTTTGTCTTAATTAAGCTACACGTCCATTTTGAGCTTTAAACCCACAGAGGGAAAAGGTCACCAGGCAGTCCTGTGATTGGCTCGTTGTGCTGAAACGACACGTTAAGATTGATGGCTCTTTGGAAGTCACTTGATCATCAGGCATATAGCTAGTGGCAAGTACGCTTACTAATGATTAGGAGTAAATGTTGAATGAACATAAGATGCAGACACTCCTGAAAGTTAAGAATTTAATATACATTTTTTTTAAATAATATACTTGTGTTTTATAGCACACATTGGCCCTGAAGCTAAAATGATAAAAACCACCCGAGTGCTCGAAGACAAAATCCTTCTTGTCAGACACAACATCAAACATCAAGCTTTTTCTGCAGAGGCGCTGTGGAAACATAATCTAGAGCACCTGGTTAAATTGTTTATGGAGCATTTTAACTCATCACGGTTGATTTACTATTAACCACTGTAGATGTCATTGTATATAGACATTTATTCAACTGAGTTTTTCATAGAGCCGCAAAGCACTTCCAAAGGGTCAGTGCATAACTCCAGAGCGGATGGTGATGCTTATAAAAATACAATCTTCCCAATTATGTATCTCTTATTCTACGAAATGGCGAGACTTGTGGGGTCCTTTCGGTCATAGGTCTGAGGACGGACAAACCAGAACCAGCTAGTGTCATGTGCCAAGGCCCAGTGATGCGTGAGGGCAACAGAGGCTATCCCATCTGTTCCAAACCGACAGAAGGTCTAATGTAGCACGGGAAGAAAGTCACCGAAAATGTTATAGATAGTGGTGGGAGGAATGAGTCCCCACACATGGCAGACTGGTCAGAGTCCCCATGATTACACGTGTCCACTGTTGAACGTCCCTACAATGGCAACACAACCATAGAAACTGGCCCGCGGAGCAGTGGAAGGTTGTCTGGTGCATAAACGGCCAAACACGTGGGTGCTGTTTACCAGCATGCACTGTGGAAAAGCGACTGGCCAGTGGAGGGAGTGTGATGCTCCGAGCAATGTTCTGCTGGGAATTCCAGGGTCCGGGCATTCATGTGGACATCAGTTTGACACGTGCCGTCTAACTAAATATCGTAGAAGACCCGGGGAACCCGTACACCGCAATGTCATTCCCAGGTGGCCTCGTTCAGCAGGATTGTGCGCCTGTGAGTTCTACCGGTAGAAAATACCCGTCAGTTCCACTAAAGATAGGCTGGGGACTTCGTGTAAGTGAGTTTGACCCTTGATTGATCCGCATAGCGATGGTGAGGGGTTGAATAAAGGCTTTAGAAAACACTGTGTGTGTCACTGGAGGGATGTGCAGGGAATAAAACATTGAGTGTGGATCTGCGCCTTCACAGAGAGAGTCATTACAGCTATAATCAAGTTTTCTGACTGGCCACAACAAGCCTTGGAGCAGCTGGACCAAGGGAGAAGAGCAATGTAGTACATTTAGGGAAGCAATGAAGGAATTCAATAATTAATGTTGTGTGTGTATGTCAAAAATATAAAAGAAAGATCAAAGAGACGGTGTACATCTTTCCTCCCAGCGATGTTGTTTCTCGTATTTATATCCTGGAATTTAGCTGTCAGCTCTTTTGATGAATGGGTGAGAGAAACAAGTTGAAAAAGGGTCTACAAGAGTGGAGAGAGGGGATGTTTTTACCGAGTATAAAAATGTTATAACATATTCCAAGAGCAGATCCCAGCTAACCCTTCGTGCTAATAATACAGCTACTATCCATCATCATAGACAACAACCAATTAGCACATTCCCTTTTCCTCTGTTCTCATATTCTTGGCTAACTCCTCCGTCGTTGTGGGTCATTCATCAAAAATACTCAAAATGGCTTCATGCACAGATGTGTGTGTGTGTGTGTGTGTGTACGAAAGTGTATGTGGGCATGTGTGTGTGTGTATACGAAAGTGTGTGTGTGTGTGTAGAGAGTGTGTGTGTATATGAAAGTGTATGTGGGTGTGTGTGTGTGTGTGTATATAAAAGTGTATCTGGGTGTGTGTATATGAAAGTGTATGTGGGGGTGTGTGTGTGTGTGTATATAAAAGTGTATCTGGGTGTGTGTATATGAAAGTGTGTGTGGGGGGTGTGTGGGGTGTGTGTGGGGTGTGTGTGGGGGTGTGTGTGTGTGTGTGTGGGGTGTGTGTGGGGTGTGTGTGGGGTGTGTGTGGGGTGTGTGTGGGGTGTGTGTGGGGTGTGTGTGGGGTGTGTGTGGGGTGTGTGTGGGGTGTGTGTGGGGTGTGCGTGGGGTGTGCGTGGGGTGTGCGTGGGGTGTGCGTGGGGTGTGCGTGGGGTGTGCGTGGGGTGTGCGTGGGGTGTGCGTGGGGTGTGCGTGGGGTGTGCGTGGGGTGTGCGTGGGGTGTGCGTGGGGTGTGTGGGGTGTGTGTGGGGTGTGCGTGGGGTGTGTGTGGGGTGTGTGTGGGGTGTGTGTGGGGTGTGTGTGGGGTGTGTGTGGGGTGTGTGTGGGGTGTGTGTGGGGTGTGCGTGGGGTGTGTGTGGGGGTGGGTGTGTAGAGAGTTTGATTAGAGGTTTGTAAAGTAAAGCCAAACCGCCAATAGTGTTGATTCCAGAGTACAAATCTTAATAATTATAGTTATTATTATTATTACGAATCTTCATGGCAAGAGAGAGCCTAAAGGAATGTTGATTGAGGGGTGATTTTTATAGGGTTTTAGTGGAGAGACTGGGGACTAGTATAGGAGGGAGACTGGGGACTAGTATAGGAGAGAGACTGGGGTCTAGTATAGGAGAGAGACTGGGGACTAGTATAGGAGGGAGACTGGGGACTAGTATAGGAGAGAGACTGGGGACTAGTATAGGAGGGAGACTGGGGTCTAGTATAGGAGGGAGACTGGGGTCTAGTATAGGAGGGAGACTGGGGTCTAGTATAGGAGAGAGACTGGGGACTAGTATAGGAGGGAGACTGGGGACTAGTATAGGAGAGATACTGGGGTCTAGTATAGGAGGGAGACTGGGGTCTAGTATAGGAGGGAGACTGGGGTCTAGTATAGGAGAGAGACTGGGGACTAGTATAGGAGAGAGACTGGGGACTAGTATAGGAGAGAGACTGGGGTCTAGTATAGGAGGGAGACTGGGGTCTAGTATAGGAGGGAGACTGGGGACTAGTATAGGAGGGAGACTGGGGACTAGTATAGGAGGGAGACTGGGGACTAGTATAGGAGGGAGACTGGGGTCTAGTATAGGAGAGATACTGGGGTCTAGTATAGGAGGGAGACTGGGGTCTAGTATAGGAGGGAGACTGGGGTCTAGTATAGGAGAGAGACTGGGGACTAGTATAGGAGAGAGAAACTGGGGTCTAGTATAGGAGGGAGACTGGGGACTAGTATAGGAGAGAGAAACTGGGGTCTAGTATAGGAGGGAGACTGGGGTCTAGTATAGGAGGGAGACTGGGGTCTAGTATAGGAGGGAGACTGGGGTCTAGTATAGGAGAGAGACTGGGGACTAGTATAGGAGGGAGACTGGGGACTAGTATAGGAGAGAGACTGGGGTCTAGTATAGGAGGGAGACTGGGGTCTAGTATAGGAGGGAGACTGGGGTCTAGTATAGGAGAGAGACTGGGGACTAGTATAGGAGAGAGACTGGGGACTAGTATAGGAGAGAGACTGGGGTCTAGTATAGGAGAGAGACTGGGGTCTAGTATAGGAGGGAGACTGGGGACTAGTATAGGAGGGAGACTGGGGACTAGTATAGGAGGGAGACTGGGGACTAGTATAGGAGGGAGACTGGGGTCTAGTATAGGAGAGATACTGGGGTCTAGTATAGGAGGGAGACTGGGGTCTAGTATAGGAGGGAGACTGGGGTCTAGTATAGGAGAGAGACTGGGGACTAGTATAGGAGAGAGACTGGGGACTAGTATAGGAGAGAGACTGGGGTCTAGTATAGGAGAGAGACTGGGGTCTAGTATAGGAGGGAGACTGGGGACTAGTATAGGAGGGAGACTGGGGACTAGTATAGGAGGGAGACTGGGGACTAGTATAGGAGGGAGACTGGGGTCTAGTATAGGAGGGAGACTGGGGTCTAGTATAGGAGGGAGACTGGGGTCTAGTATAGGAGGGAGACTGGGGTCTAGTATAGGAGAGAGACTGGGGACTAGTATAGGAGAGAGACTGGGGACTAGTATAGGAGAGAGACTGGGGTCTAGTATAGGAGAGAGACTGGGGTCTAGTATAGGAGGGAGACTGGGGACTAGTATAGGAGGGAGACTGGGGACTAGTATAGGAGGGAGACTGGGGACTAGTATAGGAGGGAGACTGGGGTCTAGTATAGGAGAGATACTGGGGTCTAGTATAGGAGGGAGACTGGGGTCTAGTATAGGAGGGAGACTGGGGTCTAGTATAGGAGGGAGACTGGGGTCTAGTATAGGAGGGAGACTGGGGACTAGTATAGGAGAGAGAAACTGGGGTCTAGTATAGGAGAGAGAAACTGGGGTCTAGTATAGGAGGGAGACTGGGGACTAGTATAGGATGGAGACTGGGGTCTAGTATAGGAGGGAGACTGGGGTCTAGTATAGGAGGGAGACTGGGGTCTAGTATAGGAGGGAGACTGGGGACTAGTATAGGAGGGAGACTGGGGACTAGTATAGGAGGGAGACTGGGGTCTAGTATAGGAGGGAGACTGGGGTCTAGTATAGGAGGGAGACTGGGGTCTAGTATAGGAGGGAGACTGGGGTCTAGTATAGGAGGGAGACTGGGGTCTAGTATAGGAGGGAGACTGGGGACTAGTATAGGATGGAGACTGGGGACTAGTATAGGAGGGAGACTGGGGACTAGTATAGGAGAGAGACTGGGGACTAGTATAGGAGAGAGACTGGGGACTAGTATAGGAGAGAGACTGGGGACTAGTATAGGAGAGAGACTGGGGTCTAGTATAGGAGAGAGACTGGGGACTAGTATAGGAGAGAGACTGGGGACTAGTATAGGAGAGAGACTGGGGACTAGTATAGGAGAGAGACTGGGGACTAGTATAGGAGAGAGACTGGGGACTAGTATAGGAGAGAGACTGGGGTCTAGTATAGGAGAGAGACTGGGGTCTAGTATAGGAGGGAGACTGGGGACTAGTATAGGAGGGAGACTGGGGACTAGTATAGGAGGGAGACTGGGGACTAGTATAGGAGGGAGACTGGGGTCTAGTATAGGAGGGAGACTGGGGTCTAGTATAGGAGGGAGACTGGGGTCTAGTATAGGAGGGAGACTGGGGTCTAGTATAGGAGGGAGACTGGGGTCTAGTATAGGAGGGAGACTGGGGTCTAGTATAGGAGGGAGACTGGGGTCTAGTAGACTGGGGTCTAGGAGGGAGACTGGGGTCTAGTATAGGAGGGAGACTGGGGTCTAGTATAGGAGGGAGACTGGGGTCTAGTATAGGAGGGAGACTGGGGTCTAGTATAGGAGGGAGACTGGGGTCTAGTATAGGAGGGAGACTGGGGTCTAGTATAGGAGGGAGACTGGGGTCTAGTATAGGAGGGAGACTGGGGTCTAGTATAGGAGGGAGACTGGGGACTAGTATAGGAGAGAGAAACTGGGGTCTAGTATAGGAGAGAGAAACTGGGGTCTAGTATAGGAGGGAGACTGGGGACTAGTATAGGATGGAGACTGGGGTCTAGTATAGGAGGGAGACTGGGGTCTAGTATAGGAGGGAGACTGGGGTCTAGTATAGGAGGGAGACTGGGGACTAGTATAGGAGGGAGACTGGGGTCTAGTATAGGAGGGAGACTGGGGTCTAGTATAGGAGGGAGACTGGGGTCTAGTATAGGAGGGAGACTGGGGTCTAGTATAGGAGGGAGACTGGGGTCTAGTATAGGAGGGAGACTGGGGACTAGTATAGGATGGAGACTGGGGACTAGTATAGGAGGGAGACTGGGGACTAGTATAGGAGGGAGACTGGGGACTAGTATGGTACTGCTGACTGCAGTTCTACGCCGTTAATGACCTGTGTGTTGTTAAAGGGAGACCTTCTGACATGATTAACTCTTCGTAACCTGTAGGGGGAGTTCTGGTGATGCTTTCAGGGCATGTTAATTAAACCCACACACTCACACTTTCCTGTTACTACCCCTCCTGTTACTAACCTTGTCTGCTGTAGACTGCTCTGCTGGCTGCCATAGAATGGTAAAGCAGCGACTGAGATTTAAGCTGCGACACAAAACTGTTCCAAGTAACTCCCGGCACCGTCCCACTTCCCCACCGCCCACTCCTCTCCTCACTTTGTCTCTACGTTCACTGCTTGTACACAGACAGTATCTGATTTCTCCTGGGCTGGCTGCCTGGCCTGTCCATATTAGTCGGGTTCAGGTTAAGTTTAAATAGCAGGCAGATCGGAGATGGGAATCCGTGTGAGGTTGTCGTCATTCAGACAGACATTCTCAGTCAAGCTATGGGAAGTCCAAACTGGTATCCTATTCCCTACGACGTGGACTACTTTTGAGATGAGCCATTTAGGTATTGGCCAACTGTAATGCCACAGAGAATAGGGGAGCATTTGGGAATTGGGAATGCGGACACTGTCAGGGATCTGGTGAGTAGGACTAGTCCCCGTGAGGGACCACCCACATTGTTTCTGACCGGGCTACCGACTGGGCTAATGACTGGGCTAGCATCACACCAGCTGACCTCTGCCTCCTTGCTGGATTAAATCCAAAGCCCTCCTACATGTTCACACTCTCACAACTCTGGGTGGACGGTCTAATTCTTGTTTGCCATGAGTTCTTAACACCTCTGAATAGGGTCTAATGTCTGAACCGTCCGAACAGACTCAAGCTTCCTCTTCTGCTCTGCATTTAATCGTTTTTCTTTTCAGAGAGCACCTATGGTCATCCTTCTTAATGTCACTATAAACCTTAAACAACAGCATGGTGAACACAATGCACTGTTGCTATGTTGTTTTAATGTCATGGCAGCTCCTTTTAGTTCTGTGCTTTGTCGACCCCTGTTGTTGGCGTCAGTATCACGACTGAATTGGATGGTGTGATTTCACAACCTGGGTCATTGTCACATGATGGCCTCCACATTTGTTATGACTGGTCTGACTTGACCTTTTAAGATACTTCAAAGTCGCTTACTTAGTTTTCACTCTTTGCCAAGTAAACTGTCAAGTTGTCAGAAGCAAAATGTTCAGACAGACTGTTTGCAGTATGTGCTGTATCTGTCGCAGACTGTTTACAGTGTGCGCTGTTTCTGTCGCAGACTGTTTACAGTGTGCGCTGTTTCTGTCGCAGACTGTTTACAGTGTGCGCTGTATCTGTCGCAGACTGTTTACAGTGTGCGCTGTATCTGTCGCAGACTGTTTACAGTGTGCGCTGTTTCTGTCGCAGACTGTTTACAGTGTGCGCTGTTTCTGTCGCAGACTGTTTACAGTGTGCGCTGTTTCTGTCGCAGACTGTTTACAGTGTGCGCTGTTTCTGTCGCAGACTGTTTACAGTGTGCGCTGTATCTGTCGCAGACTGTTTACAGTGTGCGCTGTATCTGTCGCAGACTGTTTACAGTGTGCGCTGTATCTGTCGCAGACTGTTTACAGTGTGCGCTGTATCTGTCGCAGACTGTTTACAGTGTGCGCTGTATCTGTCGCAGACTGTTTACAGTGTGCGCTGTATCTGTCGCAGACTGTTTACAGTGTGCGCTGTATCTGTTGTGGCCAGATGTCTCTAAACATTATCACACCATCCAAATAGGCCTTGGCACGTTTCCAAACACGCATGATGTAACACGATGTGCATTTATACGCCTTTGAAACATGGCTCCTAAAGTGTTTGCCTCATTTTGTTTACTTGCATGATGCAACATTAGAATAAGTCTGATTCATTGATGGACCGTTGAACTAGTGGTTGGGCTACCACAGTACCCAACCACATTAAAGGGCAGCCGAAATGTTTTATCTGTACTCTGTGTATTTAAAGCTTGAAGTCTCAGACAGTTCATTGCATTTATATCACCGTAGTTCTTACCCGTAGAAGTACATTAATACTACTGTACAGTAGGTTAATGCAGCCTGCCATAGTGGTTGGTGGATTAAAAAATACACGAGGCTCTGATATACAATGAAAACATTTAAAAAGTGTAGCATGGCTATTTGTTTATTTTACCAAGTGGCCTGCAATGTGAAACCTGTTCTTAATATTATGTTAGGAAGCTGTTGATCTTTCGGTCTGGATGGACCGAGGAACCCAATTCAGTTAGAGAACGATAAACAGCATAGAACGTCGTCCTGTGGTATATATGGTATACACAGTATGTGGCCGTAAAATGTTTTTTTGGCCCCGAAACAGTGATGCCACAGAGACACATGAGCCATCTTTTTCCATAGTGATGTCCTGCTGGAATGCGGTCATCGTCACGGCTGCCAGGACCGGAGACAACCTGGGGTTGGGTGCACTGTAAAACAAGCCTGCCAGCATATATCGCTGTCCTCAATGACGGCAGACCCTGGCACAGAAATAACCGCGCAGACTTCCCAGAATTCCTAACAGGAAGTGTGTGATTAAGGCCTGCGATTGAGGCCATTCTTTGACTGGTTCCAGGACCGTCTGGCAGTCAAGTCGTCGACCCCTTTTCGATCATTCAGTTACAGTACATTCTTTTCCTGCTTTCTGAAGTTCACAGTTGTCAGGCTTCAAATGTGTAGCTCAACATAGCCGTACAAGTGTTTATATGGTGAATATACTCCGTGTTTACTGTCGCACTGAAGAAATACAGAGGCACGTGTCCACGGAAGTATCGTTGATACATACAGTGAAATATGTGTGTGGTGCTCAGAATGGTTCATGATAAATACACGTTTTCTAAGTATGTCTCTCCATTTCTCTCTCTCTCAAGGAGGCGTTAGACGAGACGTGTGCAGAGGGGATAAGTGATGAACATTACCGTTTAGAAGGTAGGTTATCTCCAGCTGCTACCCTCCCCCCGTCTGCTCCACCCCCTCCCTAAGCCCCAGAAATGTGCTGATGTGGATGCATGAAACCCTCTCATCTCTCTTTCCCCTTCACCTTCTATCCCGTTCTCTTCATCCCGCTCTCTCACACAGCTCTCACTACGACTCACTACTTTGCACGCCTCTCCATGTTCGTTCCCATCGAGTGATGCTGTTGAATTTGGATATCCACGAGCACAGATGCCTCCTCCACGTAAACTCTGTTGTGCTGTCTGACATCTGGGGCCGTCCCAGATAAAGGTTAGATGGCGAGGCGGACTTCTTCTCTGTCCCAGTCAAGATGAAGCCAAAACTCGTCTCTGTCCAGGCACCTTAACTGTGGAACCAGCTTCCCCTGGAGGCTCGACTAGCAAAGTCGTCAAGACATCTGAAAAAAAACAATTCCCTGGTCTTCATAATCTTAAAATTGTGCCAACGCCTCTGTCTGTTTTTATGTTGATTATTCCTCTGGTCTTTTGATGTTTGATGTTTATTGTTTCTATCGTATATACACGCGGTTCTACTGGTTTGTTCAAGAGGAGTACGACCACAACACCCTGACTGTGTTAGTATAACGTCTCAGGGAGTGTAACTAGTCCTGGTCAGCTGGTCAGACCGTTACAGAGAGGTTGCAGGACACAGACACAGAGATCCACAAACAAATTAAATTTTTTTAACAAAGTGACTTCACCTGATTTAGATAAGAGTACACTTTATTGTCATTGGACAGTACAAGTACAATACAACCAAATGCAGTTAACTAGGCATTAGACATGAGACAGGGACACAAATGTCAACATAAAATGATGACTGACAAGAAACACTACGACTACATGTGAAGACTATACTAGATCCAGGTGAAACCAATTCAAAAACATAGAAACAGAACATCTAGAACATAAAGATACAGAACTACGGCACAGGTTGTGAGCGGCTGTTACAGTTAGTGCTGGAAGCGATGGATCTAATCTCTCACTTTAAAAAAAGAAGTGGACGTGGGAGAGCAGTAATATTACTTGGAGACAAAGGGAGGTGCACCAACCTCTGATGACCTGTTTACTTTTGCCTTGTACTGTGGTTAACCTGGTCTAAAACGGCTAAGACTGGTTTATTTTAGGGTGGACTTGGTACTGTAAGCTTTGATCTTCATGACAGTCCTAGCCATAATAATGTAAGTCTTTTATGACCAGGTTAAAATCCTTATAAAAGTAATATAAACCCAGCATAAATGTGGCCATCCCTAACACACTTTTCAATGCCTGGGTGGTCCAGCTGTCTTAGCTCCAGCGTCTGCTTCAGCGTTTGCGTCTGGGTTTGCGTCAGCATCTGGGTCAGCGTCTGGGTCTGCGTTAGCATCTGGGTCAGCGTGTGGGTCTGCGTTAGCATCAGCATCTTGGTTTGGTTCAGCGCCTGGGTTTGCGTCAGCGTCTGGGTCTGCGTCAGTGTCTGCGTTAGCATCAGCATCTGGGTTTGCGTCAGCGTCTGGGTTTGCGTCAGCATCAGCGTCTGCGTCTGGGTCTGGGTCAGCGTCTGGGTCAGCGTCTGGGTCAGCGTCTGGGTCTGTGTCAGCGTCTGGGTTTGCGTCTGCGGCACATGCACTTTTGTATCACAGGTTTCATTCCAGCTCACTCCATTTCAGCAAAAACCCTTGTTTGTATTTCAGCACAATCCTGTTCAACAAAAACAATAATGGCTGAACATATCTAAAAGCATTCTGTCTGTCCCCGTGCTTATTCTCAGAACACAAGACATACTGTGGTTAACTTACAGCTTCTGGACACTCCTGTTCTTTAGACACTTCAGTCAGAATTTTTCACAGCTGACATTTTCCAGATAGTTTCTGGCCGTTTGATACAGTGATTCTTTCTGCCTGGAAGCTGAATGACCGATCTGCTGCACATTTGTTAAGTCACAATTTAATCAGTTACTGGTCCTTCTGGCCTTTTGACTCACTAAATCCAAGGAATGAGCGTGGTGGGTTGGAGTGGAAAGTCATTAATAACGAGAGAGATATAATATCATAGAAAGGCCAATGCCAATGTTGTTCTAAAGGCCTCCAGGAAGCATTTTCAATGAATGTTTGTTGAGGTTAAAAGATATTGTTCATGCAGGACAAAAAAGAGCAACAGGGGTCATACAAGCGAGTTGTGATATGTGGAGATAACTCTGCCGCGAGTTTCAGTTCGATTCTTGGTGCCTTTCAAATGTAGTTTTGACAGGATGATTAAGTGTGACCTAGAAGTCCTATTGAACTGGTCACACTTGATTGACACAGAGAACAGCCACACATAGCTGAAGGCTGAGAGGGTGTGGCAAAATCATTAAGTGTGTGTGTGTGTGTGTGTGTGCGCTCAGGCTTGCATGCTTGTGTGTATCATGGTAAGGCTATTAGAACATGCATGATGACATAATGATAGTGTCTGGATCACTCAGATCAGTTCACCGCTTCTTCCTGTGGTACAATGTTTCAGCACCTGGGGTACAATGTTTCAGCACCTGGGGTACAATGTTCCAGAACCTGGGCTACAATGTTCCAGAACCTTGGGTACAATGTTCCAGAACCTGGGGTACAATGTTCCAGAACCTTGGGTACAATGTTCCAGAACCTGGGGTACAATGTTCCAGAACCTGGGGTACAATGTTCCAGAACCTGGGGTACAATGTTCCAGAACCTGGGGTACAATGTTCCAGAACCTGGGGTACAATGTTCCAGAACCTGGCATGATCAAAAGACAGAGTTATACATTGCCCTTATACAAAGTTGGTATTTCCTTCATGGGATGATGTCTTTCATTGTACAGCCGAGGGGACGTAAGACGGAACTGACAGGTTCCTCTCTTTGATCTGCCTCAATCAGGAGGGAAGATAGAACAGGGCTGTTGTGTCTGTCTGCTCCTTTGGCGAGCACAACAAACAGTGTTTCACATTTCACTTGGCTTAATTAATTAGTGATTCTGTTTTACAGCCAGCCGGTCTGATCCTTGTCCAAAAGGTTTGAGAATGTAACTTCAAAGTGCAGTGAGAAGGTTGTGTGACTGTGGGGGGGGTGTTGGGGAGGGGGTTGTGGAGTGGGGGTTGTGTGTGTGGGAGGGGGATGTTGTGTGTGTGTGGGGGGGGATGTTGTGGGCAGGGGGTTGTGGAGTTGGGGGTTCTCTGGAGTGGGGGGGGGGGGGTTGGAGCTGGGGGTAGGGAGTGGGGGTTGTGAGGGACAAGCATGGAGCTCTGTGTGTCTGTCTGTGTCCTCACAGCTCCTTCAGATCTGCAGTGTTAATTGTCTCCGGACTCTGACTGTGTTGACAACTGTAGGGCTGTCACGATTATGACATTTCAGGTGACTGAAATTGTCATATTGATCAATAGACCTTTTCTTGCTCTGGTCGCTTTCCATGTACATTCAATGCACAGGTATATTTTAATATACCCATTTACATGCTGTATGTATGGGTTAATGGGATTATAATGCAGTGGCACTGTATTATCGTTTGAATATTGTCTCTTCTAGGCTTCCATCATTCTATGTTGTTAGGTGCATTTGACAAATAAAACTTTAACACTTTGACTAATGTGGTTTTACGTGTCCTTGCAGTGGCTTTGCCCCCAGAGAAGACAGTGGACAGCTGCTGTGTGGAGGAGAAGATCCAAGGGATTGAAAGCCAGGTGCCTGCTGGGACACAGAAACAACTCCATTTTGAAGTAGGGCTGCAACGAATTATTATTTTGATAACGGACTAATCTATTGATTATTTGAACACTTGGTCGACTAATCCTCTACTTTCTCAATGATTGACCAGTAGGCTTTTAACGATTATTCAGCTTTTTTATTTCGTTAAAGCGTTGACTTAAACTTATTTTAACTAATAAATAAAACAAGAAAATCACTTCCGTTTTAGAAAAACATCTATTCATGGCACTTCGAGCAAACTGAACAGGCCAATC
The DNA here is from genome assembly GCA_029465975.1 of Dallia pectoralis. Classification (NCBI taxonomy): domain Eukaryota; kingdom Metazoa; phylum Chordata; class Actinopteri; order Esociformes; family Umbridae; genus Dallia; species Dallia pectoralis. The sequence continues at coordinate 11,640,783 of CM055749.1, read as the reverse complement.
TTTTGTCAAATTTTCCCTAACTCAAATCACGAATGCTTTCAATGCTTCAGGACACATAAAAGGCTAAAATTCTAACCGACTAACAGTGTCTCGTTAAAATTGTCTTATAAACTGAATTGTCTGTGGACATGTTGCGCTGACATTTAGGGCAATTTCGATATTTTAGAAAATCACGTTACAGTCGCGGGCTATAGTGCCGCGCTGGTCAAATCTCGTTTTTTGCAGGCACTTAATACAGGTCGTTTGAGATCAAACGACTTGACGACAACAAAACTATTTGTCCTTGTCTGATCGTTTCAGCCCTAAGTGAGTGTGAAGTTGAACCAAGGACAACTCGGAGCAGAACTAAAGCAACAGTTCAATAGTGATGAATCTGAAATGTGAATTGTTACAGGAGCTGGAGTGTGCTGTCTCTGTAGAGGATGACAACAGACAGGAGTGGACGTTCACTCTCTATGACTTTGACAACAACGGCAAGGTCACCAGAGAGGTAAGGGCCTTGTGCATCTGAGCAAATACATCGCACATATGTTCACGTTTACCCAGAGTCTCATACATTCCTCTCTCTGCCTTTTCACACCATTTGATTTTCCTTTTTAGTCAGACACTAATTTTGTTAGAATTGAGCGCATCGTTTTGAAATGGCACCCAGAGTATGAAAGCCTCTTAGACACACAACACACTTTTAACTGCTACTTTAGAAGCATCTGTACTTTGTGTCACGTAGCTATGTGTTTTCTTTCTAATGGATATACTAATGATAGCAAAAGTAACAAACTACAGCATATTTGTTAGGCTAGATTGTTCAGTGTGAAATCAGGCCCCACGCGGACAGACAGGCCCCCACGCGGACAGACAGGCCCCCACGCGGACAGACAGGCCCCCACGCGGACAGACAGGCCCCCACGCGGACAGACAGGCCCCCACGCGGACAGACAGGCCCCCACGCGGACAGACAGGCCCCCACGCGGACAGACAGGCCCCCACGCGGACAGACAGGCCCCCACGCGGACAGACAGGCCCCCACGCGGACAGACAGGCCCCCACGCGGACAGACAGGCCCCCACGCGGACAGACAGGCCCCCACGCGGACAGACAGGCCCCCACGCGGACAGACAGGCCCCCACGCGGACAGACAGACAGGCCCCACGCGGACAGACAGACAGGCCCCACGCGGACAGACAGACAGGCCCCACGCGGACAGACAGACAGGCCCCACGCGGACAGACAGACAGGCACCCCGCGGGCCGACAGACAGGCCCCCAGCCGGAAGACAGACAGGCCCCACGCGGACAGACAGACAGGCCCCACGCGGACAGACAGACAGGCCCCACGACGGACAGACAGACCGACAGGCCCCACGCGGACAGACAGACCGACAGGCCCCACGCGGACAGACAGACCGACAGGCCCCACGCGGACAGACAGACCGACAGGCCCCACGCGGACAGACAGACCGACAGGCCCCACGCGGACAGACAGACCGACAGGCCCCACGCGGACAGACAGACAGACAGGCCCCACGCGGACAGACAGACAGACAGGCCCCACGCGGACAGACAGACCGACAGGCCCCACGCGGACAGACAGACCGACAGGCCCCACGCGGACAGACAGACCGACAGGCCCCACGCGGACAGACAGACCGACAGGCCCCACGCGGACAGACAGACCGACAGGCCCCACGCGGACAGACAGACAGACAGGCCCCACGCGGACAGACAGACAGACAGGCCCCACGCGGACAGACAGACAGACAGGCCCCACGCGGACAGACAGACAGACAGGCCCCACGCGGACAGACAGACAGACAGGCCCCACGCGGACAGACAGACAGACAGACAGGCCCCACGCGGACAGACAGACAGACAGACAGGCCCCACGCGGACAGACAGACAGACAGGCCCCACGCGGACAGACAGACAGACAGGCCCCACGCGGACAGACAGACAGACAGGCCCCACGCGGACAGACAGACAGACAGGCCCCACGCGGACAGACAGACAGACAGGCCCCACGCGGACAGACAGACAGACAGGCCCCACGCGGACAGACAGACAGACAGGCCCCACGCGGACAGACAGACAGACAGGCCCCACGCGGACAGACAGACAGACAGGCCCCACGCGGACAGACAGACAGACAGGCCCCACGCGGACAGACAGACAGACAGGCCCCACGCGGACAGACAGACAGACAGGCCCCACGCGGACAGACAGACAGACAGGCCCCACGCGGACAGACAGACAGACAGGCCCCACGCGGACAGACAGACAGACAGGCCCCACGCGGACAGACAGACAGACAGGCCCCACGCGGACAGACAGACAGACAGGCCCCACGCGGACAGACAGACAGACAGGCCCCACGCGGACAGACAGACAGACAGGCCCCACGCGGACAGACAGACAGACAGGCCCCACGCGGACAGACAGACAGACAGGCCCCACGCGGACAGACAGACAGACAGGCCCCACGCGGACAGACAGACAGACAGGCCCCACGCGGACAGACAGACAGACAGGCGGACAGACACAGACAGGCCCCACGCGGACAGACAGACAGACAGGCCCCACGCGGACAGACAGACAGACAGGCCCCACGCGGACAGACAGACAGACAGGCCCCACGCGGACAGACAGACAGACAGGCCCCACGCGGACAGACAGACAGACAGGCCCCACGCGGACAGACAGACAGACAGGCCCCACGCGGACAGACAGACAGACAGGCCCCACGCGGACAGACAGACAGACAGGCCCCACGCGGACAGACAGACAGACAGGCCCCACGCGGACAGACAGACAGACAGGCCCCACGCGGACAGACAGACAGACAGGCCCCACGCGGACAGACAGACAGACAGGCCCCACGCGGACAGACAGACAGACAGGCCCCACGCGGACAGACAGACAGACAGGCCCCACGCGGACAGACAGACCGACAGGCCCCACGCGGACAGACAGACCGACAGGCCCCACGCGGACAGACAGACAGACAGGCCCCACGCGGACAGACAGACAGACAGGCCCCACGCGGACAGAACACACTATTTGATTAATAGTTCTAGTCTCCTACTGATGGTCCTTTGGCCTTTGTTCTAAAAAAAAATGTAATGCCGGTTCAAAAGGTGTTGTGTCTGCATTTAAAAACCTGTAATGTTGCAAACAAGCGTCATAGTGGATAGTGAGTTTGTCTGAAAAGGTGTTTTTCTATTTCAGCAAAGGTCAACTAGGAAACGCATCAAGGACACGTTGTTTGCTTTTTTTCTTCTCTGCAATAGATGGCCGGCCTCTTTTGCCTGGTAAAGATCTGAGCAGTGTAGTCAGAGAGGCCTGCATTTTGTTTTGTTGAAATGGTGTGAGGAGACTGAAGCCGTCCTCTGTGTGGTTGAATGGTTGGATCTCCAGTTTCTTTGGCATGGTCCATGGCCCCGAGGCCTGTGAGACGGCAGGCAGCAGCTCGCAGCCTTCTTCTCCAGATCCCTTTATTTCTTCACACATATGAAAAAATGGAGACAAAAATGATACCGGAGGCCTTTTTCATGTCTGAGCTTTTGAAACGGTATCTGGAGCCAAAACCGAAAGCGCTGATAATAGGCCTTTATCTAACAGTCAGACAGAGGCAATACGAAGGCAGGCAGTTGGACTATTTAGAGAGAGAAACAGAGCGAGCAAGCCTTAGTAGGCACAAAAAGCTCCCTGATTTCTGAGGATTTTGTGAACCCGTTTTGTGAACACCTCTTGTTTAAATGTGGTAATTTACCTTCAGAAGAATAGTACTCTGAACACTTGAAATATATAAACTCACTGTTCTTGATCCATCTTTGGATCCACCTCTCTTTCTGAACAGGCTTAAGCTGGTTTAGATATTGTATTTATGCTCTATGCTCTACTGTCTTAGCGGGCGGATGTTATTCCTCTGTCTTTCTCCTATTCTTTCCTATTCCTTCGTTGTGTCTCAGTCTGACGTCTAGCCCTGAGGCAAAGGTCTGTATTATTGGCCCTCAGCAACACGACATGAAAAGATAAAGAACGAGAGGTAGTAACTCGTTTTAAAAGCTCTTCCTTGAACCGATTCCACCATTAAAAATCCTTGAGAGAGTGAGAGAAAGTGAAAATAATGGAAGAGTTGAACCGAGCTGCTACGGGGTAATAAGCTGAGGATCACTTCTCGTCCCACCTCACCGACATCGATTGAAATCGTTCACCCCACCTTTGTCCTTCCTGATTACTTTACACGATCAAAATAAAGCAACTGACAAGCCGGCATGTTCATCTCCCTCCCTGTTCTGTCTGCATGTAACACACACACTTACACCCCGGTAACTGGATTGTCAGCGTGTGTACTACCTCTGACTTTCTCTCTCTCTCACCTTTACCTCAGGACATCACAAGCCTGCTTCACACCATCTATGAGGTGGTGGACGCGTCAGTCAACCACTCCCCCAGTAGCAGCAAGACACTGCGGGTCAAGCTCTCTGTGGCCCCCGATTCCAGTCAGCGCTGGAGGAGTTGTGCTCCGGGCCCTGCAGGTAACCACTAGGATGGGGACGGAAGCGGACCGAGGAGCTGAGGGAGATAAAGGAGGAGGTAGAGGGTGAAAAGTGAAGAGGAACAGGACATGAGAAATGTGGAGGGGTTGAGCAAAGGAAGACGAGGTAGAGAGGGAGCAGGGTACTTAGGACTCATCTACGTGACTGCTATGCTGTCAGTACATCCAGAGGCTTGTTTGTTGTCATGCGGAAAGGCATCTGCTACAGAGTACTAGCAAACATCATGTCTCTCTGCCTGTCTCACCATCTCTGTCTGCCTGTCTCTCCATCTCTGTTTGTATGTCTTTCTCTGTCTGTCTGTCTCTTATCTCTGTCTGTCTGTCTGTCTGTCTGTCTCTTATCTCTGTCTGTCTGTCTCTTATCTCTGTCTGTCTCTTATCTCTGTCTGTCTGTCTGTCTCGTATCTCTGTCTGTCTGACTCTTATCTCTGTCTGCCTGTCTCTCCATCTCTGTATGCTTGTCTCTCTCTCTCGCTCTCTCTCTCTCTCTCTCTCTCTCTGTCGGCCTGTCTCTCCATTTCTCAAAAACAATAGGGTTCATTTTTAATGATGGGAGTAGTGAGAGAGCCAAGAGAGCCCCCCCAGTGCCTTCAAGAACTCTGAAAGAGTCCTTTTGAAAGCCCCATCCATTTTCCTTTTACTCTATACATGTTTTCTTCTTCTCCAACCCCCCACTTCTCAGTGCTGTCGGGACAATACATTCGTAACTTCTGTAACTGACTTGGTAAACAAGTACTGAGAAAATAAGGAAAAGAAAAACCAACAACAACCTGTTTGTTTATGTCCTGTTGTTGTGGTTATTTATAACTGTCAAAGGATTCAAAACCTGCAGATTTTGAAAGCAAATGGCTGGCTGTCGTCATAATCTTTCACTACGATAGATATTGCTTCATAAATACACTCTGGGTTGTATTTTTTTATGTTTTTCATGTCTTATATGAGACCTGTAGTTAAGAATAGAATAAATGAAGCATTGTTGTTTTTCTTCTTACACTGTACAGTAGATCTTCAAAGTGAAAGGCTGTGAACAAAGGATTCTTTCTTCTTAGAGAAATAGGCCTGTGTTGTGTGACGGTTTTAGTGAGTGTGTGTGTGTGTGTGTGTGTGCTCTATGTTTTCAGCTCTCTTTGATAATGTCCTGCTTTCTCTCTCTTTCAGACACGCCACACCCCAGAACCAAGACTGACAAGTGCATTGAAGACTCAAAGAGTGCAGAGAAGAAGTACCGAGCCCTCCTCAGGTACATGTTCTACAGCCTGGATCAAGGTTCTACATCACGTACATCTATGACACCAATAAAGCACCTGTTACAAAACAAACTGTATATGATTTGCTATAATGTTTGGTGTCCCTTTAGGCGCCATCACACTGTCCAGCAGCAGGCCTTAAACCAGTCGGCCCTAACCCAGCCGGCTCTACCCCAGCAGACCCTAGCACAGCAAGCCCCAACACAACAGGCCTTAACCCAGCATGTGCAGAGTCAAGGTTGCCAGCGCCACTGTGTGGATGAGAACCTGGAGCGCAGGAACCACTATCTAGACTTGGCAGGTATCGAGAACTACACATCCCGCTTTGGAGCAGGTGAGCTGGCTTGGGCGGGCAGTGCCAGGGATGTAGAGGGCCAGTGGGGCCTGTGGTTAAGGGGCGTTGATAGAGAGACGGCAATAGTAGCACACTCCTTTGAAGCTCTGTCCAGATATAGAAAGGCGTTTATTACTTTAGCACCTGTTTGGAAATTACCTACAAAGAAATATGTATTGAAATAGGTATTGAGGTGCTAATTTTAAGCTTTATGAGTGTAGAATTTATGTATTTCAATAGAGTTATCAGTTTCTACGCCACAGCTCCACAGCACAGTGTGGGTTATTATCCATAACTGTATCTGTCTACTCCACAGCACAGTGTGGGTTATTATCCATAACTGTATCTGTCTACTCCACAGCACAGTGTGGGTTATTATCCATAACTGTATCTGTCTACTCCACAGCACAGTGTGGGTTATTATCCATAACTGTATTTGTCTACTCCACAGCACAGTGTGGGTTATTATCCATAACTGTATCTGTCTACTCCACAGCACAGTGTGGGTTATTATCCATAACTGTATCTGTCTACTCCACAGCACAGTGTGGGTTATTATCCATAACTGTATCTGTCTACTCCACAGCTCCCAACACAGAGCCTGTGAAGGCAGAGCCACAGACTCGTCCATCGAACCAGAGCAGGTCTCGCTCTCATGAACCAGAGAACGGTCAATCCTACTCCCACCACCACCGCCGCTCGCAGGTGGCCATGGACAGCAGTGCCATCCCAGGCCCGGACACCTCGTGTCCCCCGCGACCAAGCAAGGACTTGGGTAAACACGCCCTGCGCTCACCTAAGTCACATGGCCGCACCCCCAACACACAAACTGCCGCCGGCAGAGTGATGAGGAGTAGGGGGGCTCCACCACCCCCGGCCCTGCCCAGTCAGACCCCACCTCACCAGTTCTCGGCTCCCTACCGCAGGCACAAGCAGAGGGCCAGGGAGGGCCAGCAGCAGTACCGGGCCCTGGGGCCTGTTGTGGAGAAGGAGCAGGTGCAGGACCTGCCCAGTGTGTTGCTATATGAAGGAGGGCTGGCCCAGATGGTTCAGAGGCATGAGCACCATCATCACCATGAACACCACCACCACTACCACCACTTCTACCAGTCCTGAGAGCCCAACTGCTATCCTCTGCTTTGCGGACCCCAACCCCAGAACCCACCCTCCGCCCCACACTACGGCCAGTACACTCTGTAGTCAGGCCGCTCCCACAGCACGGCCAGTACACTCTAGTCAGGCCCCTCCCACAGCACGGCCAGCACACTCTGTAGTCAGGCCGCTCCCACAGCACGGCCAGTAGACTCTGAAGACAGGCCCCTCCCACAACACAGCCAGTAGACTCTGAAGACAGGCCCCTCCCACAACACGGCCAGTAGACTCTGAAGACAGGCCCCTCCCACAACACGGCCAGTAGACTCTGAAGACAGGCCCCTCCCACAACACGGCCAGTAGACTCTGAAGACAGGCCCCTCCCACAACACGGCCAGTAGACTATAAAGAAAGGCCCCTCCCACACAGCACAACTACAGCACAGCCAAAGCTGTGTCATTGTTAAGAGAAGCTGGAGTTCTTCTAAAGAAACAGAAAGTTTCATGGACTTCAGGCGTCATAGTGACCATTATCCAGGAGCCAAACGGAACGTCTGAGAACCACAGAAGAAGAAAATATGTGTTAAATATTCTAGGACTGTAACACTTCAGAGTACTCGGCTCCCCTCCCTCTGTTTTCTACACTGATGGACTAATTTACTTCATGATGTCATGCTAGCATCAGAATGGGCTCTTTAGGTGAAGAATTAAGGGCTGTGCTTGGAGGATTGTGATGTACTGTATAAAGAAAATTATATGTGAAGGAAAAAATTGTTATAATATACAGATGCTTGTTTGCGAGAGAGAGCATGTGTGTATTTTGTGCTTGTGTCCATATGAGAAAGAATGTGTGCATACCGTATATGTAAGAGGATATTTTGATGTGTACATACCGTATGTGTGAGAGGATATTCTAATGTGTACATACCGTATGTGTGAGAGGATATTTAGTGTGTTCATACCGTTTATGTGAGATGATATTCCTGTGTTCATTGTATGTGTCAAAGGATATTTTAGTGTGTGTGTATAGTGTGTGAGAGGATATTCTAGTGTGTATGTATATTGTGTGAGAGGATATTCTAGTGTGTGTGTATAGTGTGTGAGAGGATGTTCTAGTGTGTGTGTATAGTGTGTGAGAGGCTATTCTAGTGTGTGTGTTAGTATCTATGTATATTGTATGAGAGGATATTCTAGTGTGTGTGTATAGTGTGTGAGAGGATATTCTAGTGTGTGTGTATAGTGTGTGAGAGGATGTTCTAGTGTGTGTGTATAGTGTGTGAGAGGATATTCTAGTGTGTGTGTAGTGTGTGAGAGGATATTCTAGTGTGTATGTGTTATACTGTGTGAGAGGATGTTCTAGTGTGTGTGTATAGTGTGTGAGAGGATATTCTAGTGTGTATGTGTTATACTGTGTGAGAGGATGTTCTAGTGTGTGTGTATAGTGTGTGAGAGGATGTTCTAGTGTGTGTGTATAGTGTGTGAGAGGATGTTCTAGTGTGTGTGTATAGTGTGTGAGAGGATGTTCTAGTGTGTGTGTATAGTGTGTGAGAGGATGTTCTAGTGTGTGTGTATAGTGTGTGAGAGGATGTTCTAGTGTGTGTGTGAAAGGATATTCTAGTGTGTGTGTATAGTGTGTGAGAGGATATTCTAGTGTGTGTGTGAGAGGATGTTCTAGTGTGTGTGTATAGTGTGTGAGAGGATATTCTAGTGTGTGTGTGAGAGGATGTTCTAGTGTGTGTGTATAGTGTGTGAGAGGATATTCTAGTGTGTGTGTATAGTGTGTGAGAGGATGTTCTAGTGTGTGTGTATACTTTGTGATAGGATGTTCTAGTGTGTGTGTATAGTGTGTGAGAGGATATTCTAGTGTGTGTGTATAGTGTGTGAGAGGATGTTCTAGTGTGTGTGTATACTGTGTGAGAGGATGTTCTAGTGTGTGTGTATAGTGTGTGAGAGGATGTTCTAGTGTGTGTGTATAGTGTGTGAGAGGCTATTCTAGTGTGTGTGTTAGTGTCTATGTATAGTTTGTGAGAGGATATTCTAGTGTGTGTGTGAAAGGATATTCTAGTGTGTGTGTATAGTGTGTGAGAGGATGTTCTAGTGTGTGTGTATAGTGTGTGAGAGGATATTCTAGTGTGTGTGTATAGTGTGTGAGAGGATATTCTAGTGTGTGTGTGAGAGGATGTTCTAGTGTGTGTGTATAGTGTGTGAGAGGATATTCTAGTGTGTGTGTATAGTGTGTGAGAGGATATTCTAGTGTGTGTGTATAGTGTGTGAGAGGATGTTCTAGTGTGTGTGTATAGTGTGTGAGAGGATATTCTAGTGTGTGTGTATAGTGTGTGAGAGGATATTCTAGTGTGTGTGTATACTGTGTGAGAGGATGTTCTAGTGTGTGTGTATAGTGTGTGAGAGGATATTCTAGTGTGTGTGTATAGTGTGTGAGAGGATATTCTAGTGTGTGTGTATAGTGTGTGAGAGGATATTCTAGTGTGTGTGTATAGTGTGTGAGAGGATATTCTAGTGTGTGTGTATAGTGTGTGAGAGGATATTCTAGTGTGTGTGTATAGTGTGTGAGAGGATATTCTAGTGTGTGTGTATACTGTGTGAGAGGATGTTCTAGTGTGTGTGTATAGTGTGTGAGAGGATATTCTAGTGTGTGTGTTATAGTGTGTGAAAGGATATTCTAGTGTGTATGTATAGTGTGTGAGATGATATTATAGTGTGTGAGAGGCCATTATAGTGTGTGTGTGTGTGTGTGTGTCTAGTGTGTGAGAACGTGTTCCTTGTGACGCCCCTGTTGCCACTGAAGACCACTTGAAAAGCACTTGTCGGTGCTGTTGCATTGGAGACACTTTGGGCTGTCAGAACAGAGGACAGACGGGCATCAGATGACTAAACCATCTGCCTCCCAGTTCTCGCATGCAATACAGGACAATCCCTGAGAGAGACACGACGACAGGATTGACACAATATATATATATATATCTGTTAAAATAGAAAACGACCATCCGCTGCTACCTCTGGCATCATCATCATCATGATTATTGTTTTCAGGATTTATGTGATTATGACACAATCTGCAGGCGTGTCGTGGTGAAACTCTGCTACATATTATTCCCTGCACATTGTATGTTTAACACTTATAACGTTGATACACGTATAATGTTCTTATCAACGTTAGAAGCAGTATTATTTCAACGGTGTGCTGGTATGAACATTTTTAAGCTATTTTAATACTCTCCGAAAATACAACTCTGACTCGCCCTCGTACCACACAACATTATTTCACTGTGTTCACCTTCTGAGTCTTTTGCCGGTTCCAACACTCTGGGCTTTGTGCATTGGAACTGGAGATGCGTGATGTTTGCCAATCCACAACGGTCCTCTACTCATCCAGGTCCAGTTGTAGGTAGGCGCATGACTGTCTTGGGTCTCCTCGTGGCATTCCCCTGTCCCCAGCTGTCAGCATCCCCTTCACCAGTCCGGCATCAGACCATTTGTCCCCAAATGATCAACAAGATTTTGTTTATGACTCTGGCTGGGCGGGCAGGCCGGGGTGGAGGCTTTCAGCTGTCCGTCTCATTCCTCTGGTGCTAGGTGACACCAGACCCAGACCATAACTCACCCTGCTGTCATGGACTGGCTACTCCTACCTCACAGGACTTCTCATATACAATCCCATCATTGGTAAAACGTTTGAGCCCTACGCTATCTTCACCATAGAGACAGCTTACAGGTTACAGATTTGTCTTTATCTAGGTTCCACAAGCTCATCTGGTCAGGGAAAATGTCAATATTTGACCTAGCTACTGGCTACAGGAGCAGGTGTGAGAAGTTTAAGAATTTATTGAACTTAACACCGGGTGTGTGGCCCTCAAAATCAATATTCCACGTGTGTTGAGAGTATAGAGACTTGCCTACTGGTCTTCTGAAGTGTGCATTTTGGGTCAGTTGCAGGAATCCAATACATTCCAGTCCAGTACCCAGCTGCATCGCTGGCTTCCCCTACACAGCTGCAGACAGTCCATTAGCAGATGCAACCGTCAAGCTAGCACCCCCACAGGACATTGTCACCAACCCCCCAGGGGGAACACAGCTGCGCCCCATTCCAAGCCCCCTGAGACGCCTTCCTCCCTGGAGCCTCTGCCTGGCATTGGCATCTGTCTGTCTGGCCTGCCAGCACCCTGTCTGACTAACCCATAACAACAGTATATCGCCCTACACCACAGCAACACTGGGGATAAACAGTAGAGGTGTTGATTGTAGAACCTGCCCCTAGGATATTGGTAATGAAAATGGCTGCCAATACAGACAGACCAGACCTCTTTTCATGGTGGTCCTCACTGTGCATGGATTGGGTGTAAACGCGCGTGCCTGTGTGAATTCTGAGGAAGGTTGTCTCAATGGCTGTTCTGCTTCACGAGAAAATGTGCAAACCGCAGAAAAAAACAACCAAACACCTCCAAATTAAACCAGTTTGGTTAGGCTGACCTAGTGACCCAGCAGAGTGGGCAGCTGAGTGACACCAGACATGGCCAATGGGGGTTTGCGTTCTGCATCTGTGTTCCCCTCAGTTAAACGTCCGATCTCTTCACCATCTTGACTCATTGGCACATAGGCTACTGTAGATAACTGGTGCCTTGTGTTTCTATAGTACGGTATTAGTGAGACTGGGTCTGCCACTTGAACACATATCTATGGTGTGTCTAAATTGGAACCCTATTCCCCAGTGCACAACAAGGAGGGCACATGTTGGCATTTACATTTCTACTACAGTTCTCCACAGTGAATCGTCCTTATCTGTCAACGTGTTCCATTTCAGTATTCACACCCAACACCCCTGCTCCTTTATGTATTCCACCACTATGTTATGTTTTGTTTGCTTTATGAATTTACTTTTTTTAACTAATGTAAATTGTATATGGACTGCAGAAAGATTATACCGTTGTTGTAGAAGGAGTACGCTTATTTATAATAATTGAATGACTGAGGGAATATATAGTTATATACAAAGTCTGCCATGCAATTACAACTGCCTACTATTTTGTCACTTGTCCACACTATGTCCACACTATGTCCACACTATGTCCACACTATGTCCACACTATGTCCACACTATGTCTACACTATGTCCACACTATGTCCACACTATGTCCACACTATGTCCACACTATGTCCACACTATGTCCACACTATGTCCACAACTTGTCTTTCTTTACCTCTCTTCTTTCAGTTCTTGTCACTTGTAAATGAACCATGTCTAGCAGTAGCCGTTCACCCTCTCCATAGCAGACATGCATACGCTCCTTTCTTATCTCTAATGTATATTTATGATTTTGTTTAGTTCATATAGATGTTTTTTTAATTAATTCCTTTATTTATTTATCAGCGGAACTGTGCCAGGGGAGATTCCCATTCATTAAAGTATGAACCTGTTTCCCAAAATATGTTTGCTGAATTCACTTCCTGTAGATCTGTTCTGTGCTGCTGCTGTGGGTACCGGTATATGTATGAACATCAGGTGTGTGTGTGTGTGTGTGTGTACGTGTACGTGCGTGTCTGATATATGTTTATGCATGTGTGTTTGCATTTTACGATGCATGTAAATTATGAGAATGTGCCCAAATAATCTATTTTCCGGATTTCTTTAATGTATTACATTTGTACATATATTTGGATGAATAAATTGACTATACTAGCCAATAACTTAATATCTTGCAAAATCCTTTATATTTATTCCATATTTTGTTCATAAATGGAGGGTGTACGTGTACCGCATCGTGTTAAAATACAAACGATCGGTACATACAGAGGAAATGAACAGAACAACAAAATGCCAAATAGAGTATATACATTACAGTTGCATTGAATAACCACACTCTTGTTAGTTTCTTTTTAGGAGTGAGGTGTTGGCGCCTGATATATAAAATGTATGATGGCATGGTGTTCACTAGAGGGCAGGTTACTTTCGGAAGAGCTGGTGTCGAATAATGAGGTGAGGTAGAGGCAGGATATTCTTCCAAAGATTGTAAAATATGTATTTTCCCCAGTGAGTCTGGTGTTGTGTGTCAGTGGTTCTATGGGGTGCAGAGGGAGGCAGGCAGAGCGGATAATCACATTTGTGGCGTTTTATTTCATACAACAAGACACGTAAATATCCCCGCTAATAGCGAACTCGGAACAGCTGTGCACAATTCAAAACAAACCACCGGAAAACAGGACGTGCACCGCAAAATTCCCTCGAGTGGGAACCTAGCGTTCACCACTAGTGTCAGTGTGTGGCGAGGGCCAGTTGACCAGACCATTAAGGTTACTGTGTTCAGTGTTGAAGGGGGCGTGGATGATAAACCAGATGGCAGTGTGGTAAATTACATAACATTGAAAGAATCAGTGTTTCAGTGGTAAGTCTCAACTGTGTCACCGTTGTCCAGGATTGGAAGTCACACTTATCATTGTGGGTTTTAGCATGCCTTATTGTAGAACAATGAAACCAATTCTGGATTTAACTGTAGACTAAAAGTGGCCCATATGGGTATGTAATGAATGAGCAGTCAATCCGTATACCAAAGTATTTTTTGCTGTCAAAACAAACTCTTGACTCTGACCCATGTGTAGAAAGGATGTTTGGAGAATTTCGCAGATTTTAAGTGACCAGACTATTGAGATTTGCCTCCCTAACTGCAATAGTCTGTAGCCAACTATTTACAGAAAAAGTTTCTACAAGTCTGCAATCAGAGGCAACAGGCTTTTCACTGCATTTTAAGCCTTTTAACTTACTTTTAGGTATATGGATTGTAACACAATAAAGGGCCTTAATTATGATTGGTCCTAATTTAGACTGGCCAGACTGGGTTGTTGTAGTGTGGTCAGCACAGTGTTCCGTAATGGGCCAGTTGTATGAAGGTAAAACGGCGACATAAGTTTTTTTCTTGTAATTGGTTTTTTTCTTTTGAAACTCGTTTTGTACTTAGGTTTTCTTTCTTGTAATAGTTTTTTTTCTTTTGAAACTCGTTTTGTACTTAGGTTTTCTTTCTTGTAATTGTTTTTTTTCTTTTGAAACTCGTTTTGTACAAAAGTTTTTCTTTCTTGTAATAGGTTTTGTACAAAAAACCAACGCGCAGAGTTTTGTCACTAAAATTCCACCAGCACTGTGACAAAAGTTTTTCTTTCTTGTTAATCAGTCTGTGCCCAAACGTTTCACTGCGTTTCCAAACAGAAACCCCAAACGTATTCTGACCAATGAACGGATAGCTATCTTAGCGTGGCACTTTGAACTTCAACCAAAACTTCAACCAAAAGGAGGAAAAAAGCCAAGCAAGTAAAACTTATTTTCATGTCCATGCAGTATTAAATAAAATAATATTTTAATTATTACTGAATGGACATGAAAATACGATTATGTAAAACGTATTTTCATGTCCATGCAATATTAAATAAAATAATATAAAATAATATTTTAATTACTACTGCATGGACATGAAAATACGTTTTACATAATCGAAAACTTACTTGAGGTAACAGATGCTGACCATGCCGAGCCATGGCTTTTCTTCTACCCTTTGCAAGGAGTAACGATTGGTTGAAGTTCAAAGGGCCACGCTAAGATAGCTATCCGTTCATTGGTCAGAATACGTTTGGGGTTTCTGTTTGGAAACGCAGTGAAACGTTTGGGCACAGACTGATTTACAAGAAAGAAAAACTTTTGTCACAGTGCTGGTGGAATATTAGTGACAAAACTCTGCGCGTTGGTTTTTTGTACAAAACCTATTACAAAGAAAAACTTTTGTACAAAACGAGTTTCAAAAGAAAAAAACGAATTACAAGAAAGAAAAACTTTTGTACAAAACGAGTTTCAAAAGAAAAAAAACAATTACAAGAAAGAAAACCTAAGTACAAAACGAGTTTCAAAAGAAAAAAAACAATTACAAGAAAAAAACTTATGTCACTGTTTTACCTTCATACAGTTGGAGAACGGGTTTGGTCGTCTGCATTAAGGTGGACAAGTCTGTTACCAGCAGAGAGTCTGTGGGTCGACCCAGGCTAGACCGTTCTCTCACAACCCTAGGTTGTTGAGGCTAATAATGACCATGAGATGCCTGACACAACCAAAGACTTACTGGTGTGTCTGTGTTGATGTTTTTAGTACTGCATGTGTTTGTACTTCCATAATGCTGCCTGTGCGTTAGTTTGATGTGCCTGGTGGTAACATGTGGAAATGTACAGGGAGGAGGACGCTAGAGAGGCGACCGGAGGATCCACCCTACCCTGCCACATGGAGCCTTGGTGGGATCCCAAATACCCATCATGCCACGCTCTCTGCATGCACACACTGATATGCAGCTTAAGCCTTTATCTTTCATTGGGACAAACGCCGTGTCCGTGATTCTCGTCAACGCGATGTGCCTTTCACAAATACTGCCTATTTATATCAGTGTTTGGGGGAATCTGCATCATATAAACAGGGTTTGTCCCATCAACATTGACACATCAAACCGCAACAGTTCCAGAGCTCGTTCTATTCATGTTACCTTTCAATACATCAATGACATCCCCGGCTGGGTCTTCGTAGAGGCGCGTCATACTGTTCTAGCCGTGAGTGGGTATGAAAACCAAAGCAATATCTAAGATAACTCTCAAAGTCATTCGTATGATTTGGGGATTTCTTTGATGCTTTTTATACTTCCTGATATGATCCTGGGCAAGCAGAGAAAATTAGAACGGCATATTCTAAGCAAATTGACTTGTCTGTTCCACTGTGTTTTTCTTTTCCTACTGCGTGAGTCTAACTCTGCCAATCCTATCAGTGCATAGTGGTACAGACAGGTTGGGGAGAGAGATATCACCACAGGAATAATTTGATTGACCACAGGTCAATATCTGGAACTGTTGCGTCACTGTAAGACATCATGTATGGGTTCTTGTTCTGTGTGCTTGTCTCTGTCTCCTTATGGTGGTTGTTCATATCGTTTTGTCCTGGTACTTTTCCGTTCCCCCATGTCACTATTTTCCCGCCCTTGCTCACCTGTTGTCGTTTAGTCCTCGGTTATGTCTGTATATAAGCTCCCCAGTGTCTCTTGTGTTTGTTGGTTCACTGTTTCTTGTTCCGGTTCCCCAAGTAAGTCTGTCTCTCGTATATTTATGTTTCCCTGTACCTGTTCTGAGTGTTTTATTCAGTTCAGTGTTATGTTTTGTTATTGGCCCACATGCCGTTGTTGTTTTCAGCACTAGTGTGTGTAGTTTATTTATAATTAATTAGTATTTAGCCCTATCCCTGCACCCTTCCGTCTGTTCCTGTTGAACTTGCACCTGCTTCCATCATCTTCAACTCTCAACCCCATGCCAACCACGTGATCACGCTACTGACATTGCCAAGCTTCACATTAAAAAATGGTTCCTTAAAAATGGAAAGCTGCCATACATACAGTACCTGTCACCATCTCTAGTGGATGGAAAGCTGCCATACATACAGTACCTGTCACCATCTCTAGAGGATAGAAAGCAGCCATACATACAGTACCTGTCACCATCTCTAGTGGAAAGAAAGCAGCCATACATACAGTACCTGTCACCATCTCTAGTGGATAGAAAGCAGCCATACATACAGTACCTGTCACCATCTCTAGAGGATAGAAAGCAGCCATACATACAGTACCTGTCACCATCTCTAGAGGATAGAAAGCAGCCATACATACAGTACCTGTCACCATCTCTAGAGGATAGAAAGCTGCCATACATACAGTACCTGTCACCATCTCTAGTGGATGGAAAGCAGCCATACATACAGTACCTGTCACCATCTCTAGAGGATAGAAAGCAGCCATACATACAGTACCTGTCACCATCTCTAGTGGATAGAAAGCAGCCATACATACAGTACCTGTCACCATCTCTAGTGGATAGAAAGCAGCCATACATACAGTACCTGTCACCATCTCTAGAGGATAGAAAGCAGCCATACATACAGTACCTGTCACCATCTCTAGTGGATGGAAAGCAGCCATACATACAGTACCTGTCACCATCTCTAGAGGATAGAAAGCAGCCATACATACAGTACCTGTCACCATCTCTAGTGGAAAGAAAGCAGCCATACATACAGTACCTGTCACCATCTCTAGTGGATAGAAAGCTGCCATACATACAGTACCTGTCACCATCTCTAGTGGATAGAAAGCAGCCATATATACAGTACCTGTCACCATCGCTAGTGGATAAAGGCAATGATTCAACATGAGCACAAAATTGAATATTTTATATCTTAAAATATTTTCTTGCTTTCCAGATAATTCATAAACTGCCATGTGCAATTATGGAACATTTTCATCTTCTTCTCTGGTGCCCTGCTTAATTGGAAGTGGGAGTTGAGACTGTTCGGAGGGGGTTGAAGAACCCTATCTTGTTGTTGCTTAAAGACGTAGAAGCAATTGACTCAAATGAGGAGAAATGAAAGGGTGCCCATATGTGTTCTCTGTGCTTTGGCTTCAGCAGATATGCAGCGAGAGCTTTGAAGTGCGGATTGGCCCAGTGGGGTGCTAGCTTCTGTAGAGACGAGATGCTAAACGCTACAGATGAGAAGGACGCAAGGAACTTGATTATCAATACAGGAGCAAAAAGGAAAAAGCAAATCCAATGATAATGTACATCTGTTCCGGCGTATTTATGGGTTTAGATATTTTCATGGAAGATAAGGTGGCCTTTTTATTAACACGGCATCTCTAAACTTCAAAGACCTAGATTCACAGGATAATGCAAATGATTGGAATATGTCGGTTTCTGCCGACTCAAGAGCATGAAAAGAAAGAAAAAGAAAATGAAAGCTAATTGGTGTGGCAGCCTTTTATGTTAAAAAAAATAAAACCACTTCAAGTTCACAAAAATTAAGAAAGGATCTGACAATGTGTTCAAGTTCTGGCCGTCTGCCCCTTTAGTAAGTCACTTGCAATGAATATCACTTTTACATTGTGTTGACATTTGCACTGGGCCATGATCATTACCACGTGATGGCATTGGCTGGATTAAACTGTAATAACTCAGTGGACATGTGATGAGACGTCAGTCTCTCCGAGATTGTCCTTGTTTTATTAAACTGTACCAAATATCTTTGCAGAAAAAAATCCCTTTGCAAGTTACATAAATATTAGGGGAACCAAGCTTCACCCTTGCTTTTGAAAGATTCAGCAGAACCGGTAAAGGGGAGTAATGTTTTTTGCTGCAGTATGTATTGTAGCTCTTGTCAGTCTTAAATTTAAAAGTAACGTATGTTTTTAAAATCTTCATCGGGATCAACAAAGTTGTTAAAATGTTTATATCCAGAGACTTTTTTTAATTTATGATGTCATCTATTCTTACCAAGTGTAAAAAGGAAAGAAGACTCCAGCAGCTTGGTTTGGGCTGTGAAGCATGCAGAAGCCTAAACTTGTGTTTTCAGTATTTGGTTAAATCTGCGAAGGAAGGACTTGCAGCGGACCATATATCTGCAAATGAAGGACTTTACAGAGACCGAGAAAACATAACAGGGGTTAAATATTAAGAAGAATCCTTAGCTGGCGATGAACACAGAAGCCAGCCTACTCCATCCAAAAAGTTGCTACATTGGTTTTAGATCATTGGGTCTCTTTCTTTTTGCAACATCAAAGGCAGCTCTTCCTCTTTGAAGTGGCTGCATGCTGTTTAAGGTACAGCATGAATGGAGAGATGTCAAGCTGCAAGGTGCCTCTGTAGTTTACGCTGAGTGCTGTCGAGCGTTGCAGATGAAAGGAGCAAACAGAGTTTCAAAATGAATGTCCAACAAGTCGGACCCATCTCAGACAGCATACACTCAGTGGGGGCCCCAGTGCTAACCTTAAGCGGCCGTGCCCACCGCACCCCGAACCCAGGCCGAGCATCAAATGGGGAGGCGACCAGACACTCCTTCTATCTATGACTTCATGGTGCCTGAAAAAAACGAATCTTCTCTCAGATGTGAGCTTTAATCTTCCCGTCAATTAAATCCCGATTGACACACACAGGCACTTGTGTCCGTATGTGTGCACGCACATGCTCAAATACTCTCGCTCCCTTGCTATGTCTTCTTTGAAAGAGGTTCTAAGCGGCCCTTTAAAGCTCTCCTCGCTCAGCTCCTTCCCTCCCTCGCTCCCCCTCCCTCTCTCTCTCTGCCTCCCTTGTTCATTCCCCCACTCCCTTGCTCCTTCCCTTAGATCGCTGGCCTTAGAGTCCTGACTAATTGGACACCAATCTAATAAACATACAAGTAATTTGGTTTCTTCTTTTTATAACAATAAACCTGTTGCCAATTAACCGCTCCATAATTTCACCTAGATGATAATGTACAAGACCTACCATCTCCCTTTTATCTTTCACTAATGCGGCTCATAACAGGTGACTGTCACAAACTAGGGTGATGTGCAAGAGAATGAGCCAGTCGCAGAAAGTACATCACGTTCGTTGAGTTTAAATATAAACCCAAAACCAACAGACACAAGAAAATTTACACCGAATCTGCATCTGGAAAACATGCGCTATTAAGCATCTTACTATAAAACATCTAAAACATTCCAGATAAATACCAAACACTCACCAAACTGACGTGACTAACAAATTATGAGAAGCAAAGTGCAAACCCTAACTAGAGTGCTAAATAGCCCCGGTGATTGCTAACAAGCCCCAGCTGTGCTAACAACAAAACAATCACCACAAACAGAAAGTCCACCCCACTAAACTCCCTGTGTAGAACGTAATTCACCACACTCGTGACAAATGTGTTTTTTAACGTCGCAACTCCAACCCTAGTACTTTATCCGGGCTTGGTACATGCAAAAGTGACCCAAAAGAGATACTCTGGTGGAGTTTTTTATTTTTTTATTTCATGTTTATTTTGTTTCACTTAGTTTCCTTAAGTTGGGTTTGTTTTTTAATGTAAGCCAGGACAAGATCAGTCATCGGTGGCTTCACGCATGTGCGATTAATTTGTAGTCTGGACGTGGAAGAGTGAACATCTCCTGCTCTGACTGCAGATGGGAGGGACTACTGCGGAAGTTTTGGGCGGCTTCTGAGTGCTTTGGCACAGGGGTGGGGAACACGGTAGCACCTGCTGCTCGTATAGAAGAGTATCAGAGTAAGAGCACCATACGTGCTTTCACGTCAGTCTCCAAAAGTCTCCAATAACACCAGAAAAAGTAGCTAGATTTGTCGCTAGTCACTTTTTTGAAAATTTGTCGCAAGTTGGCCACTAAGTTGGCCACACTGCCCGGGGTGCCTTGGGTGGTCTAGGCGCCACATACAGTACACATATACTGCTACAGGGCACGCTAGTCTATTGCAATATTAGCATACATTCTCCTATTTCTTTCGTCTGTGAATGAAGCTGTACTGTATTTCCAAAATATATCTGGAATTAAGTATGTCCTAAGATTAAATCATCTCATTACAGACAAAGGAAATTATAATTAATACAAATTACAAGAGAAGAAAAAATACAATGTTTTTTCCATCATGTTATACACGATTTCTGCCAAACACTGTATATTTCTCTAGAAAAAATTGTCTGCTCCTTACTTTACAACACAAATCCTAAAGATATTTGTCACTATAGTATGCCAAGTAGGAAGTAAAAGAAATGTGTACTATTAACCACATAGTAGCACCTGGATATACCATAGAAATAAAAAAAACAATCACATTTACGACTAACTGTAAAAAAACAATCACCACTTTATCAGCACAGATCATTCTAAAGTCAGACTTAAGTTAGATGAGGATTTTCACAGTGGGACATTAATCTTGACCCACACAAGGAGGAAACAGTAATAATAAAACAATAGAGTCCACAAAACCAGATCTTTTTGTTATCCACTAGTAGACAATTTATTTTCACCGATCAATGAATGAGGAGGATATGGAAATCAAAATGTGGTATCATTCCAGAGTTTTTAAAGCCCTTTCAAGATTATATCGGAAACACAACATGATGCATATATGCAAGCTTTCAACGGCTAGACATTTATTATGTTGCTTGGCAATGGTCAAGCTCACATTTTGTTATCTCACATATATATTATTATTGGATAGTATAGCAGGTAGAGGACGACCATGCGTGAATCTATTCAACAGACATTCAACAGACAGTCAACGTTGTCACAGAGCTGCGTTTGCTTGTTGCTGATTGGCCACATGAATGGAACATTCTGAAAGAGCGTGTGAGAACAGCTGCCGTATTGGAATATTTCACCAACGACTTTTGGTTTAATCTTCATACATCTTTGGTAAGTCATTTAAAACGTTTAAGCCAGTTAAGTGTGAAAAATACCTGACAGGAATTACTTCGCTTACACTAGCTAGCATTGTAAAAATGCCAACATGCACGTCGCTGATCATTTCTTAGAAACTGTCGCATCAGACGCATCAATTTACAGGTTTCCAAGTTTATTGTAGCTCTATGTATGCCCTCTATTTTTCCTTTCTATACATTTGGCCTATTCATAGAACTTTGAGTAGTCATGTTAAATTTAAGCAACGTTATTGCTTGAAAACAACAATACCTGAGAGGATGTAATTGGCCAACGCTAGTTACCATTGGAATAACATTGCTAACTGATTCAAATAGTGTTAGTGCATCATCAAAGTTGGCTTTGTATGTAGTCAGATGTGCATAGGTCCTTATATTATTACGATAAAATGTAGGTTTGACCAGTGAATGTCAATTAAATGTTAAATGTTTTGTCCCTCAGTCATTAGAAACGGCAGCATCTGAGGCATAAGTGTATTGCAACTTACATTAATTAATTTCCAAGTTACAATGTTTATTTTAGGTATGTGCTCGCTATATTAGTTCTGTCGTGTAAAACACGTGTGATATTATTTTTAATATACTTGTGATATTATTTGATGAAGTAGTGATTGATCTAGCTGCTTCATTTTTTATTACATTGCTTGCTAGATACACTAGCTAGCCTTGTCAGTGTTGACCTTCAAATCTGAATTTTTATAACCACTTTATGGGTGACCATTATATCACATATTATGTACTAACTCATACGTTTTAACTTTTTAACCTCTGACTTTTTCTTTTCCACACAATATTAAAACGTAAGCATACAGCCCTGCTGCTTAGGTAATATACTTGTGAAGCTAAATCTTTATGATTTTATATACTGTGTACTCAGTCATACATTGCTAACCAGCATGAAATGGTCTTTTGGACCACATATATAACTGTGAAGGGCTATTCTTTCAACAGTGAGTAATGACTGATAGGTTTAACACATTGCATACGGTGCATGCAGCAGCAGTGTCGACCTAAGTTTAGCAGTTGATATCAGTACACAGTCGACTATGGGTGGCTGCAAGCACACATCACACTTTCAGCAGAAATTGTAACCTATCTAGTCTCACATATAAATTATTATTATATAATTTTTGACGACCCTATGTTAGCAGCGCATTATGCACTAAAAATATGACAGCAATATGAATATGGAGTAACGTTACTCCTGCCCTGAGAGCAGCGCATTATACTCTAAAAATAAGACAGCAGTATGAATATGGAGTACTGCTGCCCTGAGAGCAGCGCATTATACACAAAAAATAAGACAGCAGTACGAATATGGAGTACTCCCGCCCTGAGAGCAGCGCATTATACACTAAATATAAGATAGCAATATGAATATGGAGTACTCCTGCCCTGAGAGCAGCGCATTATACACAAATAATACGACAGCAATATGAATATGGAGTACTCCTGCCCTGAGAGCAGCGACTTATAAACTAAAAATAAGACAGCAATACGAATATGGAGTACTCCTGCCCTGAGAGCAGCGCATTATACACTAAAAATAAGACAGCAGTATGAATATGGAGTACTGCTGCCCTGAGAGGAGCGCATTATACACTAAAAATAAGACAGCAATATAAATATGAAGTACTCCTGCCCTGAGAGCAGCGCTTTATACACAAACAATAAGACAGCAGTATGAATATGGAGTACTCCTGCCCTGAGAGCAGCGCATTATACACTAAAAATAAGACAGCAGTATGAATATGGAGTACTGCTGCCCTGAGAGCAGCGCATTATACACTAAAAATAAGACAGCAGTATGAATATGGAGTACTCCTGCCCTAAGAGCAGCGCATTATACACTAAAAATAAGACAGCAGTATGAATATGGAGTACTGCTACCCTGAGAGCAGCGCATTATACACTAAAAATAAGACAGCAATATTAATATGAAGTACTGCTGCCCTGAGAGCAGCGCATTATACACAAAAAATAAGACAGCAGTACGAATATGGAGTACTCCCGCCCTGAGAGCAGCGCTTTATACACTAAAAATAAGACAGCAGTACGAATATGGAGTACTGCTGCCCTGAGAGCGTCAACCATTATAATGATATCAGCTCCTGGCTGGTGGCTTCTTGAGATGTGGCTTAGTAGACCATGTACACTACCCAGTCCAGTCTGCACCCTCTGTTTCTTCCTCTGTCTCTTTTTCTCAGATCTTAATCATATTCTCTCACTCCTCTGTTTCACCTGGGCCTTCTCTAGGCCTTTTCTGTCTGTCTTGCACGTTACCTGTGAGACTTATAGTTTTGATAGTATAGCTGGTAAAATACGACCATGTGTGAATCTATTCAACTAACACTGTTTGTTTGTTAAAGCAATTTAGGCTCTATCTCTGGGCAGTTTACACTCAAAACAACTAACCCTAACACGCCAGTTAGCACCTCCTGTATGTGTATACTCACACTCAAACGACTAAGGTTAGCATGTTAGCACGTAAGCACGCTAGCTAGCTAGCTACTCCTGTATGTGTAGGCTCCAACACTGGGTAGATTTTACTCAAACAACGATTGTTTACGTCTTAACATTAAAATCCTATCTATTTTTTCTCTCATCTTATAGCATCATAATTTCTGGACTATCTCAAAACAACTAACCCTAACACGCCAGTTAGCACCTCCTGTATGTGTATACTCACACTCAAACGACTAAGGTTAGCATGTTAGCACGTAAGCACGCTAGCTAGCTAGCTACTCCTGTATGTGTAGGCTCCAACACTGGGTAGATTTTACTCAAACAACGATTGTTTACGTCTTAACATTAAAATCCTATCTATTTTTTCTCTCATCTTATAGCATCATAATTTCTGGACTATAATCCGCAACTTTTTTCCCACGCTTTGAACTTTGCGGCTTAAAGAACGACGTGGCTAATATATAGATTTTTTCCGCTTTCACATAAAAAAAACACATTCTGTGACGTTGTTAAATATCATTTGTTGATAGCGCTGTAATCGTTAAGGTAATTGCGTTGGTTCCTCTATTCTAAGTAGTACGGTACTACGTTTACGTTAGGTATTACGTTCAGTGTAAAGGAGAAAACAGGAAGAAAGACGACATGGTAGCTTGTTGGTTTCTTAAAGTAGTGTTATGCACTTCCTTCAGAAAGCAATTAATGTAAGTGCTCTGTTTATATATTTTCGTTATGTTATAGTCACATTATGCCTATTTCTAGGTTTGTACAAAAAACGAATTGTTTGAAGTATTGTAGATATGCAGATAACAGTAGTTGCACGTTTGCTTGTTGTTAATAGTAATTCATTAAGTCCATCGTGTATTCTCTTTTTTAGTTTCACTCCGTTTCAGTGATGTCAAGTTGATTACTATGTGGAAGTAATTAAAGGAGCAAGTGCGCTCGCTCACCTGGCTCGTTGAAAAGAGTTTGGCTGTTTATTCATGTTAACCAAGTGGCAACCTTCCGGTCTCTCTCCTGAAACCAATAAGGAAGTGAGTTCAACTGCAATTCATTGACTGGCCGCTTGAGGGTGGCTGCAAAAGTGAGTCAAATCTGTATCTCCCCCATGTTAAAATGATCAACTTTACAGCAGAAAAAAACATGTTCACAGCCTGGCTCTCTATTTGGATTTGGTCTATACAGCTAATTTTGCCCTTCATAACAACTGTGAGGGGGGTGAATTTTTTTTATAACTCATCCGTTTAGTTGATTAATATTTAAAGTTCTGCATAATTAAGGGTGTGTCCAGCGGATTCCCGCATTACCGGATGCCTGCATTTTCATAAATAGCGTAACATTTATTAACACTGACTATATTTGGAAGTATTTTTTGACATGTCCTCAAAGATATGTGTAAGAAATTAGCCTGTTATTACTCAGTAAACAGCATCCAGGCTCCTCAGCTCCATCCACGTACCGCCTCTTTGACCATTTTCGTTTATCCGGGAGTGACGCGGTGCCAAGATGGCGACGGTCGGCTACGCCCACTTTAGGCTTCAAAAACGGTCTTCAGAAACCTAAGGGTGACGTCACGGATACTACGTCCATATCTTTATACAGTCTATGATGTTAACACTCAAGAGGAGTAAAACACATTGAGAGAACAGTACAACCCGTGTTTCATTAAAGCGTATTTATTTTGTTACAACCCGTGTTTCGTTAAAGCCTGTGTAAAGTTAATTTGTTTCAATTTACCGGTAGGCACATGTGGCTTTTAGACCAGTGCGGCTTATTTATGTCAGGAAATTACGGTTTATGATTATTAAGGCTGCACTGTTCTAAGTTGCTCAGCTACACAAATATTTTAATTGCACTTGCGTATCCTGTACACATGACAAACTTGAAACTTGAAGCTATCACTGGGCTGATTTGCAGAGAAAAAAATACATTGTGTTGGTAGTGCTCCAATAAGGAACAAGATTTGTCTAGGTTCTAATCTCCAAATGAATATGATGTATTAAATACCTCCAATGCTATATGTGAATGTTTTATACGTTTTTTTTAAATCTCTCTAGTTTTGTCGTGTTTCTCAGTCAGTCAGGTGGGTCTGCAACATCTTGCAAAAAGTACAGACATAATTTTTTTCCACTATAATTCCCTATTACGGGAATAAGTATGTATTTAGTACATATTCTGTATATTACTATTTTCTGAACCAAAAGTGAACCCAAAACATTATTCTAGGACTGCTAATAGCATATTATTTGTAATTATAAAGCTACATGTTTTATTAATTCCCATAAAGTAGGCCTCAATACATGAATCAATGCTGGTTGTTCTGTTGGTTGGTCTTGATCGGTATCGCTGCTGGTTACTGTGTAGGAGGACCTTGGACAGTGATCATTGGCTAGAAGAGAGAAATATCACAGTCACTTGAAGAGATTCTGTTTTGCTACAACAAATGGTTTTAACATCAGCCAACACAGGTTATCTGTCAGGTATCTAATAAAAACATATTCCAAATTACGCTTAATGCAATTTGGGATTAAGATCCAGCCTTATCGGCATACATCCTAGTGGCATAGTGACAGTCAGATTTCTGTCATCACATGGTCGCTCCTATGTTGTTCTAATTCTTCTAGCATAGTGTCACGTAGGTGCTGAGTTGTGTGGCTTTAGGGTGATGCACTTCCTGTTTTAGTTCCTGTTTTGGTGTTGTTCTGCTATTGCGCACGGCTGGGGGGAATTAGCAATTAGGTGGGTATTTAAAGTTCTAGGGAGTGTCACTGGGTGTCGGTTATTGTTTCTATGTCACGTTACGTAGTGGTGAGTGTTGATGATTGTGTCTACACTGTGTTTTGTTTGTAAGACGCATCATGTAAGCACATTTAAATCAGTGTATGTTTTATCCGTTTGTTGTGTTTATTGGTTTTAATTATATATTAAACCTCCACGAATGTGATCCTTCGGCTCTGCATTTGTTTCATTCCTGCACTTCACCCCAGTTCGTGACACATAGCTCACTCTGGCAGCCATATTTAATCAATTCCCCTAAACTGTGATGTTCACAATCCACAGGCATGATTCCAACCCGGGTTTTCCAATGACTCACCAGCTGTGCTGCAGAGTTATATTTTGTCTAAAGACAAAGCTCAACTGCATTTCTTTACTTTTTTTTCAACAGAACATGAAAAAATCTGTATGTGACCTGAAAAGGTCACAGTGTCCTATAAACCTCCCCTAACAGAGGTGAACGGGCAACCCCTCAGAGTATGTCTCCTCTCTAGGCCTCTTCCTAGGTCCCCAACCAACTAGTGAGTTTTTACTTGCTGCTGGGCATCGATTCTTGTTGTTCCTTTGGGGTTTCAGGTTGACTATCCGTATAAGCATTGTGACAACAGCTGATGGTAGAATGGATTTATAAAATACATCTCATTGAATTTTCCCTCATGCAGACTGACTCTGGTCATAAACACATCTGTCATTTGCCAGAATTGCTCTGTGGATCAGATTCTCTCTGATTCTGAAGGTTTCATCTCACCATTCGTTGTGAAGGGGAGCAGCAGTTCACCACTTTGCCACAGTAAACAGCCAACGTGATAGAGACGGCGACGAGAACAGTGTGTATTAGGATCCATTCAGCATAGAAATGTGAAATAGTAGCCTGTTAACAAGAGTTTGGGCTTGGTTTTTAATATTATATTTCATTTCACAGAGCCAATTGCCATTACTATTTTCTAAATACACTGATGAGTCAAAACATAATGACATAATGGCAATGCTCCGGTGGGTCATCGCTGTTTTGGCGGCAGGTGGAGGTCCAACAGCCGATCAGGTCAAAATGGTAATAATGTTTTGACTCGTCTGCGTAGGTGAACTCAACTATTATTCTGTTATGGTTCTCTAAGTTCTACACCTCAAATGCATACTGTTGCCAGAATAGACAGTATTACAATGTTTTCTGTACTGCAAGAAAGTCAACATACAGCACATTTTCAAAGATAAAGTCTCAAATCCAATTAACTGTTTAAATAACTTGCAAAATCACATAAACACTCTGCAGTAAATTAATGGTAATGTGGAGAGAAACCCCGAAATTTCAGGTCATTTGTCCACCGAAGAGTGAACATTTTGTCTAGAGTTGTTGGGTACTATGTAACATTTGAATCTTAGCGTTAGAAGTGACTGATAACATGTTCTAGGAAAAAGCCTGAGGACCCTACACTGTAGCATAAATTAACATGTAATTTACACAACAGTGCCATCAGGTGGTTGAATTACAACACTGCAGCCTGTACTCTCCATGTGTTGCTGTATTATCCACGCTGTATCTCGTAGAGTTAAATGTAAGGTTCCTCATATGTATTTTTAATCAGTCAGTTATCCACTATATGAAAATATAGGTAGTAATAGTGAATAAGTTCCCGTTTACACAGTTACACTTCCCCATTACTTATCCACAAAACCCCCTTCAGAGAGGATGTGATCTCTATCTATTCACAGCTAATTCCATAACCATGGTACTGAATACCAGCAGTCATGGCTTATTGCAATATGGCACAACTTAGTATGCATGGTATCCATAAATGAATAAGAAGAGATGGTCACATATCTAGCTTGTTTAGTATTTGACAGTTGAGGCTTAAAAATACATATTAGCGGCTGTATGTCTCTTTAATCCCTTTTGTCTCGTTTTATTTGATACAATTGTCGGTGGTTCCATTAAGTTCTGACTATATATGGTATTGTGCACCTCTCATACTTTGTTCTGGACACGTGTGGAGACACAGCTGGTGTTATGGTGATGACGGCTGTCCAAGTTGTGATCACGGTTTAAACAGACAGATACCTTTAACAGATCGACACAAAACATAACTGATGTAGTCTAAACTTTAAACCAGGAGAGGGTGATATGCGTGTAATTGACACCCGCACACTACTGTGGTGTCACTTACAGTATATATGTTGCCATGGCTCATGTCGTGCTCCCATTGAAGAGAATTAATGGAAATCATATTGACTTGATTTCTTTAATTGTGATATCACACCCATGGAATAAAAAATGCAATGTCTATATTTGCACATCATTAAACAACACATCTCAATAAAAGCCAAAACACAATGGTCATTAGGAAAGAGTCAGGTGGGTCTGCAACATCTTGCAAAAAGTACAGACATAAAAAAAGAGGTTTCCCCTATAAAGAGAATAAGTATGTTTTAGCACATTCTGTATATTACTATTTTCTGAACCAAAAGTGGACCCAAAAAAAATAACGACAACACAAACACATTATACTAGGACTGCTAATAGCTTATTATCTGTAATTATAAAGCTACATATTTTATTAATTCCCATAAAGTAGGCCTCAATACATGAATCAATGTTGGTTGTTCTGTTGGTTGGTCTTGATTGGTATCGCTGCTGGTCACTGTGTAGGAGGACCTTGGACAGTGATCATTGGCTAGAAGAGAGAAATATCACAGTCACTTGAAGAGATTCTGTTTTGCTACAACAACTTTTTTTAACATCAGCCAACACAGGTTATCAATCAGGTATCTAAAGAAAAAAATCTTCCAAATCACACTAGCAATTTGGGATTAAGATCCAGCCTTATTGCCATACATCCTAGCGGCATAGTGATTCTAGTGATTCTTCTAGCATAGTTAAGTTCACTCCGGATATTTAATCCATTCCCACTCCAAACTTTGATGTTCACAATCCACAGGCATGATTCCAACCCGGGTTTTCCAATGACTCACCAGCTGTGCAGCAGATTTATATTCTGACTAAAGACAAAGCTCAACTGCATTTCTTTACTCTCTGTTCACCTAAACATGCAAAAATCTGTATGTGACCCAAAAAAGTCACATTGTTCTATAAACCTCCTTTAACAGAGACAGGGAGAACTGGCAACCCCTCAGAGTATGTCTCCTCTCTAGGCCTCTTCCTAGGTCCCAAACCAACTAGTGAGTTTTTACTTGCTGCTGGGAATCGATTCTTGTTGTTCCTTTGGGGTTTCAGGTTGACTATCTGTATAAGCATTTTGTGACAACAGCTGCTGGTAGAATGGATTTATAAAATACATCTCATTGATTAAATGACCACCGGCTTAGTATTGTTAGTATTGGCAGGCTTCAGCTAGACAGTTAAAGACACTGGAATTTTCCCCCATGTATTTTCCTCCACTGACTTACAATTTGTTCTGAAGGGAAGCAGCAGTTCACCACTTTGCCACAGTAAACAGCCAACGTGATAGAGACGGCGATGAGAACAGTGTGTATTAGGATCCATTCAGCATAGAAATGTGAAGTAGAAGCCTGTTAACAAGAGTTTGAGCTTGGTTTTTATTATTATATTTCATTTCACAGAGCCAACTGCTATTACTATTTTCTGATACACTGATGAGTCAAAATATAATGACAAAATGGCAATGCTCATCTCCTAACAAGGACACATGTCTGAGTAGATTAGATGGTAAGTGAACAATCCATTTTGTAGTTAACGTTTGATTTAGGAGAAATGGGCAGGAGTAAAGACCTGAGTGAATTAGACAAGGACCCAATTAAGTTATGAAAGTGTTAGTTAGTTACTACAGGTGACATTTACCTGGGGAATTGATGGTTCCATTGTTACAGACCAGGTACACCTCTAAATGGCAGTGATATTCCCTGATAGCAGTGTCCTCTTTCAGATAAAGCACCCTACCACACTCCACACATTAGTTAGGAACGGTTTGAGGGTAATTATCAGTTTTTAAAATGATGTCCTAGCCTCCAAAATTCCAACCAACCAACAATTCTGATCCACAGCAGATCCACTCACAACTTACAGGACTTAAAGGTTCTGCTGCTAATGTGTAGTTGGTGCCAGATACAACAGGACACCTTTGAGGTCTTGTAGAGCCAATGCCTCGGTGGGTCAGCGCTGTTTTGGCGGCAGGTGGAGGTCCAACAGCCAATCAGGACATAATGTTTTGACTCGTCAGCGTGGGTGAACTCAAACTGACACAGAATGTCTGTTCATACTCACTTCGAACGCCTGGCATTGGTGTTCTACATCACTGCTGTTGTATGTATGGGGCGAGCAAAAATATGGGGTGTCTGCAATCTCCATCACTGAAATGTATAGTTTGAAAATGGACACAGAACTGGCTACAATCTGCATCCCGTAACATGCTTTCAGCTGAGACAGATTGACAGGAGAACAAAAGAGAGTTATGGAGAAGACATGCCACTGTTACTCTATATAACTTGTTTACTTCGCCAAATATTCACACCTACAATTTACAGAACTTACAGTGGGAATATGGAGACTCTGGGCAGCAAGGGCGAGAATCCCAGCTATGATCACCTAAAGAGAACAGTATCGTTAAACCTGTGTCTAATTAACTCTTTAATTTGCCTCCCATTTATGTATTATAGTTACTCACAATCACAGATCCAATTATTTGTGTTAAGTCTATAGACAACATGTCCATATTGTTGGCCAACATCACCATAACAGAACAAATATGGAACACGCTGAAGGTAATCTGAGTCACCTAAAAGGATAAGAGAAGTGAAATAAAAACGTATTACAGATTATAATGCATTTATGACATTCGATGAATTATAAAACATGAGTAATATTGGATTTTATAGCAAGATGGCAATTCATAATTTTCCTCGGTATGATTTACCCCCAATGCTTTAGGTTCAGACTCCAAATACTTCTTGTTTTGGCAAGGATTCCTCTGAAATGTTACTGTGACCAGAGGACTTTCTCCACCGGGTGTGACCTCTTCTTCTAAAGAAACATTTTTAAAAAAGCATTACACTGCAGATACAACTGTGATATAATCTAATTTACAAAACAGTTACTGAAATGTCGTATCTGCACATTGCGTAAGAACAACAGAGACATTCAAGCTTTTTGGAAAAACAGTTTAGAGTTCCTAAATAAATAATAGAAATGGAGAACAGCTATATATTTCGTTTACCTGCCATAACTTCTGGATGGTAAGAAAACAGAAATCTTTGATAATTGTTAAAAACAGTCCACTCTTTCCTTCCCAAAAATTCTGTGGAAAACAACTTCGCCCCTTGGTTGTCAGAGGAATTTGACCCTCTAAAGCGGGACACACTCCTCCCCCAAAACTGAGCAGATGGTTTTATCTTAGTGGCTTTCTTTTGGCCGATCTCCCAAAAAGGACTCGGAAAAATATACAGAAGAACCGCAATAGTCTAAGTGTTTGAATAATTTGGTTGAATTTAACTTAATTTTTGTTTATTTATTTATTATATATTTGTTTTTTGGTTACTGTTTAAAACAGTTCGTTGCAATGAACGATTCATTGTGCTGAATAAATGTAGAACTCCTCATCTCTTGAACACTGTGTGGTCCCATGTTTTCCGACAGCGGAGTCAGGAAGTGTAGGTTGTGCAAGTTCATAATATTTTATTAATACAAATGTTAAAACATCCAGGTGAATTAAAACAAAATTAATATTTAAAATCTACCAAAAATATGAACATGGTTATTCAGACTGGTATGAAAATGTAGCCAGGCCAAATTGTATTGGCTCGACAACTGGGTCCGAGCATCTATGGCAAGGCTTGTGGGGTGCTCCCGTCAGCAGTGACGAGTACTTACCGACAGAGATCTGAGGATGGATAAAACACACAACGCAGTTGGCCGTTTAAATGAGGAAGGGATGGCACTGGGACGCACTCTGGGTTGATGACAAGCTGTTAAAGGGAGTTTAATGCTCAGGGTAATGTCCTGTTGTGAAACCCTGGATTTGGACATTCATGCGCAAATATTTCTGATGAATTTAATATTGTTTTATTGGGC
Source organism: Dallia pectoralis (assembly GCA_029465975.1). NCBI lineage: Eukaryota > Metazoa > Chordata > Actinopteri > Esociformes > Umbridae > Dallia > Dallia pectoralis. The sequence goes on along the minus strand of CM055749.1, from coordinate 11,607,998 downwards.
AAAAACACATTTCCAGTGTCCTGAACTCCAGCGCAAACTCCTGCACACTTCTCTTCACCTGCCTCAGGAGCTCCCTCAAAAGCCGGGTCTCTAGCCGTCATTTGGTAGCGGCCAAGGTGTTGATCGCCTCCGCCCAGAGTGCTGAGCGAGGGTTCTCCCAATTGCTGGCTCCATGAATGAGTGTGTAATTCTGTCACGGTTCGTGGTGAGTGTGTAGAGCAGAGAGACGGAGCCAGGCGCAGGAACAAGTAATGTCAGTGAGTCTAAATTAAATAACTCCCGCAGGCTTTAGCCTGTAAACCAACTTATCTCCAAAATAACAAAATAATAACAATGCAACGAAACAGAGCTGTAGTACTCGAGACCGGTCTCGGTCTCGAGACCGGTCTCGAGACCACTTTTTAAGGTCTCGGTCTCGTCTCGGTCTCGGTTACATTTGGACTCGGTCTCGACTCGGTCTCGGACAGTAAGGACTCGTAAATTCTTCCGAGACCAGCCGAGACCAGCGTAGAAATTATCCTCCACAATTTTTTCTAGAAAAATATTTAAGTATGACATGTAGAGGCTGTATTTCCATTGGCTGTATTTCGTCCAGAGTCAGACTGTTTTTTTCTGATGTGGCTTATCCCGCCAATGGCTATCTACTTTTGAAGAAAAGCCCACCCCCAGCGTCGCTAGAGGGTGCACCCATTCACGTAAATACTTCAATCTTAAACATATGCTCGATCATGTCTGCACAATCAGCCAATATATTCGTTTTGCCTATATTCAGTACATTGAGCACAAATAAATAATTTGTCCGAAAACACACAGCGGTTAGTAATTAAAATACATACATAATGTTGAAAAGCTACAGCCGACGTCCTTCCATGACTTTTCCTAAATACGTGCATTTTACCTTGTCCCGTTTTCAGAATTGCAAAATCACAAACCAAACAATATATAAAACTACTATTTACATGTTTTTTGATACCTAAACTGCCTTCCTGTCGCCAAAATCCCACGCCGCTGGGCGTTGGTACCCTAATTGCGGTACCCAGACACCGATCACACTTCACTGAGCCTATATGGCAATGGTTGAATGGGCGATACACAGACAAATACTACGAGAACACATATAGACAATAGTCTGATTGGCTTGGTTGAACTACAAAAAAAAAGAGGTACGTTTATAAAGAAATATGTTTCACTAAATAAACAGAACGAATTCCGCCAAATACATACAGCCCCATTCATGTGTCGTGCGCCTATTGCACTCAATAATTAATAACGAATGAACCACAGTGTATTCATATAGCCTACAAGAGACTTCAACAAAATATTGTTTTGTATCGAAATTAAACGAATATAAACAATAATTATTAATAGGCTAACTACAAATGGGCGATAAATGAAATTACTCATGCACACAGAAGGACGTGGGACATACATAAGTCCGGGGGCATACGGCAGAAAGAGCATAAAACTGGAACGGTTATGGTCCGATCTATATGAAACTGAACCCGTTTTGGTCCGATCTTTATTAAACTGGAAGGGTTTTGGTCTGATCTATATGAACACTGTGCGCAGTTCAACCGGGTTAGTTTGCTGCTGTCTCATGTGCACTCGTAACAATAATGAACACTGTGCGCAGTGCAACCGGTTCGTTTGCGTGTCCTGCTCAAGCAGACAAACAACTGAAGCTGCGTGCCTGTGGACGGATAAATAATTATAAATAGATTTGTTTATCGGCCAATCATGCGCAAATCATTTGATTGCAAGTCGCTTGTGATCTAAAATGTGTTAGCATTTACTACATCAACATAGGACATACAGTTTGATGGATTTTCATTTATTCGATTTTTGGAAATTTTAATATCATAGCCTGTGCATTTTAAAATCATGGTTTTATTTTCGTATTTTATGTTTACATAAGACAATAAATAGGCCTACATACTCTTTTAATAAAATTCATTTAATTCAGGATGACAACACAGTAGATGATCTGATGCTGTTGGTCAAGTGTTTTTTTTACATTGGCCATTGGACCAAAAACATGTCATATTATTTAGTGTTGATATGACTGGTCTCGGTCTCGGCCCCCTTTGGTATCGGTCTCGTCTCGGTCTCGGCCACCTTCCGTCTCGGTCTCGTCTCGGTCTCGGCCCCCTACAGTCTTGGTCTCGTCTCGGTCTCGGCCCCCTTCGGTCTCGGTCTCGTCTCGGTCTCGCTTTAGGTGGTCTCGAGCACAGCTCTGCAACGAAATATGTAACTCACAGCACACAGGTAAAATAGAACAATTCCACACAAAGACAAGAGCAAACACAGGGAACTTAAATGCTCTCCTAATGAGGAGATGGACACCAGGTGTAGTGATGACGAGACCAGACAATGATGTGATGGGGGAGGAGATGTGGCAGCAGCTAGAACGCCAGGGAGGACGACCGACCGGAACCTGCTCGCTGGTTGGGCTACAACACCATCAGAGGGAGCTCTGACAAGCACTTTGAGTTTGAAATAATATAATGAAAATGAGGTTGAAGTGCAGACTAAAGTATCATCTTTAATTTTAGGAGATTTCCATACATACCGAATTAACTGTTCAGAAATGACAGCACCATTTGTATATAGTCCTCCCACCAAAAGACTATTGGACAGATTAACAAAATGTAGAATAAAGTCATAAATGCTTGTGTTTGGTTGCATATCCTCTGATACGCATCGACATCACCGGACGCTGGGTATCTTCCCTGGTGATGCTCTGCCAGGCCTACTACGCCTGTACTTTTTTAGGAAGCTAAAGAAGCCCCAGCTATCTACCAACATCCTGGTAAACGTTTACCGATGCATGGCCGAGGGCATTCTAACCAACTGTGCCACAGTCTGGTACAATGGTGGCTCTCCGGGAAAACGGAAGTCCCTACAGTGGGTGGTGAAAACAGCCCAGCGCATCATTGGTGCCCAGTTTCCCGCCATCAGAGACATCTAGCACAAGCGCTGTTTGTGGAGAGTGTGTGGCATTATCAGGGACCCCTCACACCTGAGCCATAAACGATTTGCCCTCCTGCCATCAGGCAGGCGTTACAGAGCTCTACTGACTCTGAAACCCTTTGGAAACCTTGCATGCACACTGCTACCTAATTTAGTTCTGCCTTTTGCACAATACATTCTGTTTGTACTCCTCATTGCTACCTCTCACCCTGCACACTGCTAGCCTATTTATTATATTTGCACAACGCTTACTGTTTGTACTATCCATTTACCACTTGCACAGAGATTTTTGCTCGCGTTTCCCTGTGCACATTTGCAATTTGTACATTGTTGAACTGAATACCTGCAGTGGTCTCTCTCTGTCGACATAATTCTGTTCACTGGTTGTTGTTTGCTTGTTAATGATGAACCAAATTGTTGACTTTGCAAAGTTCTTGATGTATTTATTTCTGAGCCTTATGACGAACAGATTAATTTGTATCGACACTGCTGTCTTCCTTAACACACCAGAACAACAACCTCCAAATTTGTCACCAGGGAAGATGTCGACTTAATGCAACCTAATTGTAACAATGAACTTATTTTTTTGGGGCCCAAAAATTGTGGGACAACTGTCCAAATTGTTCTATTAGTAATTTCTAAAGGTTTAATCCGATATGTATGAAAATACTCTGAAATGAAGCTGATAGTCTGCACATTGTCACGATTGGTGTGGTGGCGTTGCTACACGGACATATTTCGGTGATGCACTTCCTTGTTTCACTTCCGTGTTTACGTTTGTCACTCAGCTGTTTCTGCTTGTAATCAATGGGATATAAGAGGGTCGCGAGCAGTGCACTCATGGCTTCGCATTGTTACCAGTTCACGTTAGTTTATATGGTGAGTGTTTGTCCTTAGAGTTTACTGTATTTGAATGTCTGTTTTAAGTCGCTTTGTGTAAGCGCATTTTATTTCATTACAGTATATGTTTTCCGTTCGTGTTACGTGGTTGTTTTAGTTTTGTGTAAATTAAACGCCAGTACGAAGGAAGTATCAAGCTCTGCAATTGGCTTCAACCGCACTACACCACCCTGGTTCGTGACAGAATGCGAAGCCACCCAAGAAGCCCGCAGAACCGGACGGTGAGTGGATTCCTCGGAGGGGCAAGCTATAGCGCTCCGAGGTATGAAGCTCACCGTCAACCCACGGAGCAGTGGGACTGGGGTAAGCCGGAGACGCCCGAAGAGGAGTATAGGCGCCTCCGTGCTTACTTCGGGTATGAGCCACCTATGCAGCTATCAGGGCTGATTACATCGGGTCCGCGGTCCTTCCCGGAGGAAGGCAAGAGGGCACCCCGAAGGCGTCCCAAGAAGGTTTTTGGGGGGGAGCTAAGGAGGTGTTCCGGGAGGACCGCGGAGAGAACACCCACGGTCCTGGTGCTGCAGGAACGGCCACCCACTGCTCCGGGGCTGCAGACAGGGGGAGGAAAACCCCTGGAGCTACAGCCACTACCCCCGCCGTGGGAAGACCCTTTTCTGCCGCCGACGTCAGGGACAGAGAAACCCCCGGAGGGGTTGGATGACCAGCCCACGGCCATTATTAGGACGTGGTGGAGGACATGGCTGGATTTACAGGAGCCAGCGCCTGAGATGGCTGCCGTCGTCCCGCCGGCGCTCAAGATGGCTGTTGCCGTCACGCCAGCGCCCACGATGGTTCCCGCCGTCACGACAGCGCCTGAGATGGCTGCCGTCGTCTCGCCGGCGCTCAAGATGGCTGTTGCCGTCACGCCAGCGCCCACGATGGTTCCCGCCGTCACGACAGCGCCTGAGATGGCTGCCGTCGTCCCGCCGGCGCTCAAGATGGCTGTTGCCGTCACGCCAGCGCCCACGATGGTTCCCGCCGTCACGACAGCGCCTGAGATGGCTGCCGTCGTCCCGCCGGCGCTCAAGATGGCTGTTGCCGTCACGCCAGCGCCCACGATGGTTCCCGCCGTCACGCCAGCGCCTGAGATGGCTGCCGTCGTCCCGCCGGCGCTCAAGATGGCTGTTGCCGTCACACCAGCGCCCACGATGGTTCCCGCCGTCACGCCAGCGCCTGAGATGGCTGCCGTCGTCCCGCCGGCGCTCAAGATGGCTGTTGCCGTCACGCCAGCGCCCACGATGGTTCCCGCCGTCACGCCAGCGTCCACGATGGCTCCCGCCGTCCCGCCAGCGCTCAAGATGGCTGTTGCCGTCACGCCAGCGTCCACGATGGTTCCCGCCGTCACGCCAGCGTTCAAGATGGCTGTTGCCGTCACGCCAGCGCCCAAGATGGCTGCCGCCGTCTCGCCAGCGTCCACGATGGTCCCCGCCGTCACGCCAGCGCTCAAGGTGGCTGCCGTCGTTCCGCCAGCGCTCAAGATGGCTGCCGCCGTCTCGCCAGCGGCCACGATGGCTCCCGCCGTCACGCCAGCGCTCAAGATGGCTGTTGCCGTCACGCCAGCGCTCAAGATGGCTGCTGTCGTCCCGCCAGCGCTCAAGATGGCTGCCGCCGTCTCGCCAGCGTCCACGATGGTCCCCGCCGTCACGCCAGCGCTCAAGGTGGCTGCCGTCGTCCCGCCAGCGCCCAAGATGGCTGCCGCCGTCTCGCCAGCGCCCACAATAGCTGCCGCATCGCCGCCCACAATGGCTGCCGCATCGCCGCCCACAATGGCTGCCGCATCGCCGCCCACACTGGCTGCCGCATCGCCGCCCACAATGGCTGCCGCATCGCCGCCCACAATGGCTGCCGCATCGCCGCCCACAATGGCTGCCGCACGCCGCCCACAATGGCTGCCGCATCGCCGCCCACAATGGCTGCCGCATCGCCGCCCACAATGGCTGCCGCATCGCCGCCCACAATGGCTGCCGCATCGCCGCCCACAATGGCTGCCGCATCGCCGCCCACAATGGCTGCCGCATCGCCGCCCACGAAGGCCGCCGCATCGCCGCCCACAATGGCTGCCGCATCGCCGCCCACGAAGGCCGCGCCACGACGACGCTCACGATGGCCGCCGCCACGACGACGCTCACGAAGGCCGCCGCCACGACGACGCTCACGATGGCCGCCGCCACGACGACGCTCACGATGGCCGCCGCCACGACTACGCTCACGATGGCCGCCGCCACGACTACGCTCACGATGGCCGCCGCCACGACTACGCTCACGAAGGCCTCCGCCACGTCGCCCACGATGGCCTCCGCCACGTCGCCAACGATGGCCTCCGCCACGTCGCCCACGATGGCCTCCGCCACGTCGCCAACGATGGCCTCCGCCACGTCGCCAACGATGGCCTCCGCCACGTCGCCCACGATGGCCGCCGCCACGACGCACCCTGAGCCGCTCAAACTGGCGGCCTCTCAGCCGCTCGAGATGGCGGTCGGCTACCGTGGCCTATTCAGGACTGGACCCGTCCTGATGGACTAACCCATTGGGTTTGACTGTGGGTTCTGTCTTGTTGCTCCCTTATGGTTTTTGTTAGTTCGTTCGGCTATCTGGGGAGCTAGCCTTTTAGTGGGGGATACTGTCACGATTGGTGTGGTGGCGTTGCTACACGGACATATTTCGGTGATGCACTTCCTTGTTTCACTTCCGTGTTTACGTTTGTCACTCAGCTGTTTCTGCTTGTAATCAATGGGATATAAGAGGGTCGCGAGCAGTGCACTCATGGCTTCGCATTGTTACCAGTTCACGTTAGTTTATATGGTGAGTGTTTGTCCTTAGAGTTTACTGTATTTGAATGTCTGTTTTAAGTCGCTTTGTGTAAGCGCATTTTATTTCATTACAGTATATGTTTTCCGTTCGTGTTACGTGGTTGTTTTAGTTTTGTGTAAATTAAACGCCAGTACGAAGGAAGTATCAAGCTCTGCAATTGGCTTCAACCGCACTACACCACCCTGGTTCGTGACACACATGAACCTCATTGTCATTGTGCCTATTCAAACTGAATAACACAGTGCAATGTAGTTATTTGTGAAATGAGGAAGAAAGACTGTTAAAAGTCCTCATTAAAGTCTAGTTCACAATTTTTTTCATGTGATTGAATTTCTTGTTTTGTGTTTCCAGTTGACCCGCCACCCAATATTGTTTTGCGTTGTGTTTCATTACAAACAACAATTGTTGTCATATTTTCTCACTTATCATTATATACAATAAAAACATGTTGCATGACATTGAATGTTGCAGCCAGGGGTAAACAGACTTGGTGAAATAAACCTGATGTAATATATCTGATTATGACATTGTCCCATTGTTTCTAAGCAATCACAGAAGAGGGATGATAAAGCCACATGTAAAAATATGGACTTCTTCTTTAACACAGCCACTGCTTTATAGACCCCACCTACTTCTAAAACACATCTTTAAGTCAGATTTTAAACCCAGCCAACTCTAACCACACCAGTATCGTTCTTCCTAATCTGACGTCAAATGAAATTGTTTTGACATAGCCAAGTTGACTTTTTGGCAGTAAATGGAAACCCTAGTAAAATACAGATTCTGCTGACCGACCAATTGTACTATTGTTTTTCTTTACTTGTGCACTATCTAACTGGTTATCTCGACAACACCGGATACATCTACTGTTGCAATGTAACGTAAGTTGTTATTATTTGAAAACTATTGGCTATTGAGCATTTAAAAACACAAGATCTAAACTGTTTTATCTGCTCTGCTTTGTATGTAGGCCTAATATTTCATTTCTTAATATAAGATTTGAAATAATACAATGATAACGGGTTAAAAGTCTTGACGGTCAGGTTAAATTGGAGGGCATTTACTTATGTACCAGCTTAACCATTTAGAGATTATTTTAGTAACAAAATCATAGTACGTTTTGTACATGATCCTGGCATGGCAGGTTTGCCAGTGATAGCAACAGCCTCTCCCTTAGAACCTGGACATGTTTTTATTTTCATGACCCTAGTCTGCGTTTAGGATCACTGGCCCTATTCAAGTTCCTATTTTGATAGTTTTTTATTTTTGTTCCTGTGTAACGTTGTTTCTGTTTTTGTGTCTTCCTTTCAGTTCAGTTGGGTCTTATTCAATGAAAAATCCCCAAACACTGCAATCGTACTCCTAAAACAACCCAGGGATTTTTTTCAGGCTCAGGAAAAAACTATTGTCTAGCAAAGGCAGTTAAACAAACTAAATCTAATCAAGCATATGCTTCTCTTGCCTAAGACAAGATTGAAAGCAAAAATGCCCTAAAACAAACTAAACTACAATGTCTGCAGTACACGACTGGCAGAGATTGGCCAAGGAAGATAGCATTTGGCAATGTCTATGGCTTGCACATTTCAGGCACATGGCTGTGAACACCCTCAATTTACAGCAGACAGACTGCACTTCAAACTTACAGTCATTGTTTTATTTCAAATTCGGTCCGCGGGAGTACTGAGTTTGAACAACAAAACTCATGTCACTTCCCATATACTTATGGACTGCATTTTAGGTGTCCGTTTGATTTGGAGCAGTGTCTGTGTGCATTTGTCTATGCCCAGGTCCTGACTGAAATCATGACTGCTCAACAGCTGATCCTGAGGCAGAGAGGGGAGCTGCTGAGTGCCCTGTGCTGCGGTGGGTCCTCTGAGGGTCTGGAGAGTGTACTCGACCTACTGATGGCTTGGGGAGTGCTGGCCTGGGAGGACTACCAGAGTACACGGTTACCAGGAAGTTTGGCTCTCTGTGCCCGCACCAGGGAGCTACTAGACCTGGTGTACATCAAGGGAGATGTGGCCTGTAGGATGTTCCTGGCTGCATTCAAACAGGTAAACTGGAGAACCAGATCCAGGATTAAGAACATTTTGTATCCTATTAAAGCATCACCTCTAGCGACCGAGCACAGCGGCTTATCAGGACGCACAACCGACTTTACAGACATGGTTGTGCTGACAAAACAAACGTTACTAGATATAAAGAGAGTTTAGATAATGATGTGATGCCTAGGTTAGCATTCGTACTCTCAATGCTGTGCGTTTCTATGACTACCACTTCCAGGCTCAAACTGGTGTCAGATGTCTAACTCAAAGGGGACGTTTCAATGGTTTTGCTGACTGCAAAACATAGCCGAAAAACCCCCATGAAGAGTAACAATTAATCATCAAAAATAAAGCCAAATTCGTTCCTCAAGCTGTGACTTCATTTTCTCTCTAAATGTGACTTTCCTGCAGTGATCAAATGTATAATCTCTTACTAAGGCCATAAAGTAAAACCTCTATAACACAAATTCAATCATTACAATGTATGATTATTTAGGCTCCCATTTTCTTATTTTTCTTTTGCGCCCTTACAGGTCCTACCTGATGCCCAAAAAGCTGGAATCAATTTTGGAAACAGTTGTATTGTTGATTTAGAAGTTCAAAATGAACTGCCCTGTAGAGCTATCCAGACCCTCCAGGCAGACAGGCCTAGTCTGGTGAGAAAGCTAAGAGGCTCAATTGAAGGAGCTCTGGAGGTGCTACTGGATACAGGTAGCTTTACACCATTGGATTGCGATGGAGTGCAGCTACCTGTGTACACACCCTCACAACAGGTAACAAACTGCACCCAGACAACAACATGTATCCAGGGCATATACAGAATTAGAAATTGTCTTGATCAATGAACAAAATCATAAAACTGGATAGCCAGGGCAGAACATCTTTAATAGCATGAGTAACAAGATGTTGCCTTCAGTAGGTGGCAGATGTTCTCTGAAGTCAAAAGCGACGTGTCCTCTGCTTCTTAACCAAATGTCTGCGCATCCTACGTGTCTGTCTTTTTGTTGTTGACCAGGTGTTTGCTTGCTCATGAATCTTGCTTTACAGCACCATCTTGCGTGCACTCCATATTTGCCCTTCTGACATGTGCGTGACCCTGTAGCTAGTTTGAGCATTTAACGAAATAAATGAAAAAGTTGATCAAAGTTGACATGGTTAAACATAATCAGTTCAGTTGCTGTGCACGGCTCTCAACCCTTATGGCCCTCCAGTTCATCGCTGTAAATGAAAAAGCTGTCAATCATATGTACACTTGGTAAATTTAGGGTAACGACATACAGAACTAACAGAGCTTTTCTTTAACACTCCATCGTTTCTGTAATTCAAATACGTATTCATTTTTATGCAGGCCAGGTGTCTACTTGACCAAGTCCGATCAAAGGGGGAGCATGCGGCAGAAGTCCTACTGCAATTCGTTGAAGAAAGAGAACAGCCTCCCTCACCATCGATTGAAGATGACCGGACAATTCCTAAGGGTATCTTAACACACGGCGAATGAGAAAACATTTGGCATAAATCATTTTACCTGTCAATCACCTTGGTATGTCATGTGGGACCATGAAAAAGACATAGCGAAAAAACAAGCGCAGAGAACGAAATCCATCCAACTCTAGATTAAACTCCAATGTATTGTTTCTTTTTATAGAGTGCTTATGGTACCAGAAAAAGCTGCAAAGTTCATTGTCGGCGCAGTCCCATTTCTTCATCAGCACAAACAGTGGAACCATTAGTCTGTCGCTAGATGACATCTACATAGATGGTCACCTGGAGCTGGCTCAGGCGTCCAGCGAATCCCAACCCCAGAGGGGAGCTATTGGGCTGGAGGATTTGGTGGGCCTGGTGGGAACATTGAACCAGGAGGCTGACACTGTGCTAATCTCCGGGGAACCAGGCACTGGGAAAAGCACCCTGCTTCAGAGGCTACACCTCCTTTGGGCTAGAGGGACAGCCCTGCATGACTTCCTCCTCCTATTTGCCTTTAGCTGCCGCACGCTGAGTTCAGAGCAAAGAGAGCTCTCCCTGAAGGAGCTGTTGTTTGTTCACTGCTGCTGGCCGGACGGAGACCAAGACCAGCTCTTTCAGTTCATCTTGGACAATCCACACCTAATCCTCATCACTTTTGATGGACTGGATGAGCTAAAGCAGTGCTTCTCAGACTCAGGACAGAGGCACTGCTGCCCCACCCAGCGTGCACCCATCCCCACCTTAATCTTTAACCTGCTACAAGGCTCCCTCATGAAGGGGGTGAGGAAGGTGTGTATCTGTTATGTGATGTGACTGTGTTAAACGGGTATGTTTCTTTGTCCCTTTGCAATGTATTGTGTCAACGGGAAGATTTTGTAGCAAAAGCAGTAGCCTGCTTAGACAATTCGCTTCTCAAGGGCATTAAAGCTCATCCTTCTCCTCAGGTGGTGACCAGCCGGCCAGATGTTGTGAGACCGGCGCTGAGGAGGTACCTGCGTAAGGAAGTCTTCTTGAAGGGCTTCTCTCCCAACGCTATTAAATGCTTCGTGAGGAAGCATCACTCCGACCCCCACGTGGCCAACAGGGTTCTGGAGTCACTACAAAACAACACTGCTTTACTGGGCCTGTGTCACATTCCGGTATTCTGTTGGATCGTGTCCAAGTGTTACAAGGAGTTATTGGGATGCGGAGCTTCCGAGGGCGGTCCCCAGACAATCACAGATGTCTACCTCATGATGCTTCAGCACTTCTTCCAGGACAGAGACTGTCTGAGGAAGCCCACGGGTACAGAGTGGCTGCGGGAGCATCAGGAGACAGCCCTACATCTGGGTCAGCTAGCCTTGGATGGAATCAGGGGCTCCTGCTACACCTTCACAAGCACAGAGCTGCTCAAGTGTGGGGTGACTGAGAACGATATATGCATGGGCTTCCTGGTCAACAGAAGGCATCCCTCCTCCTTCTGTAACATCGTACACTACGAGTTTCTGCACATTACCATGCAGTGTTTTTTCGCTGCTCTCCATATTGTCCTGAACAACAACTTGGACCGTTCCGCCATCCCTAAAATCTTTCAGCCCAAAGACAGGCAGCCAACTCCTGGTTTACACAGGGCGTGTCTCGGACACTGCTTGACCCAGGAAGAGGAGGTCCTGAAGGAGGCTGCTATGGCAGCGCAGAGCCCTAACACCCAGATAACAGCCACCTTTGTATCTGGGCTCCTGTCTCATCGCCACCGTAGCCTTCTTCTCCTCTCATGCCCTGGGCCCACTTTGGATAAGAAGTCCAAACAGGCGGTGAGGTGCCTGTCTAAAGGCATGCACAAGCATTTTAAATCCATCCCTCAGCCAGTGGAGAGGGAGAAGAAGAGCATGCACGCCATGCCTGACTTTGTCTGGCTTATCAAGTGCATTTATGAGATGCAGGAGAGGAGTATTGCCAAGGACACTATGGCTACGCTGGAGGTAGAACACCTGAAGTTGACCTACTGTCACATAGGCCCTGTGGAGTGCACCGCACTGGCCTACGTGCTCCAGCACCTCAGGAACCCTGTGGGGCTTCAGTTAGACTACAACTCTGTGGGAGATGTTGGGGTGGAGCAACTGCTGCCTTGCTTGCATGTCTGCCACTCTTTATAGTAAGTGTTTCACAATTGTGTTGTGGGCGTCCATCCATTAACAGTGAAACCTGTGTACATATAGGTCTGGTAAATGAAATATGTGTACATATATATTTGGTAAATGAAACCTGTGTACATATAGGTCTGGTAAATGAAACCTGTCTACATATAGGTCTGTTAAATGAAACCTGTGTGCATATAGGTCTGGTAAATGAAACATGTGTACATATAGGTCTGTTAAATGAAACCTGTGTGCATATAGGTCTGGTAATTGAAACATATGTGCATATAGGTCTAATAAATTAAACATGTGTGCATATAGGTCTGTTAAATGAAATGTGTGCATATAGGTCTGGTAATTGAAACGTATGTGCATATAGGTCTGGTAATTGAAACGTATGTGCATATAGGTCTGGTAATTGAAACATGTGTGCATATAGGTCTGGTAATTGAAACATATGTGCATATAGGTCTGGTAATTGAAACATATGTGCATATAGATCTGGTAAATGAAACATGTGTGCATATAGGTCTAATAAATGAAACATGTGTGCATATAGGTCTGGTAAATGAAACAGATGTGCATATAGATCTGGTAAATGAAACATGTGTGCAAAAGCTATTGTGAACAAGTGTGAAAAGTACCAATCAGTTCTTAATACCGTTTAGAGACCGGAAGCTGGAAAAATTGCCTGAATATCGCTACTGTTTAACTTGTAATTCCAGTAATTTCTAAAATGTTTGTTCCATTTACATGCTTTCATAAAGAAGAATGTCACAAGATAGGTACTAGGTGTGTCTATTCTGTAGTCAGGTGTGTACTATACAACTGTCGATTTTCAAAGGAGCTCTGCAATGTCAATGAGATGAACATGTGACTGGCGTAACCTTCCTGTGAAACTGATTGATTAAATCCAAGCATGACAACGTTCAATTCTGCCACAGAAAACTATATTTTTCTTTTATTGCCGTAGCCTGAGAAGCAACAACATATCAGACGAGGGAATCCGAAAATTGATTGAGAGGGGCATACAGTGTAAGAGCTTTCAGAAGATTGCGTAAGTATGGCCTTGTAGACTAATTCACACCTGGGGCACTGAGTGGGTGCAAATCACAACAAAGCAAAAGCTAAAACCTGCGTTTTGAGCCCTTCTGTGTTCCATTTTAATATTCCCAGATAAACACCTGCCAACGACCAGATCGTAGGCGCGCCTGGGAGCACTATGTCTCATTTAAATCCTGTTTTGAGTCATTCTATTTTTGGTTTATCAAGGATGTTGTACCTGATATATATGTTGTTGCCTGTGTACTTAAATGTTGTGTTAAAGGCTTTTCAACAACAGGCTAACTGATGCCTGCACACAGCACTTGGCTCACCTCCTGAAGATGAAGCAGAATTTTCTCGCTCTAAGGTGAGCATATGGCTACGCTCTCAAACACAAACACAAGACAGTTCGACATCAACCCACTGGGAAAAAACTGAATATGATATTTAATCTAACACTTTGTTGAAGGCTGGGAAACAACAACATCACAGCAGCAGGAGCAGAGCAACTGGCAGAAGGGCTGAGGTTAAACCGTTCGCTACGGTTCTTGGGGTATGAAGGCCGACTACTTCTGATAACATTTTTATTCCTATTACAATGCTGCTATATGCACTCTGTGAACCAATGTTTTTCAGGCTTTGGGGGAATTCGATAGGTGACAAAGGTACCGAGGCCATTGCCAACGCTCTAAAGAACAGCCAAACATTGGTGTGGCTTAGGTAATGTAAGATTGATTATATTATGAATCCCTGACACATTGTTAGACTAATAATCAATACTTATCCCTGACACATTGTTAGACTAATAATCAATACTTATCCCTGACACATTAATAGATTAATAATCAATACCAATCCCTGACACATTGTTAGACTAATAATCAATACTAATCCCTGACACATTGTTTGACTAATAATCAATACCAATCCCTGACACATTGTTAGACTAATAATCAATACTAATCCCTGACACATTGTTAGACTAATAATCAATACTAATCCCTGACACATTGTTAGATTAATAATCAATACTTATCCCTGACACATTAATAGATTAATAATCAATACCAATCCCTGACACATTGTTAGACTAATAATCAATACTAATCCCTGACACATTGTTTGACTAATAATCAATACCAATCCCTGACACATTGTTAGACTAATAATCAATACCAATCCCTGACACATTGTTAGACTAATAATCAATACTTATCCCTGACACATTGTTAGACTAATAATCAATACTTATCCCTGACACATTAATAGATTAATAATCAATACCAATCCCTGACACATTGTTAGACTAATAATCAATACTAATCCCTGACACATTGTTTGACTAATAATCAATACCAATCCCTGACACATTGTTAGACTAATAATCAATACCAATCCCTGACACATTGTTAGACTAATAATCAATACTAATCCCTGACACATTGTTTGACTAATAATCAATACTAATCCCTGACACATTGTTTGACTAATAATCAATACCAATCCCTGACACATTGTTAGATTAATAATCAATACTAATCCCTGACACATTGTTTGACTAATAATCAATACCAATCCCTGACACATTGTTAGATTAATAATCAATACCAATCCCTGACACATTGTTAGACTAATAATCAATACTAATCCCTGACACATTGTTTGACTAATAATCAATACTAATCCCTGACACATTGTTAGACTAATAATCAATACTAATCCCTGACACATTGTTTGACTAATAATCAATACCAATCCCTGACACATTGTTAGACTAATAATCAATACTAATCCCTGACACATTGTTAGACTAATAATCAATACTAATCCCTGACACATTGTTAGACTAATAATCAATACTAATCCCTGACACATTGTTAGACTAATAATCAATACTAATCCCTGACACATTGTTAGACTAATAATCAATACTAATCCCTGACACATTGTTAGACTAATAATCAATACTAATCCCTGACACATTGTTAGATTAATAATCAATACCAATCCCTGACACATTGTTAGATTAATAATCAATACCAATCCCTGACACATTGTTAGACTAATAATCAATACTAATCCCTGACACATTGTTAGACTAATAATCAATACTAATCCCTGACACATTGTTAGATTAATAATCAATACCAATCCCTGACACATTGTTAGATTAATAATCAATACCAATCCCTGACACATTGTTAGACTAATAATCAATACTAATCCCTGACACATTGTTAGACTAATAATCAATACCAATCCCTGACACATTGTTAGACTAATAATCAATACTTATCCCTGACACATTGTTTGACTAATAATCAATACTAATCCCTGACACATTGTTTGACTAATAATCAATACCAATCCCTGACACATTGTTAGACTAATAATCAATACTAATCCCTGACACATTGTTAGACTAATAATCAATACCAATCCCTGACACATTGTTAGACTAATAATCAATACCAATCCCTGACACAACTGTGCATGCCCCGACATCTCTAGTGGATAAAATTCTTAATGGGAATAAACCTGACAACCAGATTTCTGTTTCATTGCAGCCTGGTAGACAATGGTGTCGGCAGTACAGGAGCTTGTGCCATTGCTACACTGATTAAGAACAGCACGCTAGAGGAGCTTTGGTATGTATGTGTATGGCACTGTTATATGGTGAATATGTGTATGGCACTGTTATATGGTGAATATGTGTATGGCACTGTTATATGGTGAATATGTGTATGGCACTGTTATATGGTGAATATGTGTATGGCACTGTTATATGGTGAATATGTGTATGGCACTGTTATATGGTGAATATGTGTATGGCACTGTTATATGGTGAATATGTGTATGGCACTGTTATATGGTGAATATGTGTATGGCACTGTTATATGGTGAATATGTGTATGGCACTGTTATATGGTGAATATGTGTATGGCACTGTTATATAGTGAATATGTGTATGGCACTGTTATATGGTGAATATGTGTATGGCACTGTTATATGGTGAATATGTGTATTGCACTGTTATATGGTGAATATGTGTATGGCACTGTTATATGGTGAATATGTGTATGGCACTGTTATATGGTGAATATGTGTATGGCACTGTTATATGGTGAATATGTGTATGGCACTGTTATATGGTTAATATGTGTATTGCACTGTTATATGGTGAATATGTGTATGGCACTGTTATATGGTGGATATGTGTATGGCACTGTTATATGGTTAATGAGGTGCTAAAACATCTGTGGCTCTGCTCTCATTTTGTTCACAGGTTAACGAAAAATTGCATCACAAGAGCAGGTGTGGAGTTCATAGTACAGGCTCTTGAAAGCAACACCAGTGTAAAGGCAGTATGGTACGTCTATGTTGATGATAATTCAGACAGTAATATAATATCTAATGTGTAGACACTGATGAGCCAAAACATTATGCCTAATATGCTGCCGGTCCACCACATGCCACCAAACCAGCGCCGACCCACGAAGCATTAGCTCAACAAGAACCCTGTAGGTGTTCTGTGGTATCAGGGCCCAACACTTAAGGAGCAGATCGTTCAAGTCCTGTAAGTTGCGAGGTGGAGCCATAGAGGATCGAATGTGTGGGTCCAGCACGTCCCATGGATGCTCAATCGTAGATCTGGGGAATTCTGAGGCCAGGGCAGTATCTTAAAGTCATCACCATGTTCCTCAAACTGTTCCCGAACAATGTGTGCAGTGTGGCAGGGCCAATATCCTACTGAAAGAGGCCACTGCCATCAAGGAATACCGGTGCATTAAAGGGTGTACCTGGTCCTAAACAATGTTTAGGTTGGTGCCTAATCTACCCAGACCTCAACCTGGACCCGTGTGAAGAGAGGATCAACCTTTTTGAGTTGGGGTGAAACGGTTTCCGGTATCTTGATCAACCACAGTCAAAGTCCTGACGGTTAATATTACAGTTTCAAAATGTTTTAGCTCATCAGTGTATGATACAATTGCATCAATACACTGTTGTCTCCAATGGCTCTACACAATGAGTAAATGTTGGAATTAAAGATCGCTTGGAATCAAAAACTGTAGACGAGAGTTAAATAACTGATTGTTTTCTTTTTAGGCTGAGAGGTAATGAACTCAGTGCAGAAGAGATTGAGGAGCTGACACAGAAAGAACCCAGGCTAATATTCTGATGATGCCAAATGCTAACTAGGTCAACCAGTAAAATATAGTTGTTCACAGGCTTGGGGGTCAGAAGTAACAATGTTGGCCGATCAAGAACCTTGCAACCGCAGCGTTGTGGGTTCAATTATTCTAACTACTAACTGAAAGGTTAATTGAATCCCTAAATAGGCATGGTCTTATGTAGGAGTTCCCTTAGGTTTGAGATATCCTTACAACTCTGAAGAATTATATGAACAGGGACTATTTTTTGATGATGATGAAGATGAAATTAAAGATGACTTCATAGCTGTTGCTGGTAGACAGAGCTCAAATGATGGTAATAGTAATGTTGCTGTCCAAATGCTTTTGAAGTTGACTGTATATTATATAGTCCACAATCCAATTTATTATGTTTACCACCTATTTGTATATAGTTGAAAGACAATCTTGTAATTTCCTGTATTCTGTCTGTAAATGTAATGCATTACAATTCAACAAAAGTATGTATAAATGTGACTTGGATTTTGTACTTTTCAATATCTAATCATATCTAATAAAAATATATAAGAGCACCCAACTGTAAAGTGTTATTTTTTTACAATAGAATCTAACATATCGAATATAGCAGTATAAACATTGTATTTTATTCACGTCTCCCCCTAAAGCCATACTCTTGCCACCAATGAGCAGGCTTCAGCGTTTCTCATCACCGGTCTTCTAGCCACACCGCTTCTCCCATCACATCCTTGTCTTGTCATTACACACACCTGGTTCCATTCCCTTATTAGTAGGTGTATTTAGAGTATCTCACAAAAGTTAGTACACCCCTGACATTTTTCTAAATATTTGATCATATCTTTTCATGCGACAACACAGAAGAATTGACACTTTGCTACAATGTAATGTAATGATTGGACAGCTAGAATAACAGTATACTATTGCTGTCCATAACATGGATCCATGTCGTTAGTCTGCTTGTTCACCTGAGGCAGGGGGACAATGAGTGTGCAGGAGTTTGTGCTGGAGTTCCAGACCCGGTAATGGAGATCGACCGCGTGAATGCCGTGTATAATTGGCCTACCCCTCATCTCATCTCTCATCTCATCTTCAACCGCTTATCCGGGGTCGGGTTGCGGGGGTAGCAGCTCTAGCAGGGGACCCCAAACTTCCCTTTCCCGGGCAACATTAGCCAGCTCTGACTGGGGAATCCCGAGGCGTTCCCAGGCCAGTGTGGAGATATAATCTCTCCACCTAGTCCTGGGTCTTCCCCGAGGTCTCCTCCCAGCTGGACGTGCCTGGAACACCTCTCTAGGGAGGCGCCCAGGTGGCATTCTTACAAGATGCCCGAACCACCTCAACTGGCTCCTTTCTATGCAAAGGAGCAGCGGCTCTACTCCGAGTTCCTCTCGGATGACTGAGCTTCTCACCCTATCCCTAAGGGAGAAGCCAGCCACCTTTCTGAGAAAACCCATTTCGGCCGCTTGTACCCGCGATCTCGTTCTTTCGGTCATGACCCAGCTTTCATGACCATAGGTGAGGGTAGGAACAAAGATTGACCGGTAGATCGAGAGCTTTGCCTTTCGGCTCAGCTCTCTTTTCGTCACAACGGTGCGGTGAAGCGAATGCAACACCGCCCCCGCTGCTCCGATCCTCCGACCAAACTCCCGCTCTATTGTTCCCTCACTCGCGAACAGGACCCCGAGGTACTTGAACTCCTTCACTTGGAGTAAGGACTCATTCCCTACCCGGAGTAGGCACTCCACCGGTTTCCTGCTGAGAGTCATGGCCTCAGATTTAGAGGTGCTAACCCTCATCCCAGCCGCTTCACACTCGGCTGCGAACCGATCCAGTGAGTGCTGAAGGTCACCGACCGATGAGGCCATCAGGACCACATCATCCGCAAAAAGCAGTGATGTGACCATCAGCCCACCGAACGGGAACCCCTCCCCCCATGACTACGCCTTGATATCCTGTCCATGAATATTACAAACAGGATTGGTGACAAAGCGCAGCCCTGGCGGAGGCCAACCCCCACCGGGAACGAATCCGACTTACTGCCGAGGACACGGACACAGCTCATGCTTTGAGCGTACAGAGATTGGATGGCCCTGAGAAGAGACCCCCTCACCCCATACTCCCGCAGCACCTCCCACAAAAGATCCCGGGGTACCCGGTCATACGCCTTCTCCAGATCCACAAAACACATGTAGACTGGATGGGCATACTCCCAGGCCCCCTCCAGGATCCTTGCGAGAGTAAAGAGCTGGTCCGTGGTTCCCGGCCAGGACGAAAACCGCATTGTTCCTCTTCAATCTGAGGTTCGACTATTGGCCGAACCCTCCTTTCCAGCACTTTGGAGTACACTTTACCAGGGAGGCTGAGGAGTGTGATACCTCTGTAATTGGCACACACTCTCTGGTCCCCCTTTTTAAAGAGGGGAACCACCACACCGGTCTGCCACTCCTCTGGCACTGTCCCAGACTTCCATGCAATGTTGAAGAGGCGTGTCAACCAAGACAGCCCTTCCCCCCCCAAAGCTTTTAGCATTTCTGGACGAATCTCATCAGTCCCTGGGGCTTTGCCACTGTGGAGTTGTTTGACTACCTCAGCGACTTCCCCCAGGGAAACTGACGATGACCCTCCATCAGCCTCCAGCTCTGCCTCTGTACTAGAGGGCGTGTAGGTCGGATTCAGGAGCTCCTCAAAATGCTCTTTCCAGCGCCCGATCACATCATCAGTTGAGGTCAACAGTGTCCCATCCTTACTGTACACAGCTTGGATGGTTCCCGTTTTCCCCTTCTGAGGTGCCGAACGGTTTTCCAGAAGCATTTTGGTGCCGACCGAAAGTCCTTCTCCATAGCTTCTCCAAACTTCTCCCACACCCGCTGCTTTGCCTCTGACACGGCAGCGGCTGCAGCCCTTCGGGCCTGTCGGTACCCTGCAACTGCCTCCGGAGTCCCCAGGGCTAGCATATCCCTGAAGGCCTCCTTCTTCAGTCGGACAGCTTCCCTGACCACCGTGGTCCACCACAGTGTTCTAGGGTTACCACCCCTTGAGGCACCTAGGACCTTGAGACCACAGCTCACCGCCGCAGCTTCAGCAATAGAAGCTTTGAACATTGCCCACTCAGGTTCAATGCCCCCAACCTCCACAGGGATGCCTGAAAAGCTCCGCCGGAGGTGTGAGTTGAAGATCTTTCGGACAGGGGCCTCCTCCAGACGTTCCCAGTTCACCCGCACCACCCGTTTGGGCTTACCTGGTCTGTCCAAAGTCTTTCCCCACCCTCTGATCCAACTCACTACCAGATGGTGATCAGTTGACAGCTCTGCCCCTCTCTTCACCCGAGTGTCCAAAACATGCGGCCTTAGATCAGCCGATACGATCACAAAATCGATCATTGACCTTCGGCCTAGGGTGCTCTGGTACCATGTACACTTATGCGCCTCCTTATGTTCGAACATGGTGTTTGTTATAGACAATCCATGACTAGCACAGAAGTCCAATAACAAACGACCGCTCGGGTTTAGATCAGGGAGGCCGTTCCTCCCAATCACGCCTCTCCAGGTGTCTCCATCGTTGCCCACATGTGCGTTGAAGTCTCCCAGCAGAATGATGGAGTCCCCTACTGGAGCCCTATATAGGACTCCCTTCAGGGTCTCCAAGAAGGCTGAATACTCCGAACTGCTGTTTGGTGCATAAGCACAAACAACAGTCAGAGTTTTCCCCCCACCACCCTTAGGCGTAGGGAGGCAAACCTCTCATCCACCGGGGTAAACTCCAACACCGCCGTGCTCAGACGTGGGCTCGTGAGTATCCCCACACCAGCCCGCCGCCTCTCACCCTGGGCAACTCCAGAGAAGAACAGAGTCCAACCCCTATCCAGGGTAAGGTTCCAGAGCCACGGTTGTGCGTAGAGGTAAGTCCCACCAGATCCAACTGGTATCGCTCCACCTCACGCACAAGTTCTGGCTCCTTCCCCCAGTGAGGTGACGTTCCACGTCCCCAAAGCAAGCTTCTGCCGCCCGGGTCTGATCCGTCGAGACCCCCCACCTTCACTGTCACCCATATGACAGCGCACCCGACCCCTGCGGTTGTTCCTGTGAGTGGTGGGCCCACAGGATGGAGAGGAGAGAGATGCCACGTATCTCGTTCGGGCTGTGCCCGGCCGGGCTCCGTGGCAAACCCGGCCACCAGACGCTCGCTTTCGAGCCCGCCGTCTGGGCCTGGCTCCAGACGAGGGCCCTGGGCTTCCTCCAGGCAGGGTCTCGCTCCTTTTCCCTCTATCTTTCATGGGGTCTTGGTGAACCATTCTTAGTCTGGCCCCTCGCCTGAGACCACTTTGCCTTGGGAAACCCTACCAGGAGCATGAAGCTCCAGACAACCCAGCCCTCAGGTTCATAGGGGCACACAAACCTCTCCACCACGTTAAGGTGATGATCCCCGGGGTGGCCTACCCCGACCACGGTAAAAGCGGTGCAGTGGTTTATTGAGTGTAAAGACATTGGCTTGAGGGAGCGAGACACCCGCTTTTAGTCTGGAGTGAACATTACATACAGGTAGCGAGGAGGCTAAACCCTCACCAGGCCAGTTGGCAGTTGTTCTACTACATTGTGGCGCCAGTAGTGTGGGTGGTTGATGCAGACATCGAGGGCACGTTTTGCATGAAACCATCTCCACCTCAGTGTCCCGAGGGACAAATGTACGTGCCATTAGATGTCCACAGCCGCCTCATTTGCTGGGCCCACAAATCTCATATCAGTATGAATATCTGTCAACTTAGCGACATTGTAAGAAACGTTTCCTGTAGGGACATTAAAATGTTGGCCACCCTAACAAGGCGATACTGGATCATCACTGATGTTAATGTGTTCAGGCTTTGTTAGAATAATTCAGAAAGAAACCTTGCCAAAGCATTTTCTCTTATCATGAATACGTTTATATATCGAATGTAGTTCCAGGCTTTTTGCCAACCTGTTACGTTACTGCACTGCTTAGATCCCTTACGTCATGGTATGACCTCGTTATTATGAAAGAAAAAAACATGTTTTTCCATCACACATAGTGTTAATAATGTAATACCGATAAAGTCTACCTCATCATACATGTTTCTAAGGCAGACAGGTTTTTGTCCGGCGATTTCTCATGCATAATTCAACACTAGAAGTAGATCTACAAACCAACTACTCATTCGCAGATTCATCCATACGCGTCAACCAAACTCGTGGGAAAACCCCGGGGCGGGACTTAATGATTGACAAGCCGCTCAGCCAATTGACACTTGCAAAAGAGGCAAGTTGACCAATGAATGACGAGACCTTTTATTATTCAGGTTAAAATTTGGTTGACTCAATTTCTTCTGTAAATAATCTTTATTCTATTCGATATCAGGTGCGATTCTGTTCTGTGTGTCAAATAATATAGATTTTGGCTTTTATTATTAGTATAACTAGATAGTCAGAGTCGTTAAGAAAACGATGTATCCAGCTACATTTAACATAGACGGATATCATTGTCGGTTAAATGGCCAGCTAGCTAGATAGCCCCATTTCGAGACTGTCAAATCGTTCTCAGCTGTCTTAGTAACATCCAGAAACCAGCCTGCTGGTCGTACAAACGTAGCCAAACCTCAGCGACTAAAATACACTGGAATAAGTAGGTGAAATGACACTCCGGTTCCGAATTGTCGTCTGAAAAAGGCAATGGTAAGAAAACAAGCAAGCAAGCAACAGCTATATCAAAATGCTAATCTAGCTATATTTCGTATGTGTTTCCTCGTCGTGTCATACGTCAATAACATGGACGCAGTAATAATCATCCTTTATGGTATGCTTTAATGTGTGCCTACAGCAACAGTATACGAGCTGTTTTACTCAAATTGAAAATGTACATGGGTGTTTACTCAACTGGGTTATTTGGCTTCATTCATAAACCAAGGCCTGACCTTGTTCCATCTATTTCGCATTAGTCGCGTACTGACTGGCTTCATTAGTGATGTCACTGATGGAATGTGTTAGTGATGTCACTGA
Organism: Dallia pectoralis; assembly: GCA_029465975.1. Taxonomy (NCBI): domain Eukaryota; kingdom Metazoa; phylum Chordata; class Actinopteri; order Esociformes; family Umbridae; genus Dallia; species Dallia pectoralis. Next base: position 11,584,470 of record CM055749.1, on the reverse strand, counting down.
TGGAATGTGTTAGTGATGTCACTGATGGAATGTGTTACTGATGTCACTGATGGAATGTGCATGACAACTGCTGCAGTGACGTTTTCAATTACATTTGTGCTCATTTATTTTTCTGTGTTGCATGTCATTTCATTCTGTGTTCTGGATGGTCAGACCCATCATTATCTAGCGTGTGCAAGTATTGTTTTAACTGCAGTTAAAGTATAGTAGTTAAATATAAGTAATATTTCTCTGCAGAAAAATAAATTGCATTTACAGCTTGTTGCTCTTGGTTCTTTTTACTTTTTAATATTAATTGTATGTGCAATCTGTTTGGCAATCGGTAAGACAATTTCTTTGTCTTATTTCGCAGCCTTAACTGACACTGAATAAATTAAACTATGGCCAATTATATCATATGTTCAGCGGAGAGTTACATGTTTGCTAACAGGTAAAAACATTGCCAGTGAATGTATATGCCTTCCAGGTCAGGGGCCTGGACAAAGCATTGGGATGCGAGGAAATCTTCCACATTAATTTGGTCCCTCCATAGAATAAGTTTAAAGGTCTAACATTCAACATCATAGATCCCGAATTACCAACCGTATTCTGAGCAGTGTGGTTTTGTTTGTTACTGACACACCTATGCCTGCTTACAGTTCCAATCTCAAAAAAGGATCACTGTGTCTCCATGAAGATTTAATAATAATATATTCATATTGCTGTCTGAATTATCTATCCCCTTGCCTGTTGTTCCCCTCTGGTTTCTTGCATAGCATTTAATTTGGTAGCTAATATACATTTGTGCAGATTAATATAAGTCTGATAGTTCCTGTCTAAACTCTAAGAAGATTATTTTCATTTTTGATATACAAAATCCCCTTGGCTATAGGCAACAGTGAGTAAACTGTGTTGTGCACACTTTTTTTCAATAATGCAGTGACCTTGTTATTAGTTAATAATAGTGGTATCCAAGTAAATGCCAATGGAACAATTTAAACGAAAATGCAGTAATCACTGTAATTTCAGATCCATTTCTTTCTCTAAGTTTCTGAAGTGGGTAACCAGCATAGAATGCACAACCAGTTCTTTTACGTAGCAAAAATGTAAAATGAGTAATTAGTGTTCAGTCCTTAGCAACATGACAAAAGACCTAAACACGCAGTTTTGTCTGCAATATAAATTGTAGCTGAATAATTTATTCTTTGCTTTTCATTTCCTAACTACTTTAAATAAAAACATAAATGTCAATATTATATTAGTATCTTGGTAACACTTATATATAATTAATATATAATTCTAACTCGTATCATTAATATATAATTATAAATATGTTTACATATTACATATTTTTTGTATTTTGATGTAGTCTATTGTTCGTATTGTTTATTACATGTGTATAAATCGTTGCCAGAACAAATTCCTTGTTTGCGGTCAACTTGCTTGACAATAAAAATATCTCTGATTTTGATAAACAACGGAACGTGCTAGCTAGCCAACTTTTTAGGCCACAATATTTTGACAGGGCAGGGTGATTTTTGATGTTGTCGTCGTTTTCTTTTTGAGAACAACATGTTCCAAAATTGTATTTACATATTCATTAATTGTTTCATGAATTACATTTTTACAACTATATATGTTGTTTGAATTTGGCTTTATAGTCAGTCTTAAGGACCCTTTCAATTTTCAGGAATATGTTTTATTGCTTTCGTCTATGAATTTCCCTTGACTGCTAAGCCTACTGTGACCACATGCTATCTGATTGCCAAAAAAATAGGCAAAATATAAATCTTATCTAAGTCAGGACTGAATGTGTTTACAACAGTGCTTCCAGGTAGTAACCTACGTGAACCAATTTAATACAAGGTACTCTTAAGTTAGGCATATTCATGTCTTTGCCTATTTCCGTTTCACTTTTCACTAGTTTATAATGTGAACTAGCAGCCTATAGCAAACAGTGCATTCTGGCGTCTCACAAAGAATACGTTTGTATTCTAGGCAGGTTGTGTTGAATCCAATTTTCAGACACCAGTTTTAATAGTTAATAGACATTTCTTTAGTTTTGTATCCCAGATAGACTATGAACTAAATATTTTAGTTGTTTTCCAAAAAATGTGTATTTTCACCATTTTGGATATTTCATATGGATCCAGAACATTTTATGTCTCAACGATTCGCCGTGTTTCTTTATCATAATTACTGGTTTTGGAGGAGGGAAGCCAATGGTTCTAGTTTTTGCATCTGATGAAAAACTAGAACCAGGCCCATCTGGATATGCACAAGAGGTCCAAGGTCAAAAGTGCAACTTATTGGAGATCCACTTCTTTATAAGCTGATGGAGGAGGCCAATGAAAAGCTGGGTGACCACATCAGCAACCTGACTAAGCTAAAAGCCACCAACAAGGCAGCAGAGTACCTCTCTGGCAAGTGCACCCTGGGAGGTCAGAAACAACAAACCCCACAACCAGGTTAAGGTCTTTAGCAACTGATCCTTTCTGCCAGCTTCTGAGTGTATTCAGCTGGTAAAGATCTGTGCAATACAGCTGTAATCTTGTTTGTTTTGTTGTTTGCCTATTATAAAAGGGAGCAGCGGACACCGTAGCTGTTAGAGTGCTGGATGAAATCCCTGTTCCTGCAGAGTGAAAATCTGTCTCGTGTCCTTAAGATAGCTAACATTAAAAGCTACTAAGCTTCTCTGGATAACAGAGTCTGCTAAATCAATGGAAATTCTTAAGCCGTGTAAGATTGGAATAGGGGATACGTTTTTTAGAAATAGTCACTGCCGTGAAAACGAACGATGTGACAAAATGACCGAGTTTATAAAGGCATGTTCCTGTAGATTTTAGGTTGAGCCCCACATTCAACCTGGTACCTGAAGACATTTCTTGACATTTAATGAATGAATAACACCATGTTTTTCTTTCTTTCCCAGGGCTTACGTACCTTACAGACTGCCTGAGACATGCATACAGCCAGTTGAGACTGTCATGAGGCCAACCCAGGCCAGCAGGAGCCCATGAGTGACTGTACGACCCTCTCCTCTGTACCTCGATCTGCACCATAACCAGCCGAGATTCTTCTGAAGTGTCAGGCTCTGTTTCTCTCAATACTGCTATGCCCTTCTACTCAATACTGCCTATGCTATTGGGTTAGACTGGCGGACCCTGCCTTTCCTCCTGCTATGCCACAGCTGCCCCAACCCCTACAACCATGAGCTCTGCCCTGTGGAGCCAGGAGAAGCCCAGTGGGGGCTTCAGGGAGGACTGGCGCTTCTACATGGTGGTCAAGGTACATGTGTTTTGATATATTACAAATACATTTTGCTAAGGTGTACACTGGATGTGGTGGTGGTGTTGTTGGAACGGTGGATTGTTTTTATTCTTTTGTTACTTTGCTTTTTTGGACACCACCTAATTCCCATTATAACACAAAGACATTTCACTTAGGAGTGTACGGTGGAGAAGCCCCCCCAGAAGACACTGAGGATCCTCCGGGGAAGCCTTGGCCAGGCCTGCCAGGAGAGGAACAGCCTGGGGCGCACACTGCCCCCCAGCAAGGGCAAGAGGAGCCTCCGTATCTTGGACCAGACCAATGTGGTGCTGAGTCTGGATGAGAGGTTAGTCACTATCTGATGAATGGACACCTCCTCTTGCAATATACAGTGAGCTAATACATTATGGCCACTTACAGGTGAAGCGGATATAGGTGAGCAACTCCTAACCAGGGTTTATATCATGGTCTGGGTATATTTGATGGCATGTGAATAATCAGTTCTCGCTGTCATCATGTTGACTGGGTGGGAGTGAAGACCTGAGCAACTTTGACACGCCGACAATGGCCCAATGCAGGACAAACCACAAACCGGCAACATGGTTTTGGGCGCCCAAGGCTTATCGAGTCCGTCCCGGAGTCTGAACCAACAATATGTCTACTGTGGCAAAAGGCCGTAGATTTAAATGTTGGTTAGGAGAGGAATTCATCCCAACCCATCTTGCCACGTACTCTGCTGCGTATGGCTCTGCGTAGCTGCAGACCAGTATAAGTGCTCATGATGACCAAAACAGTGGACGCGTGGATGAAAGTTGTCTGTTCCGATGAGTCCAGTTTGCTTTTGCCTCATGGACGGCTGTTGATCTGTAGGATGTGCTGGATCAACAAGTCTGATCCACTGCAGCTCCACCCCGCAATTTACAGGACTTGAAGGATCTGCTGCTAATGTTTTGGTTCCCGGTTCCACAGGACACTTTCAGGGGTCTTGTAGAGTCCAGGTGGTTTTGTGGAGGTGGTCATAATGTTTTGACTCCCATCACCTTCTGTTTGTTATAATACATTTATTTTGCCGTAATTCAACACACACTTCCCGTATTGACGAAGAGAAATCCCATTGAAAATCCCATGAAAATCTGTGCTGAATTATTTTAAACCATAAATCAGAATTTTCTCAGGTAAACTCCATATTGAACTCAGCTTCATCCTGGGTCCTTAGATCTCCCTTGAGATGTCTCTAGAACTTAGGAGACCCACACTTTACAGTGCATGTCAGAACAAAAACCAAACCATGTTGACCAATAATCTCTCTGTAGATATTTGCAATATCATTTGATCAGGGCATAGATCTGGGGCACACCAAAGAATAATCTAAGCTGTGATCTTTGCTAAAGGTACAGGGACTAAATAAAGGGACTAAATAAGGGTATTTGTATTTATGTACATTAGAAATGTGCACAAATATCTAGAAACGTGTTTTTGCTTTGTCATTATGTGATATTTTGTGTGCGTAGATGGCAAACAATTTATTCTATTATGAATTAAGTCTATATCACAACAAAATGTGGAAAAGGTAGAGGTGTCTAAAGACTTTTGGTAAGTATCCCGTGTTTTCGCAAGTTTCATGTTTTTTTTGTATTGTGTTACCGCCGGTATTTCACATGCACAACTTGTTGATGTATGTTTTCCTCACAAACCCACTCCATGAAGGGATGTCCTGGAGCTGGATGAGAAACTGGCAGAGCTGCTTTTCCCCATCACCAACTGTGAGGAGCGATATGCCCTCCTGTACAACAAGCCCCGGCTGGAGCGGGCCAGAGACATCGACTGTGGCTCCAAGGTGCGAGTGCAGCTGCGATCCGGGGACGAACCTTTACCCGGGGTGGTCCGGTTTAAAGGATCACTCCTGCCCGACCGGGCCCTCTCTGGGATATGGTTTGGAGTGGAACTGCTGGTGAGAAACATTCCCTTGTCGGCAGTCTTGGTATTCCTATTTACAGTCTTGGTATTCCTATTTACAGTCTTGGTATTCCTATTTGCAGTCTTGGTATTCCTATTTACAGTCTTGGTATTCCTATTTTACAGTCTTGGTATTCCTATTTACAGTTTTGGTATTCCTATTTACAGTCTTGGTATTCCTATTTACAGTCTTGGTATTCCTATTTACAGTCTTGGTATTCCTATTTACAGTCTTGGTATTCCTATTTCAGGGGTTTTTAAGTAATTGACCCTCCTAACTGAGTTCCCACAGATAGGTGACCAGTAGGCTTTTGGTGAAATGCAGTGCACAATGTAAGGTATAGATTGGCATTTGGAACTCAGTCCCATCACTGGGCTTTATGACCAATAGGCTTCTGGTGAAATGCAGTGCACAATGTAGGGTATAGAGTGGCATTTGGGATGTGGGTGTTGTAGTCTTTGATTTGGTCTGTGTAGAAGGTTCCTAGAGGATTCCATAACAGTTGAAGCCAGTGAATGGAGTCTCCTTCTTGCCACAGTGTACATTCTGTACAGATGCATCAAAGTTGCAGGATACAAAGGCTTTTCTATTGATGCACAATGTTGTGTTCATTCTTCTGTGTCCAGTTGCTGGCTGGGTGGGTGGGTGAAGTAGCCGGGGAGAGGCAGGATCTTAGCTCTGTATGAACGTTTAAGCTCATTGTGGCGTTTCAGAGCAGCGTCTTGATTGGATGCTAGCATTGAATAACATTCACGATACGTATCAAACGTTTGCAGTAAACAATGTTCCCTTCTTGTTCTGATCCCACACACATAAATTGAATGATGCCAATATTAGAAGGCCCCACATGGCACTTTAGACGAAGTGCAGGGTTTGGAATTTATAGCATCATGTAACTACACACTTTTACTGTCCATTATCCTTGTGTAATAGCGCTGATTATTCTCGTGGGCAGCTGCTGGCTACTCTGCCATGAAACATTTTCAGTGTGCTGTTATGCCCTCCGCAGTATTGGTCCGAAGCCCTCACTTTCCCATCTGTGTGATGGTCACCTCCATTTTACCGCTGAGGCAGAATGCTGAGTAGTCAGGTTACTGTAGTAAAGCTCTCCTTTCTGTCATGAGCTCAGGCCTCTCACATTTGCTTTGCGTTGAGTTTGGGGTATTCCTGGGAATTAGGGGGAAGTGTTGGGGGTATTCCTGGGAATTAGGGGGAAGAGTTTGGGGTATTCCTGGGAATTAGGGGGAAGAGTTGGTGGTATTCCTGGGAATTAGGGGGAAGAGTTGGGGGTATTCCTGGGAATTAGGGGGAAGAGTTTGGGGTATTCCTGGGAATTAGGGGAAGAGTTGGTGGTATTCCTGGGAATTAGGGGGAAGAGTTGGGGGTATTCCTGGGAATTAGGGGGAAGTGTTTGGGGTATTCCTGGGAATTAGGGGGAAGTGTTGGGGGTATTCCTGGGAATTAGGGGAAGAGTTTGGGGTATTCCTGGGAATTAGGGGGAAGAGTTGGTGGTATTCCTGGGAATTAGGGGGAAGAGTTGGGGGTATTCCTGGGAATTAGGGGGAAGAGTTTGGGGTATTCCTGGGAATTAGGGGGAAGAGTTTGGGGTATTCCTGGGAATTAGGGGGAAGAGTTGGGGGTATTCCTGGGAATTAGGGGGAAGAATTGGGGGTATTGCTGGGAATTAGGGGGAAGAGTTGGAGGTATTCCTGGGAGTTGGGGGTATTCCTGGGAATAAAGGGGAAGATTTAGGGTATTCCTGGGTATTTCTCAACTTAGCTTGCTAACTCAGAACGATTACAAAGAGCGAAACAGTGACATTTGTGTTTGCCACCTGGTAATTTCATGTTTTGCCATTTCCCAGGAGGAGGGCCGAGGCCAGGGCTTTACGGAGGGCTCCTACCAGGGCCGCCAGCTGTTCCGCTGTGAGGACGATTGTGGGGTGTTTGTGGCCCTGGACAAGCTGGAGCTGTGGGACGACGATGATGAGGAGGAGCTGGAACAACTGGAGGTGGAGCATGTCACTCTGGAGGATGATGAGGGTGACTTCCCCCCACTGGAGTTAAACTCCAGAGTGCTCGTTCAGACCAGAGAGGGACCAGAGAGAGGAACCATTATCTTCTGTGACCTGCTGCCGGGGAATGAGAGCCTGGGGTATTACGTGGGAGTAGACATGGTAAGGGGTGAGGCGCGTCAAATGTCCATCCTAAATATTAGATGAAAATGCTACATTATGGCAAATAAACAAATTCATTACACCTCAAATAAGACAATTGTCTTGTTCAAATGAATCCTGTAAGGTTGGTTTTTTCAGTTGGATTGTTTTGTCTATTCACAAAATCTATTGTTAATGAAACAGTCCACCAAGCAGCTTCTGGTGTCAGTGTTTACTTTTTGCCTGTAGAATCAGATGGGTGTTGTGAAAGAGGAACGCACATTACTGCTCGTTGCTAGGGGGAAGTGAGTCCACTAAGTCGACTCTGGCCTGGCACACAAGGGCAGTGTTCACACAGGAGCTCAAAAGTGAGGTAAACACGCAGGTATCCTGTGCCTAATTTAGTGTACTGCTGTTGATTCAGACCAGTAGAATTCTGGTCAAATGCAGTGCACAATGTAGGGAATATAGTGGCATTTAGGACTCAGTCCCATGACTGGGCTTTATGACCAATAGGCTAGTGGTGAAATACAGTGCACAATGTAGGGGATATAGTGGCATTTAGGACTCAGTTCCATCGCTGGGCTGTATGACCAGTAGGCTTCTGGTGAAATACAGTGCACAATGCAGGGGATATAGTGGCATTTAGGACTCGGTTCCATCGCTGGGCTGTATGACCAGTAGGCTTCTGGTGAAATACAGTGCACAATGCAGGGGATATAGTGGCATTTAGGACTCGGTTCCATCGCTGGGCTGTATGACCAGTAGGCTTCTGGTGAAATACAGTGCACAATGCAGGGGATATAGTGGCATTTAGGACTCGGTTCCATCGCTGGGCTGTATGACCAGTAGGCTTCTGGTGAAATACAGTGCACAATGTAGGGGATATAGTGGCATTTAGGACTCGGTTCCAACGCTGGGCTGTATGACCAGTAGGCTTCTGGTGAAATACAGTGCACAATGCAGGGGATATAGTGGCATTTAGGACTCGGTTCCATCGCTGGGCTTTATGACCAGTAGGCTTCTGGTGAAATACAGTGCACAATGCAGGGGATATAGTGGCATTTAGGACTCAGTCACATCTCTGGGCTTCATGACCAGTAGCTTGGCATAGGGCCAGCGGGTTGGTCAAATCGCAGAGTAGAGCCCACTGGTCTGTCCACTCTGCTCTGTTCAGCCTCACCCAGCACACTGAGAGCATCAACAAGACTGACCGGCCACAACAAAACAACTTATTGTTAGACCGTATTTGTGGGTTTAGAAAAATATTAAACGGCGTCAGCCTTCTTAACTTACTTTCATTAGTGTAGTGGAGCACCCAGAACTGGAGAACTTTGACCCTGATTTGGGTGGATTGGAATTGGCGCCTCTGGAAAACTGTGTGAAGATAATATAGGCTCTTGGAGAAACGACGTTAGCGGAGTTCTAGTTCAAGGGCAGCCAGAGACCCATAGACCCGTTACTGGTTGGAGTTGGAAGTCGTGTGGACATAGAAGACTGGTGATGGCAATGAGTGTGCTGCTGTAAATACTGGGATTATGAGAACAGGTTCTGGGTGATGAGGAACAGGTTCTGGGATTATGAGAACAGGTTCTGGGTTGATGAGAACAGGTTCTGGGTGATGAGAACAGGTTCTGGGATTATGGGAACAGGTTCTGGGTGATGAGGAACACCCACTGGACTAATAGGTTGCTGTCTCCGGCTCTTCCAGGACAATCCCATAGGGGACTGGGACGGCGTTATCGACGGGAAGCTGCTGTGCAATTTTGCCAGTCTTGAGCACACTCGTCTCGTCCCCATCTGTGACGTAATGCCAGGTGAGTCGACCGGTCCGCTAGCTTATCTTTCCGTCTGTTTCACAGGACCAGTCAGAAGTTTCATCAAGTGCTTGAACAATAAAAGGACGCTAATAACAATAACATCGGTTTTTTATTTCTATAACTGAACGTACGAGGTGTGGGCGTTCCTTAGCAGTCATATGCAGGCTTTTCCTGCGTGGAGAATTTGTTGTGGGCGAGCAGCGCAGCTGTCTGAGTATGTGTGTGTGTGTGTTTGTGTTTTACTGGCAACAGTAACAGAGGCCGTTTTGTTTCACGGCGTTGCTTGTTTTTGAAAGTCAAGTGAGTTGCTGCTCCTTTCAGTCTCTTTGTTGTAACCATTGGTTTTATTGATGTATCTGTATGCCGTCTCACACTCAACCCGCTGACAGGTTTAAGATACTTTAGTGTCTGTCTGTGTGTATGTCAGGGTGAATTTACTTGAAAGGCAATGGTATAAATAAAAAGGTATTTTCTACTGCGTTCAGACACCACAGCGAACAGTCAATATTCACTTTTTTATGTAGTTGCCCTTTACTTTGCTATGCTGCTGTGTCTGGGGTTACTATATACCAGACATGACTAGCAACTGCAAAAATGCCCACTGTAGAGCCTTCTTTTAGCCCTGGGTGTATGGATATCAGTGTACAACCCAGTTTTTACACTGGACTGTGTTTCCAGAGTACTCCATGCAGGACCAGAGGCTTCCAAAGCATAGTTTTGCCCCCAGAGGCACCAGCAGCGACAAGTCATCCTCTGGCCAAAGTAAACCAAAGACCAAAGGTAACGCTGCTGGCTTCAAGTGCATGTTACTAAATTAATACACAATGACTACGTTTGGGGGAACTAAACGGAGTCCCGCCGGATTCCTTGGGTGAATGTCTGTAATCTGGATACCAGATCTTATATGAACGGGGTGAAGTGGTGTGACTTACTGAACGTTTGTGTTGCCTGCATGGTTCCAGACTTGCTGTGTACTAAGGATCTGAATCTCTATTCCCTCTCTCTGTCTCTGTCTCTCTGTTCTCTACTCTCCCACTGTCAGTGGTGACAGAGCCTGCTTTGAACAATGAGCCAACACGCACTGCTTATTTTTCTGTTTCTCTATTGACTTGTTATCCCCAGGCTTAGGTCTTCAGTGTGGGAGTAGAAGCAAGACAGAGTTTTATTATACTTTAAATGGCAGCTCTGTTGACCACCCAGTCCAGGCCAAATCCAAAAGCACATGGTACATTGACGAAGGTAAACCACCAGCAAGACACTGCAGACTGCGACTCTGGTCTGTCTTGATAGCAGGGGTCCTGGTAATGCATGGTGGTCGCTTTACACTTCCTGTCCAGTCAACCAATCATGTTCACCTGTAGACAGTGATTCTGTTTTTGTAGTAGAGATAATCAGATAAGTGAGGGTCGTTATTCAAATCTTAATACGCACTGTTTTGATTCAGTAGCTTGCTATCAAGACCCTTCACTGAGAGGCCTTTTGAAAAATCCCCCATCACCTGTGAGGTCTACCTGCACGGTGTAATTGGTGTGGCATGGTTCTGGAACGTCCCCATCTCCTGTGAGGTCTTCCTGCACGGTGTAATTGGTGTGGCATGGTTCTGGAACGTCCCCATCTCCTGTGAGGTCTACCTGCACGATGCAATTGGTGTGGCATGGTTCTGGAATGTACCCATCTCCTGTGAGGTCTTCCTGCACGGTGTAATTGGTGTGGCATGGTTCTGGAACGTCCCCATCTCCTGTGAGGTCCAACTGCACGGTGTAATTGGTGTGGCATGGTTCTGGAACGTCCCCATCTCCTGTGAGGTTTTCCTGCACGGTGCAATTGGTGTGGCATGGTTTCGGTCAGATCACCTCAAGGCTTTTAATAATTCTCTGCACAGACAGATTGGGGGGTTCTTGATATTGAGTCATACTTGTGACTGAGAGCTGGAGTTACATTAGGCTGTGACGTTCATTTTTTTTACCACATTGATGATGGGGCATGAGTTTATTTTTATCAATAAAGGCTCGGTGCATTTCCATTTAGTATAAATTTCTCCTTGTCAGATTATGAAATGGAAGGATTTTCAAGCATACAATACCATGAATAGTTTTGATATACCTACTCATTAATTTTTTTAATGATTATAATTGGTTCCATTTGGCTAATAGTGAAGACATCAAAACTAGAAAAAAAAGAACACATGGTATCATGTAGTAACCGAAAAACTCAAAATTAATTTTGTGTTTTAGCTTCTTCAAATAATTGCTCCAATGCTTGTGAAAGCGTTCGCACATCAGCTGAGCAATTGTTGACTGCTTTTTTTAACATCTCATTAGTCTAAAGTAGAGATTTCAACATGATGTTGATTACTTGTGTTTCTGGGCCCAAGCACATCTCTAATTGGTGTCCTTCAGCTCTAGTTTCATTGCTGCAATTTATCAAAAAAGGGTTGATTCAAGCAGCATCCCCAGAGCAGTTGATATTGAGTTGTGTCTGATGCTTTGTAAAAAGCATTTATTTGCTCTTCAATCTGACTGGGGTGCAGTTAATTGTCGATATCAAGAGGCTGATTATTCAAATCCATTCCAGGTGAGCCCCTCACAAAGCTGGTTGAGAGAATAAAAAGTGTGCCCTGCTGTCATCAAGTGGCTAATATGTGGAATCTACAATATGAAATGCAATTTGATCTTTATTTAAACCGTTCGGTTACTACGTGATACTACTACATACCATGTTACTTCAGAGTTTGGATGTCTTCACTATTATTGAATTAAATTAAGTAATCCTTTAAAATAAGTAGGTGTGTCCAAACGTTTGAACTTGATGGTATATATGTATATATGTGTATATAATATATATATATATATGTGTATATATATATATATATACATATATATATATATATACATATGTGTATATATACATATGTGTGTGTGTGTGTGTGTGTATATATATATATATATCTAATATACAAGTGCTGCTGGTCATAATTAGAATATCATCAAAAAGTTGATTTATTTCAGTAATTCCATTCAAAATAAATATAATTTATACATTCATTCCACACAGACTGATATATTTCAACTGTTCATTCCTTTTAATGTTGATGATTATAACTGACAACTAATAAAAACCCCAAATCAGTATCTCAGAAAAATTAGAATATTGTGAAAAGGTTCAATATTGAAGACACCTGGTGCCACACTCTCATCAGCTAATTACCTCAAAACACCTGAAAATGGTCTCTCAGTCTAGTTCTGTAGGCTACACAATCATAGGGAGGACTGCTGACTTGACAGCTGTCCAAAAAACGACCATTGACACCTTGCACAAGGAGGGAAAGACACAAAAGGTCATTACTAAAGAGGCTGGCTGTTCACAGAGCTCTGTGTCCAAGCACATTAATAGAGAGGCGAAGGGAAGGAAAAGATGCACCAGAAAAAAGTGTACAAGCAATAGGGATAACCGCACCGTGGAGAGGATTGTGAAACAAAACCCATTCAAAAATGTGGGGGAGATTCACAAAGACTGGACTGCAGCTGGAGTCAGTGCCTCTGAGTGGTCCAAAGTTATGTTCTCTGATGAAAGTCAATTTGGAAATCAATGTCCCAGAGTCAGGAGGAAGAGAGGAGAGGCACAGAATCCACGTTGCTTGAAGTCCAGTGTAAAGTTTCCACAGTCAGTGATGGTTTGGGGTACCATGTCATCTGCTGGTGTTGGTCCACTGGGTTTTCTGTGGTCCAAGGTCAACGTAGCCGTCTACCAGGATGTTTTAGAGCACTTCATGCTTCCTGCTGCTGACCAACTTCATGCAGATTTCATTTTCCAACAGGACTTGGCACCTGCACAAAGTGCCAAAGTTACCAGTATCTGGTTTAAGGACCATGGTATCCCTGTTCTTAATTGGCCAGCAAACTCGCCTGACCTTAACCCCTATAGAAAATCTTTGGGGTATTGTAAAGAGGAAGATGCGATACGCCAGACCCAACAATGCAGAAGAGCTGAAGGCCACTATCAGAGCAACCTGGGCTCTCATAACACCTGAGCAGTGCCACAGACTGATCGACTCCACGCCACATTGCTGCAGTAATTCATGCAAAAGGAGCCCCAACTAAGTATTGTGTGCTGTACATGCTCATACTTTTCATGTTTATACTTTTCAGTTGGCCAACATTTCTAAAACTCCTTTTTTGTATTGGTCTTAAGTAATATTCTAATTTTCTGCAATACTGAATTTGGGATTTTCATTAGTTGTCAGTTTTTATCATCACAATTAAATGAAATAAACATTTGAAATATATCAGGCTGTGTTTAATGAATTAATATAATATCCAAGTTTCACTTTTTTAATGTAATTACTGAAATAAATCAACTTTTTGATGATATTCTAATTATATGACCAGCACCTGTATGTATACTGTATATATATATATATATATATATATATATATATATATATATATATATATACACTTATGTGTATATATATACATATGTATATACTGTACATGAAGCACATTAAATCCTGACACTGCACTGACGTCTCATTCCAATGTAGCTCCAGTATAGCCATGTATTGTAGCTCCAGTATAGACATGTACTGTAAAGGTTATCTTACATCCTGCATGTTATATTACTTTGTGCGTAGACATCTGTAGTTGTAAATGTTTTAGTAAAAGCCTTCAGTACTGCTTGTTGTGTATGTTTATGCCTTTGGGTTCGTCGGTGGTGGTGTTGCTAGGGGTGGATTAGGTTTGCACATGGGCCAACGTCCAATCACGTACAGTCATCTGTGGTGTTCATGTTCCATACACTATGATGGTGACGAATGTTCATTGACATGTGAAGCCAACGTTTAAAAATCATTTAAAGGAACCTTCCAGGATTTGTCGCCCCCTAAAAGTTTAAGGACTTTGAGAACATCAATTGTGTGTTTAGTAAGTTAAGTCCAAAATAATTTAAAGTTATGGATTCAGTGCAAAATCTCTTTGTTTTTAATTACAGCATCTGTTTTTGGTCGTGTGAAGTGTAGGTCCTGATCACCCAAACAACAGAGATTTTGTTTTAAATTGAGCATTTCTAAACTGTTAAATGCGAGCATTAGTTGCATGGATGATGGATCCCCTTGAAAAATTGAAAAATATGTTTTACCTCAGTTGTATTTTATATAGTAACACTCCAGGGTTTCAGTGTGCAACAAAATGTTGCATGTTGTTAAAGTTTTTGTAGGCTTTTCAAGTAATTTTTTGTGTTGCTCCGGCATAATCTACGTCCCAATGCTAGTCTAATCTAATGATAGATGGGATTGACAGTATTCTTTACATCAATTCAGTATCTCTTATTATAATAATGTACAAAAATCTGTGTTAATATGTTAAATAGGTTTTTAAGTTAATGTATATAATGTTTTTTTGTGAGGGTGAGACCAAATCAAGTTCTGCTCCCACCAACTTAAAGCTTTAATGTCACTGGTGGACTTTGTGTCTGGATCTCTAAGAAACACTAGACGTAGTTTTAGTCGCCTGCAGTTTGGCTTTAAAGTTAAGTCTTGTGTTTTGCAATTGTGTTACTGTGGATTGAGTTTACAGAAATATCTTAGTTGGGCCTCCACAATAGGCTGAAGATGTTATCAAGCTGTACCAATGTCCTTCATTCAACAATTTACTTTCTGATTTGAGAAAAGAATTTTTTTTGTAATTGCTAAATGTTTGTCAACTACCGGTACATCGGCCCACTAACAAATTGCAGTGGACTTCTGACGACAAACTGTGGAACGTTCCTTTAAGTCGCGCCGACCGTGTGCAAGTTAATCATTGGAATCGTGGTGATGACTTATCTATGTTGCAGAGATGGGAACAACCCCCTGTCATGGATGTTCTCTGTGTTCTGAACGCTGCTCCATCACCTGTTTCTCCTCATCACAGCCTCCGTCCCACTGCCCATATGTTCTGCTCCATCACCTGTTTCTCCTCATCACAGCCTCCGTCCCACTGCCCATATGTTCTGCTCCATCACCTGTTTCTCCTCATCACAGCCTCTGTCCCACTGCCCATATGTTCTGCTCCATCACCTGTTTCTCGTCATCACAGCCTTCTGCTTTGTTTAACACATATGTACATTTACCAACTCATAGTAAACAAAAGGTACAACAAGAGGTAAACAAAAACATCTTAGCCTGTACAGTGTATATATAAAACAAATAATCAGTGTATAATCAGTGTTTGTAAGTCATTTTAACATTTGCTTTGATAATGCTGACGTATGGATCTCATTCAGAACTGTCCTTATGTCCTGTTCAAATGTCTATAACCTGGTTTTTTATATCTGATGACTACAAATGGCGACATGGTCTGTGGCAGTAGGATATCTGCTGCAGTGAGAATTGATTGTCTGTTGTTTTCCTCTACAGTTGGGGAGGACCCGGCCAAGTCCCTCACAGACACGTCCCCTGACATCAATAAAGTCCCTCCTCCCACCCGGGCCCCGCCCTCTGCCTCCTTGTCCAATGACAACAAGTACCACTCCTTACCCTTCAGCCTGAGTCGTAAGACGGGGCCCAATGGCAACATGAGCCACGGACCCCTGTCCCTCTCTGTCCAATCGGTGATGGGGGAACAGATGCAGATGCCTGAGAACCCATCGCCCACCCCCACCTCCCCTCGCCCGCCCTCTCCTCCCATTTCCCGTGGGGGCGGGGGTGTGCCTGGTTTGGAGGTGGGGTCCCTGGTAGAGGTGAAAGAGAACCCACCCCTGTGTGGAGTCATCCGCTGGGTGGGTCTACCCCCAGGACTACTGGAGCCCCTGGCTGGTCTGGAGCTGGTGAGAGATTATTACACTGACAGGAGGTGGTATCTTTGTGGTCTCTCAGACTTAAATGATTTGCGTTGCTGTTTACCCATTGGCATTGTCAACTAAGTAAACAGGATTTAACACTTAACGTTAATGGATGTCGGCTTTGACTATATAGTTACGGCTAATATTTATATATATGTAAGGAATGAAAAAGCATTTGAGGGAATATGATTAGGCCAAATGTGCGGACACAATCGTGCACTGGTTTTCCCAACACACCTCCGACCTCCAGTGAATAAGGTCAAAATCTAGGATTAGTTTTTTTAAATATCAAAACTAGAGGAGCACTCCATTTAAAAACGAGCCATTAAAACTCATCAGTTGGCCAACGTTCTAGCCAACATTACTAGATAAATTATAATATATTTTTTTGTGTTTGTCTTTCACCAGGAAATGTCAATAAACCGATCTTAACCTTGGTATACGTATATTGAAGTAATAAGTGCAATTAGGTGTTTGTTCTATACAATAGCCAAATATAGGCTCATTTGTTTTAGATCTACCTAGAGTTTGATGTGATGATTTTGGATTTCAGCTTGTTTGCATGATCCTAACAGAACATTTAGAAATCGGGAGTACAGTTTATGTATCGTGTGATGTGACACGGCTCACTGCGTTCACATTGTCACGGTGACCGTGACCGCGTGTGTTCCGTTCCAGGAGGAGGAGTGTGTTGGCTGTACAGACGGAACCTTTAAAGGTACACGCTACTTCAGCTGCGCGCCCAAGAAGGCTCTGTTTGTGAAGCTGAAGTGCTGTCGACCCGACTCCCGGTTCCCCTCGTTACACCATTCCTCAAACCCCATCGAACGATGCAACTCTATTGGTGAGATCGCGGTACCGCCCGTTAATGCTTAGTTCCAACATGGGCCCTGGTTACTTTGCCAATTGTGTGGGTCTGGCAGGGTCGGACAGGTGATTGTAAGAAAGGCACATTTAGTTCCGACTAAAAACGTCACCGTTTCTCTCTGTTCAGCTTTTGGGGGTTATCTGAGTGAGGTGGTGCATGAAAACACTCCTCCACGCACTGAGAATGATGGTCTGGATGTCATGGTGGGCAAGAAGAAAGGCATCCAGGGCCACTACAACTCCTGCTACCTGGACTCCACGCTCTTCTGGTCGGTCTATTTCAGAACCATCTATTTAACAGACAGTGTCCATGTGACCTTGATGTGTTTTTTGTTTGTTGTTTGTTTTTTTTTAAATATTTTTTCTCCACTGTGTTTTCTTTCTCCCCCTCTATATCCATATCCTCTTCAGTCTGTTCGCCTTCAGCTCGGTTCTGGACACGGTTCTCCTGAGGCCGAGGTCCAAGACTGACGTGGAATATTACAGAGAGACACAGGAGCTGCTACGCACTGAGATAGTCAACCCCCTGCGCATGTATGTGGCAAACTCATATGTGACAGACACAGTTTCCACAATTGCTTTGTGTTGTCGTTTAATACCGTTATAAACAGGCTGGCAACAGAGCCCAAATACATCCTACTGTTTTGTTGGTCTCGGTCGTTCCCTGGATGAGAGACGTGGCTGCAACGCTGGGTTCAAATATAAAACCCCTGTGCCCCAGGGCAGTGATGGGGAGATTGTCTGACAACTGCCAGTAAATGTACATGGCACTGAATTGGTACAAATGGTGGTGTTAACCCTGATGTCCCGGTCACTTAGTTATCTCTGACGTTCCATTGGCTGACTACTCCCCTCGTCGTCCTCTTGTAACTCAACGTATTTACTTACAGCTGTCTATGAGTACTACATGTGTAAATAATAACTTATGAATGCAAGTCACTAAATCAAATCACAATAATGCTAATCGTTTCGGTAGGTTGTGAGTGCTGTTTGTCTCCAACACGTTTATTTTGTGTAAGTAAGAGACATGCTGTCAACATTGCAGTAAAGCTCAACATGTCTTGTATTTGTCTTGCAGACATGGTTATGTCTGTGCCACTAAAGTGATGAAGCTTAGGAGAATCCTGGAGAAGGTAGAAGCTGCCTCAGGATTCACCTCAGAAGAGAAAGGTGTGTTCGGTCCTCAGGATATTAGGAATCCTTAGATTAGGTCCTGAATCCTGTTAACTTCTACTAAATGGTCACCTCATGTCTTCTAGACCCGGAGGAGTTCTTAAATATCCTGTTTCATCACATACTGAGGGTGGACCCGCTACTCAAGCTAAGGTCAGTTATTGCAAACAAAACCAGCATCGTATCCTTGTTTCAGCTGCTTCCCAACAAAAACACTGTATAAAGAAAAAAAAATGTATTCACGTTTGTTTCATCCAAACTAAATGTTTTGGTCTGTCCAGGTCAGCAGGTCAAAAGGTTCAAGACTGCTACTTTCACCAGATCTTCATGGATAAGAAGGACAAAGTGGGGGTGCCCACCAGCCAACAGCTCATAGAGTGGTCCTTCATCAACAGTGACCTCAAGTTCGCTGAGGTATTCTGTCTGTTTACTGGCTTACCCAAGCATTTCTGCTTGACAAAAAGGTAGATTTAGATCGGATGATTTGACCATTTTGTCTCCTCGACAATCAGATGTAAAAAAAGATTGGCTGTGTGTTTTGGATAGTTATCTTGTTGTTAGATTAAATTATTATTCAGCTTCCTGGCAGAGACCAGCACATTTAAATGTCGTATTTGGAGCAATTCATTGTAACCTCGAACGGACTTTCTTCCGACATGTAGAGAAGTAGCCTCATATCGTGATGCTGTCGCCAATGCTCATCTACCCCCATACTTGGTTAATGTGCTATGTTGGCTGTGCTCAAAACATATCTGTTGTAATTAAAGAATAAATGTTGTACCATGCTCTCATTTGACCACATTGCACCATTTGGGAAGATTTAATGTGAGTTAAAAGCATCTAACATGCATTGTTTTATCAAATCACTGAGATGGGAGAGTAGAAATAGTCTCAGTTTTTTTTTCCCCTGAGCAATGCAGTTAACTATAATTGCTCCCAGGTTGTTACTGTTTTTCAGAATGTGTTCTCAGTCCATTTAAGTGGTAATATAATTGTAAACGCTATTGTGTTAACAGTGAATTCACGGAAGAATAGTGCAGAAAATGCTGTGCATGGACCACGTTATTCCTTTTTATTTCATTACTGTACTTGAGCATAATATTTAAGCTTAGTTTAATATGTAACAGCAGTTGGTCGCGACATCATGTCTTTTTTCTGTTCAGGCACCTTCCTGCCTGATCATTCAGATGCCTCGCTTTGGCAAAGACTTCAAGATGTTCAACAAGATCTTTCCCTCACTGGAGTTAGACATCACAGACTTACTTGAAGACAGTGAGTAAACTGGGATTTTGTTTCATTCAAATTATTTTGGGAGTTATGGAAAAAGAGCGATTTCGCCGTAATCACATGGTTTTGTGCTGGTGTACTGTCTTAACCTCGCAAATCTGGATGTTCTTTCAGCTCCCAGGGAGTGTCGAATATGTGGAGGTCTTGCCCTATATGAGTGCAGGGAGTGCTACGAGGACGGCGACATCACTGCTGGGAAGATTAAACAGTTCTGTGAGAAGTGCAATACGCAGGTAACAGACAGTAGGCACCATGTCTCCAATATTGAACCTAACAACCATATCATCAGGAATAGCAGCTGTTGTAAAGTAGTGCAGTTCCAGAACTATCCACTTGAGGGTGCCAAGTCCTAAGCAATAACTCAGTGTCATGTAACTTTATAAGTAGTTCTATTATTTCAAACTATGATGCATTTGTACATAGTATTGCCTAAATGTCTTTGAATATATGCATATTTATTTATTTTTAAAACTGTACCTT
The DNA here is from genome assembly GCA_029465975.1 of Dallia pectoralis. Taxonomy (NCBI): domain Eukaryota; kingdom Metazoa; phylum Chordata; class Actinopteri; order Esociformes; family Umbridae; genus Dallia; species Dallia pectoralis. The sequence continues at coordinate 11,564,663 of CM055749.1, read as the reverse complement.
TAAAATATATTTATAAAACCCATGTTGCTCTCAGCCTTTAAAAGAGTCGTTAGACTGATTTATAGCTCTATTGTAGGTATTATTAGAAATGAAAATAAAATGATAGCGTGTGTTTCCTTCAGGTTCACCTCCACCCGAGAAGAAAGTCCCATCGCCACGGGAAGCTGTCGGTACCCAAGGAGCTGCAAGAGTGTGTGTGGAGGCAGGGCAGTTTCCCTCGCCAGAGGATGGAGCTGTTTGCCGTACTGTGCATCGAGACAAGTCACTATGTGGCCTTCGTGAAGTACGGACACCAAGACTCCGCGTGGCTCTTCTTCGACAGCATGGCCGATCGCGATGGTATTGGGAAAAAAACTTTTTTTTGTTTTAGGTACACAGTTTTTGGGGTGATCGTGAATAGGCGTTCAGAGCAAAAGTAAATGTATTTCAAGCTGTACGCGTATCTTTAATACTTAAATGTTGCAAGCCAGCATGTTGTATTCCGTTGAAACATTTTGTAACTAGATTCCCGTCTATGTGCGCCGTCTCTCCACATGTTTATGTTCTTCCACAGGAGGGCAGAATGGTTTCAACATCCCTCAGGTGTCTCCATGCCCAGAGGTCGGGGCCTATCTGAAGATGACCCCCGAGGAGCTGCACGCTCTGGACCCAAAGAGCATCCAGGGCCAGGCACGGCGCCTGCTGTGTGACGCCTACATGTGCATGTACCAGAGCCCCACCATGAGCTTGTACAAGTAGAGTTCCCTGAGAAGAAAAACTCAAACACACACACTGCATTCTTTCCCCACCACACACACAGACACACACACACACACATATGCAAACCTACACAGTCCAGAGCAAACCCGCTCTCTCTGTCCTCAACAGCTCATCAATGCCTGCCCCCTGTCTCCTCTGTCTCCTCTGTCTCCTCTGCCTGAAGTGAAGAGACTAAAAGAGAAAAGGAAAAAGCCTATCTGCACTTAGCATTTGTTGAAGCAATGTTCGTCATGTTTTCCCTCTGTGGCGAACAAAACAAGCGGAGCCTCCCATTCGCTCGTGTAACTCGTAGCTGAATAGTGACGGCCAGCAACCAATGGAGCACAGAGAAGGAAAGGATGGACAGAGCGAGAAACAGAGGGGGACCACATGGTTGTTTCTGCTGACAAAACATGTGAAACAAAAACAAACGGCGCTAATGGGAGGACAGAGGTCACCTCATTTACTTAAAGCAGGGGGAGTCCTGCTTTTCTTAATCAGTGTAAAAGATGGGAGATCTCCATAACTCAACTCATAGTCGAAATGATGCCATGTTCATACGCTCAACCAACCAACCAACCAACCGTGTATACTGTGCAAACTGCTTGTCTACTGTGCATACAGCTTGTCTACTGTATACTGTGCAAACTGCTTGTCTACTCTGCATACAGCTTGTCTACTGTATACTGTGCAAACAGCTTGTCTACTGTATACTGTGCAAACTGCTTGTCTACTCTGCATACAGCTTGTCTACTGTATACTGTGCAAACAGCTTGTCTACTGTATACTGTGCAAACAGCTTGTCTACTGTATACTGTGCAAACTGCTTGTCTACTCTGCATACAGCTTGTCTACTGTATACTGTGCAAACAGCTTGTCTACTGTATACTGTGCAAACTGCTTGTCTACTGTATACTGTGCAAACTGCTTGTCTACTCTGCATACAGCTTGTCTACTGTATACTGTGCAAACAGCTTGTCTACTGTATACTGTGCAAACAGCTTGTCTACTGTATACTGTGCAAACAGCTTGTCTACTGTATACTGTGCAAACAGCTTGTCTACTGTATACTGTGCAAACAGCTTGTCTACTGTATACTGTGCAAACAGCTTGTCTACTGTATACTGTGCAAACAGCTTGTCTACTGTATACTGTGCAAACAGCTTGTCTACTGTATACTGTGCAAACAGCTTGTCTACTGTATACTGTGCAAACAGCTTGTCTACTGTATACTGTGCAAACAGCTTGTCTACTGTATACTGTGCAAACAGCTTGTCTACTGTATACTGTGCAAACTGCTTGTCTCTCTGACATCCGTATTCCCATCATGCATTGTATCAGATGTGAACTACCACCTACAACTGTATATGTATGTCAAATCCTCTTATGGATGTGGTTCCCACACACTGGGGCTCATTGAGGGATGTGGTTCCCACTCACTGGGGCTCATTGGCGGATGTGGTTCCCACACACTGGGGCTCATTGGCGGATGTGGTTCCCACACACTGGGGCTCATTGGCGGATGTGGTTCCCACACACTGGGGCTCATTGGCGGATGTGGTTCCCACTCACTGGGGCTCATTGGCGGATGTGGTTCCCACACACTGGGGCTCATTGAGGGATGTTTCTCAACAATGTGGAAAGTGAAGAGGTTTTGGGGAACCACTGTTGTATTGCGTCATTAGCATCAACCAGAATACACGGTTCTGTGAGGCGGTGGTTGCATATGTATCTATCATCTGCCTCGTCGATCTGAAGGTGTGTGCTCTTTAGATGGTATTTGAGGTCGGGGGTTCTCCATGCAGTCAGGTGACAGGTGAGGTACTGGAATGCCTGGCAGATGTTGTTTTAAGAACTAACGGTTTGATGTGGAAAATTTAAACGGAAAATGTTACATTTAGGATTTTTGTGTTGTGTGTCAGCAAACTAAAACTAAATTATTTTATCTATATGTTTGCCTGCACTTGGGACATTGCAAACCCCTGCTCGGCATTTGTTATTCTCTAAACCTGAGAAACTGTATTTGCCTTTTGTGTCTCTGAACATTCGTGACAGTCTACTCCCCAACCGTGGATCAAATATCCTAAAATATAGTATATAACTTATTATATTTTCATTCAAGTATATTTACATTCTTGGATTTCTTTTTTGTGAAAAAGGAAAAGAAATATAAGCATTCTGGTACTCCTTATTCCTTATTTCCGGCCAGATATTGAAGTGAGTTCTTGTGATACATACTATCCCATTGATACTACTGAATGTTAACACCAGTGGCATGCTGGGTAGTGTTGTTAAATGTCATGATTGAGGCCTGGTTGGGAGGTTCAATGCTGGTTGCCAAACGACTGTAACCTCCACAAAGCCCTATTGTGATTGTATTCCCAGGGACCCTTAAAGGGGAGATTTACTGTGTGTGTGTGCTTATTTCTGCACTGCTGAATTTTAGTGCTCGTCACTGACAGACATTGTATGGGAGCGTGAGAGTCTCTGATATGGAGATCTACAAACATTGACTTGTGCATCTATCTGTACATTAACAAAGTATATAACGGATGGAAATTAATGTCAGTGCTGTTCTCGTAAGTGTTAACTAAATTAAAACCCATGTTTTTAATGGAAAGAAACTATGTGTGTTTACTCTCACTGGTTTTTTTAGAGTTCATTGGTGTGTTGAGATGCTGTTCTGTGGAGATGTGTTCTGATGACAGTATGTGTGTGTGTGTGTGTGTGTCTGTGTGTGTGTTTGTGTGTGTGTGTGTCCTCACTTGTCCTGTGGAGATGTGTTCTGATGACAGTATGTGTGTGTGTCCACTGTGTGTGTGTGTGTCCTCACTTGTCCTGTGGAGATGTGTTCTGATGACAGTATGTGTGTGTCTGTGTGTGTGTGTGTGTGTCTGTGTGTGTGTTTGTGTGTGTGTGTGTCCTCACTTGTCCTGTGGAGATGTGTTCTGATGACAGTATGTGTGTGTGTCCACTGTGTGTGTGTGTGTGTCCTCACTTGTCCTGTGGAGATGTGTTCTGATGACTGTGTGTGTGTGTCCTCACTTGTCCTGTGGAGATGTGTGATGATGACAGTGTGTCCTCACCTGACAGGTTAAGCTGTGTGCTGATGACAGTATGTATGTGTGTGTGTGAGTCCTCACTTGTCACACAGAGAAGTGTTCTGATGACAGTATGTGTGTGTGTCCTCACCTGTCACATGGGGATGTGTTCTGATGACAGTATGTGTGTGTGTGTGTGTCCACTGTGTGTCCTCACCTGTCACAGAGGTGGTGTCTCATTAGCGTCATGGTTTCTGGGGCACAGTTGGGACTCAGCCTTGGTCTATGCGTCCATCAGAGAGACAGACACTCAGTGCAGATGGGACCAACCTCCCTATGGGCAGAGCCACAGCAGCTGGATCCGGCTCAGACCAGGGGCTAAAGTGCCAGACTACAGGAAAACCAACCGCTTCTCCCTCTCACCCTAAACTACAGAAAAACAAGTAATTTTAAAGTAACGTAAATGATGGGTTGTTTTGTCCTGAACAGTCACTCTCATGTAAGCATCTCAAATATATTACCAAAGTAGTGCTACTTTGTCTCTGCTCTTGATTCCATCATGTCCTCAACTAGGTCTCTGACACATCACAAGAACCCAATAGTAGATGTGAAGAAATAGACGTGTGCTCTGACACATCACAAGAACCCAATAGTAGATGTGAAGAAATAGGCGTGTGCTCTGACACATGACAAGAACCCAATAGTAGATGTGAAGAAATAGACGTGTGCTCTGACACATCACAAGAACCCAATAGTAGATGTGAAGAAATAGACGTGTGCTCTGACACATCACAAGAACCCAATAGTAGATGTGAAGAAATAGACGTGTGCTCTGACACATGACAAGAACCCAATAGTAGATGTGAAGAAATAGACGTGTGCTCTGACACATGACAAGAACCCAATAGTAGATGTGAAGAAATAGACGTGTGCTCTGACACATCACAAGAACCCAATAGTGGATGTGAAGAAATAGACGTGTGCTCTGACACATGACAAGAACCCAATAGTAGATGTGAAGAAATAGACGTGTGCTCTGACACATCACAAGAACCCAATAGTGGATGTGAAGAAATAGACGTGTGCTCTGACACATGACAAGAACCCAATAGTAGATGTGAAGAAATAGACGTGTGCTCTGACACATGACAAGAACCCAATAGTAGATGTGAAGAAATAGACGTGTGCTCTGACACATGACAAGAACCCAATAGTAGATGTGAAGAAATAGACGTGTGCTCTGACACATGACAAGAATCCAATAGTAGATGTGAAGAAATACACGTGTTGTTTGAGCTTGCAGGACATTGACCTACCAGAAGACACGTCTGAGACAAGACTAATACAAACATAAAGTGTGTTGGTATTGTCTCAGTGAATCTTTCTTGTTGCTGTGATTGTCGCATATTGAGCACTTGTGTTTCTGCTAAATGAGCCGATTTTTATAACGTACACAAGAGTGTGTCAATCGGTGTGTCATTACTTACTTGAAACGGTATACGATTTTATCAATAAGATTATTACATTCTGTCCCCAGTTCATGTCTCTAAAACTACAGTGTCTGCTGCCAAATAAGTGAATACAATCAGTCTGCGTTATTTCAATATGTCAAAATGAATCGACTCCAAAGATGGCATCAATTCTAAAATACAAAACATTTAACCACGACAGGGTTTTCATTGCTATTAGCGTATCTACGTGACCTATATGTTGGTATTAAGTTCCATATACCCTATGACCCAATTCCCCAGTCACTTGGCAACAGAGATAAATCAGTGTATATTATACATGCATTTCCCCCACAGGAACCCTCGTACACACCTCACACCCATTTAGTTTTCAGTCAAACTTGAAACCAGCTTAGCAAGCTGACTTCAGAACTGCCAGATAAGTATTAGTCAACACAACAGCTGGCGCCACAATGCCCTCTTGTAGCTTTATGCCACAGCATATGCCAGCCACTCGTAGCGTGTGATAATTTAGCTGGGACTGGTACTACAAGAGCAGATGGGCTCAAGTATTGTTATCCTCACCCCAGCTCAGAGCCCCTGGGGGAGATCGCAAAATAAAACTCAAGCAGATGGACCTTTCTGGGCTGGGTTGTGTTTATAATAAACAGCCAGTGGTTTATCTTTGACTTATCCACTGAACAGGAGCCAGTATCTGGGCTTTACATTCACCAACGTGGGTTCCATAGCCTTGAAACCGTAGAATGATGTTTCTCTCCTCGAGGATCACTATGGACCCCAGTTACCTTATGGCGCTTATGGTGGGGGGGTGTTTCGTGTTTTATTATTTTCTAACGTTTCTCACGCCGTGCTAGTGAGTTCAGTTCCACGTTCTGAGTACACTATCCCATATGTATTTGTTACACTTTCCCATGACTGCCTGATATTGTTCTCCGTGTTTTCACGTCTTCACCACGCGAGGGGACTTGACGCTAGGGCTTTATTGTAAACGGACAATCATCAGGTAAGTATTCTGCCTTGCTCCTCGCTGTACATAGGAATGCAGAATGGTTGGTTCCACTCTCATTCCCATGGGAAAGGCAGCCTGTAAACAAAGAAACATCCTATCAGAGTCCGGAGAGAAGGTAAATGTTAAAGCCCATTCAGACAACAAGAAAACAGTGATTTCCGACACTACAGATGAAAAGGGAGCTGAGAGAGGGGAACAATTTCTAGCCAATCAGTCCTAACCCAATATACCGCTTAAACGCTGTTTTAACTCCATTGTGATGAGGGGTTTTATTTAGTGGCTTTAAAGGTTACAGGCTGATGAAGTCGAAGCCGTGCAATCAAACTAATGTTTCTAGCTGAATAAGTATTAACTCAGCAGTTCTTCAATCACTTTTAGGCGTTATAAATATCTGTTTTGCATGGTAGTTTTCAACATTTTCCAATCCGGTTCAAAAGACACACAAAAAAGATTGCAGAGTGTAGTATAACTGCGCTATGTTAAAAATACTGTGTCCAAAATTACTCCCCCCACACATTTTTTCCTCATTATTTGAATGACCGGTCATTGCCAGAGAAATTTCCCCAACTCTAAATTGCATACTGATTAAATGTTTGTTTATTACATGCCTCCACTTTATGATGTAGAAACGACGAATGACTATATTTTCAAATCTCTTCTAAAACAGAAAGTAACTGATGCAGCCCACGGGTCAAGTCGTGCTACACGGCAAACAGTTTACTCACATTTTATATCTCTTTACGTGTACCTGTGCCGCACACAAAACGACGGTGTGTGAAATGGTGTTCAGTAGGAGGACACTAGTCACGGGACTGAAGAATTAATTGCCTCTAAAGCAACCGTAGCCAGATGTTGTTCCGTCAAACAGCCAGGTGTGGGCAAATTGCATATGCAAGCAGGATGTGTGTAAAATATTTAAAGTTGTATCTTTCACTTATGGTGTGAAGTGTTTTATTGCACATCACTTCTCTGTAGTGACTGTGTCTGGGGAGTGGATGTGTGGGAGGGTAAGGTTTGTCTGGTGGCTGGGTTGGAGGCCTGGGTCAATGGGGTATGTCTGGTCACCAATGGGGGGGGGATATGATGTCCCCACAAAAATGGCAATATATTTAGATTTGGTTCAAAAGAAATTCTAGAGGTGCCAATTTATAACATTGCTGGCTTAATGTTCTCTGTGCGGTATATTGTTTACCAAGTAATGTTGGACAGAAAAACATTTTGACATGATAACAAGGTCCCAGAACGGCGCATCCACATAGCAAATTCACTTTTCATTCCAAACAAAATGTCGGTCATAAGTCAATATGACCAATCAACGTACTCAGGGTCGTGCCAGTGCCAGTGTCAAACGTTTTCTTTTAGGGTATCAATGCAGCCAACTAGCATTAGAGCCATGTCTAAAACCCGTGACTGGAGATCCAGAACCAACAATGTTTTGCTATTTAAAGATCGCCCTCTGTGAATAACAAGAGCCAAGACATCAGACATCACAAAATCTGTGTAAGACACGCTGAGTGATCGGCCATTGGTCTGAAGTCTTATGGGCACAAAACACCTTTTGTATGGATTATTTGGTGGCCTATGAATATATAAGGATGGAGATTTTAGGTAAACAGTAAACAATTGGATATTCAATTGAAGCATTACATACGTTCTGGGCGCAAAACGTTCCGCCACAAAATGTCAAATAGCGAGGAATGAAGGTTTTTCATTCATTGATCGATACGTTTGAAAACTCTTCTCAGTTACAGTATTTTTGTGAGGAGACCTGGGCAGGAACTTGACCATGGCCTCCAGTGGATATGAAACATTAGGTCCAGGGGACAGAGACACCTGGGCTAGGTGTTAATGCCAGTGTTCATCGGTATATGACATTCTCACAGCTTTCGTAATGGCTAACCCATTGGCCCAGTACACTGAGCCTCGCTGCACATTTGCACAGTTCATGGAAATGGAATTATAGAGAAACAGATATCGTCACGGAGAACCCAGGCTAACTCGGCTTTGTTCTTTCGGAGGTGGGCGAAAAGTGTGATCGGAGAAGAGAGAAAAATAAAATGATTCTGTGCTTGTAGAGCAGGACCGAGGAAAGACTAAGTACTACATCAGTCAAACACACTGATAAACACAAACAGCGCTTGTACCCGCACAAAGGCACGAAGCAGGCATTTCATCAGGCTTTTATGTGATATGGCAGGCTGGCTAGTGTGAACGTATTTATTAGTTTGCGATACATCCCTTTTCCTGTTGTTCCCGGGACAGTTGGTAATGCTGGATTTCTTTGGCACACAGTGTGTTCAGCGCTTCGCCTACCAGCTGTCAGAGCTGATACTGTCTCATTTGGATTCCCAGTGCTGCCTGCCTGAATGGCTAATTACGTTTGCCATTTCCAATCCGCTGATTGCTATTCATAATGGGACAAAGGAGCTGACAGCATGTAGCATTCAACTATAACTGTAACAATTAATAACGACATTAATTAAGAGGCGTTTGGTGCCATTGATTGTGACATTACCTGCCTAACAGATGACCTGCTCGTGCCATTTCATTAAGACGCACAGATATAGATTGAAATTAATAAACTGCTTTTCCCCCGGTCGAAACAGGGTTATTAATTACACAAATTAGCGGGTGCAAAGGCGTAATCAAGTTAAACCTGTTCGGTTTGCAATAATTGATCTAATTTTTACCGACCATTCCTGGTGGGTCTTGTCGTAGTCACCCCCCAGGAAGAGAAATCACCTCATTAGCTGAAAGTTTAATCCTAATCATAGTTCTTAGATCGCCTCGCTTTAAGGTCATATCTGAATGTCAGAACCATTTGAAATTGATTGGTGTTAAATTTAATCAATGTAATGTTTAGGGACAACAATGGTGGTTAATTGATGAGGTTGAGTCGAGCCCAAAACAAACATGTTTACTGAGCGCTGTGACGAGAGGGGAGGATCGCTCAGTTACTTTCATAATTCATTATGTCCATAATAAGAGAAATGTCAGGGTCCTGTCTGCTCAATTAGCTGCAGCGAGGACCTGTTGGCACAGAGGCCCAGGGGGAGAGCTGTGTGCCAGACAGACAGATGCGAGCAAGGAGTAGAACAGAGACAGAGGAAGGAAGAGCCAGGGATCAGAGCCGAACCAGAAATAGTTGTACGTCGTAGTTTCATTGAGAAAAAGTGCTTTAGCAGTCCCCCTGACATTAGCTATGTTAGGTCACTTTCATCTTTCCCCTATCGCGTAGCGCAGAGCTGCATGTAGCGTGAGTGAAGAATGTTGATTTTCCTAAAGTTGTGTTTTGCATCACTGATATCCACACGCTATCCGCCAATAATGTTGTAAACCCGGAACATGGAGTCATTTTGTTTGTATTTGCTGCTATCCTACACGACATAAGTCCCGAATTAAATAAAGTTGGCCTCGTTAGTTACCACCGTAAGTTACCTTAGTTGTACCTATTCACAGTGTAAACCTTTTTTGACACACTTTTAACTAGCTTTCCAGCTGGGGTTATAAGAAATACTTATATATGTGTTGGTACACCAAATGTGTTAGACAAAATAATTTAAATGGATTTAACCCCTCTCCCTCTTTCACAACACTATGGACTTCTCCAGACACTAGCTAAGAGCTAGTTAACCCAACCCACCAAATACATTTTATAAATCAATAAGTGTATACATTTCTTCGCCAGTAACAAATCATCAAATCTTTAACCTTAGTTTACTGAAATATGATGCATAACATGGTAAATTTAAGAAACAATTTCTATTATACAACATTTTACAACTGTATTTTTCTAGTGCTATACGACAACCTTAAACAAGTCAAATCTTGATTTTCTGCTCCAGTTGAGATTATTTTAAGTTGGACAAATTAATATGTCCAGAGCGCTTCAATCTCAGTGCGTTAAATCAAGGGTAAATGGTATTTTTTATTGTTCAGGCGATATCCCAAGCACATTTCGGAATCCCAAAGGTCCCTTTTCTTCACGTCGCCGCCTTTGTTTCAGGTGACTGGAAGATTGCCAGAGTACACAAATCCTCTTGATCCTTACAAAGCTGCGAAACACAGAGAAAAAGGCCAGTCTCTATTGTTCCAGCGGCCCACTGTAGAGCCTACACAATGAACCTGGCATCTGGAGGGGCTCGTCTTTCTCTTCCACTTCTCTCACTTTCTGTGTCTTTTTCCATTTCTTTCTATCCCTCCATCTCTCGCTCAATCTCTCACGGCCGAGTGTGTATAGACCTTAATACACATTGCATATTAGCATTTTAAACATCTGGACGTACATACACGCGGCATACGTCCACAACTCCAGGTGAACGCAAACAAACAGCAGACAGAACGGCAGCCTTTTTCATGCAGACAGGGAAGTGTGTGGCATTTTTTATAACACATTTCTTAATACACACTACGCCTTATCTGTTTTCTTCTTTCCCCCACCTCGATGTATGATATCCCGTTATTCCTGGCTGCCAAAAGCCAAACCCGCTGCCAATCTAACCGGAGCGACGACAGTTACAATTTTCCATGGAACAATTTGCTCCTTTAAGAGGAAAATTGCTTTCAATATAACCTCTCTTCTAAAAGACAACAACAATAAAAGTGCCACAACTGTAGTAATACCATTCCCCTCTGTCGCCACTTGGCCAGGACAGGCATATTATATACCAGGAGAAATGTATGACTGTGGGATGAAGCGTTTCTCACCAAAGTCACTCATCTGTCATATCAATATGTGAGGGACTGCGACAGGCCCAGCAAATGAACCGCACTTTCATCGTAACAGGATGATGTTGTGCTGAAAATGACTGCCATGAGCAGCGGTTGTCAGATTTACTCAGGACATTTTGTTTGTGAATTGCCATTTATTATATACTGCGCCTTTATCTCTCAAGGTTTTGTTGACCGCGTATTCATTTGTGCAGCACGGAGGCGGGGTCAAAGGTCAGAGAATCAGCAGATAACTGACATTCCATTACATTCGGAGAAGGCCTCAAAATGAAAATAAATGGGACCGACTTCAATTGAGCAATATGACTATAATTAACTGAAGAGATATGCCTGGCTGCTGATGTCAGACGGGTTGGATGCTTTCTGCTTTTCTGTCACAGGGCTTTGTCATCTGATTCCGCTAATATTACATGCTTGACCTTTCTGCTCTCGCACTCTCCTTGCAGGCCTGTCACATTTTTGTTGCTTCATGACATGTCTAATACTGTCTTTTCCTGTGCTTAAAATTCACTAGCAGTTGTGAGCTGTTATCAAATACATAGAGAGTCCAACAAAAATACACTTCACATTTACTTCAATCCAGCAGTACCGACAAAATAATCAGTCAGAGAAATAGTAGCAATGCCTGAAAGGTAAAGCTGGGATCTACCTGTGTTTAATCCAGCTATAGCGATATTCATTTTGTGTCTTTATTCATATTAGTCATTCATGCCCAAACATTTCCATTTCAGAGTAAGAGTAAAAATAAAATAAACGTGATGTTGTTTCCCTTTTTAAAATTGAATGTTCATAGACAATGATGATCTATCATTTTTTTTAAATAATAAAGTGTATTGTTTCACGAATGTCAAAGCATGTAAAAATGCTGTTTTGGATTTCCAAAGTGTGACTGCCCTATTGTCACACAGAACATTCTTAATTAAAAACAATGGTCCGCTGGTTATTGTAAGCCTTATCAGAGGTGGTGTTTGCTTTGATTGCGCTGTCATAGTTTAACACACACTGTGCGTCTGAACGGGCCGGGCTGCCGAGAGACAAGCAGCCCGGCTGGCATTATTGCGTGGGCCGACCGGGCGCTGTCTGACGTGCCTGTCAAAGTCATGAGAGAATCACTTTATCATCGTTTGTCTGCGGGCCTGGTTGGACGACACATTGTAGTACGAGTGTGGGGCCCTGGGGGGCCTTCTTGGGGTGGCTTCTGGGTATTCTCTGTGTATTTACCTCGTTTTTATTCAGTGGCTTCATCACGATTCGGCCCCAATGCGGTCTGACAATATTGTTCCGGGAAAATTAGAGTGTGCCACGTAGAAACGGGCACGTGGCCCTGATGTGGTATGTGACACAGTGTGACGTTCTGCCATGTACTCAGTTTGACGAAAACAAGAAGGCCTCTGTGGATGACTGCATGCGTGAGAGAGTGTGGTATCCCAGGAGGCCGCGGCACACACAGATGGACACACGAGGACGGAAATCCACCTCACCACTTATAACATGCTTTAATGAGGCCAAGGCTTGTTTCTCTCTGATGAGTCATTCTGCCAGATCCTACCTGTTGTGTGTGTGTGTGTGTGTTCATGTGTGCATGCATAATGTGTCACTCTCATGACACACTGGTCTCTTACGATGCCATGTTGGATGGTTAACAGCATTATGACTAAAGACACAATTTCCATTATCATAATTATATTACACATCGGTTTTTTAGCTGTGAAATGGATGAATAGGCAATTTCCTGTAAGTGTCTACCGATGTTGCAGTCCAGTGGGAGAGAGTTAATGAGGTGTGACTGGAGCTAGTTAGTTGTAACTGACAAAACAAAATATGGTGAAATAGTCTGGTATGTTTTACTGCGTTGGACATTAAAGACCAGCGGAACGGATATCAGCCCATGCTTCAGCAGTACATGTAAAACAGTAATCAGTGGCAAAGACAACGAGCTCAACCCAGGTCCTTTTACTGGAATAAAGTATGACTCAAACAAGCCTGAACATTTATCCTATGACAAATTACAGATTCATGTTTTAAATATGGTATGACTAGTGTGAATCGCTCTCGCTATAACGCCAGTAAACTCACCTTGCCGGCTGGCTGTTCGCGATCCCACTGTAACTCGTTGAAGATTTCAGCCGTGATACATTTCTGCAATGAGCATTTCTCCACGAGGAGCGGTATAAAGTGAGCGAGTCGAGCTCTCTATGAATGATCCGAGGATACAGGAGGACCACATCATGTTCTTGCCCCGGAGCAGGGCATCTGTACTCTCACGTGACGGGGAGCCTCACGCGAGGTACTGTCCCTGATGGATGTCGTCGCCCCTCCCGAATTATATTCATACGTTCGAACGGAAAAGTGTGCGAGGATCCATCCAGAGAACGGAACTGCCACGATGTCGGCCATTACGCGCGGCTTTCAGGCAATTCTCTGCAAAAAAATTGATTAATATTTGCTTTCAAAATGACACAGCGTGATGCATGGGTGCTCTCCAGGTGCAAATGAACACTTAAAAAGAGATGAATTGCCTCAACTAAAAGATTGTAAAGTTCAATCAGGGATATTTGCATATTTATATTACAAGTTACTGATAATATGTGAAGCAGGGAGGAGTAAATGCAAGACGTTTGTCAATGTAAGCCTCCCACGTTACAAAAGTAGACCTTATTAACTTATGTGAACTGATATGTTCAATTATTTGGTACAATAGCGGCTTTGAAGATGTATTGTACTCCATTTTGACTGTAAAACACAATTAAGAAAGAACGAGGAAAAGACGTTGTTCAATTGATGAGACACCTACGTTGATACAAGAGCTGTATTAAATGGGGAAATAGAAGACCATTATTTCAGCCCGTGTATGTGATAAAATTTAAGATATAGGTTCTTACTGAACATGATGTATCCTCAAACGTTATACCTAATATCAATACAATATTTTACAATATACATATGTAGGCCCTGACATTTTGTATTTCTGTTCTACATATAACTGCATTTTGTGTAATTCATGTTTTGCTAAAGACATTTTCTAGCATTTTGACATCATTATGCTCCTATGGGCAAATGGTTGGCTCCATATTTAACTTCCGGTTCCTGAAAAGTGATACTGCGAGTCAAGCTCAGTTAGATCAAGGTAGGCAGCACCAGAAATTGACCCAGTATAATCTGATGCATAAATATATATTTTTCCCTTCCTCTGTAACATTACAACGCAAGCTCATTGCTTTCTATATTTTTCAACACTGTTTTGTGGCTTTTTAAAGTGTCATACCACTGTGAATGACATGACAGATTAAACACTGAAAAGACTCTATTTTTTCATAGTTGAGTTCTAACTTCAAGAGAAAATGAATAAATTGAGGCTGAATGCTTGTCATGGGCATTGTCTGTAAAACACAAAGATACAACACTATAACGTAATACGTGGCATCAAATATCTCGCAAGATCACCACCATATGCTTTATGGGAAATGGAAAAAACACACACGCCGCTATTGCCTCTATGGAAATATGATACACAAAACAAAAAGCGTCATTTGATATACCATATGTTAAGCAGCTTGAATTAAAAATGATTGGGGTGAACATATAATCTTAAATTTTCTTTCTTCTATTTCATCAGGCGGACGTCCCTTGTTGAGTCCCCTTTAACACATTCTTATGCCACAGGACTCAGGGATGGCCCAGCCAGGACTCCAGGTGTTAAAACAGACTTGACAGCAGGTGACCAGGAACAAGCCAGCCAGCACGCTACTCTGTCTCCAACCCTCCCTTCTCCCCGGGACTGTCTAAAACAGATGAAATGTGTTTTTCCAACTATTATCCATTTTGTGAGAGTATAACTACAGTGCTGTGATGACTTTGACATGTCTAGCTGTTTATATAATAATTACTTGGACATTAAGCTCTCATAATAAGCATTATGATTTACTGTATTATTAATGATGTGTAAACATTGGTTACATAAAAACACGGGGAGTTTATTTAGCAAGCTGGAGAACTGCGGAGAAGAGCATCGGGTTTGAGGCCTTGTGGCTTTCCTCAGTCATAAATCTAGATCACTCTAACAAGAAGAGACAAGACCAATTTGCGGGATTTATGCTTTGTCACTGAAATATGAATGAAGAACAGGCATATCTGTGCTACAGTGATGATAACGTTCAATCTAATCAGAGGGGGAAATGAATGTTAATGGGCTTGTCTTTACAATCTAAACCTTATAGGAAGCTATTTCTGCTGGCCACTTTAATTCAATTCCCTACAGACATGATTTCTGGAGACCGTAACTTCTAAAAAACACAAAGAGTTTCTTTTAGGGCTATGTGTTGAATTTTAACCTCCCATTCGTGACAGGGAGAGTTATGTACTGTCAGGGTATATAATAAACAATGCTTAACTACATTATGGTTATCCAAAATTGGATTATAGAAAAACGCATTCCACATCATAACAAGACATAAAGAAATGGATTGAGAGCTGCATGCTGGTCATTGACCTGGGACAGGAAGAGCTTTCTCCAAATGGGCTGCGACCGAGCTCTGACACAATGGTGGTTATGAAAGCACACGAACATAGTCCCAATCCAGTAAGCCGTGCCGATGCTGTTACCCAGTGTAACAGCTGGTATCAGCACAGGTTTCCCAATGGGCTCCAGGGATTTACGCAGGCAGAATTGGTCTACTACAAAAGGTTGTCAGTAAAGTGTGTGTCTCATACGTGCTAATCTGACTTCCTGGTTGAATGTGCAGTGCAGAAAAAAGCTGAATGACTTGGCATAAATGACTGAAGAAGACAAGCTGCGATATTTTACCCTCCTGGGCACATTTTGAGTTTGTGCGGAAAGACAGAGTATAATTAGAAATGCAAATAAACGAATGAAGGAAATAAAAGCGTTAGACCAAAATGTTGTTGGCATTATCCACAGGAAATTCCGGTTCTTTGATGGTGGTGCCTGAAAATTGTATAACAGATGGAAGAGAAGGCTGTGAAGTCCGAGGAGCATTATCATGTACTGCATGTCACATGTAGAGTGTTAGACTGAAGAAGGGAACATAAAGAATTAGCTTACGCGTTCCTTCAGTTCGTCGTAAATTATATGTTGGGTTTACCAAGGAATACAGCTCAGAGTGCCTCTTGCTTTCTCAGTTTCAACAGACATTAGACAAAATGTAAACGCAAATCCATCAGTGTTTATGCATTGAGCTGGTCCTATACACACCTTGCTCAATCCCTTCACTACACCATAGTGGTTCTTTGTGAAATGCATCAAATAAACACACATCTGAATTTTCATTCACGTTGAGTCCAATACAAACTATTTTCATACCTTGAGAACAGCAGCGGATGATAATGCAAATTGGTGTTGTTAAGTTGAACTTTTGAGCGTGTTTAAGTATTAAAAACGGCACTCTCCGCCCGGTGAGTGTGTGTGTGTGCACATACACATCGTACACTCCCCACTTGAGGCAGAGCCTGAGACAGACATCAGACAGACCTTTTGAGAGTGAATACCTCCACATGTCGGACCAGTCCGGCGCGGTACATTCAATCTGCCATGTCGTTAGTGCGCGGCGTGATCAGATAATGTCAATCATAATTGTGTTAGACGTAACCCGTCTGACTTTCAGTGTGCCGGCCGGGGTCAGGAAAGGAAGCAAGGCCCCACTTGCCATCAATTACCAGACATCAGAGAGCAGTGGATGGAGCTCTCCTCTATAAATAATAGCGTGAGGGCCCGGTGCGGGTGATCGATACAGTACAGTTCCACTGTCACAGCTTTAATGCCAGCTGGCGTTCTTGGTGGAGATGATCAATACTGAGTCTCCTCTGGGCCCGGTCTGGTTCCCCACACGGCCATGCTTGGTGACAAGGGGAGTAAACGACACCTCTGTTGTGATTGGGAAATCACAGGCCTTTTGGATTATTCAGTCTGACTACAGTAAGACGAACCCCTGGGCGCTAGCTCCGTGGGCCCTGGGGAACACCTGTTGGGTTTGGGGATATAACAGCTGGTTGATAGTCAAACATACTGTGCACGTGCATGGTAGTTACTAACATACTGTGCACGTGCATGGTAGTCACTAACATACTGTGCACGTGCATGGTAGTCACTAACATACTGTGCACGTGCATGGTAGTCACTAACATACTGTGCACGTGCATGGTAGTCACTAACATACTGTGCACGTGCATGGTAGTCACTAACATACTGTGCACGTGCATGGTAGTCACTAACATACTGTGCACGTGCATGGTAGTCACTAACATACTGTGCACGTGCATGGTAGTTACTAACATACTGTGCACGTGCATGGTAGTCACTAACATACTGTGCACGTGCATGGTAGTCACTAACATACTGTGCACGTGCATGGTAGTCACTAACATACTGTGCACGTGCATGGTAGTCACTAACATACTGTGCACGTACATGGTAGTCACTAACATACTGTGCACGTGCATGGTAGTCACTAACATACTGTGCACGTGCATGGTAGTCACTAACATACTGTGCACGTGCATGGTAGTCACTAACATACTGTGCACGTGCATGGTAGTCACTAACATACTCTGCACGTGCATGGTAGTCACTAACATACTGTGCACGTGCATGGTAGTCACTAACATACTGTGCTCGTGCATGGTAGTCACTAACATACTCTGCACGTGCATGGTAGTCACTAACATACTGTGCACGTGCATGGTAGTCACTAACATACTGTGCACGTGCATGGTAGTCACTAACATACTGTGCACGTGCATGGTAGTCACTAACATACTGTGCACGTGCATGGTAGTCACTAACATACTGTGCACGTGCATGGTAGTCACTAACATACTCTGCACGTGCATGGTAGTCACTAACATACTGTGCACGTGCATGGTAGTCACTAACATACTGTGCACGTGCATGGTAGTCACTAACATACTGTGCACGTGCATGGTAGTCACTAACATACTCGTAGGGCCTCAGCTCCCACATGGACTAGCACAGATAAAGGAGGTAGAGAAAAAGCCCTGTCGGATATACATGCCGGATATGTATATATATATATATATTGAATACTTTAGTATAATGTAAATAATAAAATAAATAATAACTTTGTATACTACAGAATGTTATATTACACTGTAGAATACTATACTGCACACTGTAGTAGTATCCCAGTAACTGTGTAGTGCTTGGTAAATCATTCAGTAGTATACTGTTAAATATAATACTCTGCAGTGTCAGATTCACCGTGTAGTGCTCACTATAGAATGCTTTGGAATTCTCATCTGACCCTATAGCATATATTGACAATGTAGTGCTCACTATAGAATACTTTGGAATTCTCATTTTGACCCTATAGAATATATTGACAATGTAGTGCTCACTATAGAATACTTTAGAATTCTCATTTGACCCTATAAAATATATACTGACAATGTAGTGCTCACTATAGAATACTTTTGGAATTCTCATTTTGACCCTATAGAATATATACTGACAATGTAGTGCTCACTATAGAATGCTTTAGAATTCTCATCTGACCCTATAAAATATATACTGACAATGTAGTGCTCACTATAGAATGCTTTAGAATTCTCATCTGACCCTATAGAATATATTGACAATGTAGTGCTCACTATAGAATACTTTAGAATTCTCATTTTGACCCTATCGAATATATTGACAATGTAGTGCTCACTATAGAATACTTTAGAATTCTCATTTGACCCTATAAAATATATACTGACAATGTAGTGCTCACTATAGAATACTTTAGAATTCTCATTTTGACCCTATCGAATATATTGACAATGTAGTGCTCACTATAGAATGCTTTAGAATTCTCATCTGACCCTATAAAATATATACTGACAATGTAGTGCTCACTATAGAATGCTTTAGAATTCTCATCTGACCCTATAGAATATATTGACAATGTAGTGCTCACTATAGAATGCTTTGGAATTCTCATCTGACCCTATAGAATATATTGACAATGTAGTGCTCACTATAGAATACTTTAGAATTCTCATTTGACCCTATAAAATATATACTGACAATGTAGTGCTCACTATAGAATACTTTAGAATTCTCATTTGACCCTATAAAATATATACTGACAATGTAGTGCTCACTATAGAATACTTTTGGAATTCTCATTTTGACCCTATAGAATATATACTGACAATGTAGTGCTCATTTCGCATACATTTCATGACAGAAAAGCAGGATAACAAATATGATTTGAATCTCATTATCAGTCAAAAGCTCACTAAGCTTCAATTAGTCTTACAACAGTACTGTATTTGTCCACTGTTATTCAATGTAAATAAATACTGTTAATGCAGGGATAGGAGACTTTTCCCCCAGTCTTGGGGGAACATAAAAGTACTGACCAACAACTCTGAACAAGCCGACTATCTTTTGCTCATTCAGTTGCACGCATTAAAACTACAGTCTGTCAGCCAATAAATGCTACTGTCCCACCACATGTTTTGACAACTGCATTTTTGCTAAGATGGTAGCAGCAAGTAAACTGTGTTTTCACAAATCTAGCTACCTCCTACCTGTTCACCTGTTGCATCATTGATCTACGACAAAAAGCAGTCAAATGTTTTATTTAAAAGTAGTATGTTAACCATAAGCTTAACACACAAACGTAAAAACATTTAGACTTGTTGGCTTATGTTTTGGCTAACGTCTATAGCTCTATACTGCTGGCTAACATTTAGGGTTGTGCCGATCAAATCATACTCGTATTTATAATCATATCCGTTTAACAGACGATATATATTTGGAATGAGAGTTTAGCACTGAGACAACGAGGTGCCATACGTCTGTGTTTGAGAATTTCTCTGGGGAAACGAGAGGTGAGAAAATGTATCTTTCTAAAATCAAATCAGAGAAACTGTCTTAATGAAATCACTCGCCCATGTCTTAATAAGCCAATTGCATTCTGCCTGTTTTTCATGAACTTTCTCTGATATTGGGTAAGAACATTAAATGATATTATACACTTTTGCATCTCGCAAATTCTTAATATAAAGTAGATATAAAAAGTCGACACACCCCTGTTTAAAGTTTTTGTGATGTGATGAAATGAGAAAAAGCTAAATCATGCCAGACTTTTTCCATCTTTATTGTAACCTATATCGTGAACAATTCAATTGAAAAACACCACGGCACATCACCCAAAGAACACCATACCCACAGTGAGGCATGGTGGTGGCATCAAGCTTTGGGGCTGTTTTCTTCATCCGGAACCCGGGCCTAAGTCAGGGGTGGTGTAGACGTTTTATATCCACTGCACATAACAGTACCTAGTTGAGTTTCTGTTCATAAGTTCATGAGTTTAAAATAGTCATAATTCTGAATGTCTGCAGTAAACAATATGCTTATTATGATTTTCAACTGCTGAGCAATGTTGATTGGAATGGCAATGTATTTTTTGATTTATTAATCATGAATGGAAATGCAATAATAAATTATTTAAACATTAAAATTACATTTGCTGTCTTACGGATATGTAACGTTGGGGACTAGTAGGCTACAAACCAGCCAAGCACTGACACCTCAAATTAACCTCCATAAAAAGACAACAAAGGGCTCTACACTTTTGCTGCTCCTTTTTACTCTGTCCATCGAGCGTTTTGCAAAGCCGTAGGGTATTATGTGCCACTATGTGAATCATCTATAAAAGCAATCAAGTGATAGTGGACATTGCATAGTTATTTACCAGTTAACTCACTAACCATCAGTGTGGTTGATTATATATTGTTTTGCCCATTCTTTGGCAAATCTAGTGGCTGCATGTGGGTTGTTTTTCTATTGGTTGGCCAGCAAGCGGTAGACACACCCATGGATACGTTTCAGTACCCATGTTAAAACTCGTGTTTTGATTGTTTTCCTTGTCTACTTCCCTTCCTGTTGGGTCACAATATGTTACGGTAAGTTATCGAGAGTTGTAACAATTTAACTCAAAGGCTTGTTACCAGTTTTACCACATTTTATTATAATAAGGCAATGTCATCTGTCTGGGCTTTTCTTCAGCAGAAACAAAGGGGAGTGAGAGAGGACCGGAATAAGGTTACCTCTTGGGCCGAACACAGCAGAAGCACGGCGGCTAAGGCTTTCTAATTTCAGTGATTTAGGGTGGAACTGTATCTCAGGGAACACCCTGTGTGAATGAATCAAGCATTAGCCTGGAGCATATGGGGAGGTGGCTCCGCAGACCCCAAAAACATGTCCGGCTTTGATGTAAAAGCATGTTCTCTGTCCGTTCTACATGCTCAGCAGAACACTGTTTCTCTGCACACACAAAAAAACAGCGTCAGTTGTGGGTTTCTTCGAACATTACATTTCTTCTGTTGCCACTGGTCCCTGTGACTTCCCCAAATACGTCTCTAATTGGTCGGAAATGTACTTAGTATATTTTAAACGAAACTGCGTTTTTAATGTTACCTTTAGAAGGCATTTAGAACGTTGCCGTCGTTACACTGCTTGTTAACACAGTTGTTAAAGTATGACAGTAAGACTGAACTCTGATTTCTTTGTTTGACTTGTATAAACACACACTGGATGTATGCTTGGGGAAATATTTATGTGGTGATTATTTTGCAGGGCAACTAGCCCGTGTGTAATTGGCCACCGTGATGTGTACGTTGATCATAAATGGGAACTTGAGACGTGGCCACTTATTCAACGTTTTATGACCTGGCTAAAGTGAATCACTGAGCTTTGTTCATTGTCCTGAGACCTCTGGTCCAGAGGTCCTAATGGAGGTTTGTGTGAGAAGGTTTCCCGGCAAGGAGGAAGTGCACGGGGGAAGGAGAGAGAAAGAGAGAGAGTGGATAGGAGGAGATTATGTGTGAGAATGAGGGAGCTCTGAGTGTTTCTGCTTGGCTGACTGTGGGCCACACAGGGCCTTTCCCTGGAACTAATGGATTTTCCTCTGGCTTGCTTTTCACCTCAGATGGGCACAGCTGGGGGAGATCGCCACCCAGCACTGGGTTACACCTCTCCCCCACCCTGAGGAATGGTCCCTGGGTCTGCCTGGTTGCCATGCTGCGTCTTCTCTCTCCCTCCCTTGCACACTTGTCACAGCTCCGCCACACTTGGCCAGTAGGGGGGGTGTCAGTCGGGCCCCACTACTCAAGATGAAACAACTTCATAGCAGTGCCCACTGTGGGAAGTACAGTCAGCCTCATATCTGCTCCTAATAGTTCAGAGGGTCTATTTAGGAGGAGAGATGGGTCCTATTGGCCCTGCTGCCTGTTTATCTACAGTATGTCTGTTTAACTACAGCATGTCTGTTTAACTACAGCATGTCTCCCGCATTTTGTTGAGGCTTAGAGACAGGCATGCTTAAGTAACAGGGCTGTGTAACGAGCCTAATGAACGCGGCTGTGCGCTGGACGAGGGGGGTTGCCACCATCCATCCTCCCGACCACCCGCCTGCTTGCCCTGCCGGCCCTTTGATATGCCTCCTTGTTGCAGTCCTGTGGGCCTTTATCACCCCGCTAACCAGCCCTCCACCTCCATGACATTTTACATGGCCATGGAAAAAAAGATCTGGGTTGTGTCATAAAAACGGCAGAAGGTGTTGTAAAAAGTGGCCTACAGGTGTGTTTGATGTTTCCCTCCCACCTTCCTCAACAACCCGAAAAAGATGCATTCTGTTAATTAGTGGGGGTGGTACTGTACATTGCCTATCACTGTGCATCAGTCAAATCACACCTGTGTATTGACATTTTATTTTATTTCCCTACACTCTTTGCAGGATTGGTCTATGTACAATGTACAATATAAGTATAGCTCAGAATATTTCAGTCCATTTTAAACAAGAATTAACCCAATTACATGGCATATTTTTTCTCCCACAGGTTGAATATATTCTTAATCAGTCACACTTTCACGAACTGTATCATTGAGTTGTGTATGCACAGCCTCACCTCTTTGACTGTGTGTATGCACAGCCTCACCTCTTTGACTGTGTGTATGCTCAGCCCCACCCATTTGACTGTGTGTATGCTCAGCCCCACCCCTTTGACTCTGTGTATGCTCAGCCCCACCCCTTTGACTGTGTGAATGCTCAGCCCCACCCCTTTGACTGTGTGTATGCTCAGCCCCACCCCTTTGACTCTGTGTATGCTCAGCCCCACCCCTTTGACTTTGTGTATGCTCAGCCCCACCCCTTTGACTGTGTGTATGCTCAGCCCCACCCCTTTGACTGTGTGTATGCTCAGCCCCACCCCTTTGACTCTGTGTATGCTCAGCCCCATCCCTTTGACTGTGTGTATGCTCAGCCCCACCCCTTTGACTGTGCGTATGTTCAGCCCCACCCCTTTGACTCTGTGTATGCTCAGCCCCACCCCTTTGACTGTGTGTATGCTCAGCCCACCCCTTTGACTGTGTGTATGCTCAGCCCCACCCCTTTGACTGTGTGTATGCTCAGCCCCACCCCTTTGACTGTGTGTATGCTCAGCCCCACCCCTTTGACTGTGTGTATGCTCAACCCCACCCCTTCGACTGTGTATGCTCAGCCCCACCCCTTTGACTGTGTGTATGCTCAGCCCCTCCCTTTGACTGTGTGTATGCTCAGCCCCACCCCTTTGAGTGTGTGTTTGCTCAGCCCCACCCCTTTGACTCTGTGTGTATGCTCAGCCCCACCCCTTTCACTCTGTGTATGCGCGCACACCCATGTGATAGAAGGTGCATGTGTGAGAGCGGGTTATAAAAAAAAGTGTGCTTTCACACTATGAAACTTGTAAAACATAGCGAGGGCTCCACCCTCTGCAGCCACACAGCAGGTTCCAATTACAACTCTTATCTACTAATTATGTTCTGAACACAAATGCATTCCAGAATAATAAAAAAAACTGCTGTGTGTCCTGTCCCTGTAACAAGCCTGTGGACTTGATGAGATCTCTCTGTAATTGAACCTCTTCATGGGTCCTTTGGCAGTGAAAATAGGCTAAGTTAGATTTGTATTAACAGAGCATCAATCATAGCTGATCAAACGATAAACAGTGTCGATGATCTGGGGCTCAACTGTTTGCCCCTTTATGTAAGTGTGTGGTTGGCTTCAGAATCACTGGGGAGTCACTAAGGTGGGGGATGAGAGGAACAACTGGATGGAGCACTTGACTTTATCACAATTCACCACTGTGTGGTGCTGTGCTCCAGATCACAGGCATACACAAACCTGCGCACACACACACACACACACACACACACACACACACACACACACACACACACACACACACACACACACACACACACACACACACACACACACACACACACACACACACACACACACACACACACACAGACACAGACACACACACAGACACACACACACACACACACACTCACACACACAGACACAGACACAGACACACACACACAGACACACACACACACACACACACACACACACACACACACACACACACACACACACACACACACACACACACACACACACCCACACACACACACACACACACACACACACACACGCACACACACACACAAAACACACACACACACACACACACACACACACACACACACACACACACACACACACACACACACACACCACACACACACACACCACACACACACACACACACACACACACGCTGTCAAACACAAATACTGACACGTGTGTGATAACACACACATCAGGTATGTTTACACGCACCCGCACCCACACCCACACACACAGTTCTAATAGCACCGTGGAAAGTGCTTTGGTAGAGAATTAGGGAGGGGAGAGGTGAAATGAGCCATCAGGTTCTTACAATAAAGCACTATAAAACATTAAAAGTAAACGAACTGCTGAGTTGTAGTCATGTATACAGACCCAGATTGAAAATGTCTTAATAACTTGTAAATAAAATAAAATGCTTATTATTAAGATGCGTAAATAAAGTTAACGTTATTCTAAAGGATTATTAATAATGAAAATGCAAAAGAAAATAAATGACACACAAGCAGCACTGGAAAGTACCTAACTTTATGTTTACGTTTATGTTTCAAAGGTAAGCAATAAAGTGGATTGGATTCATTTCTGTTCATTTAACATGCGGTCTAATGGAGATCAATATAATGGGTTTGGTGATATAATAGCTGCTGCAATGCTGTTTCTTATTGAGCTTCACAGCCTTTTGAGGGTTATAACCTCTCATTTCAGTTAGTACCTTTGCAATGTTTCAGGTCTGAATATATGATTCTAGCATATAATGTGTCTAGTAAACCATAACCTATAAATAATACATTCCTGTACACGGCTGCTTTGTTTGAATTCATGATTAAGAAATAGAAAAGCTTGAAGACAAAAAAGGTTGAAAATAAGTTAAGAATAAAATCTAAACCTTTTAATACAACTAACATCAGATTAAATGAGTACTTCAAGGAAGAAAAGGAAAATCATGGTATGAGACAAAAAAACACATAAGACTAGTACACACATTGAAAGTGATTTTGATACAGTAAAAACACTGCAAAATGAGAAAGCACCATTAAAGTATTGATCTCAAGGAACATAATAAAACCAAAGTACAATGTTTTATAGCTAGCTGGGTTGAGTAGCTCATAATAAGAATTATTTAGTCAATAAACATGTACATTGACCTTTATCATAAGCTGATTTAACAAAACATATTTCCAATTAACTTAATGGCATAAGAAATGTATATTCTCTGACACCCCTTTACTTTGAAAGTCCCTTTTTACTCACTGAGGACATACATTTCATACGCAATTCTCTTCCATCTTAAGCAAGTCAAGCTAGCAGTAAAAAAACATTTTATTTAAATGTATATACAAAAGAACTCACAAGAACCCATGCTTAACACAGTTAAACCAAGGCAGACACATATTACTATTAAATTTTTTTGTTATTCAAACATTGTCTTTAATTGCTGTTATTTTTACTTCTTTCAATTTGTATATCTGTAATAGATTATCAATTGTATAAGACAAATCTTTACATTTTGTTTGTTTATAATTTCCTTTTCATTAAGTTTCAGAACAGAGAAAAGATAATATATTTTGTCAATAGTTAATTACAACAGAACTGTTTAGGTAATGTAATTTTGAATTTATGTACAACGTGGAATTGAATATCAATTAAATATAAATATGTAACTGATGTGTAAGTAATTGCATATTTTGACTTTTCTTAGGCAGACTTAAACTAGTAAAATATTGGTGAATCAAATCAACATCTTACATAAATGATTCACTTTTTTTCCATATTCATTTTCCAGACGTAAAATCAACTTAATTTATTTATTTTTAAGTATTAGTACTATACTTTTAGGCGAGCTAGCCAAAGAAGCTAGGCAAAAAAGTTATTCACATTGTAATACACATACTCATTAGGTGGGTAAGAAAAAACATATTGTGGTAATCTACAAATTATAAATTAAAGAACAGAAACCTTTGTGTTTGTTTTTATCAGGGTGTATGTGCGTTAATCCACACAGGTGTGCTGGCCTGGGGGTGGTAAGAACTCAACAGGTCTGGGGTTTTTCTCCATCTACTGGCCACATAGCATCCTTCAATTGTGACATGACTGCAAAGCCTCAGAAGTGGCAGAACCAAAAGCTTGGGTAGGGATCCTGGATTTGAACATCGCCTGAAGCTAGGGAAGAGAATCTCCTCTTGATGCTCTGTAGGCAGTTATTATGGTATTCATGTAAATGCGAGCTGGAGTATGCAAAGAAGAGGGGTGACATGAGGGTTCCTGGGAACGTTAAACACTAGACAGGCCTCTGAATTCTGAATAAGTTGCAGAGGTTTGGGTGCACACGCTGGTCGCCCTACCAAGAGTGAGTTGCAGTAATCCAGATCTGAGATGGCATGCTACTCCTGGTCGAGATATGGTCCTAACCTATGAATATTGCAGACCACAAACCTAGACCATAAGCCAGGAGCTAGTCACTTCCTTGTCGTCGTCTCGGGTCGATTGTCGTCTGAGGATATTTTGCAGCAAGGATATGTGTTTTTACTGGGGTGTCGGATGGGGAGAATGAGAAAGAAATTGAGTGTCATCTGCATAGCAGTTACACCATGTAAACTGAAAGAAAGAACCCAGTAACACAAGGGCTGTTTTCTGGTCAGATCCTGGAGAAGAGCACGTGCCAGTATCACTTGGTTAGATCTAATGAGAAACCTCAAGTTGTCAATCATGTCATCTATATGGAGTAAGCATCAAACATGCCCACTGCATTATGGTTCCTTAAGATACTACAGAAATGCATGTTGCCGTCTTGTTTTGGTACCAGTACGATTGGACTGAACCAGAACATTGGACTGACTTATTAATTCACTGGGCCTGGCCAGTCAGCTCATATTGACCTTGCCAGGTTGGAATTCACAGGCTTGAGCATTTATGTTGTAGGCCATCCGCTGCTGTGCTTGGGCCGGCACCATGTGCTCTTTCACATGGGTCAATATGGTCCTCATCTGGGTCCTGCATTCCTTCTACATGCTCAATAGGACTTATTTGGGGGTTTTGCTTCTCCTAATGTGCCCAGATCAAGCAGTCCCTTCAAGCAGGGTGATGGGACTGCAGCAACTCAACCGTTAAAAAGTGTCAAGAACCTTTTTTTCAATGGTTCCCACTTTTACACTTTTGAATATATGTCATGCTAAGACAAACCGGTTCTTTTGCATGGCAGAAAGGTATTTTAAGATTCCTTGTATGGTATGTCTCTAGGCTTGGCAGAACCTAACAGGTGCTTGAAACTCAAGTGAGGGGGATATGCTTGAGCTGCAAACTGTCACTAAGACCAAGGCAAAAATGTATGTATTTGTACTACATGACATCTGGTAGAGCCATTTAATGTAAACATACTCCACTGTTTCTCGTTTGATTCAATTCAAATACAGTATATTATTGTCTATTCTTTACCCTGTTTCACGCTGGTTATTTTGTCACCGTGTTTCTGAGGTTATCTTGTGTATTGTCGGGAGTTCTGGGTTAAGGCTGGTGCTAGCCAACTACAAAATTGGCAGGTGTGAACACTGTCCAGTGTCCTGGGATAAAATTTCCCTTAGCCCGGTTAAAATCTCCCATAGCCCGGTTAAAATTTCCCTTAGCCCGGTGAAAATCTCCCATAGCCCGGTGACAATCTTCCGTAGCCCGGTGACAATCTCCCGTAGCCATGGGTTACAATTTCCCGTAGCCCAGTGCTAAGTAAGATGCAGTATGAACACGCCAAATGATGACCAGACTTTTTCCAAACCGAGTGTTGGACTTGAGATCCTTAACGCTGTTCTGTATTGTGTAATGTCGTTTCAAACGCTGATCTCATTCAGAGAAGTTACTTAGCAAGTTAGTTTTCCTGCAATTCACCGGAAGGGCAGCTCTGTAGGTAGAAACATTTAAATTATTTACTGCACATTATCTTTCTGATTTTATTCCACTAATATATTTATTGACTCTAACCCAAAATATAAATGTGTCTCTAGCATTTTGGTGAAAGCCAAGAGTTTTCAAGAAGCATTGATGAAATGCTTACTTACAAGAATAGCTACCTTACATCAGTTCACACTGTCCACAGTAATGGGTGCAATAAATCCACCTGCTTACAGTCTGGATAAGGATAGAATAATTATTATTTTTTGTGCATGGGGAGGCAAAGATATTTGAACAAACTTTTCTGAAAAGCAACTTGCGACATAGCATTTAGAGAACCTTGTGTAAATATTGCTTAACAGGTTGAAAACACCAACGCAGAATGCGAATATTAAGAAATCCAAGAAGGAATTAAATCGCGGAACCACTCATTAACACTTTTTATAGTGTGAACTAACAGAACGGAAATAGATTTCAGGAAAATAGAAAATGATTTAAAACAATTAATGAATGCAATTTTCTCGAAATATACAGTAATGAATGTCTTTGTTTATTTTGTATTATTGAATGCCTTACATTTATCATAGTAATAAATGAGGAGCACCGTCAGAAATGTGAAAATAATGGAAAAATACACATATTCCCTTTCCATCATTTGTGTTTTTATATTTGAGGAAACTTGTCGTCTCAATTAAACCGTTGGAATTTCTGTTTATTACTATTTAACATTACACATTAACTGTGAATCAACTGTGGATCCCGTTTATGGGAAGGTAATGTCAGTGCTTCATGTAATGTCAGTGCTTCATGTATTAACGCATGCTTATAGCCTGTGGTTTCACCGTGTACCAGGATCTCACAGAAGAGACTGAACAAACAGACAAACATCCCAGCACAAATAAAAACCCAAGATAATGAAGTAGATCTGACTTGTGAGAGGCAGCCCAGAGAGGTCGAGGGATTCCCAGAAGATATTCTGATGTGGTTTAGGTGTCAAGTCCTCTCCTCCCAGTCTCCGTGGCCCGGCAGCACGGTGACAGTTTTGGCTTTCAGCCAGCACTGCGTAGACAGAAACAGCATGTCTGCTGTGATAGTGATCGAGCGGATGTCTCGTGTCCCCTACATTTCAAAAGCCTCCCCACAGAGCAGGACCATAGCAATTAGCATGCAAACGCGTGTAGCGCTGAATGCCAGTACCCAGCCCAGGCAGCACATCTCCAGTCTGAATCCCTTCTGACGTTGGCCGTTCTACTCACATTAAGACGGGTAATTAATAAACCTGTTCAACTGTTTTGGAAGAGCGGAAGTGATGTAAATGGTCCGTCAGACTTTCAGAGTTTTGCCTCAAAACAACTGCTAACGATGCTATCTAGGTTAGCTAAAGTTAACTTTCAGTGTCAAAAATAGCCTTTAGAGTAAAATGGCTGTTTGCTATTAGATCGAGAACAATTTTCACAGCAAACACAACAAAGCTCTGGTCAAACGTATGATAGAGCAAGGGTGATGATCACAGGCCGACGGGTGACAGCTAAACACATTTTTTATTTAACCAGGTAGGCCGATTGAGAACAAATACTCAGTTGCAACGGCGACCTGGGGAGAAGCTGGGGATTGAACCCAAGACATCATACATACAAAGTATGCACTCTACCAGTGAGTTACACCAACTCCTCCCATGTAGGCTTCCAATACATTTGAGGCCTGTTAAAATTTCAGAGACGTGTTTTTAACGCTGTGCACATCTTTTGGACTGTTTTGCCACTCTACTGTTTTAGATAACATCACTTTCAGGGAGGCCAAATTAAGGAATACAATCTCTCCCATGAATTATTTCAGCACATAATTCTTTGACTGGACACTCTTTTTGCAGATGAGATGCATTGGTGCTGGAAGCATAAGACTTCACTGATCCCATGTCCAGGATATGAGAGGCTGTGCCCTTGCTGTGTGTCAACAACACTTACATTGAAAGCAGAACAGATGGTGTCGATAAGCAACAATAGGCATACCAGGTCATATTTTACTTAGAAAACTTACTGAAAAATGCTATAATAAATAAACCCATGACAATCGGGCTTCCTAGACTAGACGAGCGCACTGACACTGTTGGTCATCACGGATGCTACTGGAGATGTTCTCAGAGACTTTATAGCTGCTTTACAGTCTCATTACAATGACTCTGGCCAGTTTAATTCCAAGGGGCAACGTGTAGAAGTTTGTATTTTTGTACAGTAATATAGCCCTTACGGAGAAGGAATTCAAATAGGGAGCCTATATTTGTATTTTTTAAACAGGAATGGTCTAATAGATAAGTACTGTAGGTCATGTAGACAAAAAATTACTGTTTCCGCGATATTAAATGTCAAGTTACTACTGATTATGAATCAAGCTTTAAAGTATCAGGAAGTCAAAACGGTTTCCTATCTGGTCACGCTTTAGTTCATGATGTTCACTTAGTCTCTCTCCACCCAAGCTGGCACATAATTTTCAATGCACCCAGCTGACCAGTTTTAACGTTGCCTAGGAGCCAGGAAATTGGTTAAGGTGTGGTGATGCACCATCTCACCATATTCACGTAAAACACTTTCAATTTGTAGTTAAAAAATATTCACTCCCCTAAAACTGTTAACGGACCATGAACATGGACTGTTAGGTACAAATTCTCAAAGACAAATGAGGAGGTGCATCAGACACTGATACGAGGCGGGCATGATGTTTCACATCAGTGTATGGTAATGCTGTGGGCCGGCGTGACTGATTGACCGATTTAATGCGGCAATGGCCGAGGAGGAGCAGCTGACAGGTACTGCCTATGACACCGTCTGCCTTTCACCTGACACCTGCCAATAGCAGGGGAGGACACACACACACACACACCTTATAATTATTAAATTATACACACAGCGCCTCTTTCACTTACATCTCCTCTCACGAGACCCAGCTGTTCATATCTCCCAGTAAGACCGACCGGAGGGAGGGAGGAAGGGAGGGAGAAAAGGCAAAACGTCACGCTTCACTGCCTTCCAATACCACACACACATTTTTTTTAAAGAGTGCCAAAGTGAAAAGATCCAATTTCAGCCAATGAGGGCGGTAGCACAGCCAGGGACAAAAGAGACAAGATAGTGCAATCTAGAGGTCACTGACACTGTCTCTACTATAATTACTACACTTCCTTTAATACTTCTCTTAAGCCACTGAGCTCCTCCCCGCACACCGATTGGCCTACATCTGTGTATTAGTAAGAACAAGTGTTCGATGGAATAGCGGTATTGTGTGTGTTGAAGGCTGACTTCATTCCGGGGAGATTGGGCTTTTATTGTGGGTTTTGGGTGGTTCCGTGACACGGGGCAGGTTCGTGACCCCCAGATCATCTACTCTATTGAATCCTGTTGGAGAACGTATCCCATCTTGCCTCTTTTCGCTCTGGCGGTCGTCAATAGCTGAATGAAACGGGTAATGACATAATACCAACCTTTCCGTTATTTTATGCTGGACTCCACCAACACATTAACCCCATTAGTGTGTTGGTGGCATTTCGTAAAGGCTTGTAAACATGGAGATCGCAATGTCAATGAAGGCTATTACCACTTAAATTAATGAACGAGCTTTACCCAGAGCCTAGACTATATGTGTAATGTGAGATATCACGTACAGTATACGGTAGAAACCTATTTGAAATGCACCAGTGGAAAACTTTCTAACAATCCAGGTTTGTTTGCTAGACCAAAGATATGCGACTATATAAATCCAACCACTTATTTGA
Organism: Dallia pectoralis; assembly: GCA_029465975.1. Taxonomy (NCBI): domain Eukaryota; kingdom Metazoa; phylum Chordata; class Actinopteri; order Esociformes; family Umbridae; genus Dallia; species Dallia pectoralis. The sequence goes on along the minus strand of CM055749.1, from coordinate 11,532,543 downwards.
AACGGGGACTCAAGACTCAAACGTAATAACACATACGTACAGGTGCATGTTTATGTTAAAAAATTGTGATTTGGGGAAGAAAAATTGTCTGCAGTGAGCGAAACAGCTTATTGCTTGGTCTCCGGCGCTGCCCAGCCAACCACTTAGGACATCTTTGAAGATGAATCAATCACACTATATTATAACAGAGAGCGTAGAGCGGAGCCCACAAGGTGCCTGCCTCATGATCGAACACTATGCCTGCACTTCATAGCGGTCTGCAGCCATTGATGCCCTGATTGATCGTTGAATGGAAGTGACTAGAAAGAAGAAAAGGATTACGTTTGTCAAATGCAGTCAATACGCTGAGCCGGACGGTCAAATGTTTGCAGTAAATCCTGAATAATGTCTGCAAAGCTAAAAGAGATAGAAAACAACGACCGAAGGGAATAATTCTCTTAATGTGTTGGTTGCATGAGGGAAGTGAAGAAGGGACTTTTTCATCTCATCTCAGATTAGACTAAGGAGTGTATATATGCTCTATACCTAATAGAGGGTTTAGGATATCGACAGCAGATTCACATCAAAATACCCCCTATTGTTTTAGAAAGAACTGAAACCAACTGATGCATCAATGAAACTACAATAAGTAAGTTCAAAACTTTTTTAATGTCTAAAGATTAGGTATATATTTCTGCCGGACTGTTCACTCCACAAACAGCGTCTGTATATCTGGTTATAACGTTCCATTCACTAATGATTAATGATACTCAAATCTAAAGTTATACAATAACTAATTATTTCTCAAGCGTCACTGGAAATATGTAAGTGATATCTGCGCGAAGGGCCAGCTGTAAAACGGAGCTTTGCGGAGATGCTATCGGAGCCTTTATGCATTCAGCAGCGGCGGGGGCCAATAGCAGAGTGTTATTTACAGCTGGGTTTTCTTTTATGGAAAAATCAAGAGGTGATTGATGAAGGTTAATGTGACGGCGAGGCTGCACCAAGCTGCATTTGAGTGCTGCAGGTTAACAGAAAACACTAACTTCCATAAACTGCTATGGAGATAAATCACTGTTATTCTGGCGGCCCTGACAGCAGTTTAAGCTGCGGCAATCATCGAAAGCACCTCGGGAGCCCCAACGCTGCGCTTTGCAAAATGTCATGGAGGGGGGACTGGAGGAGAGATGAGGTGTTGGGTCTGGGGGTGGGGTGGGGGTGGGGGTTGGACAACGCTGGTGAGGGAAATGGTCATATGAACAGCCCATCAGTGCCCAGGTGTTTTACATAAATATCCCAAAGAGCAGTAAGCAAATTCTGTTGACGAAAATCACAATAAAACAATGGTCTGAAAGCACCGGCGGCCCACAGAGCATCTCGACCCCCCCCACCACTCCGTTCCAGGCCTCCGCTCGCTCGCTCACTACCAAACGGACTGGGGTGAGATTATGGTGTTTGCTTTTATCTGTCAGAGATCAATATTTCAAACATCCGATAAAAGAGGAAATTGAACTGGGAATAGACTGAAGTGCTGTAAAAAGTACAAAGCACAATTATCAAAAAGCACTTAAAGAGCTTAATAGGATACACATATTAAAAATGGTCAAATGGATGCTCTAGGCAGTAATGAGAGCCGGTACTCCTCCCTTTATCCTCCTGCACCCCCCCCCCATGTACCCCCACTGCCACTATCCTTCGATCACAACCCTCTACCCTCCTGTACGCAGCCAGGGCCTGTGGTCAATGCATTCTGGGTAGTATATGGACCCCTGGAGGACTGGATGTAAAGACAGCCACTCTCAATGTTTTAACACAACAGCCATTAGGTGTGATTGGGCACTTTCTGCCTTTATAGGAAATGCAATATATGTGTAAACTGAGCATCAAATGAGCCAAATTAATGTCAAAACTACAAGGACAGGGGAGAGGTTTTGTGGAAACGGCAGATCATAGCGACGGGAGAATATAACCTTCTCCCCGTTAGAGGAGCTTTACAGTAGTTTTCTCCTTGGAATGGTCTTTTACAAGCCAATTCCTCTTTTCTGCAAAGTTCACTCTGTAGGTACCAATAAGCACCAGGTCCACTAGTCACCAGAAAATAATTTACATGAAGTAAAACTATGAATAAGCAACTCGTATCACCCCAGTTGTAGATCTAGTTTCAACCATATATGAAATAAAGCTATGCATGTTTTGTCTCGTGGTATTACAGTATAGTTACAACAATCTCCATGGAACGCAGTACACATAATGGGGCATCTTTTTAGATGCCAGTCGTGCTTTTAGCAGCAAGAACCACTCAACATGTACTTATGTGCTAAATCAACATTGCTCTCAGTGCTAGAGCTACGGACCACCTCCTCCGAGGTCAGCCAGAGTGGTCAAAAGACTTACCTTTTTGCCCTCATCACTCACATATTGATATCTCCATGAATCTACCTGCTAGTTAAATATTATTCATTGCAGAGTCGACCTAATGCTCGGCAATAATGAGGCAAAACAGGTAAGCAACATATTTTGTTGGGTCTCTATTGATTTTACATTCCCGTGGATTAACATACGGGCAGTTGGCTAGCCACCTAGGATGGTAAACAGTAGGAGACTTGTGGTCTAACAACAGATGGTCACATTAACCACAATGGACATTGTGAAGAACTAGTGCGCGGATGTTACCTCAGATACTCTGTTGTTTCTCTCTGATTTACTTTTCAGATTGGAAAAAACTGAAAAAGAGGAAAGGTTTCCACGTTGAGACACAAGCACAGCTGATTTCTACTGATACCGGGGAATATTTTGCTGAAGGCGCCCTATTACTCCGCAGACTGACTTGATGGGAGGCCATTCTACTCGGCTGTATCTAAACAGGCCTTCATTAGCAACGTGATCAATACTTTCTCTTGATTAAGTGGGACGACGGACACTCATTTCATTTTCCGGCATTTTTACAAATCGATGAATGCTGAGATTATCAGGCTGGGGGGGCTGAACTAAAATTCCCTCTCTGGTCTTTCTTTTTTGTTGTTCAGAGACTCACACATGTACGTGCATGTCTGAGTGTTCACACTCACACATGCACATACGTACGTACGCACACACACACACACACCCACACACGCATACACACTCAGACATGCACGTACGTATGTACGCACACACACACCCACACACGCATACACACTCAGACATGCACGTATGTATGCACGCGCACGCACGCACGCACGCACACACACACACACACACACACACACACACACACACACACACACACACACACACACACACACACACACACACACACACACACACACACACACACACACACACACACACTGCAGAGTAAATCATTGAACTCCGTAATCACTGGCCCAATATAATTGCAGACAGAGCTTTAATCGGCAACGTTAAGACATTAACTAAATTAGTTTTTAAAGATTTAAGATGTTTAAAGATTTCACTTACCAAATACCTCTGATTCTGTTCTATGTGGCCCGGGAATTGGGGTTGATTGAAGCTGATTGATGCAGGTCCTTAAATGTATCTTTAAAGTATCTGAGCAGCCTCTGGTATATTACACACAGTATCTATTATTAAAGTATCTGAGCAGCCTCTGGTATATTACACACAGTATCTATTATTAAAGTATCTGAGCAGCCTCTGGTATATTACACACAGTATCTATTATTAAAGTATCTGAGCAGCCTCTGGTATATTACACACAGTATCTATTATTAAAGTATCTGAGCAGCCTCTGGTATATTACACACAGTATCTATTATTAAAGTATCTGAGCAGCCTCTGGTATATTACACACAGTATCTATTATTAAAGTATCTGAGCAGCCTCTGGTATATTACACACAGTATCTATTATTAAAGTATCTGAGCAGCCTCTGGTATATTACACACAGTATCTATTATTAAAGTATCTGAGCAGCCTCTGGTATATTACACACAGTATCTATTATTAAAGTATCTGAGCAGCCTCTGGTATATTACACACAGTATCTATTATTAAAGTATCTGAGCAGCCTCTGGTATATTACACACAGTATCTATTATTAAAGTATCTGAGCAGCCTCTGGTATATTACACACAGCAGATCCAGGATTATAAAGAAGTGACAAGCTTGCATTCTGCACAGATTACAGACCTCACATCGCTTACGTCCTAACCAGGTGCGATACATCAACGTATCTCATCAGGATGTCATCACGATGCTTATTGTACATTGCAATCGAAGTGTGTGAATAAACACAGGTAAAAACACCAGCAGAATTCCCGTCGGCGTCGCCCGTTCCCAAGGACGTCCGTCATAAAACGCGCCCGTCAGAGGATCATTCTGCCATTTATGGGTTACATTCAACTGTTCAGAAATCTGTTCAGAAATCCGCCATTTATGGGTCGTCCTGTTAAAGAGAGGCAGCCACTAAAGTCACTCAGGGGATGTTAATTAACCTCCAGGCCAGTTTGCTATTTCGCTTCGAGACTCAGATCCATGCTCTCTGGGGTTCTCAGGGACCCGCAGTGCACTGAGCTGAGAGTGAGCTAAAGAGACTCAATCGATGCCAGTGTAAGAGAAGCATGTGATCGTGTCCCAAATGATACTCGGTACGCTACGTACTTCCTCCTTGCAACGCCCTTCGGAGTGTCATTTTTTCCAGGGACGATTCCAATCACATTTTTGATATTTGCTTTTTATGATGGAACACTGACGAGGAGGACCTGCAGGGAAGGCATTTCGCAGTTTGTAACTAAACGGCCACCCTGGAGGGCCCGCGTTTGAAGTTCAAGCCTAATTTGGAAAAATAAAAAAGGTCCGCTGTGTTATCATAATTTGTGCCGGTGCATTTTACACATGCCAGGTCCACCCCTGGGGTTTGAGCCAACCGAACAGGGCCGGAGACAGTCGTATTAGCACAGAAATGTGTCGCCTGTTCTCTGAACGCACCAGGGCAGAGCACATAGCATCACAGAGAAGCACATGTACATGTCAACGCCGCGTCCACCAACTAACACCCTACGGATCAAGCTAAGTCGATGTGACTACAATCGTTTTCCATTTTATTTATTAAAATATAAATTGAAGACGTTCAACATGATTTGAGTGTAAAATAACTATCCTATCACTGACCATATTTCTTCTCTGACGGATAATGCATGACAAGCTCACACTATGTGAGGACGCATGTGTCTGTGTCTAAGGCCCTGTGAGGACAATACACCACTCCCTACTGGTAGCGGCCAAAACAAAGGCCGTTCACCAAAGTAAGGACATCGCATGTTCCTTCACGCGCTTTTCACGCTAACGAGCTCCGAAATACATTTTGAACGTAGCTTACGGCCGCCTCGCACTGCCGCGGGATGAGAACAGCTCAATAAAATATACACAGGAGGTCGAAACAGGAGGGAAATAAAAAAAGCTTTTTGACAATGTTAAGCCGTGCAGCTGCTTTGAGGCAACTTAAGGGTTTTTATCAGCTCTTCTGATGTTGGATCATGGGGTGCAGACGCTCTCCAAGGGTAAGCAAAGTCAGAGTCAACGTGTCTGTACTGTACCGTAGAACTACTGCAGCACCCATGTTAGGAACACATATTGTAGGTTTCACATCACCAGTAGGGCACCCCAGTAGGGCACACCGGTAGGGCATACCAGTAGGGCACACCAGTAGGGCACACCAGTAGGGCATACCAGTAGGGCACACCAGTAGGGCACACCGGTAGGGCATACCAGTAGGGCACACCAGTAGGGCATACCGGTAGGGCACACCGGTAGGGCACACCGGTCGGGCACACGGTTAGGGCACACAGGTAGGGCACACCGGTAGGGCACACAGGTAGGGCACACCAGTAGGGCACACCAGTAGGGCACACCAGTAGGGCATGATGTAGTTCCAATATGGTCGTTCACATGACTGTCCCTTCCTGGTTATGTGTCTGCAGTCACATTCAGTCGACGCCGTCTGTCAGGGAAATAATCTATGCTTTGGAAGAATCCATATCGAATTACAGAAGCATCTGTTGCGGCAGCTAAAACAAGAAACACATTTAAAATAGTAAAATACTAACAGAAAGGGCATTCACCGGCCATATTTAAATAATGAGGGCTGAACCCAACACCAGAATGCCCCAACAGATCTACTACACAACACATCTACGTCTGTATAAATCCACATTTATGGTAATCCAATGAGCAAACGGTCACAATACCGACGAAACCAGAATGGACAATATGAAGGTTACAGTTGAATATCCATTCCTTGGCCCCCGTAACACCTGCCTCCAGGACCAGGGAGCGAACCGGACAGGTTCATTGATGCGTGTCTCTGTCTGTGTGGATGGTTAAATAAGAGAGAGGCCAAGTAACAAAAGCCGCTCTCACTCAAATGGACGTTCCAGCCGTGGCTATAATGACCTCGCTCCCACACTCTGGCTGGCGGGTTAATGATTCCTCACTACACACCTGGCCTCTCCATCTCTGCTCTCCTGTTCGCACAGTGACTTTTCAGACGAGCGAGCAGTGTGTGTGTGTGTGTGTGTGTGTGTGATGTATGAAGCCCTTGCTTTGGGGGGTATATAAATTAAACGAATAGTGTGCTGTGACACACAGGATGATGAAATAAGAGGCACTTTGGGTAATTCCTCCGATAATGCAGCTCGACCCCGTTATGGTGTGGGAGAGGATGAATCAAAAGCACTTGTGCAGGTCACCGTTCCGATCATCTGTCTAGTCTTTCCATTAAAGCATAACACAATGCAATGCAGGGCTCTGTAGAGACACTGCCTGTGGAGACACACGCTCCTGACCGGTGGGCGAAACTCACATGGACTGACTGGGCCGGTAGAGGACTCGGCTTTCCCAGGACGACCGTGGCCCATTACTGTTGTACATCAATCTTTACCATTCTGGACGTTTCTTTTTTTTAAGCTTCTCACCATATCTTGTCAATATTTGACTCTTTAGTACCACCTATTGATTATAGATTGGCTGCTAGTTGAGCTGTGTGTGTGTGTGTGTGTGTGTGTGTGTGTGTGTGTGTGTGATTTCAGCATAATATGAAAAATTTTGCAATTATTGATGACTTTTGCTTGTGTATCACGCCAACATCGATGTTCACATGTGGTGAATAAATGTTTCTTTTTTTGATTAGCTTATGTCACTGGTTTGTTGGGCGTGTTTCTTTTTTGGTGTCATCCAATTTCTGGTGAGTCAACTAGTCTTTCAGATTTTACCCAGCCGGTCGCCCCCCGCGCGTGACAGGGATAGCTGTCTGGCACTGCACAATCACTGTTCAGCCAGTCCTTACAATATCAAACACATTGCATCAAAGAGAATCAGGGTCGGACTTTATAGCGTTGCTTGCTCTTCATCCTCGACGGGCCGTGTTGTTTTTCGTCAGCCCCTCCATTTTCTCAGCCCATTTGACAGCTGTGTTTTTTCAAGCTCCATTTGCCCTCTCTCCTCCTCCGGAGGAGTGCAGCAGGAGTCAATGTGTGTCCAGGAGGTTGAGCTATTTAACATAAAAAATGATGATATTGCATCAGGGGTGATAAATAAATGAATAAATATGTGGAAGGAAGCAGGATGACAAATGCCGGCACTTGAAGCAGCCCATTAGTTGTTGACAGCTTCTGCAAGGGAAGCAGGCCGGATTCTGAGGCCTGTAATTCTGTCTCATTACCGCCCGGGTCCACACTTCCTCTCCCGCCCGTTTAATTCATCTCTTATAGTTTGCCCTGTCGCTGGCCCTTGTTTTATTGCTAACTAACCTTCATGTTATGGTCTTGATTTATGGCGAGAATTGAGCCTCCTGCAAATCATGGGAATATTTTCATTGATTACCACAAATTGTCTAATCTGCCGTGCGTTCGCGGCTCTTGATTGGACGGTACTTACCGATTGCCTTCTCCCCTAACTTTGAAATCAATCAGCGGCAACGAGGAGAGTGGCTGGGCGAATCCGGTGCACGGCGGCCCCCTCGTACTCAATCACATTTGTGGCAAATTTAAAGCTCGAAGGCTGAAGTCGTCAAATGTATTCTCGTTTCCTATGACGGCTGGATGTGCGGCGTTCGCGGCCTTAGTTCAATGATGGATGATGGAATAGCTGCATTGTGTCCTGTTTATTATGTACTCTAATGCAAACGAATCCCGTAACCGGGTGTTTCCTCAACGGCGCACATGTATTATGGTCTTGCTGGACGATGCCTGCTAGGTGAGCCGTTAGTTAGCAACGTAGCATGCTAACGAAGCTCTTGCTATCAAACCCTTTAAGCTGTTTAGTATGAATACATATTATTAGTATCACTGCAACTCGGAATAGATTTGCTGCGCATAGACACGATGGGTATAGCTGTATTCTAAAGGGTGAAACATATCTCAATATGTTCAAGAATCTCGTTATCCAACTGAAATGTCTGCTTTGTTCTTATCAGTGTGAGACTCCATTGCTTGACAGTCATCTAGCTTCTCCGTTTTGCTGACTGCACACAAGGTGCAGGTAATAATTCTGGTACACATTCAGTGTGCCAGAGGTGTATACTAGTTCAGGCTAAATGAAATGCCGCCACATCATGTCAATCTCAGTGGGCATGGAAATGTACCTACAGGTCCTAGCGAAGAATAATAGGTACAAAAAAGACGTATGGATGGGGAAATAAAACACGTGAACGCTGGACAGGTTTAGACTGCATTCTGGCCAGTGGCACAAAGCACAGTGCCTCAGAAGATACCTACACAACAACAGCGTCAGTCATGCCTCCGTGTGTTTGGTAGAGAGGGCACGGAATGTGATCAGTGTCTGTGATACAGGACTGGGATGACAAGTGGTGATGTTTATTAAGCCGGACATAGGGGAAGTAAAGCATCCCAGAGGGCAGCTCACCTATTCACACATTACCATCACTGTCAGCTACAGAGAGCTGGGGGTGTGAGATCATGTCATTTCGAGGGGCATGTGACAAAATCTTGAAAGGGTCAAAGCAACCGGTGACCAGTTTTTATATATGGATATTTCGATGAATAAAAGGACCGATGTGGGATTTCATGGTCAACATTTGATGTTTGATATACTTTTTTTTTTTTTTTATACACATTTTGAACTAACATTTGCTTGTTGCTTTGCACAGTAGTAAGATTAAGGGAAGTGAGAGAAACTGGCAGAATGACACCATAGAACATAAATATTCAATTCGTGCAGAAGCATCTATGCCTTTTTTTTCGACTACTTACGTACTCCAACTGCTGTCCCAAATCAGTCCCTGGTTTAAAGTGGGCACCAGATTATCTACAGCCCTCTCATAGAAAATAATTGACAACAACAGACAACAAATTAGTATTTAAATTCATGAAATCACTAAACACTTGTAATTGTCAGCTCCTGTCAAAGTTATGTGATTGAAAAGTGTGTGTGCATTTTCTGATATTCTCCCTATGAAGGTGCACGTGACATCGACTGTAGAAAGCATCACTGGTCTCTCTGAGTGGTAGGTGTGGACTGAAAGAAACAAGAGGATAATTTCAATTCAATTCCGTTTATTTTGTTGATAAGTCCTCTCACCGTAGAAAAGGTGAGAAGAAACTCTGAACATTTCATCCAAAAGGTTTTAAGTAGAATGTCTGGCTTTAAATATAATTAATAAAAATGACTTCGATACACTTGGGGTGTTTCTCGAAACAACAGCATTTCCTTAACAACAAATATTGAACAAACCTCGTCTTACAGACAACATTGAGACAAAAACAGACTCCCCTGAGGGCAATACAGAGAAATTGCATAAATCTCAGTTGAAGGCTCAACTACAGATCTGCAGGCACTCTAATGACGGCAGGTGTTGAATGAATGTTGCAGACTGTCCTCTCTCTCTCACACCTGAGCTTCTATTGTTAGTCTGCACACACTTTTTGAATTGCTCTCCAAACAAATCATTGATCCGGAACAGCTCATCTCATGGCTGTGGGATGTCAAGTTCCTACTTAATCCTTATACAAAATACTAACTTCACGGAGGAGTAATAACATGGATCCAACTTCTGTCCGGGGGCCCCTACGCAAGAATGCTCGCCAACCCACCAATGAAAATCCTACTAACTCGATTTAACTTCTACATGAGGGAGTTGACCAGAGGGAGTGGTCATTAAGCCTCTTACACACATCATATGAAATTAACTCTAAATAACATGAAGCTGTTAGAGGTTTTCTTGTTTTTGCAACAGAATATTTTTAGGAAAACTCTCCCCACCTTGTTTCATTGAGAGATTTAAAATTTTACATCCCATTCCATCTGAGCACTCCATCAGTAATATCCATGAATTATTAAAGATAAATTTGAAGTGTGCTCGTTATACGGCAAAAATAATTTTCTTTGGCTAAATAAAAAAAATGTTTTAGCCAAATGTTGCCAAACCAGTAAATCGTTAAAATCTGTATTAACTGTGATGAACTATCAGGGTAGGAAGGCATTTCTGACCACCTTTTTGTATTTTATGTTTAACACCACAAAATCCATGTGTTTCATACTACAGCTTGAACTATCGTTTCCTTGTCATTTTCAGCTGCTACTCATTTTGTTTAATTAGTAAGATAATTAAGTTCCCTTTGTTTTCTGGGTTTTGTGGATCATTATTTGCTGTTTTTTGATGTTACGTGTTGCGGCCGGTTGTTGTATTGTTCCTCAAGTTTTGGGTTTAGTTTAATGATTAAAAATACTCTGCGCCTGGTTTGTCTCAGCACCAACAACACTGTGACAGAATGTTCCAGGTAACCAAATGGACACAGCAGAGCTTGACGGTAGGGGGAATTCATATGAAAAGTTATGTTTCTATGAAGAGGACTACGCCGACGTCACCCACGGGAAGAGTGTGGTTAGCGGCAAACACATTTTGGGGGGCGATGGGGGCAGTGAGAGTGGCAGGAGGACCTTTGTGTCCCTCCAACTAAGAATCAGCTGCCTCTAACAGAGTTGGCAGATCATATCGGAGGTGTCTATGGCAGGTGGTGGAAACCATGGCTGGACCTTCCACTCCCTGAGCCCCCAGTACAGGTTCCCTCTTCCTGAGCCTCCAAGTCCTGACCCAGTCCTCAATCCGGTACATCCCGCGCTGTCACATCCCTCTGCTCCAGTGCCCTATGCTGCGTCTGCGGCGGAGCCACCCTCTGCTCCAGCGCCCTGGGCTGCGTCTGCGGCGGAGCCACCCTTTGCTCCAGCGTAACATCTGACATTGACTAGTTCAGTACAGTACCTACCCCAAACACGCCTCAGTTACCAGCTGATCCTTGGCCGGAACCTCCACCAACGTCGGCGTCCCCTTCCCGCCCTTTGGGTACTGGTGGCGCGTTTGGGGTGGGTTCTGTACTGAACTAGGAGGGCGTTGCATTTCATGTGTAACACCACAAAACCCATGTGTTTCATACAACACACTATTGTGTCACTATCATTTTGAGCTGCTCCTTGTTGTGTTTAATTAGTAAGATGATTAAGTTCCATTTGCTTTCTCCTTTCCGTGGATCATTATTTGCTGTGTTCCAATGTTACAAGGGTGCTGCCATTTTTTCGTTTTGTTCCACAGATTTAGAGTTAAGTTGAATAATAAAGGTTGCTTGAAGAGAAGCTTTGCACCTGTGTCCTCCACCCAGAACCAACAGCACCGTGACAAATGTATTTATATTCACCTAAAAAAAGTTTATTATTGTGAATGTGTACCCTCTCCAAACGATTGTCAACTAAAAGTGTTCATCTGCGTGGACCTGGTTGGCATCGCCGTAAAGTCGTTGCATCACATTTAATGACGTCATCGCAAACTCGGGGATCAAATCCGGCCTGTTGGTTAATTCGAGTGCAGCGGCCCAACACCATCAGTGTTTTTGGGGGCGTTAGTAATCGAATATGTTTGCCGTGTCTCATTGCACTTGAGCTACTCTTTGTAGCGTCTTGCATACCTGTGGGCTTAATTGTGCTCAAAGGCTGCAGAGTGTTTCCGTATGGCCCATACGGACTCTTGTATAGACATCCTGGTTGAATAATTGGAAAAAGGTTCACTGGTACCTTCATTTATGCGTGTGTCTGTTTCTATGTAAGTCATTTAAACCAGGTTTCAGTTCAGTAAATTGTATATTTTTTATGAATCTGCACTTCCAGAGTTGAGGCTGGAGTTTAACGGTAGAAATAGACATTTTCGCAAGAAACGGAGAGAGACAGAAGGATTTGGCCGATAAGGGTCGTGGGAAGCAATTATTATTTAGAAATCTAATCTGCTAACATGCAGATTATGGGATAATTTAATCGGGATACTGTGAGATGCTAGCCATTGCCACCACCGCGATACAGTTCTGTTCATTGCGCTTATTCAAGTTAGCACAGCCTTTTTAACCTACCTTTACCTCATTAATATTGACGAGACATAAAAACGGGTATCCAGAAGTTAATTTCACTCTGTAATTGCCAGAATCTCACAGTATCCCTTTAAAATGCTTGGCCTGATATAGATTTTTTTTACTTAGTCATTAAAAAGTAAGAATTCATATAACTTTCTCCACTTGGATTTTAATAGATTCCACGTTACAAATGACCTTGAAATGAAATAAAGCAGACAGAGACTGATAAAACGACTGAACGGGGATAGAATTACAGAGCTGGTTACAATAGTTAAAATGTTTGATATACATAGATCAGATTACAGCGGGTTAAAAAAAAATCAAATGTTTGATATGAAGATAGAGATGAGACTGTAGGAACTGACCCATTCATTAGAAGTATATCTCATTTGCTTTGCAATTAATTTAATAACCATAAATATTATGACTGAGATCTGTTTTAAATGTATCCCAGACATGGAGATGAGAGGAGTACTCAAATATCCTACTTAGGTACATGTACTGTTAATTGCATACTATTTCATTAGGTAAAGTAAAACTTCTGTCATAAATAAAAGCATAATATCACTAAAGGGAACTCATGTAAAATGTGCTAAGAAAGATCCTCTTTTACTTGTTGTATCACAGACTAATATGTTTTATTTGTATAGCGCCTTTCCCTCCCTATTCAACTCATTTACTTAGAGTAAACCGATTAGCTACTGAAATGTACAACTTACAGTACTAAGTGGGTATTTGCACATTTAGTGTCCAGTTATTAAGTGCACCCAGCACCGTTGTTAGCTAGACACATATGTGCAAAAAAACTATACATTTGTCTAATTTTGAGTAATGATTTAATAGTTTTCAAATTAGCACTAAATTGTACCATTATTTTAGTGAATTTCTGGAAAACTAGAAACTGTTTGGCTAGACTATCCACCTGTGTTGAGGGTACTCTGCTAACCTAAAGATTGCTATAGAAGCTTGTGGGCATTTATAGCTAAAACTATGAAATTCAGCAGCTGTGCAAGAACAAACCCGCTATGACTTTTTTATAAAACTATGCTGTGAAAAAACAAAAACATTCACACATTTTGGGTCAAATTTAATGCTTTAAGTTTGGGTAAATTCCAAAACGTAAATTTGGTCTGTAGCCCTAATTCCCCAAAGAAGTAAACAAGGAATGACACATGAAATACATGCTCTCATCAAGCACACAGCCTGAATAGGAAATCCTGTCACACTAGAAGCACCTTATACCAAGTACAAACATCATTTCTCTGCCCTAATTACATTGATTCAGGTCCAACTTTTCTTGGTAGATGTTGTACCCTCATCGTGTCCCTTTAGACTACTGTAATGCACATAACGTAAAGGTCCTTATCATTTGGTCACATCTGATCACCAAATCCTGTCTCGGCCATCAGCACACTATGCACAGGCCTAGTAGTCATGACTTCAAGGCAATACATCCTTTCACTTGATGCAATGCTTTCTGCAGCACATAAAAACGGATTAGCCCAAACTTTATTATCACTCAAATGTTAAGCGAATAACGTTGGTTGTCTCCTAACAAGGTCTAAGTCTGGATTAGATGATAGGCGAACAATCAGTTCTTGTAGTCGATGTGTTGGACAGCTTATAATGATCCATTTCCACCGTCGAAAGTGTCTACAAAATACCCACAAGCGTTAGAACTGGACCTTGGACCAGTGGAGGAAGGTCGCCTTAGTTACATGAGTGCCGTTTTCTTTTTCATCGGGCACCGTTAACCTGGGGAAGGGATGGCAACAGGGTGCACCCTGGGAAAATGACAGGCAGGTGGAGGGAGTGTAATGCTCTGGGCAATGTTCTCCTGGGAAACCCCGGGTTCAGGCACGTGCCATCTACCTTAAGGGTTCTTTGCTGTCGTTTGGGGATTGACTTACACTTTTGGCCAAAGCACGTTCATCTCTAGGAGACAGCACGCGTCTCTTTCCTGAGTGCGATCATGACTTTGTGTACCCATGGTGTTTATACTTGCCTGTGGTACCTTAAGGCGTTTGGAAATTGCAACTTGGGATGCACCGATCCTATATTTAATAACCCAGTCCGATATTTAGAATCGGTCCGATACTGGCCAAAAATGTTGGATCGGATAACACCCCAAAAAATGTCCAATAATCCGAATCCATTACCCGATGATGTAAATGCATTGAGCAACATGCCGTAATGAGAGGTGTGTCATTTACGATCGACCGTCTAAGTCAATCTCTCGATGGCCGTAGCTAAAGCAAGAAGCAAGCTAACATTAGATGACCGATGGCGAGTTAAACATGTTTGCTAACCTATCAGAGTGTGTTTTCCGATGCCTGATAATATTAGACGTGATTTAGTTCTACATCTTGATAGCGCATATTTTGCATTCAGCGCTTCTTTGGTTTGGGCCTCGTTGTATGCAGTTTTTAAAGCCAACGCGTGTGACGAATGGCACCGGCAACTGCAGCAGTGGTTAACATGTTTGTTGTCCTCCCTCACGTGTGGCCGCGCGCAGCAGATACGTTCCGTGTTACGTAGAAGGTTACAGGTTACGGAGGGAGAGGAAAAACAATCAGCTCATCAGACGTTTCCTAAAAATTAAGATTGTTCACGAGTCCCGCGTCTGAAGTCTGAGTCAAGTCTGAAGTCATTGTGTGTGTGACTCAAACGCGAGTCTGAGTCTCTGCAGTATACTGAACATTTATTTATGACACTACTTGCTGCACGCATGTTTTTTGTTTCTATAGACTCCCTCAGACAAAAGTATAATGAACAAAACGGCTTTGTCACAATCACCTCCCAACAAGCCCATAGTCTTTCTCTGCTTAATGAGGTTATAATGTACTTCCTGTTTAGTCTGACTCATGTCCAGGTCAGGTATGAGTAATACATATGTTTGTGATATGCCACATAAAACGTTTAAAACATCACCAGTTTTCATATTCATCTATTAAAACCTCGGTCTCACCGTGCCCCGACAGATTTCGTTAGATGGAAGCTAGATTGTGTTATTTGCAAACATAAACATAACCCAGGTTCGTTAGCCATCGTGCGTTTATCAAATCAATGTGTTTTTGATAGGCGTGGATCCCATAACAAAGGCCTTTACAATAAAGTATATGCTTATAACTCACCACTAGAGAGACAATAAGCCGCGGACGGCAGAACCAACGAAACAGAAGAACAAAACATATACAGGGATGTAATCATTACTTTAACTGGGATGCGAAGCGTCGTCGACTCCCCTTGGGAAAACTTTTTCCCAACAAGCAAAAAGCTTTAGTTAAAATCAAGCTCACACGACGTCAGTGACTTGGTGGAGTTTCTCTCTCCGCCCTTCTCTCTCTTGCACACACAACCCCTCAGCCACCTGTCCGCCACGTCAATAAATCCATCCAGACGATTGATGCCTGAGTGATTCAGTAAAAGTTATCAGCTCAAGCTCTGCCGAATATGCAAACATTCTCACTACGTAAATCCATCCTCAGTTCTCTGCCGAACTGAGACTGCTTTCTCCTGTTACAGAGCAAGGCATCAACGTGCTCCCTTCTTCCAGACGGGGCTTTAACATAAAACATCTAATGGACAATATTGGCTGGCAGTCAGTGGGCTGGGCCTTGAACCACAACACATTAAAATATATGGAACAGAACTGTAGTGCTCATTTCCCAGGAAACCACATTTTCCCATAATTAATACATGGTGTGAGGACAGTGACAAAACACCCAGTGACGACATGGCACAGTCCCTGCTGTGTGTGTAATCCATGTAGTTATGTGTGTGTGTGTGTTTGGGCAGACTTGTTCTGTGTGTGTAATTCATGTAGTTATGTGTGTGTGTCTTTGGGCAGACGTGTTCTGTGTGTGTAATTCATGTAGTTATGTGTGTGTGTGTGTGTTTGGGCAGACGTGTTCTGTGTGTGTACACAGTACATCCTGCCAGTAGACGCATTGTATATAACAACTTATTCAACGTTTCTCACCAAACCGCCAGCAGCTGCCATGTTGTTTTGTCATGTATTATTTCATGTTTTACTCTGGTGGCCCAATGGTGGCTAATTTCCATGACAAGATAGAACTCTCAGAATGACATCTGTGCTTCTGTCAGTTATGACGCTCCCTCCCTTTCTCCATCCCCATCGCCGTGGGCAACCCCCTTTCCTACATCACTCTCCCCCAGAAAGCCTTGTCACCTAGCCACGCCGGAGAGGAGAGGAGGAGAGGAGGAGAGGGGAGAGGGGAGGAGGTTCAGCGTCACCGTGATGGAATAGAGGCAGGCAGGCAGTTGTTTCTTCAGCCCCGGGGTCATTATTTAAAAAGTGACAGTGCCTCCAGTGAGTGAATGTGAGGGAGGTGAGGAGAGGGAGAGCGTTATGGAAGTAGGGGAGATGGAGGGGGGGTTAAAGAGAAAGGAGGGGCCGTCTGTTGTGCAGGTGCATTGTCCAGCGGAGGGAGGGTGCTGGGAGACAAATGAATCCACCAGGCATTTGGTACACACCGGAGATTGCTTATCGATCCAGATCACAGTATTCAGGCTGGCCCGGGAGAGGCCGGAGAATTTTCAGAGGGAGTTAATAACCTGGCAGCTCAGCTGTCTTGTCCAATTCACCAAAGGCATAGGCCTAATCAGGGCTGGATTCCTGTTTCTGTCCAGGGAGGGGGCTCTATCGCCTCCCTGTCTCCCTCCCTTTCGGCCCTCTCTCTCTCTCCTTCTCTTTCCGCCTTTCTCGCTCGCTCGCGCCCTCCACCCCCCTCCCTCCCTCTATTTCTCAGCCCTCACTTCCACTCCATCTGAGCTCTGAAAGTGATTGAAATGACAGCCTATAGAAAGAGGCTAATCAAATTGTTTATTATCAGTCTGAATCAATATGTATGGATTGTTAAAACATCAAAGTCAGCCCCTGGAAAAGTAATAGTCACAGACCTCAGCAGCTGCTGCTGCTCAGCCAAGACCTGACTGGGCCCCTCAGAGCTGCCGCGCACGCCATTTAAAGTGACATTCACTCTTACTTAAGTCCTGATGACCCAACAAGGTCAGCTGGCTAGAGGGGGATGCATTGGTGTTTGGCGGGTTTGGGCGTCTGCTCGGGGGTACACACAGACTGGATTAGGGAACACACCAAACTGCTGCCTGCCCTGCGGCTACAGTCACAGACACATGTCGTTCCAGCCTCTGTCCGGCTGAATGATAAACCAGCTTTCAACTAAATAAACGAGCTCCAGTGGCTTCGAGACGAAGAGCGTCGCTCAGCAGACCTTCTAGCTCCATGTCCTGGTGATCACTGCCATTTTGGGTTCCAAAAACTCTAGCTCGTATCTAGCACCGAGAGCCTATTTCCACGTCCGAAACACTCGAACAATGTTCCTGGGCCGAGTTGCAAATGAGCCGGTGGGCCAAACGAACGCGATGAATGAGTCAAGCGAGGGGATGAAATTGCTTGTGGATTCACATTGTGGTCGTTCTCCGGCTCTGCGACAGGCTGGCGTGTGAGATTGATGGATGACCCATGTCCATTCATTGGTAAATGCAGTGACACCTGACGTTTGGCCCCGGGGTCTACAGAACCTCGCTAAACACACGGACGGTTGCGTTTTAAGATAAGCAGTCAATATGGGATATCGTCTCCAAAACTCTGCCTCGAAAAAAGTCACGTCAGATAACTTGTATCCTTTCGCACAGCACATAGAGTGACGTATAATGAATTTGCATGTAGCACTGGGGTTCATATAATCGTCTAAAGCCCCCACACCGAAATCTGACCGTTGAAACACTGATATGGAGCCGCTGTTCGGTTGTTACAGTTAGTCTAGATTATCAATGCATTGGAGCTTTCTACGTTGGCTTTATGAGCAGTAATCCATATCACATAACAAGTATTGGACATCCCCTCAACTCTTATCGCCGGACGTACATGTAAACACAACCATTCATCATTTTCAAAACGGGTTTCTGGCTCTTTTTTATTTTGTCCAGTGATGTAAAGTGTGACACGATAAGGACCACTGTTGGCTTCATATAGATTTTTTTAATAAGTGAAGCGTACGGAATAAAATGCTGTCCGGTTATCGATAATGGGAGTAATGAGCATGACAGGGAAACGCATCTGGCCCTAAGACCTAAAGTAGCAGACAAATGTATGAGAGGAATTAATAAGGGCTGCCTCCCATGCTGAGAGTCACATGAGGGTCTGTAATATACCATATAATAATCTGAACTGGTAAACATGTATGTTACCGTGAACACAGTGATGGTCTGTAATATACCACTTAATAATCTGAACTGGTAAACATGTATGTTACAGTGAACACAGTGATGGTCTGTAATATACCACTTAATAATCTGGCCTGGTAAACATGTATGTTACAGTGAACACAGTGATGGTCTGTAATATACCACTTAATAATCTGAACTGGTAAACATGTATGTTACAGTGAACACAGTGATGGTCTGTAATATACCACTTAATAATCTGAACTGGTAAACATGTATGTTACAGTGAACACAGTGATGGTCTGTAATATACCACTTAATAATCTGAACTGGTAAACATGTATGTTACAGTGAACACAGTGATGGTCTGTAATATACCATATAATAATCTGAACTGGTAAACATGTATGTTACAGTGGACACAGTGAAAATGATAATAGCATAGTTTTGGTATGCTAACAATGCATTTATTATTTCAACAGTTTCCCAATCCCAGACTGCACCTTTAAGTCTTCTATGAGCTCCAAGGCACTGGGTTATTGATGGAGCAGAACGCTTGATTACAACTCATTACACAGCTCTGAAACAGACCATTGTCATTAGAAGCCATTTAAAACAAATCTCATACCAGCTGGACATGCTTTCAAAACTTCCAGGTTATGATAGAGGAAGCTCTGGATTAAACACTGATTGAAGTGTGGAAATACAAAAGTGTCATGATAGCATATGTTGGATTAAACATGAAGGAAGACAAGAAGCAAGACCAAGTAAATAATAGAACATTTCACCTTGGTGGCTGTGAATTAAGCAAGTACGATTTCAAACCCAAACCCCCGACGATGCAAAGAATGTAAAGCCTGCGTAAACCATGTTTATAACAGGGCAGCGTATGAGTGAACCAACGGTTACAATGATTGAAATGTTTGACCGGGAAATATGTCGCTACATCAAAGCCAGACCGCACTGCAAGTGGTGAAAGCCTCACGGCATTTCAAAGTCCTGAAAATGAAAACAGTGTGCCATATGTCACACCCGTAGACATGCAGATGTATGCGTTTAGATGCTTAATGAGGCTTCATGTGAGTGTATATACAAGTGACTTTATTAAAAGAGATCATTCCTGTGTGTATGTGTGAGTGTGTGAGGGTGTGTGTGTGTTTACAGGAGGCCAGTGGGAATACCGTGCAAATTCCTCTGTCCGCCTCTGCAATCGCCGTAATTAATACACACTCAACGGTTGATACGACTGTGTCTGAAAGTTGATCTCTTTAAGAGATACTTAATCCGGCAGCTGAAGATTGTGCCGCTGTGCTCCTCTTCCTCTCTCCTCCCGTGCTTCACAATCAAAGGTATCGGCTGGGTCTCCTGTGGACTCATTAGCGCCGCCCACTCGCCAGAGCCCCAACCCCCCTGCCCCTCTCCCCATCACCTGACCTGAGCAGTCAGGGAAGCTCCTATTATTATGACATTCATTAAGCTCTGCTGATGGACACCCTACCACTGGACTGGCTGATGGACACCCTACCACTGCACTGGCTGATGGACACCCTACCACTGCACTGGCTGATGGACACCCTACCACTGGACTGGCTGATGGACACCCTACCACTGGACTGGCTGATGGACACCCTACCACTGGACTGGCTGATGGACACCCTACCACTGCACTGGCTGATGGACACCCTACCACTGCACTGGCTGGTGGACACCCTACCACTGCACTGGCTGATGGACACCCTACCACTGCACTGGCTGATGGACACCCTACCACTGGACTGGCTGATGGACACCCTACCACTGCACTGGCTGATGGACACCCTACCACTGCACTGGCTGATGGACACCCTACCACTGCACTGGCTGATGGACACCCTACCACTGCACTGGCTGATGGACACCCTACCACTGCACTGGCTGATGGGACCACTGCACTGGCTGATGGACACCACTGCACTGGCTGGTGGACACCCTACCACTGCACTGGCTGATGGACACCCTACCACTGCACTGGCTGATGGACACCCTACCACTGCACTGGCTGATGGACACCCTACCACTGCACTGGCTGATGGACACCCTACCACTGCACTGGCTGATGGACACCCTACCACTGCACTGGCTGGTGGACACCCTACCACTGCACTGGCTGATGGACACCCTACCACTGCACTGGCTGGTGGACACCCTACCACTGCACTGGCTGGTGGACACCCTACCACTGCACTGGCTGATGGACACCCTACCACTGCACTGGCTGATGGACACCCTACCACTGCACTGGCTGATGGACACCCTACCACTGCACTGGCTGATGGACACCCTACCACTGCACTGGCTGATGGACACCCTACCACTGCACTGGCTGATGGACACCCTACCACTGCACTGGCTGATGGACACCCTACCACTGCACTGGCTGATGGACACCCTACCACTGCACTGGCTGATGGACACCCTACCACTGCACTGGCTGATGGACACCCTACCACTGCACTGGCTGATGGACACCCTACCACTGCACTGGCTGATGGACACCCTACCACTGCACTTGCTGATGGACACCCTACCACTGCACTGGCTGATGGACACCCTACCACTGCACTGGCTGATGGACACCCTACCACTGCACTGGCTGGTGGACACCCTACCACTGCACTGGCTGATGGACACCCTACCACTGCACTGGCTGGTCGACACCCTACCACTGCACTGGCTGATGGACACCCTACCACTGCACTGGCTGGTGGACACCCTACCACTGCACTGGCTGATGGACACCCTACCACTGCACTGGCTGATGGACACCCTACCACTGCACTGGCTGATGGACACCCTACCACTGCACTGGCTGGTGGACACCCTACCACTGCACTGGCTGGTGGACACCCTACCACTGCACTGGCTGATGGACACCCTACCACTGCACTGGCTGAAGGACACCCTACCACTGCACTGGCTGATGGACACCCTACCACTGCACTTGCTGATGGACACCCTACCACTGCACTGGCTGATGGACACCCTACCACTGCACTACAGTTATCAGCCATGTGATTAATCATGCCCTGTTATCGGCTTCACCGACCAGGCTAACCTCTTGCTATCTGCCGGCTATATAAGACAGAAGGAGAAGTGTGTATAAGTGTCTGTCTCATCTCTATGGTAGCAGAGGTCACATATTGTCTGTTTGGCAGCACTTAGGGCCAGAGGTGACTGGCCATCCATAACCATTGGTCATCACATAATCACCGGGCTCGCTGTTTAGACAAAACATTTACCATGAACTGAAATTATGAGTGAACACCGAAACACCACCATATTATATCTAGAGGACAGTTTCCCGGAACCAGGATAAACATCTAACTCCGCTAATGAAAATTCAGCCGGCATCATACAGTTGCCAGCCGGGTTAGTGGGCGGGATTGAGTTAAACCAGCGACCATGTTAAACCACAGCAAGAAAGGAAAGAGCATCATGTCTGTGCATTAATAAAAGGCTGTAATGTTATCATTATGAGCACCTTACGTGCCTGGCCTCTGTTTACCGAGCTCTCTAATAGCTAACTGGTCAAGGCTGATTTATCTGAGAAGGTGCTTAGTGTTCCGCAGGCCTGGCTGCCTGATGGGAAGATGGGTGGGTTTAGTCTTCTGACATACACTTTAGAAATAGAAAATGAATGCCTGGGGGTGTAGTGGTGTGTGTGTGTGTGTGTGTGTGTGTGTGTGTGTGTGTGTGTGTGTGTGTGCGTGTGTGCATGTGTGCATGTGTGTGTATGTATGTGTGTGCATGCGTGTGCGTGTGTGCATATGCGTGTGTGTGCGTGTGCATTTAGATGTCATTTTGTGCCTAGCGGGAGAAGGACGGGGGGATATCGTAATAACTCCACCAGCCAGCTCCCGTGCCTCACTAGGAATGTACAGCAAATTACATCCCGCGTCCATTAGCTCTTTTCAGGGTTAATATTGATGCAGATATCATTCCCATCCGCCGTGTCATTCGTTTGAAATACTACGCGCGGGGAGTAGCTCCGGCAGTGAATCAAATCAATTGATAGAGCAGTTAGCCTCGCAGCTCGCGCTGCCTGGGAGACCGCTGAGCGAGCATGAAATATTATGGAGATTGTTCTTTAAAGTGATCTCTTCATCATCATTTGTCTGCGGCCCGCGCGATCCCATCTCACCCGTTGCCTGCCACACAGCGCCTCGCTACTTCCCTCTGAGGCACCAGCTGTCATAACTCAATCAGCCGGATAATGCAGTCACGAGAGGCATACCAGCACTACGGCCCGTGGCCCCCTGCTCGTTTCCCCCTTCACACCCCCCCACCACACACACCCCTGACGCCGAACACGTCAAGGAGCATCCGGAGGGCCGCTCATCATCTGCGCTGATGGCCCTTCCTCTCTAGGGCCTGCTTGTTTATGTCACTTCCTATGTGATGTGCTGCTAGTTCAGGTCGCGGCTACAGTAAAAGCAGAGCTGCAGTTCCATTGTCAGGCTGTGTGTGTGTGTGTGTGTGTGTGTTGGCTGGGAAGCAGAAGAGTATAACAGCTAGATCAACTGCTGTGTGAAGCCGGTTTAGCTATGTTGGAAATAAAATGCGAGTCTTTCATAGTTCCTTTCTTTAGGTCTCTTAATGTGTCTGAGGAGGGCTGCTTTACTGCCCATTAATGGCAGTGTGGCATATTTTTGGTTTCATTGGAAGGGCATGTGCAGGCAGACTGAAGTCCCACGTAGAGTCATTAACCATTCAGTCCAATCAAAATGTATTATTGTCAGAGGAGGCTCTCAAAAAGCCTGTATATACAGTGAATATGCTGACTCAGGCTGTGAACAATAGATAGAATTGTAACTGTAGCTGTAGATACCACGACATTCATGAATTGTCGTGCGGCCTTAGTGTCCTGTCTCTCATCATTGTTTTGTGACGCAAATAGACAAAACAAAAGGAGTCTACGAGTAATCTGACATCTGGAATCAAACAAGATCAAATGAAAACATGTACTCCTATAATATTATAGGAGTACGCACTACACAATAAATAGTACACAATACATCGTTCATGGACGGTCCTCGTGGCCTAGGTGTCCAGGAAAATTCCACATTCCTTTTTAGTGACACACAGGAAGTGTTCGTCTTCAGTGACACGCAGGAAGTGTTCGTCTTCAGTGACACGCAGGAAGTGTCCGTCTTCAGTGACACACAGGAAGTGTCCATCTTCTGTGACACACGGGAAGTGTCCATCTTCAGTGACACACAGGAAGTGTCCGTCTTCAGTGACACACAGGAAGTGTTCGTCTTCAGTGACACACAGGAAGTGTCCGTCTTCAGTGACACACAGGAAGTGCCCATCTTCAGTGACACACAGGAAGTGTCCGTCTTCAGTGACTCACAGGAAGTGCCCATCTTCAGTGAAACACAGGAAGTGCCCATCTTCAGTGAAACACAGAAAGTGCCCATCTTCAGTGAAACACAGAAAGTGTCCATCTTCAGTGACACACAGGAAGTGTCCGTCTTCAGTGACACACAGGATGTGTCCGTCTTCAGTGACACACAGGAAGTGCCCATCTTCAGTGAAACACAGGAAGTGCCCATCTTCAGTGAAACACAGGAAGTGTCCATCTTCAGTGACACACAGGAAGTGTCCATCTTCAGTGAAACACAGGAAGTGCCCATCTTCAGTGAAACACAGAAAGTGTCTGTCATCAGTGACACACTGAAAGTGTCCATCTTCAGTGACACACAGGAAGTGTCCATCTTCAGTGACACACAGGAAGTGTCCATCTTCAGTGAAACACAGGAAGTGCCCATCTTCAGTGAAACACAGAAAGTGTCTGTCATCGGTGACACACTGAAAGTGTCCATCTTCAGTGACACACAGGAAGTGTCCATCTTCAGTGACACACAGGAAGTGTCCATCTTCAGTGAAACACAGGAAGTGCCCATCTTCAGTGAAACACAGAAAGTGTCTATCATCAGTGACACACTGAAAGTGTCCATCTTCAGTGACACACAGGAAGTGTCCATCTTCAGTGACACACAGGAAGTGTCCATCTTTGCTGACAGAGGCAGCACAGTACAGGGTGGTGAGGAAAAATCTGCATTATTCAGGGACACCCAGATCCCCTGGCTGAGTCATGCTGTATCATCCGGATCTCTGCCTCATACCTACTGATATTACATCACTCTTCTGTCCCGGATACTGTGGCAGATGAACCGTCTAAACCAGATGATATTTAAACCCATACGTTGCCCTTTGCTATGTGATCGTGCCAGCATCAGGAGTGCCCCTGAGGCCATTAATGTTGTATGTAGATGAGGTGGGACAGTTACTGTACTTCTCTCTGTCCAGAGTGCTAACATACAACCGCACAACTGAAGCATGGTGTTGAGATTGTACTGAATCGGACTAAAGGGCAACGCCCTAACGCCTATTGCTCACAGTCAACAAACACATTTGTTGATAAAGTCCCTACAGACAACAGCATCATGGAACAGCTAATGACACATTTATTTCTGAAAAACCGATTGTGGCCAGCTCTGCCTGGGCAGCCAATGACGTAGTGACAAGTGCTACTGGGAATTAATAAAGGCTTTTAGCAGATAGAGAATAGCCATTTGTCACTATACACTGATACGATTCCTACAGGGCCATTGTACAGGTTCTGGAAGACAGAGACAGACACTGGGCTCTTAAAGGCCACAGTGTGTTGGTGTGGCTCTCAGTGTCCCAGTGAGTGATGGTGGCCACTATCTCAGTATATTGATCACGGAGACCGCGAGGGTGAGAGGTGGCCACACACAATCACACACAAACACACAAACACAAGCAAAGACACACACACACAAACAATAGCACACAAACATACAGAATCACACACAAACACATACGAACACAAACAAACACACAGAAACAAACAAACACAAAGAAAAACAATCACAAACAAACACAAACAAACACAAACACATTTATTATTTTTGGCACAAAGAAAAATATGCTTTACTAACATAGCATTGTGGTGGAATCGAGACCTGTAATCAAAGAGATTTTGAAGATGAATTAATAGTGGTCCTTAGAGAATTTCTATAAATGAGGATCTATTGCTGGATGCTATTGCCTTCACCTCAACACATCTCAGTGGACCAGAAAGAGTGCATCTCTTCATACCTGTATGCATATTAGGAATAGATGTTCAAGCTCACCACACTAGATTGCGACGTTGCGTCTGACGTTGGTATGACGTTGGTATGACGTTGTCTATGACGTTGTATGACGTTGTGTATGATGTTGGTATGACGTTGGTATGACGTTGTGTATGACGTTATGTGTGACATTGTGTATGACTTTGTGTATAACGTTGGTATGACGTTGTGTATGATGTTGGTATGACGATGTGTATGGCGTTGGTATGACGTTGTGTATGACGTTGTGTATGACGTTGGTATGACGTTATGTGTGACGTTGTGTATGATGTTGTGTATAAAGTTGGTATGACGTTGTGTATGATGTTGGTATGACGATGTGTATGACGTTGGTATGCCGTTGTGTATGACGTTGTGTATGACGTTGGTATGATGTTATGTGTGACGTTGTGTATGACGTTGGTATGACGTTGTGTATGACGTTATGTATGACGTAGTGTATGACGTTGTCTATGATGTTGTGTGTGACGTTATGTATGACGTTGTGTATGATGTTGTATGACGTTGTGTATGATGTTGGTATGACGTTGTGTAAGATGTGCGTATGACGTTATGTATGACGTTGTGTATGACTCATCATCACCAGCTGGTTGTCGTTCTCCCTGCAGCTTTCCTGTTCTGATTGGACAGGTGACAGTTACGCATGTTGCTACTTTCCGCAGTCCTTCCATAGATTCAGTGTTTTATTGTGCATTTTTTCCTCACCAATCCAAATGGTGTGCAATGCTTTCACATGGGAATGGCTCAGTTTGGGTTATCTGGGTATTGTATTGGCTTTTTAGACCGTGTGAGAGGGCACTCATTGGTAGCTTTACTGTTCAGCATTTGGTTAAACGTGGGTTTAGATTTTAACGTTAAAATTCAACTGCTGCTGTCCAGGTTGTAATCAGTTTTCTCTAAGTGGGGAATGTGCACGAAATATGCCTTTCCTTTTAGGCAAATGCCTCATCATCTTCCTACCGTCCTCTTCCGACGTGTTTTGGGTCCCATGTTGCAGCTGGTTTGCCTTAAGGGCTCCAGAGGTTTCCTGCAGCCGCCAGACGGCTTTGAATGCCAGTCTCAACCACAGCCAATATATGTCTGATTGCACCCCTACACACTCTCACTCTCGTTCAAAGTCAAATATTCTGATATTTATATATCTGATAGATTTTATACTTTAATCTTGTTGATTGTGTCGCAGTCTGGGGACCACCTCCAGGAGACAGACCAGAAAAACATCCCAGACGAACACACAGTAGAACGGGCAAGACTCTATTATCAATGTTATTATGTTGTCGTCAAAACAACGAAGACACAACCATTTAGACCACTGTCAGATACACGACATCAGGATAAATAACAATGTCTCAGCTGACGTTTACAAAACAACCACAGATTCATATTCAAAAGCAACGACTGGGGTAGAAAAGTATCTGGGAGGGCTTCAGCAATATGTGCCACAGCTGGTGGGAACACACACACAAGCACACACACACACACACACACATGTGCACAGACAGACACACAGACAAACACACAGACAAACACACACACACACACGTGCACAGACAGACACACAGACAAACACACACACACACACACACGTGCACAGACACACACACACACAGACAAACACACACACACAAGTGCACAGACAGACACACAGACAAACACACACACAGACAAACACACACACACAAGTGCACAGACAGACACACAGACAGACACACACACAGACAAACACACACACACGTGTTGAGTGTCATGTCACCAGACTGGCTAGACTGGGTGTATGGTGGTCTGCATCTGTCATTCCAGCAGGCCGTGTGGTTCTGTTGTTTGATCTTTCTGAGAACAGAGACTATAGCGGCGGCTCTTCAGATAACACTATGGAAAGACTGAGCCTAACAGGAAGGACCCGCGTGTTTCCCAGCAGCCACTACTGTTCTCCAGAGAGCCAATAACCTGAGATGTGCTCTACAGCAGGACAATAGTTAAAGTGGCCTCCGGCTGCCATGTTCGATTGTAAATGGTCCACGTCATAACAGTTCAAACCAGGTGTCCATATTTACAGGGCGGTGGTCTGGTCAGAGAGGTGGTTGACATCACCGCATTCAGATGCTGAAAGAGCCTATAAAAGGGCGCATTTTAAAAGGCCTGGTGCCTGTGTGAATCCTGCACATAACACGAGCTCTACAGTATGTCAACCATTACTGAACCACTGGCACTTCTTCCAAAAGGCATTATTAACCAAAAGGAAAGGAGGGGCCTTCTCCCCACATTCTCCACTCCTACTCGCCCCGCCCGGGGGGGGGGGGTTATTCGGGCGTACAGATGTGATAAGGGTGAAATAAATAGCGATGATTCTTCCCCAAATCCCGTTCTGGCCCAGGTTGTCCCAGCCAATCCCGTTCTGGCCCAGGTTGTCCCAGCCAATCCCGTTCTGGCCCAGGTTGTCCCAGCCAATCCCGTTCTGGCCCAGGTTGTCCCAGCCAATCCCGTTCTGGCCCAGGTTGTCCCAGCCAATCCCGTTCTGGCCCAGGTTGTCCCAGCCAATCCCGTTCTGGCCCAGGTTGTCCCAGCCAATCCCGTTCTGGCCCAGGTTTTCCCAGCCAAAAGCCACCTGTTGCTTTTCCTCTCTGACCATTGGTCGAGCCGAGGAGTCTCTCCCGTCCTCCACCCCCCCACACTCCCCTATCTCCCACTCTCCTCCCATCCCTCTCTCCTCATCACTAGCTCAGTGGAACTCTAACGATTTAAATTAAAGTTGTATGGCCTCACAGACGTCATTCTGGACACACAGGATCATGCAGAGAGAGGGAGAGAGAGAGAGAGAGAGAGAGGGAGAGAGAGACAGAGAGAGAGAGAGAGACTCTCCATTTCAGTAATGGAACCAGATGGTAAGGCCATAAGGCTGTGTGGGACGACCTGTGCAGCAGTTACTTTTTCAAACAGGATGTACTGTTTTGCACTTGGATGTACTCTATTCATCTACATACAATGCGTTTCTCAATTAAAGTCATGCTATGTGGATTTTTTCTGATGTCTGCACTCGCGTGAAGTAATGTTGCACACTCAAGAAACGTATTTAGTCAATATTTATTCAGAACATCGTAGGCAGAAATTAGAAAAATAAAGATTATTCATTGAATAAAAAACTGATCTTTCATCGTCTTTAAACTGCCTTTACTGACTTCCAATTACTTAAAATGCCCTTTTGATTTAATTTAATTAAAGAGGGTGGACAATTACCAAGGTGAAATTAGCAACATTTTAATGCATCCATTTAGTTGATTAAAGTTACATTTAGTCACATAATGAGCTCTAGGTAAGCTAAGACCAATACTTCTACAGAGATGAAAGCAATCGGTCCTCATATTAAGTGTCAGCGTGAGGCGTGGTCTGGCGAGGTCTGTGTGTGTGTGTGTATGTGTGTGTGTGTGTGTGTGTGTGTGTGTGTGTGTGTGTGTGTGTGCGTGCGTGCGCGTGCGTGTGTGTGTGTGTGTGTGTGTGTGGATAGCCACACATGCTACATCCTGCTGGACTGTGTGTGTGTGTGTGTGTGTGTGTGTGTGGATAGCCACACATGCTACATCCAGCTGGACTGTTTGTGTGTATGTGTGTATGTGGATAGCCACACATGCTACATCCTGCTGGACTGTGGAGCGCGTTTGGGTATCGTGTAAAGCTGGAAGAACAACCGTTAGCCTCTGATACGATACTCACATAGTGTCCCAGTCAGCCAGCACAGATACATGCACAGCTTCTGGTTACCTTGTGGACATGGAAGAAGAGGAAGAAGAAGAAATCCAGCCTGCTCAGACGGAGCTCTATTTCACCAGACTGTAACAACGATTGAAATAGAGTGCTTACTCTGCTTGCATTCTATCAATCCCATCTAGATTTAGGAACTGTTTTGTAGGATCTACCCAGAGCCTAATCCACACAGCGACAACGACACTAGGGAGACTACACACTCCTGCTGGTCTGGACAGGCCTTTGGGCATATGTTAATACCCTGCCTTGGTTATGGTCCTGAAGTAATAGACGCGTGGGTTGCTGATGGCTGTATTGCTGCAGGCCGAGGAAGAGACATCAGTCCCCTCTTATCAGAGCTCCTGTAGAACAGGAAGTCTTACCAGTCCACACTGGCATGTGTCTGGCTGCAAGACGCCCAGTTACAGATGCTGTGTCTTAATACGCACAGCAAAAAATTATTCAACGTGATTACAACGCGGATTATGACAATTTGACATATCTCGCGGGACATTCGGTTTCTGTTTCGCAGGCAAACTTGAGTCAATTTAACGTGATAATCACCGACGATAGAGGCCCTGTTAAACCTTGAATACAACGCCCGGGAACAACAAGGCTGATCAAATTACAACGCCACATCTGTCCCAGCCTCTACGGTGACCTGGTGGGACAGGCTTCTCTGATTCGTTCATACAAGGCCTCATTCACAGCACATGTGATATTAAGCCCCATGACACTCATTCCAATCATTAATCAGCCACTTTCAACAACAAAGAATTTGCCAAAATTGACCAGTTCGTTCCTTTCAATCTTTCTTCCCATCCCTCTCTTTTCATCTATCTCCCTTCCCGTGGTCCGACTCCTGATACGAATAATGAGGCGCGCGGGCGGGTTAACTCCAGGTCACAGACAGCTCCCTATCTCCAGGTTATTTATTCAGCGGAATGAGAAATTGATCACATTATTGGGTTAAGAGGAAGCTGATTCGTTATAATCCGGCTGGTATTGGCAGGTTTAGGCCTGCAGACGTGGCCGTAGCATTAGGTATGCTCACGCTGCCATAGGTCAAAAGCGCCCGGGCCATTTACAACTTCGCGTCACCTCCGTGACCTTTTGATGGTCACTTACCAAAATGGAGGGGCGGACAAAAGACATGGGAAGCAATAAAGTGGAGTGTCGTACTAGTTGGCGATTCTGACTACGAGACATGTGACATTGTACGCTGATGGGGAATAAATGAATCCAACCATTGCAGTAATTTTCGGCTGTTTACAAAAAGGCAAACGCGTATGGTTATGTAAATGGTAAATATAAATAGGGGACCTGACATCTGTTTGTGACATTTTCCTGTCATTCTTAAACAAATTGTCAGGCCAATATTGACGAATAAATGATAAGATTAGTAATGATGTCCTATTGACCACATGCAGCCATATTTCAGAACCATAATGCAATATAACTGCGTTGCAGGCTGGCCTACACAAATAGCGGATCAATAGGACCAACAATAATACAGGGAACAATTCAGACAGCTGTTTTATAAAAATAATCCACAACCATTTCAGATGAACGAACAGGCCCACAAAAGACATGCGTTTCAAACAGTTTTTCGAGTGTTAAATTAACGCTGCAGTTTCTTTCCAAATGAGCAACGGGGCAGTGAAGAACAGACACTCTAGAAGTTTCCTCGATGACCTTCCAGGTTACATTTGGCATTACAACAGATCATAAGGGGAGCTTTGTTTCTGCAGGGGTAGTAGATAATTGTTTATGTCTGTAGATAACACATAATTCCTTACTATTGAAACATGTAATCTCTAATTAATCTGGAATGTAAAGGCATAATTAAAAAAAACTCCAAAAAAAGAACTTTTATTTGAGTTTGTACAGCATGCAAAACTCTCAGTCATTCTTGTTTTTTCTCTTCCCCTGCCCTCAACCAGATATGTCTGTTTACAGTGAAAAACATCTGCATTTAAATTATTCCACTTCCTCAGGCTTGAATGAAATCGGCCTGCTCAAAACAACAACAGGAAGAGAGCCATTTTTACAATAGCTGTACTTAAATATGTGGAATTCAGGGACGCCTGCTGCCAGTATGTAGATAAATATGCTTAAGAATAACACAGAATATTTAAGAACTATGGGTTATACTTGAAAATACGACAGTACATTTAAGAGCTATGGTTTGTACTTAACAATAACACAGTAAATTGAAGAACAATGGTTTGTACTTAAGAATAACACAGCATATTTAAGAACTATGGTTTATATTAAAGAATAACACAGTATTTTTAAGAACTATGGTTTATATTAGAGAATAAGACAGTATTTTTAAGAACTACGATTTGTATTTAACAATAACACAGTAAATTGAAGAACAATGGTTTGTACTTAAGAATAACACAGTATATTTAAGAACTATGGTTTATATTAAAGAATAACACAGCATTTTTAAGAACTATGGTTTGTACTTAAAAATACTGCAGTAAATTTAAGAACAATGGTTTATAGTTAAAAATACGGCAGTAAATTTAAGAACTATGGTTTATAGTTAAAAATACTACAGTAAATTTAAGAACCATGATTCTTAGGTATACTGAATTTGTATGATATGTGGCAAATTTGATTTTAAAAAACAGTCAGGTCGTAACATCAACAAAATGGATGACATTTGAACATGTATAATGTAGTACGCATAAATCAGGGGGTCGGACAATAGCCTTCCTCAACAACAGAACTAGCTGCTCTTCACAGAGCAGCTTTAACCAGATCACTACTTCATCACACAATCTCAACTGTGTCTGGTGAGGCTAAGTTCATGTTCTAAATTCAAAATCCTTCCGTCTTGAGTGTCATCCTGTCCTTTCCCCGTCCATCTGAGTCCTAGTCTTTCTCTCATCGTTCAGCCCAACACCGACCGGAAAGAAGGCAGAGATATTTATTTCTCTCCTGCAGGCAAACATGGCAGGCAACACTAACTGGTCAATCATTAGCAGATAGATGCCACTAGCTAGCCCTGGGCAACGTAACATACACACACACACACGACTCTCACACAATATCCTCCACAGTATACACAGCGTTCCCTGGGAACGAAACCTCAAAGCGCAGCCTGAACATAATTTATCAGGGAAAGGTACAAGTTGGCCGACAAGCCTTTAGTGGTTGGGCGGTCAACGGTGACAGTTGGTGTACAGACGCTTACATCATACACAAACATTAACTCAATCTGGCTCATTCATGCTAATACATGGAAGTAATTAAGAACGTGGCACTAATTGCTGTATTCATCGGGCTGACCGCAACATGTGTCACGGTGACATTATAGGCACTGTTCGTGTCAAGAAACGGCCATCATCCTCTTGTCATTTCATTGTTTCTGCGACACTAAACCTGTGCACTGAACGAGCTAGCTTGAGGCTGCTAGCCAGCCGCTTCTGTCTCAGTGACTGCCGTCGAATAAAGACATGCACCCGTGTAAACACCATGTTCCCCCCTCCCCCTCCTCCTCTCCATGCGACCCAAAACGTGTGTCACCGTGAGACCTTTACGCAGCTAGCGTACACACTGTCACACACACTTAGAATTCGCCTGAACGCCTTACAATTAGGACATTGAGGATTCAGTCCTTCTCCTACGTCCTCCACAACGGTAGGATGTAGACGTGTATACAAATCTCCTGCGGTTACTTCGATGTCGTAAACTGTGTAACTAAAGCTCGGGCCTCATTCATGAGCTGTTTACCTTGTCTATAAATCACTGCATTTCCTCGAGGACATGTAGAGACAGGCAAGCAGCTGAACACTGGGATTAAGTCAAGTTTAGGATGACATGAAAATAAACAATTACACGTAACGTTATGACGGCCAAAACAGCGACCCAGTGGCGTATGGACTCTACAAGACCCCTGAAGGTGTGCTATGGTATCTGGGACTCCATGGACCGTGGAATTAATAATTCCAATATGTTGAATATGAGAACTGACTATTCGCTTGCCATCTTATCGACCCAGACCTAGTTCAGAGATGATCAATGTTATTCGCGTCACCTGTGAGTGGTCATTATGTTTCGGCTCATCGTGTATATATATGATATGTAAGACAATCGCATACATAAAATAAAACCACAGCAGAGAATATTAACCAAAATTGGCACTACTCATTTTTTACAGATTCAGTTGAATGGAAAGTTCATAATTCTTCAATAATTCGCTTTTTCATCCAATTTATGATGTAGGTTCTGTGAACAATTTCTATGTGAACGTAGCAAACAAAAAAATTACAGCTGAAAGAAACAACCACAAAAATAAAACGATTATAAATTGAACTATTTATATATTTATTATTATTTTTGCCATTCTTCCTGGTTGGTTACGTGGACGTGTTTACTTTCTAGTGTAGACAGAGCAGCCGTTCCAGGTCTATGATGTGTGTGTGTGTGAGTGTGTGTGTGAGTGTGTGTGTGAGTGTGTGTGTGTGTGATTTCTCCAGCTCTAGTTACAAGGTCCAGTATCTCTGTGGTACATTCCTGGACTTGAGGCAGTCTGGTCACTTCTGTGTTACATTTCCCGGAGTTCCAAATGAGTGTTAGCCTATAGCCTCTGTGAGAGCACACAGAAGAACATGTGGCGCACGTCAGTCCACAGGATGATGAATTTGTCTGGTAGTCACAAACACGTGGGGGGCGCTTACACTTTATACAAGTAGTAGCGACGTTGACAAATCGTGTGCCTGAACCTCGTTGTGACCATGTTATATGGTTGTGTTGATTAAGGCTTTGTTGTTCTGTGTCCAGATATGCTTAATGGAATATAGTAATTTGTTGATAAACAAACTTGTTGTGTGTGTGTGTGTTAGCACTTAGTGTGTGTGGTGTGTATCAATCGTCCTCCTTTACATTAGACCACGGAAGAGAAGCGCCTGCTGTGTCAGAAGCCAGTAGGGTCAAGACTCTGTCTTTCCAAGCTCTGGGGTTTCTCTAAGGTGTTCCACGACCACCTTCTCCGACACCTCCGGATCGATGGGGCTCGACCAAGTCCTTCACACGCTCGGTCAAGTGTGCAGTGTGAATGCCGGGACTTTTATTTAGGAACAAAGAAGCGCTCTGGGAATATGGTGGGCTGTTTAAATTGGGGCTAATGCGCAGGCAGGCCTTAACCCGTTTACACGGTTTCACACATTATTAACGGCGTTTTCGCGTGCTAAGGTCACTCTTTCGAGTGATGTTCGGCCTGGCAGCCCAATGCTATTTCTGAGTAAAATGGTTCTCTCACCTTTTTCATGACAGGCCCGTCCAGTAAGGCATGAGTCAGTGTGAAACAAAGGTATTTCCAGGATTAGGAGGTGTGTCTGCGTGTGTGTGTGTTTGTATCGAGGAACTGTGGCATTACGAATGAAACTGTGTGCTCAGACAATCTCCGAGCTTTGCAGTGACAGCACAGCTGAAGCCCGTTTCGTTGGCCATAAAACGTTGTCCTTTCATGTGTTCCACAAATCGTTACATTCTCACAGTAGGCCTAGAGCTGGAGCCTTTATTGAGTTAAAACTTGATCAAATTAAAACGTGCGAATATTTTAAACCGGGTTCTTTCAACAACAAGGACTGGCTGGAATTGGTGAAAAGCTGAGCGCTGATTCTTATCGACAGTGCTAAGAAAAGGAAGCCTGACGATGACTGGTCGTTAACCATGTTTTGCATGATGTACAGTGTTTGGTTACAATTAGATTGTTCAAAAGCCTATATATTGGATTCTGATTGGGTACGGTTGAACTGAGGTAATTTATCAATTCTTTCAGTATTCAAGAATCATGGGGAAAAAGTAATAATTATAAAAGCCTGTAAATGTATCCTGTATTTTCCCAGTGTTTCCAGATGTCTTGAAAATCTGAATTATGCAATTCATTGTACAATGTTAACATTTTGCTTGTCTTTGTAGAAATGTTTCAGGCAATTCCCCGCAACAGAATGGTGAGGC